>CM075476.1:49755000-50481251 GCA_037950665.1 Hypophthalmichthys nobilis | reverse complement strand
TTAACCTAGCCTAGTACAACCTTCTTCTTCTAGCTTCTTCTTCTTTGCCCTAGCACAACTTCTTCTTTACAACACCTTCTTCTTCTTCTTCTTCTTCTTCTTCTTCTTCTAACTTTATGCTTCTTCTTCAGCACCTTTCTTCAACTTTACTTTAACCTAGCACAACTTCTTCTTCTTACACACTTCTTCTTCTTCTTCTTTGGCCTGGCCTGGCACTCTTAGCCTGTACTCTGGCCACACAGCACAGCACAACTTTGCTTCTTCTTTCTTCTTCTTCTTCAACTTCTTCTTCAACACAACCTAACTTTCTTCAACTTCTTCTTCTTCTTCTTCTTCTTTCTTTCTTTTGCTCTAGCCTAGCCTAACTTCTTTAGCCTAACTCTAGCCTAGCACTTCTTCCTAGCCCTATCTAACTTCTTCTTCTTCTTGCTCAACTAACCTAGCACAAGCCCACAACTCTGGCCTAACCTGGCCTAACCTAGCACAACTAGCCTCTTTAGCCTAACCTAACCTAGCCTAACCTGGCCTAGCACAACCTAACCTAACCTAGCCTAACCTAGCACAACCTGGCCTAGCTCAACTTTCTTACTTCTTCTTTAGCCTAACCTAGCTTCTTCAACCTCTTCTTCCTAGCCTAGCACCTAGCACAACTTCTTTCTTCTTTAACCTAACCCCTACTTCTTCTTCTTCCTAGCACAACCTAGCCTAACTTCTTTAGCACAACACAACTTCTTCAACTTCTTCTTTCTTCAACTGCTAACCTGGCCACAACTGCTTCTTCAGCACAACCCACAGCTGCTTTGGCCTGGCCTGGCCTGGCACAGCTGCTTCAACTGGCACAAGCACAACTGGCACAGCCTAGCCTGGCACAACCTGGCACAGGCTGCTTCACAGCACAGCCTGGCCTGGCCTGGCACAGCACAACACAGCCTAGCCTAACCTAACCTCTTCTTCTTCTTCTAACCCCTAACCTAACCTAACTTCTTTAACCTAACCTAACCTAACTTCTTCTAACCTAACACAACCCTCTAACCTAACCTAACTTTACTTCTTTCTTCTTCTTTACTTTAACTTCTTTGCTTCTTCAACCACAACCCCTACACAACTTCTTCTTCTTTAACTTCTAACCCTTAACTTCTTCTTTAACTTCTTTGCTTCAACACAACACAACCTAACCTAACTCTGCTTGCCTTTAACCTATCTTCTTCAACCTGGCAGCACAGCACAACCTAGCACAGCCTGGCACAACTTGCTTCACAGCACAACCTGCTTCAGCATAGCCTAGCCTAGCCTAGCCTAGCCTAGCCTAACCACAGCCACAACTTTTCTTTGCTAACCTCTTTAACCTTTTCTTCTTCTTCTTCTTCCTAACTTTAACTTCGCCTAACTTTCTTTCAACCTAACTATCTTCTTTGGCTTTCTTCTTCTTCAACTAACTCCTAGCCTAGCCTGGCCTAACCTAGCACAGCACAGCTAAGCACATTTCTTCTTCTTAACTTCTTCTACTTCTTTAACCTAGCTTTGCTTCTTTAGCACAGCTTTGCAACTTCTTTCAACTTCTTCTTCTTTAGCACAACTGCTTACAACCTAACCACTTTAACTAGCTTCTTCTTCAACTTTTCTTCTTTAACACAACCTAGCCTAGCACAACTTCAGCACAACTGACACAACCCTGTTCCGGTTCTTTTCTTCTTCAACCTACTTCTTCTTCTTTGCTTTCCTTTTCTTTAACTTCTTTCGCACTTTGCTAACCTAACCTAATTTCTTCTTCACTTCAACCTAACCTAACCTAACCTAACCCCTAACTTCTTCAGCACTTCTTGCTATGCTTCTTGCCTACTAGCTAACTTCTTCTTCCTAGCTTTAACCTAGCCTAGCACAACCTACTTCACTGGCACTCACACAACCACAACTAGCTACTTTCTTTGCTCTAACTTCTTCAACCTACACCTTTAGCCTGGCCTAGCTCCTAGCCTAACCCTAACTTCTTCACTTCTTCCTAACTTCTTTAACTTCAGCACAACCTAGCACTTTAACCTAACCTGGCCTGACACTTCTTTAACTTTAAGCTGCTCTAGCCTAGCACAGCACAACTAACTCTTCTTCAACCTAACTTAGCCTATTTGGCTTTCAGCACCTTTGCTTCTTCTTAACTAACAGCAACCACAAAACACAACCCTAGCCCTAACTCACTTCTTTAACTTCTTCTTCTTCTTCTTCTTCTTCTAACTTTGCTTCTTCTTCTTCTTCTTAACCTAACTTTCTTCTTCTTCTTCCTTCTTCTTCTTCTTCTTCTTTAACTTCTTCTTTAACTAACTTCTTCTTCTTCTTCTTTGCACAACACAACCTAACTGCTTCAACCTAACCTAACTCACAACTTTCTTTCTTCTTCTTCTTCTTCTTCTAACCTACTTCTTCTTCTTCTAACCTAACTTCTTCTTAACCTAACTTCTTCTTCTTCTTTTCTTCTTCTTCTTCTTCTTCTTCTTCTTTGCTAACTGCTAGCCTAACTTCAACCTAGCACAACAACTAACTTTCTTCTTCTTCTTCTTTAACTACAACTAACCTAGCTTCTTCTTCTTCTTCTTTAACTTTCAACTGCCTAGCACAACCTGGCACAACTGCTAACCTGGCACAACCTGCCCTAACTAGCCTAGCACAACTTCTTCTTCTAACTTCTTCTTAACCTATTCTTCTAACTAACTTCTTCTTCTTTAACCTAACCACAACCTAACTTCTTTACTTCTTCTTCTTCTTCTTTAACTTCTTTCATTCTTCTTCTTGCTACTTAACCTAACCTAACCTTCTTCTTCTTCTTTAACCTAACCTAACCTAACTTCAGCCTAACTTCTTCTTCTTCTTTAACCTAACCTAACCTAACCTAACCTAACCTAACCTAGCCTAACCTAGCCTAACCTAACCTGCTTCTTAGCTTAACCTAACCTAACACAACTTCTTTCTTCAACCTAACCTAACTTCTTCTTCTTCTTCTTCCTAACCTAACCTAACCTAACCTGCCTAACCTAGCCTAACCTAACCTAACCTAGCCTAACCTAACCTAACCTAACTGCTTCTTACACAACCTAACCTAGCTTTAACACAACTTCTTAGCCTAACCCAACCTAACCTAGCACAACTTCTTCTTAACTAACTTCTTCTTTGCTTCTTCTTCTTCAACACAACCTAACACAACCTGGCACAACTCTGGCCTAACTTCTTCTTCTTCTTAACTTCTTTTCTTCTTCTTTAGCTTCTTCTTCTTCTTCTTCTTCTTTAACCTAACCTAACTTCTTCTTCTTCTTCTTTACACAACTTCTTCTTCTTTAACTTCTGCTTCTTCTAACTTCTTAACTTCTTTTAACCTAGCACTTTCTTCTTCTTCTTCTTCTTCTTCTTTAACTTCTTCTTCTTTAACTTCTTAACACAGCACAACCTGCCTAACTGCCTTGCAACCTTCTTCTTCTTCTTCAACTAACTAGCCTAACCTTAACCTAACCTAACCTAACCCTTTAACCTAGCACAACTTCTTCTTCTTCTTCTTCTTTTAACTTCTTTAACACAACTTCTTTCTTCTTTAACTTCTTCTTCTTCTTCTTCTTCTTCTTCTTCTTCTTCAACTTTCTTTCTTTAACTTCTTCTTTAACTTCTTCTTCTTCTAACACAGCACAACACAACTTCTTCTTCTTCTTTAACCTACAACACACTTCTTCTTTAACCTAACCTAGCACAACTAACTTCTTCTTCTTCTTCTTTAACTTCTTCTTCTTAACTTCTTCTTCTTAACTTCTTCTTCTTCTTTCTTCTTTCTTCTTCTTTCTAACTTCTTTAGCACCTTCTTTACTTCTTCTTCTTCTTCTTAACAGCTAGCACAACTAACTGCTTTCTTCTTCTTTACTTCTTCTTCTTCTTTCTTCTTCTTCTTTATTAGCACAGCACAACCCACTTCTTTAGCACAACCTGGCCTTCTGGCCTAACCTATTCTTTAGCACAACCTACAACCTAACCTATTCTTCTTCTTCTTTGCTTCTTCAGCACTTCAACCTAGCTTCTAGCCTAACTTCTTCTTCTTCTTCTTCTTCTTTAACCTAGCCTAGCTTTCTTCTTTGCTAACCTAGCACAGCACAACCTAGCACAACTTCTTCTTCTTCTTCTTCTTCTCTTTCAACCTACACACTAACACAACCTGGCCCTAACTTTCTTAACCTAACCTAACCTAACCTTCTTCTTCTTCTTCTTCTTTCTTCTTAACCTAACCTACTTCTTCTTCTTCTTCTTTAACTTCTTCTTCTTCTTCTAACCTAGCCTTCTTCTTCTTTACTTAACCTAGCCTAACCTGGCACTTCTTCTTCTTCTTCTTCTTAACTAGCACACAACCACAACTTCTAACCTAGCACAACCTGGCCCCACCTAGCACAACACAACACAACCTAACTAACAACACAACCTAGCCTAGCACAACCTGGCTCTTCTTCTTCTTCTTCTTCTTCTTCTTTAACCCTTTCTTCTTCTTCTTCTAACTTCTTCTTCTTTAACACAACTTCTTCTTCTTCTTCTTCTTCTTTAACCTCTTCAACCTAACCTAACCTAACTTCTTCTTCTAGCCACAACCTAACCTAACTTCTTTCTTCTTCAACCTAACCTAACTTCTTAACACAACTTCTTCTTCTTTCTTCTTAGCCAACACAACTCTTCTTCTTTAACCTAACTTCTTCTTAACTAACTTCTTTATTCTTCTTCTTCTTCTTCTTCTTCTTCTTTTAGCTTCTTCTTCTTTAACTTCTTCTTCTTCTTAACCTAGCTTCTTCTTAACCTAGCCTCTTCTTTACTTCTTCTTCTAACTTCTTCTTCTTCTTCTTCTTTCTTTTCTTCTTTAACCTAGCACAACTGCTAACCTGGCCTAACTTTCTTCTTCTTTACCTAGCACACTTTCTAACAACTGCTTCTTTCTTCTTAACAGCACAGCTTCTTTCTGCTTCTTCTTTAACCTAACCTAACCTAACTTCTTCTTCTTCTTCTTCTTCTTCTTCTTCTTCTTCTTCTTCTTCTTTCTTCTTCTTCTTCTTCTTCTTCTTCTTAACCTGGCCTACTTTCTTCTTCTTCTTCTTCTTCTTCTTTAACTTCTTCAACTAGCCTAACTTCTTCTTCTTCTTCTAACCTAGCCTTTAGCCACAACCTGCCTAGCCTAACTTCACAGCACAACCTGGCCTACACCTTTCTTCTGGCCTCTTCTGTAACCTAGCCTTCTTCTTTAACCTTCTTCTAACCTAACCTCTTCTTCTTCTTCTTCTTTAGCACAACCTAGCACAACCAACTTCTTCTTCTTCTTCTTCTTTTCTTCTTCTTCTTCTTCTTCTTCTTCTTCTTCTTCAACCTAGCACAACTAGCACAACTGCTTCTAACTAGCACAACTTCTTCTAGCACAACTTCTTCTTCTTTACTTCTTCTTCTTCTTCTTCTTTCTTCTTCCTAACAACCTAACCTAGCCTTAACTTCTTCTTCTTAACCTTTCTTCTTCTTCTTTAACCTTCTTCTTCTTCTTAACTTCTTCTTCTTCTTCTTCTTACTTCTTCTTCTTCTTTAACCTAACTTCTTCTTCTTCTTCAACCTAACTTCTTCTTCTTTAACACAACCTAACACAACACAACTTCTTTCACAACTTCTTCTTCTTCTAACCACAACACAGCACAACTGCCTTTGCACAACCTAGCACAACACAGCACAGCACAACCTTCTACACAGCACAACCTAACTTCTTCTTCTTCTTTAACCTAACTAACTTCTTTACTTCTTCTTCTTTAACTCTTCTTTAACTTCTTTCTTCTTCTTAACCTTTCTTCTTTACTTCTTCTTCTTCTTTAACTTCTTCTTCTTTAACCTCTTAACCTTCAACTTCTTTTAACTGCTTTGGCCTAACTTTAGCACAACTGCTTCTTTAACCTTTCTTTCTTCTTCAACCTAACACAGCACTCTGGCCTCTAACAACTAGCACAACAGCACAGCACAACTGCTTTACTGGCTGGCCACTTTCTTCTTCTTCTTTTCTTCTTCTTCTTCTTCTTCTTCTTTAACCTAACCTAACTTCTTTTCTTCTTCTTCTTTCTTTACTTCTTTAACTTCTTCTTCTTCTTCTTCTTCTTCTTTCTTTAACCTAACTTCTTCTTCTTTCTTCTTCTTTAACTAACTTTCTTTAACTACTTCTTTCTTTCTTCTTTAACTTTCACAACTGCACAACCTTTGCTTTCTTCTTCTTTTACAACTAGCACAACTTCTTTTCAACCTAACTTCTTCTTTACTTTGCTTTCTAACCTGCTAACTTCTTCTTCTTCTTCTTCTTCTTCTTCTTCCCTAACCTAACTTCTAACCTAACACTTTAGCACAACTTCTTCTTCTTCTTTCTTCTTCTTCTTCTTCTTCTTTAACTTCTTAACCTACTTCTTCTTCTTCTTCTTCTTCAACTGCTTTCTTCTTCTTTACTTTCTTCTTTAACAACCTGCCTAACCTTCAACTTCTTCTTCTTCTTCTTCTTTAGCACAACACAACACAACTGGCCTAGCCTTCTTCTTCTTAACCTAACCTTTCTTCTTTCTTCTTCTTCTTCTTTACCTAACCTTTACTTCTTCTTCTTCTAACCTAACTTCTTTAACCTAACACAACTTCTAACTTCTTCTAACCTAACCTAACACAACCTAGCAACAACTTCTTCTTCTTCTTTCTTCTTCTTCTTTCTTCTTTAACTTCTTCTAACACAACCTAACTACACAGCACAACTAGCCTCTTCTTTCTTCTAACCTACAACTTCAGCACAACCTCTTCTTCTTCTTTCAACTTTAACCTAACCTAACTTCTTCTTTAACTTAACTTCTTCTTCTTAACCTAACCTAACCTAACCTAACCTAACCTAACTTCTTCTAACCCTGCTTCTTTGCTTTCTAACCTAACCTAACCTAACCTAACCTAACCTAACTCTTCCTTTAACCTAGCACAACCTAACCTAACCTAACCACACTTCTTCTTCTTCTTTCTTCTTCTAACCTAGCCTAACTTCTTCTTCTTCAACCTAACCTACTTTAGCAACTTCTTTCTTCTTCTTCTTCAACTAGCAACCTAACTTCCACAACACTAACCTAACCTAACTTCACAGCACAACACAACACAACCTAGCCACAGCACAACTTCTTTCTTTAACTTTGCTTTAATTCTTTCTTTAACTTCTTCTTCTTCTTCTTCTTCTTCTTTGCTTTAACCTGTACCTAACTTCTTCTTAACTAACCCTACTTCTTCTTCTTACAACAGCTTCTTCTTTCTTTTTAACTTCCTAACTGCTTCAACCACAACACCAACTGGCCTAACACCAACTAGCCTGGCCTCTTTCTTTAACTTCTTTAACACTTTAACATAACTCTTCACTTCTTCTTCTTCTTTATGTAACTTCCTAACTTCTTCTTCTTTACTTCTTCTTCTTCTTCTTCTTTAGCACAACCTAACTTAACATAGCCTATACAACTTTAGCCTAACTATTTCAACTAACCTACTTCTTCCTAGCCTGTTTGCTCTTTGGCACAACACAACTTCTTTCTTTATACCTTTCTTTAACCTAGCACCCTAGCACAACTTCTAACACAAACTTCTTCTTTAACCTAACCTTTGTAACACTAACCTAACCTAACCTAACTTCAACTTTCTTCCCTAGCCTTTCTTCTTAACTTCTTCAACCTAACCTAGTTAACACAACACTAACTTCTTCTTTAACCTAACCTAACTTCTTCTTCTTCTTCTTTAACTTCTTTAACCACTAACTTCTTCTTATAACCCCTAACTTCTTCTTCTTTACTTCTTTAACCTAACCTAACCTAACCTAACCACAACCTGGCCCTAACTTCCTTCTTCTTCTTCTTCTTAACCTAACCTAACTTCTTCTTCATTCTTTCAACTTCTTCTTCTTCTTACTTTACTTCTTCTTCTTTAACCCTAACTTCAACTATACTTTCTTCTTACAACACAACACAACTTCTTCTTTAACTTCTATGCCTAACTTCTTTGCTTCTTCTTCTTCTTAGCCTTACTTCCTTTCTTTAACCTAACCTGCTTCTTCTTAACTTCTTACTAACTAACCTAACTTCTTACAGCCACTAGCACAACACAACTTCTTCTATTTTAACCTTGGCACAACTTCTTCTTATTCCTAACTTTAACCTAGCCTAGCACAACCTAACTTCTTTTGGCTCTGGCCACAACTAACCTACACCTTACTTCTTCTTTCAACTTCTTCTTCTTCTTTCTTTAACACAACTGCTCTAACACTTCTTACAACCCTGCTTTTCTTCTTAACCTAACCTAGCTTTAACTTTAACTTCTTTCTTCTTCCAACCTAACTTCTTTAGTTTCTTCAACACCTTCTTCTTTAACCCCTTTACAACACAACTTTCACAGCACAGCACAACCTGTAGCCACAAGCACAGCACAACACAACCTGCTTTCTTCTTCTTTCTAACCCTTGCCTAACCTAACCTAGCCTACTATTTTCTTCTTCTTCTTCTTCCTTCTTCAACCTAACTACTTCTTCTTCTTCTTCTTGCTTCTACACCTGCCTTTGCTTTAACTGCACAGCAACCTAGTACCTAACCTGCTTCTTCTTTAACTTCTTTCTTCCTCTTCTTCTTTAACCACAACTCTAGCCACACAACTTCTTTTCTTTTCAACCTAACCTAACTTCTTTCTTCTTTCAACCTAACTTTCTTTGCTTCTTTAACCTAACTTCTTTAACCTAACAGCTAACTGCTTTGCTTACTTTGGCTTTCTTCTTCTTCTTTAACTGGCTTTCTTCTAACTTCTTTAACCTGGCACAGCTTTGCACAACCTGGCCTAACACTTCTTTGCCTAGCACAACACTAACCCACTTCTTCTTTTCTTCTTTAACCTTTAGCTTCTTCTTTTCTTTAACTACAACCTTTGCCTTCTAACCTTCTTTTCTTTAGCTCTTTCTTCTTCTTTACACCTTTAGCTTTTATTACCTTCTTTTCTTTATTTCTTTCTTCTTTATTTATAACTACTTTCTTGCCTGCTTTATTATAACTGTCAACTACAACTAGCTAGCCTAACTGCTTTTCTAACCTAACTTTAAACACAACCTAGCACTAACTTCTTTGGCCTAACTTCTTTAACTACTTTGCCCTAACTTCTTCTTGTCTTCTTCCTAACCTAACCTAACCTTTCTTCTAACCTAACCTAACTTCTTCTTTTCTTCCTAACCTAACTAGCACTTCTTTATCTTCAACTTCTTCTTCAACCTAGCCTAACTTGTACTTCTAACCTGGCAGCCTAGCCTAGCTTTAACTTCTAACTTTAACCTAACTTTACCCTTCAACACACCTAACTTCTTCTAACACTGCTAGCCTACTTCTTTCTTCTTCAACTTCTTTAACCTAACCTAACTTTAACTTTAACCTAACTTTAACCTAGCACAACACAGCATAACCCTAACCTAACTTCCTAACCTGGAACCCTAAACTAACTTCTAATCTTCTTCTTCTTTCTAGCTTCTTCTTCTTTAAACACCTTCTTCTTCTTCTTCTTTAACCTAGCCTAACTTCAACTTCTTTAACCTAACTCGCTAGCCTTTTCTTCTTCTTCTTTATTCTTCACAACCTAACCTATTTCTTCCTAACCTAACCTAACCTAACACTCTTCTTCTTCTTCGCCCTTCTTCTATGACCTACAACCAGATATAGCCTGGATAAGCACAACCTCTTCCGCACAAGCCTGACTCATCCCTAGTATTGGACCTAACTGCTATTTAACTGCTCCTTAGCCTAACCTAACCTAACCTAACCTCTGGACACATACTCTTTAACCTGTTTAGCTTGGCAGGTACTGCCATCCTAAAACACAAGTCCAACTTAACTGTAGGAGCACCAGATATTTGCTATGTAGCTAGCTTATTCTTCTTCTTTAATGCCTAACTTTATTTCGACCTTCCTGGTGGCTTTAACCCTAGAGCTTTAAAGCATAACAATAGACCCCACCAGATGTTTGCTATATATGTTTATCTATGTATTAGACCCCGTAACCTCGACACCTGGTGGCGCTAGAGCTCCCAAACCAAGTTCAATCAACTCCCGCCCACTAATTAGTATATATACCAAGTTTCAACAATCTATGACCTATAGAACCCAAGATATACAGGATAAGAAGGATCAGTCATTGACTCATCCCTAGTATTGGACCCTATATCCTATCCCAACCCTAACCCTAACCCTAACCCTAACCTCTGGACACATAACCTAACCCTAACTCCAACTCCAACCCAAGTACTACCCATCCAAAACACAAGTCCAACTTAACTATAGGAGCACCAGATATTTGCATATATATGTATATATATTAGAGTGCAATGCCGTTTTCGACACCTGGTGGCGCTAGAGCTCCCAAGCATAACAATAGGAGCACCAGATATTTGCATATATATGTTTATATATTAGAGTGCAATACCGTATCTCGACACCTGGTGGCGCTAGAGCTCCCAAACCAAGTTCAATCAACTCCGCCCACTAATTAGTATATATACCAAGTTTCAACAATCTATGACCTATAGAACCCAAGATATACAGGATAAGAAGGATCAGTCATTGACTCATCCCTAGTATTGGACCCTATATCCTATCCCAACCCTAACCCTAACCCTAACCCTAACCCTCTGGACACATAACCTAACCCTAACCCAACTCCAACCCAAGTACTACCCATCCAAAACACAAGTCCAACTTAACTATAGGAGCACCAGATATTTGCATATATATGTATATATATTAGAGTGCAATGCCGTTTTCGACACCTGGTGGCGCTAGAGCTCCCAAGCATAACAATAGGAGCACCAGATATTTGCATATATATGTTTATATATTAGAGTGCAATACCGTATCTCGACACCTGGTGGCGCTAGAGCTCCCAAACCAAGTTCAATCAACTCCGCCCACTAATTAGTATATATACCAAGTTTCAACAATCTATGACCTATAGAACCCAAGATATACAGGATAAGAAGGATCAGTCATTGACTCATCCCTAGTATTGGACCCTATATCCTATCCCAACCCTAACCCTAACCTAACCTAACCCTCTGGACACATAACCTAACCTTAACTCCAACCCAAGTACTACCCATCCAAAACACAAGTCCAACTTAACTATAGGAGCACCAGATATTTGCATATATATGTATATATATTAGAGTGCAATGCCGTTTTTCGACACCTGGTGGCGCTAGAGCTCCCAAGCATAACAATAGGAGCACCAGATATTTGCATATATATGTTTATATATTAGAGTGCAATACCGTATCTCGACACCTGGTGGCGCTAGAGCTCCCAAACCAAGTTCAATCAACTCCGCCCACTAATTAGTATATATACCAAGTTTCAACAATCTATGACCTATAGAACCCAAGATATACAGGATAAGAAGGATCAGTCATTGACTCATCCCTAGTATTGGACCCTATATCCTATCCCAACCCTAACCCTAACCCTAACCCTAACCCTCTGGACACATAACCTAACCCTAACCCAACTCCAACCCAAGTACTACCCATCCAAAACACAAGTCCAACTTAACTATAGGAGCACCAGATATTTGCATATATATGTATATATATTAGAGTGCAATGCCGTTTTCGACACCTGGTGGCGCTAGAGCTCCCAAGCATAACAATAGGAGCACCAGATATTTGCATATATATGTTTATATATTAGAGTGCAATACCGTATCTCGACACCTGGTGGCGCTAGAGCTCCCAAACCAAGTTCAATCAACTCCCCGCCCACTAATTAGTATATATACCAAGTTTCAACAATCTATGACCTATAGAACCCAAGATATACAGGATAAGAAGGATCAGTCATTGACTCATCCCTAGTATTGGACCCTATATCCTAACCTAACCCTAACCCTAACCCTAACCCTAACCCTAACCCTAACCCTAACCCTAACTCTAACCCTAACCCTAACCCTAACCCTAACCCTAACCTAACCTAACCCTAACCCTAACCCTAACCCTAACCTAACCCTAACCCTAACCCTAACCTAACCCTAACCCTAACCCTAACCCTAACCCTAACCCTAACCCTAACCCTAACCCTAACCCTAACCCTAACCCTAACCCTAACCTAACCCTAACCCTAACCCTAACCCTAACCCTAAGTTTCAACAATCTATGACCTATAGAACCCAAGATATACAGGATAAGAAGGATCAGTCATTGACTCATCCCTAGTATTGGACCCTATATCCTATCCCAACCCTAACCCTAACCCTAACTAACCCTCTGGACACATAACCTAACCCTAACCCAACTCCAACCCAAGTACTACCCATCCAAAACACAAGTCCAACTTAACTATAGGAGCACCAGATATTTGCATATATATGTATATATATTAGAGTGCAATGCCGTTTTTCGACACCTGGTGGCGCTAGAGCTCCCAAGCATAACAATAGGAGCACCAGATATTTGCATATATATGTTTATATATTAGAGTGCAATACCGTATCTCGACACCTGGTGGCGCTAGAGCTCCCAAACCAAGTTCAATCAACTCCCCGCCCACTAATTAGTATATATACCAAGTTTCAACAATCTATGACCTATAGAACCCAAGATATACAGGATAAGAAGGATCAGTCATTGACTCATCCCTAGTATTGGACCCTATATCCTAACCCTAACCCTAACCCTAACCCTAACCCTAACCCTAACCCTAACCCTAACCCTAACCCTAAGTTTCAACAATCTATGACCTATAGAACCCAAGATATACAGGATAAGAAGGATCAGTCATTGACTCATCCCTAGTATTGGACCCTATATCCTATCCCAACCCTAACCCTAACCCTAACCCTAACCCTCTGGACACATAACCTAACCTAACCCAACTCCAACCGACTACCCATCCAAAACACAAGTCCAACTTAACTATAGGAGCACCAGATATTTGCATATATATGTATATATATTAGAGTGCAATGCCGTTTTTCGACACCTGGTGGCGCTAGAGCTCCCAAGCATAACAATAGGAGCACCAGATATTTGCATATATATGTTTATATATTAGAGTGCAATACTGTATCTCGACACCTGGTGGCGCTAGAGCTCCCAAACCAAGTTCAATCAACTCCCGCCCACTAATTAGTATATATACCAAGTTTCAACAATCTATGACCTATAGAACCCAAGATATACAGGATAAGAAGGATCAGTCATTGACTCATCCCTAGTATTGGACCCTATATCCTATCCCAACCCTAACCCTAACCCTAACCCTAACCCTCTGGACACATAACCTAACCCTAACCCAACTCCAACCCAAGTACTACCCATCCAAAACACAAGTCCAACTTAACTATAGGAGCACCAGATATTTGCATATATATGTATATATATTAGAGTGCAATGCCGTTTTCGACACCTGGTGGCGCTAGAGCTCCCAAGCATAACAATAGGAGCACCAGATATTTGCATATATATGTTTATATATTAGAGTGCAATACCGTATCTCGACACCTGGTGGCGCTAGAGCTCCCAAACCAAGTTCAATCAACTCCCCGCCCACTAATTAGTATATATACCAAGTTTCAACAATCTATGACCTATAGAACCCAAGATATACAGGATAAGAAGGATCAGTCATTGACTCATCCCTAGTATTGGACCCTATATCCTAACCCTAACCCTAACCCTAACCCTAACCCTAACCCTCTGGACACATAACCTAACCCTAACCCAACTCCAACCCAAGTACTACCCATCCAAAACACAAGTCCAACTTAACTATAGGAGCACCAGATATTTGCATATATATGTATATATATTAGAGTGCAATGCCGTTTTTCGACACCTGGTGGCGCTAGAGCTCCCAAGCATAACAATAGGAGCACCAGATATTTGCATATATATGTTTATATATTAGAGTGCAATACCGTATCTCGACACCTGGTGGCGCTAGAGCTCCCAAACCAAGTTCAATCAACTCCCCGCCCACTAATTAGTATATATACCAAGTTTCAACAATCTATGACCTATAGAACCCAAGATATACAGGATAAGAAGGATCAGTCATTGACTCATCCCTAGTATTGGACCCTATATCCTATCCCAACCCTAACCCTAACCCTAACCCTAACCCTCTGGACACATAACCTAACCCTAACCCAACTCCAACCCAAGTACTACCCATCCAAAACACAAGTCCAACTTAACTATAGGAGCACCAGATATTTGCATATATATGTATATATATTAGAGTGCAATGCCGTTTTTCGACACCTGGTGGCGCTAGAGCTCCCAAGCATAACAATAGGAGCACCAGATATTTGCATATATATGTTTATATATTAGAGTGCAATACCGTATCTCGACACCTGGTGGCGCTAGAGCTCCCAAACCAAGTTCAATCAACTCCCCGCCCACTAATTAGTATATATACCAAGTTTCAAACAATCTATGACCTATAGAACCCAAGATATACAGGATAAGAAGGATCAGTCATTGACTCATCCCTAGTATTGGACCCTATATCCTAACCTAACCCTAACCTAACCCTAACCCTAACCCTAACCCACTAATTATATACCAAGTTTCAACAATCTATGACCTATAGAACCCAAGATATACAGGATAAGAAGGATCAAATCATTGACTCATCCCTAGTATTGGACCCTATATCCTATCCCAACCCTAACCCTAACCCTAACCCTAACCCTCTGGACACATAACCTAACCCTAACCCAACTCCAACCCAAGTACTACCCATCCAAAACACAAGTCCAACTTAACTATAGGAGCACCAGATATTTGCATATATATGTATATATATTAGAGTGCAATGCCGTTTTCGACACCTGGTGGCGCTAGAGCTCCCAAGCATAACAATAGGAGCACCAGATATTTGCATATATATGTTTATATATTAGGAGTGCAATACCGTATCTCGACACCTGGTGGCGCTAGAGCTCCCAAACCAAGTTCAATCAACTCCCGCCCACTAATTAGTATATATACCAAGTTTCAACAATCTATGACCTATAGAACCCAAGATATACAGGATAAGAAGGATCAGTCATTGACTCATCCCTAGTATTGGACCCTATATCCTATCCTAACCCTAACCTAACCTAACCTAACCCTAACCCTATCCCTCTGGACACATAACCTAACCCTAACCCAACTCCAACCCAAGTACTACCCATCCAAAACACAAGTCCAACTTAACTATAGGAGCACCAGATATTTGCATATATATGTATATATATTAGAGTGCAATGCCGTTTTTCGACACCTGGTGGCGCTAGAGCTCCCAAGCATAACAATAGGAGCACCAGATATTTGCATATATATGTTTATATATTAGAGTGCAATACCGTATCTCGACACCTGGTGGCGCTAGAGCTCCCAAACCAAGTTCAATCAACTCCCCGCCCACTAATTAGTATATATACCAAGTTTCAACAATCTATGACCTATAGAACCCAAGATATACAGGATAAGAAGGATCAGTCATTGACTCATCCCTAGTATTGGACCCTATATCCTATCCCAACCCTAACCCTAACCCTAACCCTAACCCTCTGGACACATAACCTAACCCTAACCTAACTCCAACCCAAGTACTACCCATCCAAAACACAAGTCCAACTTAACTATAGGAGCACCAGATATTTGCATATATATGTATATATATTAGAGTGCAATGCCGTTTTCGACACCTGGTGGCGCTAGAGCTCCCAAGCATAACAATAGGAGCACCAGATATTTGCATATATATGTTTATATATTAGAGTGCAATACCGTATCTCGACACCTGGTGGCGCTTAGAGCTCCCAAACCAAGTTCAATCAACTCCCGCCCACTAATTAGTATATATACCAAGTTTCAACAATCTATGACCTATAGAACCCAAGATATACAGGATAAGAAGGATCAGTCATTGACTCATCCCTAGTATTGGACCCTATATCCTATCCCAACCCTAACCCTAACCCTAACCCTAACCCTCTGGACACATAACCTAACCCTAACCCAACTCCAACCCAAGTACTACCCATCCAAAACACAAGTCCAACTTAACTATAGGAGCACCAGATATTTGCATATATATGTATATATATTAGAGTGCAATGCCGTTTTTCGACACCTGGTGGCGCTAGAGCTCCCAAGCATAACAATAGGAGCACCAGATATTTGCATATATATGTTTATATATTAGAGTGCAATACCGTATCTCGACACCTGGTGGCGCTAGAGCTCCCAAACCAAGTTCAATCAACTCCCGCCCACTAATTAGTATATATACCAAGTTTCAACAATCTATGACCTATAGAACCCAAGATATACAGGATAAGAAGGATCAGTCATTGACTCATCCCTAGTATTGGACCCTATATCCTAACCCTAACCCTAACCCTAACCCTAACCCTAACCCTAACCCTAACCCTAACCCTAACCCTAACCCTAACCTCTGGACACATAACCTAACCCTAACCTAACTCAACCCAAGTACTACCCATCCAAAACACAAGTCCAACTTAACTATAGGAGCACCAGATATTTGCATATATATGTATATATATTAGAGTGCAATGCCGTTTTTCGACACCTGGTGGCGCTAGAGCTCCCAAGCATAACAATAGGAGCACCAGATATTTGCATATATATGTTTATATATTAGAGTGCAATACCGTATCTCGACACCTGGTGGCGCTAGAGCTCCCAAACCAAGTTCAATCAACTCCCCGCCCACTAATTAGTATATATACCAAGTTTCAACAATCTATGACCTATAGAACCCAAGATATACAGGATAAGAAGGATCAGTCATTGACTCATCCCTAGTATTGGACCCTATATCCTATCCCAACCCTAACCCTAACCCTAACCCTAACCTCTGGACACATAACCTAACCCTAACCTAACTCCAACCCAAGTACTACCCATCCAAAACACAAGTCCAACTTAACTATAGGAGCACCAGATATTTGCATATATATGTATATATATTAGAGTGCAATGCCGTTTTTCGACACCTGGTGGCGCTAGAGCTCCCAAGCATAACAATAGGAGCACCAGATATTTGCATATATATGTTTATATATTAGAGTGCAATACTGTATCTCGACACCTGGTGGCGCTAGAGCTCCCAAACCAAGTTCAATCAACTCCCGCCCACTAATTAGTATATATACCAAGTTTCAAACAATCTATGACCTATAGAACCCAAGATATACAGGATAAGAAGGATCAGTCATTGACTCATCCCTAGTATTGGACCCTATATCCTATCCTAACCCTAACCCTAACCCTAACCCTAACTCTAACCCTAACCTCTGGACACATAACCTAACCCTAACCCAACTCCAACCCAAGTACTACCCATCCAAAACACAAGTCCAACTTAACTATAGGAGCACCAGATATTTGCATATATATGTATATATATTAGAGTGCAATGCCGTTTTCGACACCTGGTGGCGCTAGAGCTCCCAAGCATAACAATAGGAGCACCAGATATTTGCATATATATGTTTATATATTAGAGTGCAATACCGTATCTCGACACCTGGTGGCGCTAGAGCTCCCAAACCAAGTTCAATCAACTCCCGCCCACTAATTAGTATATATACCAAGTTTCAAACAATCTATGACCTATAGAACCCAAGATATACAGGATAAGAAGGATCAGTCATTGACTCATCCCTAGTATTGGACCCTATATCCTATCCCAACCCTAACCCTAACCCTAACCCTAACCCTCTGGACACATAACCTAACCCTAACCCAACTCCAACCCAAGTACTACCCATCCAAAACACAAGTCCAACTTAACTATAGGAGCACCAGATATTTGCATATATATGTATATATATTAGAGTGCAATGCCGTTTTCGACACCTGGTGGCGCTAGAGCTCCCAAGCATAACAATAGGAGCACCAGATATTTGCATATATATGTTTATATATTAGAGTGCAATACCGTATCTCGACACCTGGTGGCGCTAGAGCTCCCAAACCAAGTTCAATCAACTCCGCCCACTAATTAGTATATATACCAAGTTTCAACAATCTATGACCTATAGAACCCAAGATATACAGGATAAGAAGGATCAGTCATTGACTCATCCCTAGTATTGGACCCTATATCCTATCCCAACTCCTAACCTAACCTAACCCTAACCCTAACCCTCTGGACACATAACCTAACCCTAACCCAACTCCAACCCAAGTACTACCCATCCAAAACACAAGTCCAACTTAACTATAGGAGCACCAGATATTTGCATATATATGTATATATATTAGAGTGCAATGCCGTTTTCGACACCTGGTGGCGCTAGAGCTCCCAAGCATAACAATAGGAGCACCAGATATTTGCATATATATGTTTATATATTAGAGTGCAATACCGTATCTCGACACCTGGTGGCGCTAGAGCTCCCAAACCAAGTTCAATCAACTCCCGCCCACTAATTAGTATATATACCAAGTTTCAACAATCTATGACCTATAGAACCCAAGATATACAGGATAAGAAGGATCAGTCATTGACTCATCCCTAGTATTGGACCCTATATCCTATCCCAACCCTAACCCTAACCCTAACCCTAACCCTCTGGACACATAACCTAACCCTAACCCAACTCCAACCCAAGTACTACCCATCCAAAACACAAGTCCAACTTAACTATAGGAGCACCAGATATTTGCATATATATGTATATATATTAGAGTGCAATGCCGTTTTCGACACCTGGTGGCGCTAGAGCTCCCAAGCATAACAATAGGAGCACCAGATATTTGCATATATATGTTTATATATTAGAGTGCAATACCGTATCTCGACACCTGGTGGCGCTAGAGCTCCCAAACCAAGTTCAATCAACTCCCGCCCACTAATTAGTATATATACCAAGTTTCAACAATCTATGACCTATAGAACCCAAGATATACAGGATAAGAAGGATCAGTCATTGACTCATCCCTAGTATTGGACCCTATATCCTATCCCAACCCTAACCCTAACCCTAACCCTAACCCTCTGGACACATAACCTAACCCTAACCCAACTCCAACCCAAGTACTACCCATCCAAAACACAAGTCCAACTTAACTATAGGAGCACCAGATATTTGCATATATATGTATATATATTAGAGTGCAATGCCGTTTTTCGACACCTGGTGGCGCTAGAGCTCCCAAGCATAACAATAGGAGCACCAGATATTTGCATATATATGTTTATATATTAGAGTGCAATACCGTATCTCGACACCTGGTGGCGCTAGAGCTCCCAAACCAAGTTCAATCAACTCCCCGCCCACTAATTAGTATATATACCAAGTTTCAACAATCTATGACCTATAGAACCCAAGATATACAGGATAAGAAGGATCAGTCATTGACTCATCCCTAGTATTGGACCCTATATCCTATCCCAACCCTAACCCTAACCCTAACCTAACCTAACCCTCTGGACACATAACCTAACTCCTAACCCAACTCCAACCCAAGTACTACCCATCCAAAACACAAGTCCAACTTAACTATAGGAGCACCAGATATTTGCATATATATGTATATATATTAGAGTGCAATGCCGTTTTTCGACACCTGGTGGCGCTAGAGCTCCCAAGCATAACAATAGGAGCACCAGATATTTGCATATATATGTTTATATATTAGAGTGCAATACCGTATCTCGACACCTGGTGGCGCTAGAGCTCCCAAACCAAGTTCAATCAACTCCCGCCACTAATTAGTATATATACCAAGTTTCAACAATCTATGACCTATAGAACCCAAGATATACAGGATAAGAAGGATCAGTCATTGACTCATCCCTAGTATTGGACCCTATATCCTATCCCAACCCTAACCCTAACCTAACCCTAACCCTCTGGACACATAACCTAACCCTAACCCAACTCCAACCCAAGTACTACCCATCCAAAACACAAGTCCAACTTAACTATAGGAGCACCAGATATTTGCATATATATGTATATATATTAGAGTGCAATGCCGTTTTCGACACCTGGTGGCGCTTAGAGCTCCCAAGCATAACAATAGGAGCACCAGATATTTGCATATATATGTTTATATATTAGAGTGCAATACCGTATCTCGACACCTGGTGGCGCTAGAGCTCCCAAACCAAGTTCAATCAACTCCCGCCCACTAATTAGTATATATACCAAGTTTCAACAATCTATGACCTATAGAACCCAAGATATACAGGATAAGAAGGATCAGTCATTGACTCATCCCTAGTATTGGACCCTATATCCTATCCCAACCCTAACCCTAACCCTAACCCTAACCTCTGGACACATAACCTAACCCTAACCCAACTCCAACCCAAGTACTACCCATCCAAAACACAAGTCCAACTTAACTATAGGAGCACCAGATATTTGCATATATATGTATATATATTAGAGTGCAATGCCGTTTTTCGACACCTGGTGGCGCTAGAGCTCCCAAGCATAACAATAGGAGCACCAGATATTTGCATATATATGTTTATATATTAGAGTGCAATACCGTATCTCGACACCTGGTGGCGCTAGAGCTCCCAAACCAAGTTCAATCAACTCCCGCCCACTAATTAGTATATATACCAAGTTTCAACAATCTATGACCTATAGAACCCAAGATATACAGGATAAGAAGGATCAGTCATTGACTCATCCCTAGTATTGGACCCTATATCCTATCCCAACCCTAACCCTAACCCTAACCCTAACCTCTGGACACATAACCTAACCCTAACCCAACTCCAACCCAAGTACTACCCATCCAAAACACAAGTCCAACTTAACTATAGGAGCACCAGATATTTGCATATATATGTATATATATTAGAGTGCAATGCCGTTTTCGACACCTGGTGGCGCTAGAGCTCCCAAGCATAACAATAGGAGCACCAGATATTTGCATATATATGTTTATATATTAGAGTGCAATACCGTATCTCGACACCTGGTGGCGCTAGAGCTCCCAAACCAAGTTCAATCAACTCCCGCCCACTAATTAGTATATATACCAAGTTTCAACAATCTATGACCTATAGAACCCAAGATATACAGGATAAGAAGGATCAGTCATTGACTCATCCCTAGTATTGGACCCTATATCCTATCCCAACCTCTAACCCTAACCCTAACCCTAACCCTCTGGACACATAACCTAACCCTAACCCAACTCCAACCCAAGTACTACCCATCCAAAACACAAGTCCAACTTAACTATAGGAGCACCAGATATTTGCATATATATGTATATATATTAGAGTGCAATGCCGTTTTTCGACACCTGGTGGCGCTAGAGCTCCCAAGCATAACAATAGGAGCACCAGATATTTGCATATATATGTTTATATATTAGAGTGCAATACCGTATCTCGACACCTGGTGGCGCTAGAGCTCCCAAACCAAGTTCAATCAACTCCCGCCCACTAATTAGTATATATACCAAGTTTCAACAATCTATGACCTATAGAACCCAAGATATACAGGATAAGAAGGATCAGTCATTGACTCATCCCTAGTATTGGACCCTATATCCTATCCCAACCCTAACCCTAACTCCTAACCCTAACCCTCTGGACACATAACCTAACCCTAACCCAACTCCAACCCAAGTACTACCCATCCAAAACACAAGTCCAACTTAACTATAGGAGCACCAGATATTTGCATATATGTATATATATTAGAGTGCAATGCCGTTTTTCGACACCTGGTGGCGCTAGAGCTCCCAAGCATAACAATAGGAGCACCAGATATTTGCATATATATGTTTATATATTAGAGTGCAATACCGTATCTCGACACCTGGTGGCGCTAGAGCTCCCAAACCAAGTTCAATCAACTCCCGCCCACTAATTAGTATATATACCAAGTTTCAACAATCTATGACCTATAGAACCCAAGATATACAGGATAAGAAGGATCAGTCATTGACTCATCCCTAGTATTGGACCCTATATCCTATCCCAACCCTAACCCTATATCCTAACCCTAACCCTGACCCATAACCTAACCCTAACCCAACTCCAACCCAAGTACTACCCATCCAAAACACAAGTCCAACTTAACTATAGGAGCACCAGATATTTGCATATATATGTATATATATTAGAGTGCAATGCCGTTTTCGACACCTGGTGGCGCTAGAGCTCCCAAGCATAACAATAGGAGCACCAGATATTTGCATATATATGTTTATATATTAGAGTGCAATACCGTATCTCGACACCTGGTGGCGCTAGAGCTCCCAAACCAAGTTCAATCAACTCCCCGCCCACTAATTAGTATATATACCAAGTTTCAACAATCTATGACCTATAGAACCCAAGATATACAGGATAAGAAGGATCAGTCATTGACTCATCCCTAGTATTGGACCCTATATCCTATCCCAACCCTAACCCTAACCCTAACCCTAACCCTCTGGACACATAACCTAACCCTAACCCAACTCCAACCCAAGTACTACCCATCCAAAACACAAGTCCAACTTAACTATAGGAGCACCAGATATTTGCATATATATGTATATATATTAGAGTGCAATGCCGTTTTCGACACCTGGTGGCGCTAGAGCTCCCAAGCATAACAATAGGAGCACCAGATATTTGCATATATATGTTTATATATTAGAGTGCAATACTGTATCTCGACACCTGGTGGCGCTAGAGCTCCCAAACCAAGTTCAATCAACTCCCGCCCACTAATTAGTATATATACCAAGTTTCAACAATCTATGACCTATAGAACCCAAGATATACAGGATAAGAAGGATCAGTCATTGACTCATCCCTAGTATTGGACCCTATATCCTATCCCAACCCTAACCCTAACCCTAACCCTAACCCTCTGGACACATAACCTAACCCTAACCCAACTCCAACCCAAGTACTACCCATCCAAAACACAAGTCCAACTTAACTATAGGAGCACCAGATATTTGCATATATGTATATATATTAGAGTGCAATGCCGTTTTCGACACCTGGTGGCGCTAGAGCTCCCAAGCATAACAATAGGAGCACCAGATATTTGCATATATATGTTTATATATTAGAGTGCAATACCGTATCTCGACACCTGGTGGCGCTTAGAGCTCCCAAACCAAGTTCAATCAACTCCCCGCCCACTAATTAGTATATATACCAAGTTTCAACAATCTATGACCTATAGAACCCAAGATATACAGGATAAGAAGGATCAGTCATTGACTCATCCCTAGTATTGGACCCTATATCCTATCCCAACCCTAACCCTAACCCTAACCCTAACCCTCTGGACACATAACCTAACCCTAACCCAACTCCAACCCAAGTACTACCCATCCAAAACACAAGTCCAACTTAACTATAGGAGCACCAGATATTTGCATATATATGTATATATATTAGAGTGCAATGCCGTTTTCGACACCTGGTGGCGCTAGAGCTCCCAAGCATAACAATAGGAGCACCAGATATTTGCATATATATGTTTATATATTAGAGTGCAATACTGTATCTCGACACCTGGTGGCGCTAGAGCTCCCAAACCAAGTTCAATCAACTCCCCGCCCACTAATTAGTATATATACCAAGTTTCAACAATCTATGACCTATAGAACCCAAGATATACAGGATAAGAAGGATCAGTCATTGACTCATCCCTAGTATTGGACCCTATATCCTATCCCAACCCTAACCCTAACCCTAACCCTAACCCTCTGGACACATAACCTAACCCTAACCCAACTCCAACCCAAGTACTACCCATCCAAAACACAAGTCCAACTTAACTATAGGAGCACCAGATATTTGCATATATATGTATATATATTAGAGTGCAATGCCGTTTTTCGACACCTGGTGGCGCTAGAGCTCCCAAGCATAACAATAGGAGCACCAGATATTTGCATATATATGTTTATATATTAGAGTGCAATACCGTATCTCGACACCTGGTGGCGCTAGAGCTCCCAAACCAAGTTCAATCAACTCCCGCCCACTAATTAGTATATATACCAAGTTTCAACAATCTATGACCTATAGAACCCAAGATATACAGGATAAGAAGGATCAGTCATTGACTCATCCCTAGTATTGGACCCTATATCCTATCCCAACCCTAACCCTAACCCTAACCCTAACCCTCTGGACACATAACCTAACCCTAACCCAACTCCAACCCAAGTACTACCCATCCAAAACACAAGTCCAACTTAACTATAGGAGCACCAGATATTTGCATATATATGTATATATATTAGAGTGCAATGCCGTTTTTAGACACCTGGTGGCGCTAGAGCTCCCAAGCATAACAATAGGAGCACCAGATATTTGCATATATATGTTTATATATTAGAGTGCAATACTGTATCTCGACACCTGGTGGCGCTAGAGCTCCCAAACCAAGTTCAATCAACTCCCGCCCACTAATTAGTATATATACCAAGTTTCAACAATCTATGACCTATAGAACCCAAGATATACAGGATAAGAAGGATCAGTCATTGACTCATCCCTAGTATTGGACCCTATATCCTATCCCAACCCTAACCCTAACCCTAACCCTAACCCTCTGGACACATAACCTAACCCTAACCCAACTCCAACCCAAGTACTACCCATCCAAAACACAAGTCCAACTTAACTATAGGAGCACCAGATATTTGCATATATATGTATATATATTAGAGTGCAATGCCGTTTTTCGACACCTGGTGGCGCTAGAGCTCCCAAGCATAACAATAGGAGCACCAGATATTTGCATATATATGTTTATATATTAGAGTGCAATACCGTATCTCGACACCTGGTGGCGCTAGAGCTCCCAAACCAAGTTCAATCAACTCCCGCCCACTAATTAGTATATATACCAAGTTTCAACAATCTATGACCTATAGAACCCAAGATATACAGGATAAGAAGGATCAGTCATTGACTCATCCCTAGTATTGGACCCTATATCCTATCCCAACCCTAACCCTAACCCTAACCCTAACCCTCTGGACACATAACCTAACCCTAACCCAACTCCAACCCAAGTACTACCCATCCAAAACACAAGTCCAACTTAACTATAGGAGCACCAGATATTTGCATATATATGTATATATATTAGAGTGCAATGCCGTTTTTCGACACCTGGTGGCGCTAGAGCTCCCAAGCATAACAATAGGAGCACCAGATATTTGCATATATATGTTTATATATTAGAGTGCAATACCGTATCTCGACACCTGGTGGCGCTAGAGCTCCCAAACCAAGTTCAATCAACTCCCCGCCCACTAATTAGTATATATACCAAGTTTCAACAATCTATGACCTATAGAACCCAAGATATACAGGATAAGAAGGATCAGTCATTGACTCATCCCTAGTATTGGACCCTATATCCTATCCCAACCCTAACCCTAACCCTAACCCTAACCCTCTGGACACATAACCTAACCCTAACCCAACTCCAACCCAAGTACTACCCATCCAAAACACAAGTCCAACTTAACTATAGGAGCACCAGATATTTGCATATATATGTATATATATTAGAGTGCAATGCCGTTTTTCGACACCTGGTGGCGCTAGAGCTCCCAAGCATAACAATAGGAGCACCAGATATTTGCATATATATGTTTATATATTAGAGTGCAATACCGTATCTCGACACCTGGTGGCGCTAGAGCTCCCAAACCAAGTTCAATCAACTCCCGCCCACTAATTAGTATATATACCAAGTTTCAACAATCTATGACCTATAGAACCCAAGATATACAGGATAAGAAGGATCAGTCATTGACTCATCCCTAGTATTGGACCCTATATCCTATCCCAACCCTAACCCTAACCCTAACCCTAACCCTCTGGACACATAACCTAACCCTAACCCAACTCCAACCCAAGTACTACCCATCCAAAACACAAGTCCAACTTAACTATAGGAGCACCAGATATTTGCATATATATGTATATATATTAGAGTGCAATGCCGTTTTTCGACACCTGGTGGCGCTAGAGCTCCCAAGCATAACAATAGGAGCACCAGATATTTGCATATATATGTTTATATATTAGAGTGCAATACCGTATCTCGACACCTGGTGGCGCTAGAGCTCCCAAACCAAGTTCAATCAACTCCCGCCCACTAATTAGTATATATACCAAGTTTCAACAATCTATGACCTATAGAACCCAAGATATACAGGATAAGAAGGATCAGTCATTGACTCATCCCTAGTATTGGACCCTATATCCTATCCCTAACCTAACCTAACCTAACCTAACCCTCTGGACACATAACCTAACCTAACTTAACTCCAACCCAAGTACTACCATCCAAAACACAAGTCCAACTTAACTATAGGAGCACCAGATATTTGCATATATATGTATATATATTAGAGTGCAATGCCGTTTTTACACCTGGTGGCGCTAGAGCTCCCAAGCATAACAATAGGAGCACCAGATATTTGCATATATATGTTTATATATTAGAGTGCAATACCGTATCTCGACACCTGGTGGCGCTAGAGCTCCCAAACCAAGTTCAATCAACTCCCGCCCACTAATTAGTATATATACCAAGTTTCAACAATCTATGACCTATAGAACCCAAGATATACAGGATAAGAAGGATCAGTCATTGACTCATCCCTAGTATTGGACCCTATATCCTATCCCAACCCTAACCCTAACCCTAACCCTAACCCTCTGGACACATAACCTAACCCTAACCCAACTCCAACCCAAGTACTACCCATCCAAAACACAAGTCCAACTTAACTATAGGAGCACCAGATATTTGCATATATATGTATATATATTAGAGTGCAATGCCGTTTTTCGACACCTGGTGGCGCTAGAGCTCCCAAGCATAACAATAGGAGCACCAGATATTTGCATATATATGTTTATATATTAGAGTGCAATACCGTATCTCGACACCTGGTGGCGCTAGAGCTCCCAAACCAAGTTCAATCAACTCCCCGCCCACTAATTAGTATATATACCAAGTTTCAACAATCTATGACCTATAGAACCCAAGATATACAGGATAAGAAGGATCAGTCATTGACTCATCCCTAGTATTGGACCCTATATCCTAACCCTAACCTAACCCTAACTAACCCTAACCCTAACCCTAACCTAACCCTAACCCTAACCCTAACCCTATGACCTATAGAACCCAAGATATACAGGATAAGAAGGATCAGTCATTGACTCATCCCTAGTATTGGACCCTATATCCTATCCCAACCCTAACCCTAACCCTAACCCTAACCCTAACCCTAACCCTAACCCTAACCCAACTCCAACCCAAGTACTACCCATCCAAAACACAAGTCCAACTTAACTATAGGAGCACCAGATATTTGCATATATATGTATATATATTAGAGTGCAATGCCGTTTTCGACACCTGGTGGCGCTAGAGCTCCCAAGCATAACAATAGGAGCACCAGATATTTGCATATATATGTTTATATATTAGAGTGCAATACCGTATCTCGACACCTGGTGGCGCTAGAGCTCCCAAACCAAGTTCAATCAACTCCCCGCCCACTAATTAGTATATATACCAAGTTTCAACAATCTATGACCTATAGAACCCAAGATATACAGGATAAGAAGGATCAGTCATTGACTCATCCCTAGTATTGGACCCTATATCCTATCCCAACCTAACCTAACTAACCTAACCCTAACCCTAACCCTCTGGACACATAACCTAACCCTAACCCAACTCCAACCCAAGTACTACCCATCCAAAACACAAGTCCAACTTAACTATAGGAGCACCAGATATTTGCATATATATGTATATATATTAGAGTGCAATGCCGTTTTTCGACACCTGGTGGCGCTAGAGCTCCCAAGCATAACAATAGGAGCACCAGATATTTGCATATATATGTTTATATATTAGAGTGCAATACTGTATCTCGACACCTGGTGGCGCTAGAGCTCCCAAACCAAGTTCAATCAACTCCCGCCCACTAATTAGTATATATACCAAGTTTCAACAATCTATGACCTATAGAACCCAAGATATACAGGATAAGAAGGATCAGTCATTGACTCATCCCTAGTATTGGACCCTATATCCTAACCCTAACCCTAACCCTAACCCTAACCCTAACCCTAACCCTAACCCTAACCCTTAACCTAACCCTAACCCAACTCCAACCCAAGTACTACCCATCCAAAACACAAGTCCAACTTAACTATAGGAGCACCAGATATTTGCATATATATGTATATATATTAGAGTGCAATGCCGTTTTTCGACACCTGGTGGCGCTAGAGCTCCCAAGCATAACAATAGGAGCACCAGATATTTGCATTTATATGTTTATATATTAGAGTGCAATACCGTATCTCGACACCTGGTGGCGCTAGAGCTCCCAAACCAAGTTCAATCAACTCCGCCCACTAATTAGTATATATACCAAGTTTCAACAATCTATGACCTATAGAACCCAAGATATACAGGATAAGAAGGATCAGTCATTGACTCATCCCTAGTATTGGACCCTATATCCTATCCCAACCTAACCCTAACCCTAACCCTAACCTAACCTCTGGACACATAACCTAACCCTAACCCAACTCCAACCCAAGTACTACCCATCCAAAACACAAGTCCAACTTAACTATAGGAGCACCAGATATTTGCATATATATGTATATATATTAGAGTGCAATGCCGTTTTCGACACCTGGTGGCGCTAGAGCTCCCAAGCATAACAATAGGAGCACCAGATATTTGCATATATATGTTTATATATTAGAGTGCAATACCGTATCTCGACACCTGGTGGCGCTAGAGCTCCCAAACCAAGTTCAATCAACTCCCCGCCCACTAATTAGTATATATACCAAGTTTCAACAATCTATGACCTATAGAACCCAAGATATACAGGATAAGAAGGATCAGTCATTGACTCATCCCTAGTATTGGACCCTATATCCTATCCCAACCCTAACCCTAACCCTAACCCTAACCCTCTGGACACATAACCTAACCCTAACCCAACTCCAACCCAAGTACTACCCATCCAAAACACAAGTCCAACTTAACTATAGGAGCACCAGATATTTGCATATATATGTATATATATTAGAGTGCAATGCCGTTTTCGACACCTGGTGGCGCTTAGAGCTCCCAAGCATAACAATAGGAGCACCAGATATTTGCATATATATGTTTATATATTAGAGTGCAATACCGTATCTCGACACCTGGTGGCGCTAGAGCTCCCAAACCAAGTTCAATCAACTCCCGCCCACTAATTAGTATATATACCAAGTTTCAACAATCTATGACCTATAGAACCCAAGATATACAGGATAAGAAGGATCAGTCATTGACTCATCCCTAGTATTGGACCCTATATCCTAACCCTAACCCTAACCCTAACCCTAACCCTAACCCTAACCCTAACCCTAACCTAACCCTAACCCTAACCCTAACTAACCCTCTGGACACATAACCTAACCCTAACCCAACTCCAACCCAAGTACTACCCATCCAAAACACAAGTCCAACTTAACTATAGGAGCACCAGATATTTGCATATATATGTATATATATTAGAGTGCAATGCCGTTTTTCGACACCTGGTGGCGCTAGAGCTCCCAAGCATAACAATAGGAGCACCAGATATTTGCATATATATGTTTATATATTAGAGTGCAATACCGTATCTCGACACCTGGTGGCGCTTAGAGCTCCCAAACCAAGTTCAATCAACTCCCCGCCCACTAATTAGTATATATACCAAGTTTCAACAATCTATGACCTATAGAACCCAAGATATACAGGATAAGAAGGATCAGTCATTGACTCATCCCTAGTATTGGACCCTATATCCTATCCCAACCCTAACCCTAACCCTAACCCTAACCCTCTGGACACATAACCTAACCCTAACCCAACTCCAACCCAAGTACTACCCATCCAAAACACAAGTCCAACTTAACTATAGGAGCACCAGATATTTGCATATATATGTATATATATTAGAGTGCAATGCCGTTTTTCGACACCTGGTGGCGCTAGAGCTCCCAAGCATAACAATAGGAGCACCAGATATTTGCATATATATGTTTATATATTAGAGTGCAATACTGTATCTCGACACCTGGTGGCGCTAGAGCTCCCAAACCAAGTTCAATCAACTCCCCGCCCACTAATTAGTATATATACCAAGTTTCAACAATCTATGACCTATAGAACCCAAGATATACAGGATAAGAAGGATCAGTCATTGACTCATCCCTAGTATTGGACCCTATATCCTATCCCAACCCTAACCCTAACCCTAACCCTAACCCTCTGGACACATAACCTAACCCTAACCCAACTCCAACCCAAGTACTACCCATCCAAAACACAAGTCCAACTTAACTATAGGAGCACCAGATATTTGCATATATATGTATATATATTAGAGTGCAATGCCGTTTTTCGACACCTGGTGGCGCTAGAGCTCCCAAGCATAACAATAGGAGCACCAGATATTTGCATATATATGTTTATATATTAGAGTGCAATACCGTATCTCGACACCTGGTGGCGCTAGAGCTCCCAAACCAAGTTCAATCAACTCCCCGCCCACTAATTAGTATATATACCAAGTTTCAACAATCTATGACCTATAGAACCCAAGATATACAGGATAAGAAGGATCAGTCATTGACTCATCCCTAGTATTGGACCCTATATCCTATCCCAACCCTAACCCTAACCCTAACCCTAACCCTCTGGACACATAACCTAACCCTAACCCAACTCCAACCCAAGTACTACCCATCCAAAACACAAGTCCAACTTAACTATAGGAGCACCAGATATTTGCATATATATGTATATATATTAGAGTGCAATGCCGTTTTCGACACCTGGTGGCGCTAGAGCTCCCAAGCATAACAATAGGAGCACCAGATATTTGCATATATATGTTTATATATTAGAGTGCAATACCGTATCTCGACACCTGGTGGCGCTAGAGCTCCCAAACCAAGTTCAATCAACTCCCGCCACTAATTAGTATATATACCAAGTTTCAACAATCTATGACCTATAGAACCCAAGATATACAGGATAAGAAGGATCAGTCATTGACTCATCCCTAGTATTGGACCCTATATCCTATCCCAACCCTAACCCTAACCCTAACCCTAACCCTCTGGACACATAACCTAACCCTAACCCAACTCCAACCCAAGTACTACCCATCCAAAACACAAGTCCAACTTAACTATAGGAGCACCAGATATTTGCATATATATGTATATATATTAGAGTGCAATGCCGTTTTCGACACCTGGTGGCGCTAGAGCTCCCAAGCATAACAATAGGAGCACCAGATATTTGCATATATATGTTTATATATTAGAGTGCAATACCGTATCTCGACACCTGGTGGCGCTAGAGCTCCCAAACCAAGTTCAATCAACTCCCGCCCACTAATTAGTATATATACCAAGTTTCAACAATCTATGACCTATAGAACCCAAGATATACAGGATAAGAAGGATCAGTCATTGACTCATCCCTAGTATTGGACCCTATATCCTATCCCAACCCTAACCTAACTAACCCTAACCCTAACCCTCTGGACACATAACCTAACCCTAACCCAACTCCAACCCAAGTACTACCCATCCAAAACACAAGTCCAACTTAACTATAGGAGCACCAGATATTTGCATATATATGTATATATATTAGAGTGCAATGCCGTTTTTCGACACCTGGTGGCGCTAGAGCTCCCAAGCATAACAATAGGAGCACCAGATATTTGCATATATATGTTTATATATTAGAGTGCAATACCGTATCTCGACACCTGGTGGCGCTAGAGCTCCAAACCAAGTTCAATCAACTCCCGCCCACTAATTAGTATATATACCAAGTTTCAACAATCTATGACCTATAGAACCCAAGATATACAGGATAAGAAGGATCAGTCATTGACTCATCCCTAGTATTGGACCCTATATCCTATCCCAACCCTAACCCTAACCCTAACCCTAACCTCTGGACACATAACCTAACCCTAACCCAACTCCAACCCAAGTACTACCCATCCAAAACACAAGTCCAACTTAACTATAGGAGCACCAGATATTTGCATATATATGTATATATATTAGAGTGCAATGCCGTTTTCGACACCTGGTGGCGCTAGAGCTCCCAAGCATAACAATAGGAGCACCAGATATTTGCATATATATGTTTATATATTAGAGTGCAATACCGTATCTCGACACCTGGTGGCGCTAGAGCTCCCAAACCAAGTTCAATCAACTCCCGCCCACTAATTAGTATATATACCAAGTTTCAACAATCTATGACCTATAGAACCCAAGATATACAGGATAAGAAGGATCAGTCATTGACTCATCCCTAGTATTGGACCCTATATCCTATCCCAACCCTAACCCTAACCTAACCTAACCTAACCCTCTGGACACATAACCTAACCCTAACCCAACTCCAACCCAAGTACTACCCATCCAAAACACAAGTCCAACTTAACTATAGGAGCACCAGATATTTGCATATATATGTATATATATTAGAGTGCAATGCCGTTTTCGACACCTGGTGGCGCTAGAGCTCCCAAGCATAACAATAGGAGCACCAGATATTTGCATATATATGTTTATATATTAGAGTGCAATACTGTATCTCGACACCTGGTGGCGCTAGAGCTCCCAAACCAAGTTCAATCAACTCCGCCCACTAATTAGTATATATACCAAGTTTCAACAATCTATGACCTATAGAACCCAAGATATACAGGATAAGAAGGATCAGTCATTGACTCATCCCTAGTATTGGACCCTATATCCTATCCCAACCCTAACCCTAACTCCTAACTCCTAACCCTAACCCTAACCTCTGGACACATAACCTAACCCTAACCCAACTCCAACCCAAGTACTACCCATCCAAAACACAAGTCCAACTTAACTATAGGAGCACCAGATATTTGCATATATATGTATATATATTAGAGTGCAATGCCGTTTTCGACACCTGGTGGCGCTAGAGCTCCCAAGCATAACAATAGGAGCACCAGATATTTGCATATATATGTTTATATATTAGAGTGCAATACCGTATCTCGACACCTGGTGGCGCTAGAGCTCCCAAACCAAGTTCAATCAACTCCCGCCCACTAATTAGTATATATACCAAGTTTCAACAATCTATGACCTATAGAACCCAAGATATACAGGATAAGAAGGATCAGTCATTGACTCATCCCTAGTATTGGACCCTATATCCTATCCCAACCCTAACCCTAACCCTAACCCTAACCTCTGGACACATAACCTAACCCTAACCCAACTCCAACCCAAGTACTACCCATCCAAAACACAAGTCCAACTTAACTATAGGAGCACCAGATATTTGCATATATATGTATATATATTAGAGTGCAATGCCGTTTTCGACACCTGGTGGCGCTAGAGCTCCCAAGCATAACAATAGGAGCACCAGATATTTGCATATATATGTTTATATATTAGAGTGCAATACCGTATCTCGACACCTGGTGGCGCTAGAGCTCCCAAACCAAGTTCAATCAACTCCGCCCACTAATTAGTATATATACCAAGTTTCAACAATCTATGACCTATAGAACCCAAGATATACAGGATAAGAAGGATCAGTCATTGACTCATCCCTAGTATTGGACCCTATATCCTATCCCAACCCTAACCCTAACCCTAACCCTAACCCTCTGGACACATAACCTAACCCTAACCCAACTCCAACCCAAGTACTACCCATCCAAAACACAAGTCCAACTTAACTATAGGAGCACCAGATATTTGCATATATATGTATATATATTAGAGTGCAATGCCGTTTTTCGACACCTGGTGGCGCTAGAGCTCCCAAGCATAACAATAGGAGCACCAGATATTTGCATATATATGTTTATATATTAGAGTGCAATACCGTATCTCGACACCTGGTGGCGCTAGAGCTCCCAAACCAAGTTCAATCAACTCCCCGCCCACTAATTAGTATATATACCAAGTTTCAACAATCTATGACCTATAGAACCCAAGATATACAGGATAAGAAGGATCAGTCATTGACTCATCCCTAGTATTGGACCCTATATCCTATCCCAACCCTAACCCTAACCCTAACCCTAACCCTCTGGACACATAACCTAACCCTAACCCAACTCCAACCCAAGTACTACCCATCCAAAACACAAGTCCAACTTAACTATAGGAGCACCAGATATTTGCATATATATGTATATATATTAGAGTGCAATGCCGTTTTCGACACCTGGTGGCGCTAGAGCTCCCAAGCATAACAATAGGAGCACCAGATATTTGCATATATATGTTTATATATTAGAGTGCAATACCGTATCTCGACACCTGGTGGCGCTAGAGCTCCCAAACCAAGTTCAATCAACTCCCGCCCACTAATTAGTATATATACCAAGTTTCAACAATCTATGACCTATAGAACCCAAGATATACAGGATAAGAAGGATCAGTCATTGACTCATCCCTAGTATTGGACCCTATATCCTATCCCAACCCTAACCCTAACCCTAACCCTAACCCTCTGGACACATAACCTAACCCTAACCCAACTCCAACCCAAGTACTACCCATCCAAAACACAAGTCCAACTTAACTATAGGAGCACCAGATATTTGCATATATATGTATATATATTAGAGTGCAATGCCGTTTTCGACACCTGGTGGCGCTAGAGCTCCCAAGCATAACAATAGGAGCACCAGATATTTGCATATATATGTTTATATATTAGAGTGCAATACCGTATCTCGACACCTGGTGGCGCTAGAGCTCCCAAACCAAGTTCAATCAACTCCCGCCCACTAATTAGTATATATACCAAGTTTCAACAATCTATGACCTATAGAACCCAAGATATACAGGATAAGAAGGATCAGTCATTGACTCATCCTAGTATTGGACCCTATATCCTATCCCAACCCTAACCCTAACCCTAACCCTAACCCTCTGGACACATAACCTAACCCTAACCCAACTCCAACCCAAGTACTACCCATCCAAAACACAAGTCCAACTTAACTATAGGAGCACCAGATATTTGCATATATATGTATATATATTAGAGTGCAATGCCGTTTTTCGACACCTGGTGGCGCTAGAGCTCCCAAGCATAACAATAGGAGCACCAGATATTTGCATATATATGTTTATATATTAGAGTGCAATACCGTATCTCGACACCTGGTGGCGCTAGAGCTCCCAAACCAAGTTCAATCAACTCCCGCCCACTAATTAGTATATATACCAAGTTTCAACAATCTATGACCTATAGAACCCAAGATATACAGGATAAGAAGGATCAGTCATTGACTCATCCCTAGTATTGGACCCTATATCCTATCCCAACCCTAACCCTAACCCTAACCCTAACCCTCTGGACACATAACCTAACCCTAACCCAACTCCAACCCAAGTACTACCCATCCAAAACACAAGTCCAACTTAACTATAGGAGCACCAGATATTTGCATATATATGTATATATATTAGAGTGCAATGCCGTTTTCGACACCTGGTGGCGCTAGAGCTCCCAAGCATAACAATAGGAGCACCAGATATTTGCATATATATGTTTATATATTAGAGTGCAATACCGTATCTCGACACCTGGTGGCGCTAGAGCTCCCAAACCAAGTTCAATCAACTCCCGCCCACTAATTAGTATATATACCAAGTTTCAACAATCTATGACCTATAGAACCCAAGATATACAGGATAAGAAGGATCAGTCATTGACTCATCCCTAGTATTGGACCCTATATCCTATCCCAACCTAACCCTAACTCCTAACCCTAACCTCTGGACACATAACCTAACCCTAACTCCAACTCCAACCCAAGTACTACCCATCCAAAACACAAGTCCAACTTAACTATAGGAGCACCAGATATTTGCATATATATGTATATATATTAGAGTGCAATGCCGTTTTTCGACACCTGGTGGCGCTAGAGCTCCCAAGCATAACAATAGGAGCACCAGATATTTGCATATATATGTTTATATATTAGAGTGCAATACTGTATCTCGACACCTGGTGGCGCTAGAGCTCCCAAACCAAGTTCAATCAACTCCCGCCCACTAATTAGTATATATACCAAGTTTCAACAATCTATGACCTATAGAACCCAAGATATACAGGATAAGAAGGATCAGTCATTGACTCATCCCTAGTATTGGACCCTATATCCTATCCCAACCCTAACCCTAACCCTAACCCTAACCCTCTGGACACATAACCTAACCCTAACCCAACTCCAACCCAAGTACTACCCATCCAAAACACAAGTCCAACTTAACTATAGGAGCACCAGATATTTGCATATATATGTATATATATTAGAGTGCAATGCCGTTTTCGACACCTGGTGGCGCTAGAGCTCCCAAGCATAACAATAGGAGCACCAGATATTTGCATATATATGTTTATATATTAGAGTGCAATACCGTATCTCGACACCTGGTGGCGCTAGAGCTCCCAAACCAAGTTCAATCAACTCCCGCCCACTAATTAGTATATATACCAAGTTTCAACAATCTATGACCTATAGAACCCAAGATATACAGGATAAGAAGGATCAGTCATTGACTCATCCCTAGTATTGGACCCTATATCCTATCCCAACCCTAACCCTAACTCCTAACCCTAACCCTCTGGACACATAACCTAACCCTAACCCAACTCCAACCCAAGTACTACCCATCCAAAACACAAGTCCAACTTAACTATAGGAGCACCAGATATTTGCATATATATGTATATATATTAGAGTGCAATGCCGTTTTTTCGACACACTGGTGGCGCTAGAGCTCCCAAGCATAACAATAGGAGCACCAGATATTTGCATATATATGTTTATATATTAGAGTGCAATACTGTATCTCGACACCTGGTGGCGCTAGAGCTCCCAAACCAAGTTCAATCAACTCCGCCCACTAATTAGTATATATACCAAGTTTCAACAATCTATGACCTATAGAACCCAAGATATACAGGATAAGAAGGATCAGTCATTGACTCATCCCTAGTATTGGACCCTATATCCTAACCCTAACCCTAACCCTAACCCTAACCTAACCTAACTTAACCTTAACCCTAACCCTAACCCTAACCCTAACTTTAACCTTAACTAACCCTTTAACCCTAACTAACCCTAACTAACTTAACCTAACTAACTCTAACCCTAACCCTAAAATTTTAACCCTAACCCTAATTTAACCTAACCCTAACCCTAACCCTAACCTAACCCTAACCTAACTTTAACCTAATAACCCAATTTAATTTAACCTAACCTAACCTAACCTAACCTAACCCTAACCCTAACCCTAACTTCTTCAAATATTATACTCCAGCCCAGCTTGTGGTCAGCAGATTCTCCAGAACGGTGTTCCAACTCCCCAGGGCGTTATCCCACGAGACCTGTAACTGCGTGTATTTGGTGTACTGCACAAAGTGTAAAACAATATGTCGGACAAACAAAGAACGAGCTGAGAGTGCGAATATACCAACACGCATACAATATTACTCACAAAATCGAGAAAGGAGACATGTTGTACAACACTTTTTATTACACGGTGCAGTCACTACAGGCCACGGGATTACAAGCCAATCCAACTTGGTCTTTGAAGGATCGTCTCAGAGCTGAAGCCTCATGGATCAAGAGACTGGACACACGATACCCCGAGGTCTAAATGAGACCTGAGTGTTCTGGGGTGCTAGAACCTTTAAATTTACAAAAATATTTTTACCCACGTCCCTTTACCCAACCCTAAACCTAACCATCATACCCTCCAACCCTAAACCTAACCATCACACCCTCTAACCCTAAACCTAACCATCACCCCTCTAACCCTAAACCTAACCATCACACCCCCTAACCCTAAACCTAACCATCATACCCCTAACCCTAAACCTAACCATCATACCCCTAACCCTAAACCTAACCATCATACCCCCAACCCTAAAACCTAACGATTTTTACCCTAAGCTCTTAAACCTACCCCGCTTTATTTGAACTCCTACCCAAAATAGCCCCGATCACAATTACCCTAACATGATTGGTTTTTAAAAATATATAGAAATATTAATAATGGCACACACACACACATATATATATATACATACTATACATAATTTGAATTTATTATAAATACATCAAAAAAGTTCATTTGAGTGGGTTACAGATAATATGAGGACCCCTGACTCAGGTTATATATAATAAAATAAAAGAAAAAATATATACACATACGCACACACAATGGTATTTTCAATTTTGTTTAAGAGCTGTTTTCTACGTTTTTATTACGGATACACACTTTTCAGGCAAGGGTTGGGATTTACAACGCTCTATTTAGGACGTAGACAAACATCTAGGAGTAAAGTGGGGGGTCGGTGATGGCACTTTTCAATCCCTAGCTTCATATGTTTGGAACGGCCAGTTGTGTGAAAGGACAGTGCACAACCACCTTCGGTTTCTTCGAAATCGTTGGTTGGACTTACAGTTCCCCTATACTCGCCAGTGCCTTCATACTCTGGACCACATGTATTGGCAGGGATTGGATTGTGCCGATCACCGACCCCCAATCTCTCGTTCTCTCCTTTCTCCTTTTTCCTCTTATTCTACTTAGAAATTTATTTTTAATTTAATTTATGTAACTGCCCTCTGTACCCCTAAAAAATCAGGGTAATCAAGTGCTAAACCCTTGCACACTATGTGGGCACGTTTCTAGGTCCTATCTCTTTAAAAACTTTTCCAGAAACATTTAAAAATAATTAAAAACCTTAAAAACATATGAAACATGATCACTTCCACTCATACACCGCTACAACGCGCGCATACATACACATAATATACACACACATACACGTAAATTAAATCTACATGATTACATACATAAGCACATTTATACATTTGATTTATATTCATTTTCTTTTACAACATGATTTTTACAAAGTTTCTGCCTTTCTATATTTTCTTGAAACATTTGGTTACTCATCTTTGGCTTCTGTCACTCTGTTTTCGTCCGTTTCACTCGGCGTTCATCTGGATACAACTAGCAGGGCATTGCGCTGCACTTGACGAGCGTGACGTCATCAAACGGGACGATCAATGCAAGTTGGATTTCGAATTAAAAATATAAAATATATAGAAAAAATAATATATAAAATTATCTGAGCATCAAAATATATCTAATTCATATCCCCTGGGCAGTTCGTTTCATTAAAATATATTTTTTGCAGTAAGTGCACAGCTTATTTTAATCTAAATCTGGGTCTCACCCTCACTGAAACTCATATTGAGGAGAGCCCAAGCTTAGCACAGCACTTACTTGCTTTCACCCATTTGAACGAACGACTGCTTAGACTGCCTGCTTATAAAATTTCAACATATAATATATAACTTTTTGTGCACAGCTTTCTTTTATTTATTATTTCGGTTCGAGCCTTGCCTGAGGAAGACACAGTTTGTGTCGAAACGTCGCGAGAACGGCTTGAACCCTTTCTTTTTTTCTAAAAAACAACAAAAAAACTCAAAAAAATAATTTAAGTTCATTTTATTTTTATTTTTACTCTTATTTTTTCACTTTTTCTTCACACATTCTCAATCTCTCATTCCCTTTGGCAATTTTGATCATGGAGTACTCTAGGGACGTCTGAAACAACGATATTCTCATTCTAGAGCCAACAATTTCACTCCCAACAACAGAGTCACGAGAAATGATCGCTTTTCCTCTCGCTCAGAGGACAGATACGTGCCAAATAGGGGATTTACAAAGAGATCGAGAGCCCAATCATACAATACACAAAATTACACACACAACACACATCCTAACAATTATAATTTGACACACTACAACAATTCAGACGACTCGTATTATGGGACTCACAAAAGATCCTCCTTCGTTCTGGATCCTCCACCTAGAAATTAAATCGCCCAGCACGGACATCCTGTAGGTCGCTATAAGAAGCGCTATAACCGCAAAAACAGAATTTCTAGATCCAGCGATGGCTTCACTCACAACACGGCCACTGAGTTTCAGGACGAACAGGAGATGGAATTTCAGATGGATCGAGATCCCCCCTATATGCGGCCGGTTTCTGCGGACGCCAGAACCAACCAGAGGGTTTCCCGGACGGGCCCTCGTCTCACGGCTCCCATTCACCGTAGTCATCACGTGCTCTCATTTGCTAATCGTGGGGTAGATTTGGGAGCGTGAATATGAGCGTAAGAAATAACACACAAAGACCAAAAAGGGACAGGTACATACGCTATTTCCCTCGGAAAGAAAGTGAGGGACAGCAGAGTCGCACAGTATATAAACAACAAAATAAGGAATTTATCCCAGCTCCCCCTACGCTCAAAAAAGCGATTCAACTCATGTACAGACTCATTAGATTGACACATCACATGAGCAGAGTTACCACCAAAATAGAGGGCAACCAACCCATCACTTTTAAAAGACTCACCGGTCTTTTAATGAACACCATCAGACCAGCCTTCCCCAATGACCGAGTCACCCAGATGATTAGGGGAAGTGCACAGAACTGGTCATACACGACTCAATTGATCCTTGAGCAACATTACGAGGATCAGATCGAAAATACAATGCGAGAAATCAGGGAGGAAACAGAGCGTGCGGACTGGGCCCAAGCTTTTGAAATCGCCACCGGATGGGCGGATAAAAATTATGGGGTCCAAATTGACGCGAACACAATTGAGAGAGCGGAGGCTTTAATCACTGCAGAGCTATGCGAGATAGAAAAGTCCACCTTACCACAAAGCTCTACAAAGCGAGGCTCGACATCTGGCGCTCGCACTTACGCTCAAGCGGCTGCCTCGCCCCATACAATATCGGGTCCTAGCACTCTGATTCCTCCCCAGATCTCAGCACGTCCCAAAGCAAAGGTTCAACACGTGGAAATACAGACCTCACCGGGTCTTCTCACACTGGGGACATCAATCAATAGGCCACAAAGTAGGGAGACTGGTCCTTTGATGACGAGGTGAAGATGACAATCCGCTGGATCCCAAAGAGATCCTTCGACCCATACAGGTCGCATCTCCCCTCCCAAAGGCGCAAAGAGTCGGCCGCCTCAAAAGTTCAAATCATTCTCCCGAAGAGACCCCGCAACACGAACAAACATCTTCGCGTGCTGCTAACGATGGAGGCCCTCCAAGAGAACAGAATTGTTAGAACAGCTGGACTTTTCTGAGGAGGAAGGGGAGAACAATAACGAGGAGGACTCGCCACGAAACAGACCGTTCACACAAGCGGAGTTCAGAGGATCAGACCATTCCTCCCCCCTTAGCATAATCTTATTCCCGACTCGGAGGAAGAACCAGCTAAGGTCCTCTCGCCGCCACGAAATTTTTGTACGGCGTATGAGGTTCCCATGCCGGAACAGAGGCCCATACAGGCCGACACTGGTGTCATTAATACCGAAAACACGACCGCAGGGCCCATACAGGCCGAAAATGGTGTTACTGGTACCGAAAAAACGGTCCCAAGGCCCACACAGGCCTTACCGAGATAATTCCGCTAGCGAACACACCGTGACAAATGTAGCTCTGACCATACAAGAAAAGGATAGGGAAATTCCTCTTGAGAAAGAGCCTGCAAGAGGGAAGCACACCAGTAAGAAGAAGCACATAGAAATTTTAGAGGCACCTCCAGTGACCATATTGCCCCAGCACAACCCCGTTAGCGAAGAACAGCCTCACAGCACACAGCCCATGCGCGCAAGATAGCTCAGCAACACGTCCAATGAGACACACCAACACGAGCAACAAACTGCTGGATTGGAGTCTAACCTTAACAAAAACTGGTCATCATAGGAGACTCCAACGTTGCTCGGCTGCCACAGCACAACTACTCCGAGCTCCAAATAGACAGTTTCCCTGGAGCCAAGTGGCAGCATGCGGCCAACTTGCTAGAAAAAGCAACGGTCGTGGTGGAGCCTCACAAAATTATTCTGTCGTTTGGCTTTAATAATCGTCAGCAAAGGTACAGAATAACGGCGCTTACCGAAGCTACGAAAAGCACGCATAGCGTTGGCTGCGAGGCTTCCAAAGACGGAAGTGCTCATCCCGTTGATTAATTTTGCACCCACACTTCCGTTATGCGAACAAGTGATGATTGAGCACCTCAATAGCCACATTAGGAAGAGTGCGGGTTATATTCCAGCGTTGCGGCGGAACAGTTCGAGTCGACAGAGATGGCGTTCACTGGACAGCACTCACGGCCAGGGCAATTTTTGACCACTGGAGATCACATTTAAACTATTAGAGTCCCGAGTCCCACAAAGAAAAGAATAAACTAATTGTTAATTTATCAAAGAAGTTTCAGTTAACACGAGCACAACGGGCGGTGCTTCTCAGAGGTCTCTCCTTCATTTCCCACCCGAGGGTGTAAAAACACAAAAATCCAATTAATGAAGGACCTGCAGACCTACCACCACACGTGAAACTCGAAACTTACTTTGAAGGAAAAAAGTGAAGAAACAAAAATTCCCTTTACTGGCCCATCAGAATGGACCCGTCACTGGCATGTCTCCCCAAACAGGTCACGCAACTCATTCGGGCAGACAATTACGCACTCACACATTTAAATTGGGGCTTGAGGAACCAGATAATTTTACAAGAGAAGAAAAGAAAGCACTTTTAGAGTTACAAAGGAACAAAGAAATCATAATAAAACCGGCAGACAAGGGGAACGCCACTGTCATCCTAGACAAAGAACAATATATATGGGAAGGGGAAAGACAGTTGGCCGTCCAGGAGCATTATTGTACCCTCCAGGAACCTGTATACCCGCAGACCAGAGTCATGGTGGAGGAAATTTTAAATGAAATGGTAGAAAATAAAATTATTAGGGGGGCGCAGAGAGATTATTTATTGGGAGATAGCCATCCACGGCCTAGACGATTTTATTTACTTCCTAAGATCCATAAGGAACCGGAAAAGTGGAGTAAGCGGCGAAATCCCGCCGGACGGCCTATTGTGTCGGACTGCAATAGCGAAACTTATTATACAGCCGAATATATTGAGTATTATTTAAACCCCATCTCCACACGCCACCCCAGCTACCTTAAGGATACATATGATTTTATAGATAAAATAAAGAAATTAATTATACCCCTAACGCTCTCCTCTTCACCATCGACATCGACAGTCTGTACACTAACATCGAGACCGAGGTCGGTTTAAAAGCTGTGGAAAAATGCATGCGCCAATACCCAGATCCCGCCAGACCGGACACGTATATTTTAAAACTATTAGAGATTAATTTAACCCGTAATGATTTTGAATTCGACTCCAAATTTTATTTACAGACAAAAGGCACAGCCATGGGCAAAAAAATTAGCCCGTCGTGCAAACATTTTCATGGCGGACTGGGAACACACAGCACTGGCCTCAGCTCCAAAACGACCCCACGCCAGTATTACAGGTTCCTGGGCGATATATGGGGTGTTTGGACGCACTCGATGGAGGATTTTATAAAATTCACTGACCACCTGAATCGCCACCAACAATCCATTAAGATTAGTACACGGTTGACCTCAACGAGGTCAACTTTTTGATGTGGTGTCGTTTAAGGGTCCGGAATTTTGGAAGACGGGCCGGCTGGACTTCAGGGTTTATTTTAAAGACACGGACACTCACTCTCTGTTGCACAAACACAGTTTCCACCCAAAACACACGTTCAGAGGAATTATCAAATCACAGTTATTAAGATTTAAAAGAATATGCACACAAACGCTTCCTTTCTTTCAGCTGTAAACATTCTTTTCCAGGCCCTTAGACAGAGAGGTTATTCACGCACATTTTTGAGAAAAATTCTGAGAACCTTTGACCAACCCAGGGCCACTCAGGAGGTCGAAACCACGCCCAGGAACAAGATCTTACCGTTAGTGGCGCATTTTCCCTCCAGAGTCAGCAGCTGAATCAATGCTTGAAAGCCAATTTTCAAAAATTCCTCGAACCCTCAAACTTTCTAAGACGACACAAACCTATAGCGGCCTATCGTAGAAACACCAATTTATTAGACAGATTGGTCCAAAGTAAAATTTATAAAAATCCTCCAAAGGGCAGAATTGGCCGCTGCAAATATTATACTCCAGCCCAGCTTGTGGTCAGCAGATTCTCCAGAACGGTGTTCCAACTCCCCAGGGCGTTATCCCACGAGACCTGTAACTGCGTGTATTTGGTGTACTGCACAAAGTGTAAAAACAATATGTCGGACAAACAAAGAACGAGCTGAGAGTGCGAATATACCAACACGTACACAATATTACTCACAAAATCGAGAAAAGGAGACATGTTGTACAACACTTTTTATTACACGGGGTGCAGTCACTACAGGCCACGGGATTACAAGCCAATCCAACTTGGTCTTTGAAGGATCGTCTCAGAGCTGAAGCCTCATGGATCAAGAGACTGGACACACGATACCCCGAGGTCTAAATGAGACCTGAGTGTTCTGGGGTGCTAGAACCTTTTAAATTTACAAAAATATTTTTACCCACGTCCCTTTACCCAACCCTAAACCTAACCATCATACCCTCCAACCCTAAACCTAACCATCACACCCCTCTAACCCTAAACCTAACCATCATACCCCTCTAACCCTAAACCTAACCATCACACCCCTAACCCTAAACCTAACCATCATACCCCTAACCCTAAACCTAACCATCATACCCCCTAACCTAAACCTAACCATCATACCCCAACCCTAAAACCTAACGATTTTTACCCTAAGCTCTTAAACCTACCCGCCTTTATTTGAACCCTACCCAAAATAGCCCGATCACAATTACCCTAACATGATTGGTTCTTTAAAAATATATAGAAATATTAATAATGGCACACACACACACACATATATATATATACATACTATACATAATTTGAATTTATTATAAATACATCAAAAAGTTCATTTGAGTGGGTTACAGATAATATGAGGACCCCTGACTCAGGTTATATATAATAAAATAAAGAAAAAAATATATACACATACGCACACACAATGGTATTTTCAATTTTGTTTAAGAGCTGTTTTCTACGTTTTTATTACGGATACACACTTTTCAGGCAAGGGTTGGGATTTACAACATCTATTTAGGGCGTAGACAAACATCTAGGAGTAAAGTGGGGGTCGGTGATGGCACTTTTCAATCCCTAGCTTCATATGTTTGGAACGGCCAGTTGTGTGAAAGGACAGTGCACAACCACCTTCGGTTTCTTGGAAATCGTTGGTTGGACTTACAGTTCCCCTATACTCGCCAGTGCCTTCATACTCTGGACCACATGTATTGGCAGGGATTGGATTGTGCCGTATCACCGACCCCCAATCTCTCGTTTCTCTCCTTTCTCCTCTTTTCCTCTTATTCTACTTAGAAATTTATTTTTAATTTAATTTATGTAACTGCCCTCTGTACCCCTAAAAATCAGGGTAATCAAGTGCTAAACCCCTTGCACACTATGTAGGGCACGTTTCTAGGTCCTATCTCTTTAAAAACTTTTCCAGAAACATTTAAAAATAATTAAAAACCTTAAAAACATATGAAACATGATCACTTCCACTCATACACCGCTACAACGCGTACATACATACACATAATATACACACACATACACGGGTAAATTAAATCTACATGATTACATACATAAGCACATTTATACATTTGATTTATATTCATTTTCTTTTACAACATGATTTTTACAAAGTTTCTGCCTTTCTATATTTTCTTGAAACATTTGGTTACTCATCTTTGGCTTCTGTCACTCTGTTTTCGTCCGTTTCACTCGGCGTTCATCTGGATACAACTAGCAGGGCATTGCGCTGCACTTGGACGAGCGTGGCGTCATCAAAGCGGGACGATCAATGCAAGTTGGATTTCGAATTAAAAATATAAAATATATAGAAAAAATAATATATAAAATTATCTGAGCATCAAAATATATCTAATTCATATCCCCTGGGCAGTTCGTTTCATTAAAATATATTTTTTGCAGTAAGTGCACAGCTTATTTTAATCTAAATCTGGGTCTCACCCTCACTGAAACTCATATTGAGGAGAGCCCAAGCTTAGCACAGCGCACTTACTTGCTTTCACCCATTTGAACGAGCGACTGCTTAGACTGCCTGCTTATAAAATTTCAACATATAATATATAACTTTTTGTGCACAGCTTTCTTTTATTTATTATTTCGGTTCGAGCCTTGCCTGAGGAAGACACAGTTAGTGTCGAAGCGTCACGAGAACGGCTTGAACCCTTTCTTCTTTTCTTCTAAAAACAACAAAAAACTCAAAAATAATTTAAGTTCATTTTATTTTTATTTTATTTTTACTCTTATTTTTTCACTTTTTCTTCACACATTCTCAATCTCTCATTCCCTTTGGCAATTTTGATCATGGAGTACTCTAGGGGACGTCTGAAACAACGATATTCTCATTCTAGAGCCAACAATTTCCTCCCAACAACAGAGTCACGAGAAATGATCGCTTTTCCTCTCGCTCAGAGGACAGATACGTGCCAAATAGAGGATTTACAAAGAGATCGAGAGCCCAATCATACAATACACAAAATTACACACACAACACACATCCTAACAATTATAATTTGACACACTACAACAATTCAGGCGACTCGTATTATGGGACTCACAAAAGATCCTCCTTCGTTCTGGATCCTCCACCTAGAAATTAAATCGGCCCAGCACGGACATCCTGTAGGTCGCTATAAGAAGCGCTATAACCGCAAAAACAGAATTTCTAGATCCAGCGATGGCTTCACTCACAACACGGCCACTGAGTTTCAGGGACGAACAGGAGATGGAATTTCAGATGGATCGAGATCCCCTATATGCGGCCGGTTTCTGCGGACGCAGAACCAACCAGAGGGTTTCCCGGACGGGGCCCTCGTCTCACGGCTCCCATTCACCGTAGTCATCACGTGCTCTCATTTGCTAATCGTGGGGTAGATTTGGGAGCGTGAATATGAGCGTAAATAACACACAAAGACCAAAAGGGACAGGTACATACGCTATTTCCTCGGAAAGAAAGTGAGGGACAGCAGAGTCGCACAGTATATAAACAACAAAATAAGGAATTTATCCCAGCTCCCCTACGCTCAAAAAGCGATTCAACTCATGTACAGACTCATTAGATTGACACATCACATGAGCAGAGTTACCACCAAAATAGAGGGCAACCAACCCATCACTTTTAAAAGACTCACGGTCTTTTAATGAACACCATCAGACCAGCCTTCCCCAATGACCGAGTCACCCAGATGATTAGGGAAGTGCACAGAACTGGTCATACACGACTCAATTGATCCTTGAGCAACATTACGAGGATCAGATCGAAAATACAATGCGAGAAATCAGGGAGGAAACAGAGCGTGCGGACTGGGCCCAAGCTTTTGAAATCGCCACCGGATGGGCGGATAAAAATTATGGGGTCCAAATTGACGCAGACACAATTGAGAGAGCGGAGGCTTTAATCACTGCAGAGCTATGCGAGATAGAAAAGTCCACCTTACCACAAAGCTCTACAAACGAGGCTACGACATCTGGCGCTCGCACTTACGCTCAAGCGGCTGCCTCGCCCCCCATACAATATCGGGGTCCTAGCACTCTGATTCCTCCCCAGATCTCAGCACGTCCCAAAGCAAAGGTTCAACACGTGGAAATACAGACCTCACCGGGTCTTCTCACACTGGGGACATCAATCAATAGGCCACAAAGTAGGGGAGACTGGTCCTTTGATGACGAGGGTGAAGATGACAATCCGCTGGATCCCAAAGAGATCCTTCGACCCATACAGGTCGCATCTCCTCCCAAAGGCGCAAAGAGTCGGCCGCCTCAAAAGTTCAAATCATTCTCCCGAAGAGACCCCAGCAACACGAACAAACATCTTCGCGTGCTGCTAACGATGGGGGCCCCTCCAAGAGAACAGAATTGTTAGAACAGCTGGACTTTTCTGAGGAGGAAGGGGAGAATAATAACGAGGAGGACTCGCCACGAAACAGACCGTTCACACAAGCGGAGTTCAGAGGATCAGACCATTCCTCCCCCTTAGCATAATCTTATTCCCGACTCGGAGGAAGAACCAGCTAAGGTCCTCTCGCCGCTCACGAAATTTTTGTATGAAGCGTATGAGGTTCCCATGCCGGAACAGAGGCCCATACAGGCCGACACTGGTGTCATTAATACCAAAACACGACCGCAGGGCCCATACAGGCCGAAAATGGTGTTACTGGTACCGAAAAACGGTCCCAAGGCCCACACAGGCCTTACCGGAGATAATTCCGCTAAGCGAACACACCGTGACAAATGTAGCTCTGACCATACAAGAAAAGGATAGGGAAATTCCTCTTGAGAAAGAGCCTGCAAGAGGGAAGCACACCAGTAAGAAGAAGCACATAGAAATTTTAGAGGCACCTCCAGTGGCCATATTGCCCCAGCACAACCCCGTTAGCGAAGAACAGCCTCACAGCACACAGCCCGCAGCGCAAGATAGCTCAGCAACACGTCCAATGAGACACACCAACACGAGCAACAAACTGCTGGATTGGAGTCTAACCTTAACAAAAAAACTGGTCATCATAGGAGACTCCAACGTTGCTCGGCTGCCACAGCACAACTACTCCGAGCTCCAAATAGACAGTTTCCCTGGAGCCAAGTGGCAGCATGCGGCCAACTTGCTAGAAAAAGCAACGGTCGTGGTGGAGCCTCACAAAATTATTCTGTCGTTTGGCTTTAATAATCGTCAGCAAAGGTACAGAATAACGGCGCTTACCGAGCTACGAAAAGCACGCATAGCGTTGCGGCTGCGAGGCTTCCAAAGACGGAAGTGCTCATCCCGTTGATTAATTTTGCACCCACACTTCCGTTGTACGAACAAGTGATGATTGAGCACCTCAATAGCCACATTAGGAAGAGTGCGGGTTATATTCCAGCGTTGCGGGCGGAACAGTTCGAGTCGACAGAGATGGCGTTCACTGGACAGCACTCACGGCCAGGGCAATTTTTGACCACTGGAGATCACATTTAAACTATTAGAGTCCCGAGTCCCACAAAGAAAAGAATAAACTAATTGTTAATTTATCAAAGAAGTTTCAGTTAACACGAGCACAACGGGCGGTGCTTCTCAGAGGTCTCTCCTTCATTCCCACCCGAGGGGTGTAAAAACACAAAAATCCAATTAATGAAGGACCTGCAGACCTACCACCGCGCGTGAAACTCGAAACTTACTTTGAAGGAAAAAAGTGAAGAAACAAAAATTCCCTTTACTGGCCCATCAGAATGGACCCGTCACTGGCATGTCTCCCCAAACAGGTCACGCAACTCATTCGGGCAGACAATTACGCACTCACACATTTAAATTGGGGCTTGAGGAACCAGATAATTTTACAAGAGAAGAAAAGAAAGCACTTTTAGAGTTACAAAGGAACAAAGAAATCATAATAAAACCGGCAGACAAAGGGGAACGCCACTGTCATCCTAGACAAAGAACAATATATATGGGAAGGGGAAAGACAGTTGGCCGTCCAGGAGCATTATTGTACCCTCCAGGAACCTGTATACCCGCAGACCAGAGTCATGGTGGAGGAAATTTTAAATGAAATGGTAGAAAATAAAATTATTAGGGGCGCAGAGATTATTTATTGGGAGATAGCCATCCACGGCCTAGACGATTTTATTTACTTCCTAAGATCCATAAGGAACCGGAAAAGTGGAGTAAGCCGGGCGAAATCCCGCCGGACGACCTATTGTGTCGGACTGCAATAGCGAAACTTATTATACAGCCGAATATATTCGAGTATTATTTAAACCCCATCTCCACACGCCACCCCAGCTACCTTAAGGATACATATGATTTTATAGATAAAATAAAGAAATTAATTATACCCCCTAACGCTCTCCTCTTCACCATCGACATCGACAGTCTGTACACTAACATCGAGACCGAGGTCGGTTTAAAAGCTGTGGAAAAATGCATGCGCCAATACCCAGATCCCGCCAGACCGGACACGTATATTTTAAAACTATTAGAGATTAATTTAACCCGTAACGATTTTGAATTCGACTCCAAATTTTATTTACAGACAAAAGGCACAGCCATGGGCAAAAAATTCGCCCCGTCGTACGCAAACATTTTCATGGCGGACTGGGAACACACAGCACTGGCCTCAGCTCCAAAACGACCCCACGCGTATTACAGGTTCCTGGACGATATATGGGGTGTTTGGACGCACTCGATGGAGGATTTTATAAAATTCACTGACCACCTGAATCGCCACCAACAATCCATTAAGATTAAGTACACGGTTGACCTCAACGAGGTCAACTTTTTGGATGTGGTGTCGTTTAAGGGTCCGGAATTTTGGAAGACGGGCGGCTGGACTTCAGGGTTTATTTTAAAGACACGGACACTCACTCTCTGTTGCACAAACACAGTTTCCACCCAAAACACACGTTCAGAGGAATTATCAAATCACAGTTATTAAGATTTAAAAGAATATGCACACAAAACGCTTCCTTTCTTTCAGCTGTAAACATTCTTTTCCAGGCCCTTAGACAGAGAGGTTATTCACGCACATTTTTGAGAAAAATTCTGAGAACCTTTGACCAACCCAGGAGCCACTCAGGAGGTCGAAACCACGCCCAGGAACAAGATCTTACCGTTAGTGGCGCATTTTTCCCTCCAGAGTCAGCAGCTGAATCAATGCTTGAAAGCCAATTTTCAAAATTCCTCGAACCCTCAAACTTTCTAAGACGACACAAACCTATAGCGGCCTATCGTAGAAACACCAATTTATTAGACAGATTGGTCCAAAGTAAAATTTATAAAAATCCTCCAAAGGGCAGAATTGGCCGCTGCAAATATTATACTCCAGCCCAGCTTGTGGTCAGCAGATTCTCCAGAACGGTGTTCCAACTCCCCAGGGCGTTATCCCACGAGACCTGTAACTGCGTGTATTTGGTGTACTGCACAAAGTGTAAAAACAATATGTCGGACAAACAAAGAACGAGCTGAGAGTGCGAATATACCAACACGTACACAATATTACTCACAAAATCGAGAAAAGGAGACATGTTGTACAACACTTTTTATTACACGGGTGCAGTCACTACAGGCCACGGGATTACAAGCCAATCCAACTTGGTCTTTGAAGGATCGTCTCAGAGCTGAAGCCTTATGGATCAAGAGACTGGACACACGATACCCCGAGGTCTAAATGAGACCTGAGTGTTCTGGGGTGCTAGAACCTTTTAAATTTACAAAAATATTTTTACCCACGTCCCTTTACCCAACCCTAAACCTAACCATCATACCCTCCAACCCTAAACCTAACCATCACACCCCTCTAACCCTAAACCTAACCATCATACCCCTCTAACCCTAAACCTAACCATCACACCCCTAACCCTAAACCTAACCATCATACCCCCTAACCTAAACCTAACCATCATACCCCTAACCCTAAACCTAACCATCATACCCCCAACCTAAAACCTAACATTTTTACCTAAGCTCTTAAACCTACCCGCCTTTATTTGAACCCTACCCAAAATAGCCCCGATCACAATTACCCTAACATGATTGGTTCTTTAAAAAATATATAGAAATATTAATAATGGCACACACACACACATATATATATATACATACTATACATAATTTGAATTTATTATAAATACATCAAAAAGTTCATTTGAGTGGGTTACAGACAATATGAGGACCCCCTGACTCCGGGTTATATATAATAAAATAAAAGAAAAAAATATATACACATACGCACACACAATGGTATTTTCAATTTTGTTTAAGAGCTGTTTTCTACGTTTTTATTACGGATACACACTTTTCAGGCAAGGGTTGGGATTTACAACATCTATTTAGGGACGTAGACAAACATCTAGGAGTAAAGTGGGGGTCGGTGATGGCACTTTTCAATCCTAGCTTCATATGTTTGGAACGGCCAGTTGTGTGAAAGGACAGTGCACAACCACCTTCGGTTTCTTCGAAATCGTTGGTTGGACTTACAGTTCCCCTATACTCGCCAGTGCCTTCATACTCTGGACCACATGTATTGGCAGGGATTGGATTGTGCCTTATCACCGACCACCCCAATCTCTCGTTCCTTCTCTCCTTTTTCCTCTTGTTCTATTTAGAAATTTATTTTTAATTTAATTTATGTAACTGCCCTCTGTACCCCTAAAAATCAGGGTAATCAAGTGCTAAACCCCTTGCACACTATGTAGAGGCACGTTTCTAGGTCCTATCTCTTTAAAAACTTTTCCAGAAACATTTAAAAATAATTAAAAACCTTAAAAACATATGAAACATGATCACTTCCACTCATACACCGCTACAACGCGTACATACATACACATAATATACACACACATACACGTGCAAATTAAATCTACATGATTACATACATAAAGCACATTTATACATTTGATTTATATTCATTTTCTTTTACAACATGATTTTTACAAAGTTTCTGCCTTTCTATATTTTCTTGAAACATTTGGTTACTCATCTTTGGCTTCTGTCACTCTGTTTTCGTCCGTTTCACTCGGCGTTCATCTGGATACAACTAGCAGGGCATTGCGCTGCACTTGGAATGGCGTGGCGTCATCAAAACGGGACGATCAATGCAAGTTGGATTTCGAATTAAAAAATATAAAATATATAGAAAAATAATATATAAAATTATCTGAGCATCAAAATATATCTAATTCATATCCCCCTGGGCAGTTCGTTTCATTAAAATATATTTTTTTGCAGTAAGTGCACAGCTTATTTTAATCTAAATCTGGGTCTCACCCTCATTGAAACTCATATTGAGGGAGAGCCCAAGCTTAGCACAGCGCACTTACTTGCTTTCACCCATTTGAACGAACGACTGCTTAGACTGCCTGCTTATAAAATTTCAACATATAATATATAACTTTTTGTGCACAGCTTTCTTTTATTTATTATTTCGGTTCGAGCCTTGCCTGAGGAAGACACAGTTTGTGTCGAAACGTCGCGAGAACGGCTTGAACCCTTTCTTTTTTTCTAAAAAACAACAAAAAAACTCAAAAAAATAATTTAAGTTCATTTTATTTTTATTTTTACTCTTATTTTTTCACTTTTTCTTCACACATTCTCAATCTCTCATTCCCTTTGGCAATTTTGATCATGGAGTACTCTAGGGGACGTACGAAACAACGATATTCTCATTCTAGAGCCAACAATTTCACTCCCAACAACAGAGTCACGAGAAATGATCGCTTTTCCTCTCGCTCAGAGGACAGATACGTGCCAAATAGGGGATTTACAAAGAGATCGAGAGCCCAATCATACAATACACAAAATTACACACACAACACACATCCTAACAATTATAATTTGACACACTACAACAATTCAGACGACTCGTATTATGGGACTCACAAAAGACCCTCCTTCGTTCTGGATCCTCCACCTAGAAATTCGTCGGCCCAGCACGGACATCCTGTAGGTCGCTATAAGAAGCGCTATAACAAAAACAGAATTTCTAGATCCAGCGATGGCTTCACTCACAACACGGCCACTGAGTTTCAGGGACGAACAGGAGATGGAATTTCAGATGGATCGAGATCCCCCCTATATGCGGCCGGTTTCTGCGGACGCAGAACCAACCAGAGGGTTTCCCGGACGGGGCCCTCGTCTCACGGCTCCCATTCACCGTAGTCATCACGTGCTCTCATTTGCTAATCGTGGGGTAGATTTGGGAGCGTGAATATGAGCGTAAGAAATAACACACAAAGACCAAAAGGGACAGGTACATACGCTATTTCCCTCGGAAAGAAAGTGAGGGACAGCAGAGTCGCACAGTATATAAACAACAAAATAAGGAATTTATCCCAGCTCCCCCTACGCTCAAAAAAGCGATTCAACTCATGTACAGACTCATTAGATTGACACATCACATGAGCAGAGTTACCACCAAAATAGAGGGCAACCAACCCATCACTTTTAAAAGACTCACGGTCTTTTAATGAACACCATCAGACCAGCCTTCCCCAATGACCGAGTCACCCAGATGATTAGGGGAAGTGCACAGAACTGGTCATACGACTCAATTGATCCTTGAGCAACATTACGAGGATCAGATCGAAAATACAATGCGAGAAATCAGGGAGGAAACAGAGCGTGCGGACTGGGCCCAAGCTTTGAAATCGCCACCGGATGGGCGGATAAAAATTATGGGGTCCAAATTGACGCGAACACAATTGAGAGAGCGGAGGCTTTAATCACTGCAGAGCTATGCGAGATAGAAAAGTCCACCTTACCACAAAGCTCTACAAGCGAGGCTACGACATCTGGCGCTCGCACTTACGCTCAGCGGCTGCCTCGCCCCATACAATATCGGGTCCTAGCACTCTGATTCCTCCCCAGATCTCAGCACGTCCCAAAGCAAAGGTTCAACACGTGGAAATACAGACCTCACCGGGTCTTCTCACACTGGGGACATCAATCAATAGGCCACAAAGTAGGAGACTGGTCCTTTGATGACGAGGGTGAAGATGACAATCCGCTGGATCCCAAAGAGATCCTTCGACCCATACAGGTCGCATCTCCCCTCCCAAAGGCGCAAAGAGTCGGCCGCCTCAAAAAGTTCAAATCATTCTCCCGAAGAGACCCCTGCAACACGAACAAACATCTTCGCATGCTGCTAACGATGGAGGCCCTCCAAGAGAACAGAATTGTTAGAACAGCTGGACTTTTCTGAGGAGGAAGGGAGAACAATAACGAGGAGGACTCGCCACGAAACAGACCGTTCACACAAGCGGAGTTCAGAGGATCAGACCATTCCTCCCCCCTTAGCATAATCTTATTCCCCGACTCGGAGGAAGAACCAGCTAAGGTCCTCTCGCCGCTCACGAAATTTTTGTATGAAGCGTATGAGGTTCCCATGCCGGAACAGAGGCCCATACAGGCCGACACTGGTGTCATTAATACCGGCTCACGACCGCAGGGCCCATACAGGCCGAAAATGGTGTTACTGGTACCGAAAAAACGGTCCCAAGGCCCACACAGGCCTTACCGGAGATAATTCCGCTAAGCGAACACACCGTGACAAATGTAGCTCTGACCATACAAGAAAAGGATAGGGAAATTCCTCTTGAGAAAGAGCCTGCAAGAGGGAAGCACACCAGTAAGAAGAAGCACATAGAAATTTTAGAGGCACCTCCAGTGGCCATATTGCCCCAGCACAACCCCGTTAGCGAAGAACAGCCTCACAGCACACAGCCCGCAGCGCAAGATAGCTCAGCAACACGTCCAATGAGACACACCAACACGAGCAACAAACTGCTGGATTGGAGTCTAACCTTAACAAAAAAACTGGTCATCATAGGAGACTCCAACGTTGCTCGGCTGCCACAGCACAACTACTCCGAGCTCCAAATAGACAGTTTCCCTGGAGCCAAGTGGCAGCATGCGGCCAACTTGCTAGAAAAAGCAACGGTCGTGGTGGAGCCTCACAAAATTATTCTGTCGTTTGGCTTTAATAATCGTCAGCAAAGGTACAGAATAACGGCGCTTACCGAGCTACGAAAAGCACGCAACGTTGCGGCTGCGAGGCTTCCAAAGACGGAAGTGCTCATCCCGTTGATTAATTTTGCACCCACACTTCCGTTGTACGAACAAGTGATGATTGAGCACCTCAATAGCCACATTAGGAAGAGTGCGGGTTATATTCCAGCGTTGCCGGCGGAACAGTTCCGAGTTGACAGAGATGGCGTTCACTGGACAGCACTCACGGCCAGGGCAATTTTTGACCACTGGAGATCACATTTAAACTATTAGAGTCCCGAGTCCCACAAAGAAAAGAATAAACTAATTGTTAATTTATCAAAGAAGTTTCAGTTAACACGAGCACAACGGGCGGTGCTTCTCAGAGGTCTCTCCTTCATTCCCACCCGAGGGTGTAAAAACACAAAAATCCAATTAATGAAGGACCTGCAGACCTACCACGCCGTGAAACTCGAAACTTACTTTGAAGGAAAAAAAGTGAAGAAACAAAAAATTCCCTTTACTGGCCCATCAGAATGGACCCCGTCACTGGCATGTCTCCCCAAACAGGTCACGCAACTCATTCGGGCAGACAATTACGCACTCACACATTTAAATTGGGGCTTGAGGGAACCAGATAATTTTACAAGAGAAGAAAAGAAAGCACTTTTAGAGTTACAAAGGAACAAAGAAATCATAATAAAACCGGCAGACAAGGGGAACGCCACTGTCATCCTAGACAAAGAACAATATATATGGGAAGGGGAAAGACAGTTGGCCGTCCAGGAGCATTATTGTACCCTCCAGGAACCTGTATACCCGCAGACCAGAGTCATGGTGGAGGAAATTTTAAATGAAATGGTAGAAAATAAAATTATTAGGGGGGCGCAGAGAGATTATTTATTGGGAGATAGCCATCCACGGCCTAGACGATTTTATTTACTTCCTAAGATCCATAAGGAACCGGAAAAGTGGAGTAAGCCGGGCGAAATCCCGCCCGGACGACCTATTGTGTCGGACTGCAATAGCGAAACTTATTATACAGCCGAATATATCGAGTATTATTTAAACCCCATCTCCACACGCCACCCCAGCTACCTTAAGGATACATATGATTTTATAGATAAAATAAAGAAATTAATTATACCCCCTAACGCTCTCCTCTTCACCATCGACATCGACAGTCTGTACACTAACATCGAGACCGAGGTCGGTTTAAAAGCTGTGGAAAAATGCATGCGCCAATACCCAGATCCCGCCAGACCGGACACGTATATTTTAAAACTATTAGAGATTAATTTAACCCGTAACGATTTTGAATTCGACTCCAAATTTTATTTACAGACAAAAGGCACAGCCATGGGCAAAAAATTACCGCCCGTCAAATGCATAAACATTTTCATGGCGGACTGGGAACACACAGCACTGGCCTCAGCTCCAAAAGCGACCCCACGCGTATTACAGGTTCCTGGGCGATATATGGGGTGTTTGGGCGCACTCGATGGAGGATTTTATAAAATTCACTGACCACCTGAATCGCCACCAACAATCCATTAAGATCAAGTACACGGTTGACCTCAACGAGGTCAACTTTTTGGATGTGGTGTCGTTTAAGGGTCCGGAATTTTGGAAGACGGGCCGGCTGGACTTCAGGGTTTATTTTAAAGACACGGACACTCACTCTCTGTTGCACAAACACAGTTTCCACCCAAAACACACGTTCAGAGGAATTATCAAATCACAGTTATTAAGATTTAAAAGAATATGCACACAAAAGCGCTTCCTTTCTTTCAGCTGTAAACATTCTTTTCCAGGCCCTTAGACAGAGAGGTTATTCACGCACATTTTTGAGAAAAATTCTGAGAACCTTTGACCAACCCAGGGCCACTCAGGAGGTCGAAACCACGCCCAGGAACAAGATCTTACCGTTAGTGGCGCATTTTTCCCTCCAGAGTCAGCAGCTGAATCAATGCTTGAAAGCCAATTTTCAAAAATTCCTCGAACCCTCAAACTTTCTAAGACGACACAAACCTATAGCGGCCTATCGTAGAAACACCAATTTATTAGACAGATTGGTCCAAAGTAAAATTTATAAAAATCCTCCAAAGGGCAGAATTGGCCGCTGCAAATATTATACTCCAGCCCAGCTTGTGGTCAGCAGATTCTCCAGAACGGTGTTCCAACTCCCAGGGCGTTATCCCACGAGACCTGTAACTGCGTGTATTTGGTGTACTGCACAAAGTGTAAAAAACAATATGTCGGACAAACAAAGAACGAGCTGAGAGTGCGAATATACCAACACGTACACAATATTACTCACAAAATCGAAAAGGAGACATGTTGTACAACACTTTTTATTACACGGGGTGCAGTCACTACAGGCCACGGGATTACAAGCCAATCCAACTTGGTCTTTGAAGGATCGTCTCAGAGCTGAAGCCTTATGGATCAAGAGACTGGACACACGATACCCCCGAGGTCTAAATGAGACCTGAGTGTTCTGGGGTGCTAGAACCTTTTAAATTTACAAAAATATTTTTACCCACGTCCCTTTACCCAACCCTAAACCTAACCATCATACCCTCCAACCCTAAACCTAACCATCACACCCCCTCTAACCCTAAACCTAACCATCATACCCCCTCTAACCCTAAACCTAACCATCACACCCCCCCTAACCCTAAACCTAACCATCATACCCCCCCTAACCCTAAACCTAACCATCATACCCCCCCTAACCCTAAACCTAACCATCATACCCCCCCAACCCTAAAACCTAACGATTTTTACCCTAAGCTCTTAAACCTACCCCGCCTTTATTTGAACCCTACCCAAAATAGCCCCGATCACAATTACCCTAACATGATTGGTTCTTTAAAAAATATATAGAAATATTAATAATGGCACACACACACACATATATATATATATATACATACTATACATAATTTGAATTTATTATAAATACATCAAAAAAGTTCATTTGAGTGGGTTACAGACAATATGAGGACCCCCTGACTCCGGGTTATATATAATAAAATAAAAGAAAAAAATATATACACATACGCACACACAATGGTATTTTCAATTTTGTTTAAGAGCTGTTTTCTACGTTTTTTATTACGGATACACACTTTTCAGGCAAGGGTTGGGATTTACAACATCTATTTAGGACGTAGACAAACATCTAGGAGTAAAGTGGGAAATTGGTGATGGCACTTTTCAATCCCTAGCTTCATATGTTTGGAACGGCCAGTTGTGTGAAAGGACAGTGCACAACCACCTTCGGTTTCTTGGAAATCGTTGGTTGGACTTACAGTTCCCCTATACTCGCCAGTGCCTTCATACTCTGGACCACATGTATTGGCAGGGATTGGATTGTGCCTTATCACCGACCCCCAATCTCTCGTTTCTCTCCTTTTTCCTCTTGTTCTATTTAGAAATTTATTTTTAATTTAATTTATGTAACTGCCCTCTGTACCCCTAAAAATCAGGGTAATCAAGTGCTAAACCCCTTGCACACTATGTAGGGCACGTTTCTAGGTCCTATCTCTTTAAAAACTTTTCCAGAAACATTTAAAAATAATTAAAAACCTTAAAAACATATGAAACATGATCACTTCCACTCATACACACGCTTCTAGCAGCGTACATACATACACATAATATACACACACATACACGTGCAAATTAAATCTACATGATTACATACATAAACACATTTATACATTTGATTTATATTCATTTTCTTTTACAACATGATTTTTACAAAGTTTCTGCCTTTCTATATTTTCTTGAAACATTTGGTTACTCATCTTTGGCTTCTGTCACTTTGTTTTCGTCCGTTTCACTCGGCGTTCATCTGGATACAACTAGCAGGGCATTGCGCTGCACTTGGACGAGCGTGGCGTCATCAAAGCGGGACGATCAATGCAAGTTGGATTTGAATTAAAAATATAAAATATATAGAAAAAATAATATATAAAATTATCTGAGCATCAAAATATATCTAATTCATATCCCCTGGGCAGTTCGTTTCATTAAAATATATTTTTTGCAGTAAGTGCACAGCTTATTTTAATCTAAATCTGGGTCTCACCCTCATTGAAACTCATATTGAGGGAGAGCCCAAGCTCAGCACAGCGCACTTACTTGCTTTCACCCATTTGAACGAACGACTGCTTAGACTGCCTGCTTATAAAATTTCAACATATAATATATAACTTTTGTGCACAGCTTTCTTTTATTTATTATTTCGGTTCGAGCCTTGCCTGAGGAAGACACAGTTTGTGTCGAAACGTCATGAGAAGCGGCTTGAACCCTTTCTTCTTTTCTTCTAAAAACAACAAAAAACTCAAAAAATAATTTAAGTTCATTTTATTTTTATTTTTACTCTTATTTTTCACTTTTTCTTCACATACATTCTCAATCTCTCATTCCCTTTGGCAATTTTGATCATGGAGTACTCTAGGGACGTCTGAAACAACGATATTCTCATTCTAGAGCCAACAATTTCACTCCCAACAACAGAGTCACGAGAAATGATCGCTTTTCCTCTCGCTCAGAGGACAGATACGTGCCAAATAGAGGATTTACAAAGAGATCGAGAGCCCAATCATACAATACACAAAATTACACACACAACACACATCCCTAACAATTATAATTTGACACACTACAACAATTCAGACGACTCGTATTATGGGACTCACAAAAGATCCTCCTTCGTTCTGGATCCTCCACCTAGAAATTAAATCGGCCCAGCACGGACATCCTGTAGGTCGCTATAAGAAGCGCTATAACCGCAAAAACAGAATTTCTAGATCCAGCGATGGCTTCACTCACAACACGGCCACTGAGTTTCAGGACGAACAGGAGATGGAATTTCAGATGGATCGAGATCCCCCCTATATGCGGCCGGTTTCTGCGGACGCAGAACCAACCAGAGGGTTTCCCGGACGGGGCCCTCGTCTCACGGCTCCCATTCACCGTAGTCATCACGTGCTCTCATTTGCTAATCGTGGGGGTAGATTTGGGAGCGTGAATATGAGCGTAAGAAATAACACACAAAGACCAAAAGGGACAGGTACATACGCTATTTCCCTCGGAAAGAAAGTGAGGGACAGCAGAGTCGCACAGTATATAAACAACAAAATAAGGAATTTATCCCAGCTCCCCCTACGCTCAAAAAAGCGATTCAACTCATGTACAGACTCATTAGATTGACACATCACATGAGCAGAGTTACCACCAAAATAGAGGGCAACCAACCCATCACTTTTAAAAGACTCACCGGTCTTTTAATGAACACCATCAGACCAGCCTTCCCCAATGACCGAGTCACCCAGATGATTAGGGAAGTGCACAGAACTGGTCATACACGACTCAATTGATCCTTGAGCAACATTACGAGGATCAGATCGAAAATACAATGCGAGAAATCAGGAGGAAACAGAGCGTGCGGACTGGGCCCAAGCTTTTGAAATCGCCACCGGATGGGCGGATAAAAATTATGGGGTCCAAATTGACGCAGACACAATTGAGAGCGGAGGCTTTAATCACTGCAGAGCTATGCGAGATAGAAAAGTCCACCTTACCACAAAGCTCTACAAACGAGGCTACGACATCTGGCGCTCGCACTTACGCTCAAGCGGCTGCCTCGCCCCCCATACAATATCGGGGTCCTAGCACTCTGATTCCTCCCCAGATCTCAGCACGTCCCAAAGCAAAGGTTCAACACGTGGAAATACAGACCTCACCGGGTCTTCTCACACTGGGGACATCAATCAATAGGCCACAAAGTAGGGGAGACTGGTCCTTTGATGACGAGGGTGAAGATGACAATCCGCTGGATCCCAAAGAGATCCTTCGACCCATACAGGTCGCATCTCCCCTCCCAAAGGCGCAAAGAGTCGGCCGCCTCAAAAAAGTTCAAATCATTCTCCCTGAAGAGACCCCCGCGCAACACGAACAAACATCTTCGCATGCTGCTAACGATGGAGGCCCCTCCAAGAGAACAGAATTGTTAGAACAGCTGGACTTTTCTGAGGAGGAAGGGGAGAACAATAACGAGGAGGACTCGCCACGAAACAGACCGTTCACACAAGCGGAGTTCAGAGGATCAGACCATTCCTCCCCCCTTAGCATAATCTTATTCCCCGACTCGGAGGAAGAACCAGCTAAGGTCCTCTCGCCGCTCACGAAATTTTTGTACGAAGCGTATGAGGTTCCCATGCCGGAACAGAGGCCCATACAGGCCGACACTGGTGTCATTAATACCGAAAACACGACCGCAGGGCCCATACAGGCCGAAAATGGTGTTACTGGTACCGAAAAAACGGTCCCAAGGCCCACACAGGCCTTACCGGAGATAATTCCGCTGCGAACACACCGTGACAAATGTAGCTCTGACCATACAAGAAAAGGATAGGGAAATTCCTCTTGAGAAAGAGCCTGCAAGAGGGAAGCACACCAGTAAGAAGAAGCACATAGAAATTTTAGAGGCACCTCCAGTGGCCATATTGCCCCAGCACAACCCCGTTAGCGAAGAACAGCCTCACAGCACACAGCCCAGCGCAAGATAGCTCAGCAACACGTCCAATGAGACACACCAACACGAGCAACAAACTGCTGGATTGGAGTCTAACCTTGACAAAAAAACTGGTCATCATAGGAGACTCCAACGTTGCTCGGCTGCCACAGCACAACTACTCCGAGCTCCAAATAGACAGTTTCCCTGGAGCCAAGTGGCAGCATGCGGCCAACTTGCTAGAAAAAGCAACGGTCGTGGTGGAGCCTCACAAAATTATTCTGTCGTTTGGCTTTAATAATCGTCAGCAAAGGTACAGAATAACGGCGCTTACCGAGCTACGAAAAGCACGCAACGTTGCGGCTGCGAGGCTTCCAAAGACGGAAGTGCTCATCCCGTTGATTAATTTTGCACCCACACTTCCGTTGTACGAACAAGTGATGATTGAGCACCTCAATAGCCACATTAGGAAGAGTGCGGGTTATATTCCAGCGTTGCCGGCGGAACAGTTCCGAGTCGACAGAGATGGCGTTCACTGGACAGCACTCACGGCCAGGGCAATTTTTGACCACTGGAGATCACATTTAAACTATTAGAGTCCCCGAGTCCCACAAAAGAAAGAATAAACTAATTGTTAATTTATCAAAGAAGTTTCAGTTAACACGAGCACAACGTGGCGGTGCTTCTCAGAGGTCTCTCCTTCATTCCCACCCGAGGTGTAAAAACACAAAAATCCAATTAATGAAGGACCTGCAGACCTACCACCGCCGCGTGAAACTCGGAAACTTACTTTGAAGGAAAAAAAGTGAAGAAACAAAAATTCCCTTTACTGGCCCATCAGAATGGACCCGTCACTGGCATGTCTCCCCAAACAGGTCACGCAACTCATTCGGGCAGACAATTACGCACTCACACATTTAAATTGGGGCTTGAGGAACCAGATAATTTTACAAGAGAAGAAAGAAAGCACTTTTAGAGTTACAAAGGAACAAAGAAATCATAATAAAACCGGCAGACAAGGGACGCCACTGTCATCCTAGACAAAGAACAATATATATGGGAAGGGGAAAGACAGTTGGCCGTCCAGGAGCATTATTGTACCCTCCAGGAACCTGTATACCCGCAGACCAGAGTCATGGTGGAGGAAATTTTAAATGAAATGGTAGAAAATAAAATTATTAGGGGGGCGCAGAGAGATTATTTATTGGGAGATAGCCATCCACGGCCTAGACGATTTTATTTACTTCCTAAGATCCATAAGGAACCGGAAAAGTGGAGTAAGCCGGGCGAAATCCGCCCGGACGGCCTATTGTGTCGGACTGCAATAGCGAAACTTATTATACAGCCGAATATATCGAGTATTATTTAAACCCCATCTCCACACGCCACCCCAGCTACCTTAAGGATACATATGATTTTATAGATAAAATAAAGAAATTAATTATACCCCTAACGCTCTCCTCTTCACCATCGACATCGACAGTCTGTACACTAACATCGAGACCGAGGTCGGTTTAAAAGCTGTGGAAAAATGCATGCGCCAATACCCAGATCCCGCCAGACCGGACACGTATATTTTAAAACTATTAGAGATTAATTTAACCCGTAATGATTTTGAATTCGACTCCAAATTTTATTTACAGACAAAAGGCACAGCCATGGGCAAAAATTCGCCCGTCGTACAAACATTTTCATGGCGGACTGGGAACACACAGCACTGGCCTCAGCTCCAAAGCGACCTCACGCGTATTACAGGTTCCTGGGCGATATATGGGGTGTTTGGACGCACTCGATGGAGGATTTTATAAAATTCACTGACCACCTGAATCGCCACCAACAATCCATTAAGATTAAGTACACAGTTGACCTCAACGAGGTCAACTTTTTGGATGTGGTGTCGTTTAAAGTCGGAATTTTGGAAGACGGGCGGCTGGACTTCAGGGTTTATTTTAAAGACACGGACACTCACTCTCTGTTGCACAAACACAGTTTCCACCCAAAACACACGTTCAGAGGAATTATCAAATCACAGTTATTAAGATTTAAAAGAATATGCACACAAAAGCGCTTCCTTTCTTTCAGCTGTAAACATTCTTTTCCAGGCCCTTAGACAGAGAGGTTATTCACGCACATTTTGAGAAAAATTCTGAGAACCTTTGACCAACCCAGGAGCCACTCAGGAGGTCGAAACCACGCCCAGGAACAAGATCTTACCGTTAGTGGCGCATTTTCCCTCCAGAGTCAGCAGCTGAATCAATGCTTGAAAGCCAATTTTCAAAAATTCCTCGAACCCTCAAACTTTCTAAGACGACACAAACCTATAGCGGCCTATCGTAGAAACACCAATTTATTAGACAGATTGGTCCAAAGTAAAATTTATAAAAATCCTCCAAAGGGCAGAATTGGCCGCTGCAAATATTATACTCCAGCCCAGCTTGTGGTCAGCAGATTCTCCAGAACGGTGTTCCAACTCCCCAGGCGTTATCCCACGAGACCTGTAACTGCGTGTATTTGGTGTACTGCACAAAGTGTAAAAAACAATATGTCGGACAAACAAAGAACGAGCTGAGAGTGCGAATATACCAACACGTACACAATATTACTCACAAAATCGAGAAAAGGAGACATGTTGTACAACACTTTTTATTACACGGGGTGCAGTCACTACAGGCCACGGGATTACAAGCCAATCCAACTTGGTCTTTGAAGGATCGTCTCAGAGCTGAAGCCTTATGGATCAAGAGACTGGACACACGATACCCCCGAGGTCTAAATGAGACCTGAGTGTTCTGGGGGTGCTAGAACCTTTTAAATTTACAAAAAATATTTTTTACCCACGTCCCTTTACCCAACCCTAAACCTAACCATCATACCCTCCAACCCTAAACCTAACCATCACACCCCCTCTAACCCTAAACCTAACCATCATACCCCCTCTAACCCTAAACCTAACCATCACACCCCCCCTAACCCTAAACCTAACCATCATACCCCTAACCCTAAACCTAACCATCATACCCCCCCTAACCCTAAACCTAACCATCATACCCCCCCAACCCTAAAACCTAACGATTTTTACCCTAAGCTCTTAAACCTACCCCGCCTTTATTTGAACCCTACCCAAAATAGCCCCGATCACAATTACCCTAACATGATTGGTTCTTTAAAAAATATATAGAAATATTAATAATGGCACACACACACATATATATATATATATATACTATACATAATTTGAATTTATTATAAATACATCAAAAAGTTCATTTGAGTGGGTTACAGACAATATGAGGACCCCTGACTCCGGGTTATATATAATAAAATAAAAGAAAAAATATATACACATACGCACACACAATGGTATTTTCAATTTTGTTTAAGAGCTGTTTTCTACGTTTTTATTACGGATACACACTTTTCAGGCAAGGGTTGGGATTTACAACATCTATTTCAGGGACGTAGACAAACATCTAGGAGTAAAGTGGGGGTCGGTGATGGCACTTTTCAATCCCTAGCTTCATATGTTTGGAACGGCCAGTTGTGTGAAAGGACAGTGCACAACCACCTTCGGTTTCTTGGAAATCGTTGGTTGGACTTACAGTTCCCCTATACTCGCCAGTGCCTTCATACTCTGGACCACATGTATTGGCAGGGATTGGATTGTGCCTTATCACCGACCCCCAATCTCTCGTTTCTCTCCTTTTTCCTCTTGTTCTATTTAGAAATTTATTTTTAATTTAATTTATGTAACTGCCCTCTGTACCCCCTTAAAAATCGGGGTAATCAAGTGCTAAACCCCTTGCACACTATGTAGGGCACGTTTCTAGGTCCTATCTCTTTAAAAACTTTTCCAGAAACATTTAAAAATAATTAAAAACCTTAAAAACATATGAAACATGATCACTTCCACTCATACACACGCTACAACGCGTACATACATACACATAATATACACACACATGCGTGCAAATTAAATCTACATGATTACATACATAAACACATTTATACATTTGATTTATATTCATTTTCTTTTACAACATGATTTTTACAAAGTTTCTGCCTTTCCTATATTTTCTTGAAACATTTGGTTACTCATCTTTGGCTTCTGTCACTTTGTTTTCGTCCGTTTCACTCGACGTTCATCTGGATACAACTAGCAGGGCATTGCGCTGCACTTGGACGAGCGTGGCGTCATCAAAGCGGGACGATCAATGCAAGTTGGATTTCGAATTAAAAAATATAAAATATATAGAAAAAAATAATATATAAAATTATCTGAGCATCAAAATATATCTAATTCATATCCCCTAGGCAGTTCGTTTCATTAAAATATATATTTTTGCAGTAAGTGCACAGCTTATTTTAATCTAAATCTGGGTCTCACCCTCATTGAAACTCATATTGAGGAGAGCCCAAGCTCAGCACAGCGCACTTACTTGCTTTCACCCATTTGAACGAGCGACTGCTTAGACTGCCTTCTTATAAAATTTCAACATATAATATATAACTTTTTGTGCACAGCTTTCTTTTATTTATTATTTCGGTTCGAGCCTTGCCTGAGGAAGACACAGTTTGTGTCGAAACGTCGCGAGAACGGCTTGAACCCTTTCTTTTTTTCTAAAAAACAACAAAAAAACTCAAAAAAATAATTTAAGTTCATTTTATTTTTATTTTTACTCTTATTTTTTCACTTTTTCTTCACACATTCTCAATCTCTCATTCCCTTTGGCAATTTTGATCATGGAGTACTCTAGGGGACGTACGAAACAACGATATTCTCATTCTAGAGCCAACAATTTCACTCCCAACAACAGAGTCACGAGAAATGATCGCTTTTCCTCTCGCTCAGAGGACAGATACGTGCCAAATAGGGGATTTACAAAGAGATCGAGAGCCCAATCATACAATACACAAAATTACACACACAACACACATCCCTAACAATTATAATTTGACACACTACAACAATTCAGACGACTCGTATTATGGGACTCACAAAAGATCCTCCTTCGTTCTGGATCCTCCACCTAGAAATTAAATCGGCCCAGCACGGACATCCTGTAGGTCGCTATAAGAAGCGCTATAACCGCAAAAACAGAATTTCTAGATCCAGCGATGGCTTCACTCACAACACGGCCACTGAGTTTCAGGACGAACAGGAGATGGAATTTCAGATGGATCGAGATCCCCCCTATATGCGGCCGGTTTCTGCGGACGCAGAACCAACCAGAGGGTTTCCCGGACGGGGCCCTCGTCTCCACGGCTCCCATTCACCGTAGTCATCCACGTGCTCTCATTTGCTAATCGTGGGGGTAGATTTGGGAGCGTGAATATGAGCGTAAGAAATAACACACAAAGACCAAAAAGGGACAGGTACATACGCTATTTCCCTCGGAAAGAAAGTGAGGGACAGCAGAGTCGCACAGTATATAAACAACAAAATAAGGAATTTATCCCAGCTCCCCCTACGCTCAAAAAAGCGATTCAACTCATGTACAGACTCATTAGATTGACACATCACATGAGCAGAGTTACCACCAAAATAGAGGGCAACCAACCCATCACTTTTAAAAGACTCACCGGTCTTTTAATGAACACCATCAGACCAGCCTTCCCCAATGACCGAGTCACCCAGATGATTAGGGGAAGTGCACAGAACTGGTCATACACGACTCAATTGATCCTTGAGCAACATTACGAGGATCAGATCGAAAATACAATGCGAGAAATCAGGGAGGAAACAGAGCGTGCGGACTGGGCCCAAGCTTTTGAAATCGCCACGGATGGGCGGATAAAAATTATGGGGTCCAAATTGACGCGAACACAATTGAGAGAGCGGAGGCTTTAATCACTGCAGAGCTATGCGAGATAGAAAAGTCCACCTTACCACAAAGCTCTACAAGCGAGGCTACGACATCTGGCGCTCGCACTTACGCTCAAGCGGCTGCCTCGCCCCATACAATATCGGGTCCTAGCACTCTGATTCCTCCCCAGATCTCAGCACGTCCCAAAGCAAAGGTTCAACACGTGGAAATACAGACCTCACCGGGTCTTCTCACACTGGGGACATCAATCAATAGGCCACAAAGTAGGGAGACTGGTCCTTTGATGACGAGGGTGAAGATGACAATCCGCTGGATCCCAAAGAGATCCTTCGACCCATACAGGTCGCATCTCCCCTCCCAAAGGCGCAAAGAGTCGGCCGCCTCAAAAAGTTCAAATCATTCTCCCGAAGAGACCCCAGCAACACGAACAAACATCTTCGCATGCTGCTAACGATGGAGCCCCTCCAAGAGAACAGAATTGTTAGAACAGCTGGACTTTTCTGAGGAGGAAGGGAGAACAATAACGAGGAGGACTCGCCACGAAACAGACCGTTCACACAAGCGGAGTTCAGAGGATCAGACCATTCCTCCCCCCTTAGCATAATCTTATTCCCCGACTCGGAGGAAGAACCAGCTAAGGTCCTCTCGCCGCTCACGAAATTTTTGTATGAAGCGTATGAGGTTCCCATGCCGGAACAGAGGCCCATACAGGCCGACACTGGTGTCATTAATACCGAAAACACGACCGCAGGGCCCATACAGGCCGAAAATGGTGTTACTGGTACCGAAAAAACGGTCCCAAGGCCCACACAGGCCTTACCGGAGATAATTCCGCTAAGCGAACACACCGTGACAAATGTAGCTCTGACCATACAAGAAAAGGATAGGGAAATTCCTCTTGAGAAAGAGCCTGCAAGAGGGAAGCACACCAGTAAGAAGAAGCACATAGAAATTTTAGAGGCACCTCCAGTGGCCATATTGCCCCAGCACAACCCCGTTAGCGAAGAACAGCCTCACAGCCCGCAGCGCAAGATAGCTCAGCAACACGTCCAATGAGACACACCAACACGAGCAACAAACTGCTGGATTGGAGTCTAACCTTGACAAAAAAACTGGTCATCATAGGAGACTCCAACGTTGCTCGGCTGCCACAGCACAACTACTCCGAGCTCCAAATAGACAGTTTCCCTGGAGCCAAGTGGCAGCATGCGGCCAACTTGCTAGAAAAGCAACGGTCGTGGTGGAGCCTCACAAAATTATTCTGTCGTTTGGCTTTAATAATCGTCAGCAAAGGTACAGAATAACGGCGCTTACCGAGCTCTACGAAAAGCGCATAGCGTTGCGGCTGCGAGGCTTCCAAAGACGGAAGTGCTCATCCCGTTGATTAATTTTGCACCCACACTTCCGTTTATGCGAACAAGTGATGATTGAGCACCTCAATAGCCACATTAGGAAGAGTGCGGGTTATATTCCAGCGTTGCCCGGCGGAACAGTTCCGAGTCGACAGAGATGGCGTTCACTGGACAGCACTCACGGCCAGGGCAATTTTTGACCACTGGAGATCACATTTAAACTATTAGAGTCCCGAGTCCCACAAAAGAAAAGAATAAACTAATTGTTAATTTATCAAAGAAGTTTCAGTTAACACGAGCACTGTGAGCGGTGCTTCTCAGAGGTCTCTCCTTCATTCCCACCCGAGGGTGTAAAAACACAAAAAATCCAATTAATGAAGGACCTGCAGACCTACCATCGCCGCGTGAAACTCGAAACTTACTTTGAAGGAAAAAAAGTGAAGAAACAAAAAATTCCCTTTACTGGCCCATCAGAATGGACCCCGTCACTGGCATGTCTCCCCAAACAGGTCACGCAACTCATTCGGGCAGACAATTACGCACTCACACATTTAAATTGGGGCTTGAGGGAACCAGATAATTTTACAAGAGAAGAAAAGAAAGCACTTTTAGAGTTACAAAGGAACAAAGAAATCATAATAAAACCGGCAGACAAGGGGAACGCCACTGTCATCCTAGACAAAGAACAATATATATGGGAAGGGGAAAGACAGTTGGCCGTCCAGGAGCATTATTGTACCCTCCAGGAACCTGTATACCCGCAGACCAGAGTCATGGTGGAGGAAATTTTAAATGAAATGGTAGAAAATAAAATTATTAGGGGGGCGCAGAGAGATTATTTATTGGGAGATAGCCATCCACGGCCTAGACGATTTTATTTACTTCCTAAGATCCATAAGGAACCGGAAAAGTGGAGTAAGCCGGGCGAAATCCCGCGCCGGACGACCTATTATGTCGGACTGCAATAGCGAAACTTATTATACAGCCGAATATATCGAGTATTATTTAAACCCCATCTCCACACGCCACCCCAGCTACCTTAAGGATACATATGATTTTATAGATAAAATAAAGAAATTAATTATACCCCCTAACGCTCTCCTCTTCACCATCGACATCGACAGTCTGTACACTAACATCGAGACCGAGGTCGGTTTAAAAGCTGTGGAAAAATGCATGCGCCAATACCCAGATCCCGCCAGACCGGACACGTATATTTTAAAACTATTAGAGATTAATTTAACCCGAAATGATTTTGAATTCGACTCCAAATTTTATTTACAGACAAAAGGCACAGCCATGGGCAAAAAATTCGCCCCGTCGTGCGCAAACATTTTCATGGCGGACTGGGAACACACAGCACTGGCCTCAGCTCCAAAACGACCCCACGCAGCGTATTACAGGTTCCTGGGCGATATATGGGGTGTTTGGGCGCACTCGATGGAGGATTTTATAAAATTCACTGACCACCTGAATCGCCACCAACAATCCATTAAGATCAAGTACACGGTTGACCTCAATGAGGTCAACTTTTGAATGTGGTGTCGTTTAAGGGTCCGGAATTTTGGAAGGCGGGCGGCTGGACTTCAGGGTTTATTTTAAAGACACGGACACTCACTCTCTGTTGCACAAACACAGTTTCCACCCAAAACACACGTTCAGAGGAATTATCAAATCACAGTTATTAAGATTTAAAAGAATATGCACACAAAACGCTTCCTTTCTTTCAGCTGTAAACATTCTTTTCCAGGCCCTTAGACAGAGAGGTTATTCACGCACATTTTTGAGAAAAATTCTGAGAACCTTTGACCAACCCAGGAGCCACTCAGGAGGTCGAAACCACGCCCAGGAACAAGATCTTACCGTTAGTGGCGCATTTTTCCCTCCAGAGTCAGCAGCTGAATCAATGCTTGAAAGCCAATTTTCAAAAATTCCTCGAACCCTCAAACTTTCTAAGACGACACAAACCTATAGCGGCCTATCGTAGAAACACCAATTTATTAGACAGATTGGTCCAAAGTAAAATTTATAAAAATCCTCCAAAGGGCAGAATTGGCCGCTGCAAATATTATACTCCAGCCCAGCTTGTGGTCAGCAGATTCTCCAGAACGGTGTTCCAACTCCCCAGGGCGTTATCCCACGAGACCTGTAACTGCGTGTATTTGGTGTACTGCACAAAGTGTAAAAACAATATGTCGGACAAACAAAGAACGAGCTGAGAGTGCGAATATACCAACACGTACACAATATTACTCACAAAATCGAGAAAAGAGACATGTTGTACAACACTTTTTATTACACGGGTGCAGTCACTACAGGCCACGGGATTACAAGCCAATCCAACTTGGTCTTTGAAGGATCGTCTCAGAGCTGAAGCCTTATGGATCAAGAGACTGGACACACGATACCCCGAGGTCTAAATGAGACCTGAGTGTTCTGGGGTGCTAGAACCTTTTAAATTTACAAAAAATATTTTTACCCACGTCCCTTTACCCAACCCTAAACCTAACCATCATACCCTCCAACCTAAACCTAACCATCACACCCCCTCTAACCCTAAACCTAACCATCATACCCCCTCTAACCCTAAACCTAACCATCACACCCCTAACCTAAACCTAACCATCATACCCCCTAACCCTAAACCTAACCATCATACCCCTAACCCTAAACCTAACCATCATACCCCCAACCCTAAAACCTAACGATTTTTACCTAAGCTCTTAAACCTACCCGCCTTTATTTGAACCCTACCCAAAATAGCCCGATCACAATTACCCTAACATGATTGGTTCTTTAAAATATATAGAAATATTAATAATGGCACACACACACACACATATATATATATATATACATACTATACATAATTTTGAATTTATTATAAATACATTCAAAAAGTTCATTTGAGTGGGTTACAGACAATATGAGGACCCCTGACTCCGGGTTATATATAATAAAATAAAAGAAAAAATATATACACATACGCACACACAATGGTATTTTCAATTTTGTTTAAGAGCTGGTTTCTACGTTTTTATTACGGATACACACTTTTCAGGCAAGGGTTGGGATTTACAACATCTATTCAGGGGCGTAGACAAACATCTAGGAGTAAAGTGGGGGTCGGTGATGGCACTTTTCAATCCCTAGCTTCATATGTTTGGAACGGCCAGTTGTGTGAAAGGACAGTGCACAACCACCTTTGGTTTCTTGGAAATCGTTGGTTGGACTTACAGTTCCCCTATACTCGCCAGTGCCTTCATACTCTGGACCACATGTATTGGCAGGGATTGGATTGTGCCTTATCACCGACCCCCCCAATCTCTCGTTTCTCTCCTTTTTCCTCTTGTTCTATTTAGAAATTTATTTTTAATTTAATTTATGTAACTGCCCTCTGTACCCCCTAAAAAATCGGGGTAATCAAGTGCTAAACCCCTTGCACACTATGTAGGGCACGTTTCTAGGTCCTATCTCTTTAAAAACTTTTCCAGAAACATTTAAAAATAATTAAAAACCTTAAAAACATATGAAACATGATCACTTCCACTCATACACCGCTACAACGCGTACATACATACACATAATATACACACACATACACGTGCAAATTAAATCTACATGATTACATACATAAACACATTTATACATTTGATTTATATTCATTTTCTTTTACAACATGATTTTTACAAAGTTTCTGCCTTTCTATATTTTCTTGAAACATTTGGTTACTCATCTTTGGCTTCTGTCACTTTGTTTTAAATCCGTTTCACTCGGCGTTCATCTGGATACAACTAGCAGGGCATTGCGCTGCACTTGGGCCAGCGTGGCGTCATCAAAGCGGGACGATCAATGCAAGTTGGATTTCGAATTAAAAATATAAAATATATAGAAAAAATAATATATAAAATTATCTGAGCATCAAAATATATCTAATTTATATCCCCTAGGCAGTTCGTTTCATTAAAATATATATTTTTGCAGTAAGTGCACAGCTTATTTTAATCTAAATCTGGGTCTCACCCTCATTGAAACTCATATTGAGGAGAGGCCCAAGCTCAGCACAAGCGCACTTACTTGCTTTCACCCATTTGAAGCGAGCGACTGCTTAGACTGCCTTCTTATAAAATTTCAACATATAATATATAACTTTTTGTGCACAGCTTTCTTTTATTTATTATTTCGGTTCGAGCCTTGCCTGAGGAAGACACAGTTTGTGTCGAAACGTCGCGAGAACGGCTTGAACCCTTTCTTTTTTTCTAAAAAACAACAAAAAAACTCAAAAAAATAATTTAAGTTCATTTTATTTTTATTTTTACTCTTATTTTTTCACTTTTTCTTCACACATTCTCAATCTCTCATTCCCTTTGGCAATTTTGATCATGGAGTACTCTAGGGACGTCTGAAACAACGATATTCTCATTCTAGAGCCAACAATTTCACTCCCAACAACAGAGTCACGAGAAATGATCGCTTTTCCTCTCGCTCAGAGGACAGATACGTGCCAAATAGAGGATTTACAAAGAGATCGAGAGCCCAATCATACAATACACAAAATTACACACACAACACACATCCCAACAATTATAATTTGACACACTACAACAATTCAGGCGACTCGTATTATGGGACTCACAAAAGATCCTCCTTCGTTCTGGATCCTCCACCTAGAAATTAAATCGGCCCAGCACGGACATCCTGTAGGTCGCTATAAGAAGCGCTATAACCATAAAAACAGAATTTCTAGATCCAGCGATGGCTTCACTCACAACACGGCCACTGAGTTTCAGGACGAACAGGAGATGGAATTTCAGATGGATCGAGATCCCCTATATGCGGCCGGTTTCTGCGGACGCAGAACCAACCAGAGGGTTTCCCGGACGGGGCCCTCGTCTCCACGGCTCCCATTCACCGTAGTCATCACGTGCTCTCATTTGCTAATCATGGGGGTAGATTTGGAGCGTGAATATGAGCGTAAGAAATAACACACAAAGACCAAAGGGACAGGTACACGCTATTTCCCTCGGAAAGAAAGTGAGGGACAGCAGAGTCGCACAGTATATAAACAACAAAATAAGGAATTTATCCCAGCTCCCCTACGCTCAAAAAGCGATTCAACTCATGTACAGACTCATTAGATTGACACATCACATGAGCAGAGTTACCACCAAAATAGAGGGCAATCAACCCATCACTTTTAAAAGACTCACGGTCTTTTAATGAACACCATCAGACCAGCCTTCCCCAATGACCGAGTCACCCAGATGATTAGGGAAGTGCACAGAACTGGTCATACACGACTCAATTGATCCTTGAGCAACATTACGAGGATCAGATCGAAAATACAATGCGAGAAATCAGGAGGAAACAGAGCGTGCGGACTGGGCCCAAGCTTTTGAAATCGCCACCGGATGGGCGGATAAAAATTATGGGGTCCAAATTGACGCAGACACAATTGAGAGAGCGGAGGCTTTAATCACTGCAGAGCTATGCGAGATAGAAAAGTCCACCTTACCACAAAGCTCTACAAACGAGGCTACGACATCTGGCGCTCGCACTTACGCTCAAGCGGCTGCCTCGCCCCCCATACAATATCGGGGTCCTAGCACTCTGATTCCTCCCCAGATCTCAGCACGTCCCAAAGCAAAGGTTCAACACGTGGAAATACAGACCTCACCGGGTCTTCTCACACTGGGGACATCAATCAATAGGCCACAAAGTAGGGGAGACTGGTCCTTTGATGACGAGGGTGAAGATGACAATCCGCTGGATCCCAAAGAGATCCTTCGACCCATACAGGTCGCATCTCCCCTCCCAAAGGCGCAAAGAGTTGGCCGCCTCAAAAAAGTTCAAATCATTCTCCCTGAAGAGACCCCTGCGCAACACGAACAAACATCTTCGCATGCTGCTAACGATGGAGGCCCCTCCAAGAGAACAGAATTGTTAGAACAGCTGGACTTTTCTGAGGAGGAAGGGGAGAACAATAACGAGGAGGACTCGCCACGAAACAGACCGTTCACACAAGCGGAGTTCAGAGGATCAGACCATTTCCTCCCCCTTAGCATAATCTTATTCCCGACTCGGAGGAAGAACCAGCTAAGGTCCTCTCGCGCTCACGAAATTTTTGTATGAAGCGTATGAGGTTCCCATGCCGGAACAGAGGCCCATACAGGCCGACACTGGTGTCATTAATACCGAAAACACGACCGCCAGGGCCCATACAGGCCGAAAATGGTGTTACTGGTACCGAAAAACGGTCCCAAGGCCCACACAGGCCTTACCGGAGATAATTCCGCTAAGCGAACACACCGTGACAAATGTAGCTCTGACCATACAAGAAAAGGATAGGGAAATTCCTCTTGAGAAAGAGCCTGCAAGAGGAAGCACACCAGTAAGAAGAAGCACATAGAAATTTTAGAGGCACCTCCAGTGGCCATATTGCCCCAGCACAACCCGTTAGCGAAGAACAGCCTCACAGCACACAGCCCGCGGCGCAAGATAGCTCAGCAACACGTCCAATGAGACACACCAACACGAGCAACAAACTGCTGGATTGAGTCTAACCTTGACAAAAACTGGTCATCATAGGAGACTCCAACGTTGCTCGGCTGCCACAGCACAACTACTCCGAGCTCCAAATAGACAGTTTCCCTGGAGCCAAGTGGCAGCATGCGCCAACTTGCTAGAAAAAGCACGGTCGTGGTGGAGCCTCACAAAATTATTCTGTCGTTTGGCTTTAATAATCGTCAGCAAAGGTACAGAATAACGGCGCTTACCGAGCTACGAAAAGCGCATAGCGTTGCGGCTGCGAGGCTTCCAAAGGCGGAAGTGCTCATCCCGTTGATTAATTTTGCACCCACACTTCCGTTATGCGAACAAGTGATGATTGAGCACCTCAATAGCCACATTAGGAAGAGTGCGGGTTATATTCCAGCGTTGCCGGCGGAACAGTTCGAGTCGACAGAGATGGCGTTCACTGGACAGCACTCACGGCCAGGGCAATTTTTGACCACTGGAGATCACATTTAAACTATTAGAGTCCCGAGTCCCACAAAAGAAAAGAATAAACTAATTGTTAATTTATCAAAGAAGTTTCAGTTAACACGAGCACAACGGGCGGTGCTTCTCAGAGGTCTCTCCTTCATTCCCACCCGAGGGTGTAAAAACACAAAAATCCAATTAATGAAGGACCTGCAGACCTACCATCGCGCGTGAAACTCGAAACTTACTTTGAAGGAAAAAAGTGAAGAAACAAAAATTCCCTTTACTGGCCCATCAGAATGGACCCCGTCACTGGCATGTCTCCCCAAACAGGTCACGCAACTCATTCGGGCAGACAATTACGCACTCACACATTTAAATTGGGGCTTGAGGAACCAGATAATTTTACAAGAGAAGAAAAGAAAGCACTTTTAGAGTTACAAAGGAACAAAGAAATCATAATAAAACCGGCAGACAAGGGGAACGCCACTGTCATCCTAGACAAAGAACAATATATATGGGAAGGGGAAAGACAGTTGGCCGTCCAGGAGCATTATTGTACCCTCCAGGAACCTGTATACCCGCAGACCAGAGTCATGGTGGAGGAAATTTTAAATGAAATGGTAGAAAATAAAATTATTAGGGGGGCGCAGAGAGATTATTTATTGGGAGATAGCCATCCACGGCCTAGACGATTTTATTTACTTCCTAAGATCCATAAGGAACCGGAAAAGTGGAGTAAGCCGGGCGAAATCCCGCCCGGACGACCTATTGTGTCGGACTGCAATAAGCGAAACTTATTATACAGCCGAATATATCGAGTATTATTTAAACCCCATCTCCACACGCCACCCCAGCTACCTTAAGGATACATATGATTTTATAGATAAAATAAAGAAATTAATTATACCCCCTAACGCTCTCCTCTTCACCATCGACATCGACAGTCTGTACACTAACATCGAGACCGAGGTCGGTTTAAAAGCTGTGGAAAAATGCATGCGCCAATACCCAGATCCGCCAGACCGGACACGTATATTTTAAAACTATTAGAGATTAATTTAACCCGTAATGATTTTGAATTCGACTCCAAATTTTATTTACAGACAAAAGGCACAGCCATGGGCAAAATTCGCCCGTCTCGCAAACATTTTCATGGCGGACTGGGAACACACAGCACTGGCCTCAGCTCCAAAAGCGACCCACGCGTATTACAGGTTCCTGGGCGATATATGGGGTGTTTGGGCGCACTTTTCGATGGAGGATTTTATAAAATTCACTGACCACCTGAATCGCCACCAACAATCCATTAAGATCAAGTACACAGTTGACCTCAATGAGGTCAACTTTTTGAATGTGGTGTCGTTTAAGGGTCCGGAATTTTGGAAGGCAGGCGGCTGGACTTCAGGGTTTATTTTAAAGACACGGACACTCACTCTCTGTTGCACAAACACAGTTTCCACCCAAAACACACGTTCAGAGGAATTATCAAATCACAGTTATTAAGATTTAAAAGAATATGCACACAAAGCGCTTCCTTTCTTTCAGCTGTAAACATTCTTTTCCAGGCCCTTAGACAGAGAGGTTATTCACGCACATTTTTGAGAAAAATTCTGAGAACCTTTGACCAACCCAGGGCCACTCAGGAGGTCGAAACCACGCCCAGGAACAAGATCTTACCGTTAGTGGCGCATTTTCCCTCCAGAGTCAGCAGCTGAATCAATGCTTGAAAGCCAATTTTCAAAAATTCCTCGAACCCTCAAACTTTCTAAGACGACACAAACCTATAGCGGCCTATCGTAGAAACACCAATTTATTAGACAGATTGGTCCAAAGTAAAATTTATAAAAATCCTCCAAAGGGCAGAATTGGCGCTGCAAATATTATACTCCAGCCCAGCTTGTGGTCAGCAGATTCTCCAGAGCGGTGTTCCAACTCCCAGGGCGTTATCCCACGAGACCTGTAACTGCGTGTATTTGGTGTACTGCACAAAGTGTAAAAACAATATGTCGGACAAACAAAGAACGAGCTGAGAGTGCGAATATACCAACACGTACACAATATTACTCACAAAATCGAGAAAAGGAGACATGTTGTACAACACTTTTTATTACACGGGGTGCAGTCACTACAGGCCACGGGATTACAAGCCAATCCAACTTGGTCTTTGAAGGATCGTCTCAGAGCTGAAGCCTTATGGATCAAGAGACTGGACACACGATACCCCCGAGGTCTAAATGAGACCTGAGTGTTCTGGGGTGCTAGAACCTTTTAAATTTACAAAAAATATTTTTTACCCACGTCCCTTTACCCAACCCTAAACCTAACCATCATACCCTCCAACCCTAAACCTAACCATCACACCCCTCTAACCTAAACCTAACCATCATACCCCCTCTAACCCTAAACCTAACCATCACAACCCCCCCTAACCCTAAACCTAACCATCATACCCCCTAACCCTAAACCTAACCATCATACCCCCAACCCCTAAAACCTAACATTTTTACCCTAAGCTCTTAAACCTACCCGCCTTTATTTGAACCCTACCCAAAAATAGCCCCGATCACAATTACCCCTAACATGATTGGTTCTTTAAAATATATAGAAATATTAATAATGGCACACACACACATATATATATATATATATACTATACATAATTTGAATTTATTATAAATACATTCAAAAAGTTCATTTGAGTGGGTTACAGACAATATGAGGACCCCTGACTCCGGGTTATATATAATAAAATATATATACACATACGCACACACAATGGTATTTTCAATTTTGTTTAAGAGCTGTTTTCTACGTTTTTATTACGGATACACACTTTTCAGGCAAGGGTTGGGATTTACAACATCTATTCAGGGACGTAGACAAACATCTAGGAGTAAAGTGGGGGGGTCGGTGATGGCACTTTTCAGTCCCTAGCTTCATATGTGTGGAACGGCCAGTTGTGTGAAAGGACAGTGCACAACCACCTTCGGTTTCTTCGGAAATCGTTGGTTGGATTTACAGTTCCCCTATACTCGCCAGTGCCTTCATACTCTGGACCACATGTATTGGCAGGGATTGGATTGTGCCTTATCACCGACCCCCCCAATCTCTCGTTTCTCTCCTTTTTCCTCTTGTTCTATTTAGAAATTTATTTTTAATTTAATTTATGTAACTGCCCTCTGTACCCCCTAAAAAATCGGGGTAATCAAGTGCTAAACCCCTTGCACACTATGTAGGGCACGTTTCTAGGTCCTATCTCTTTAAAAACTTTTCCAGAAACATTTAAAAATAATTAAAAACCTTAAAAACATATGAAACACGATCACTTCCACTCATACACCACTACAACGCGTACATACATACACATAATATACACACACATACGTGCAAATTAAATCTACATGATTACATACATAAACACATTTATACATTTGATTTATATTCATTTTCTTTTACAACATGATTTTTTACAAAGTTTCTGCCTTTCTATATTTTCTTGAAACATTTGGTTACTCATCTTTGGCTTCTGTCACTTTGTTTTCGTCCGTTTCACTCGACGTTCATCTGGATACAACTAGCAGGGCATTGCGCTGCACTTGGACGCAGCGTGGCGTCATCAAAGCGGGACGATCAATGCAAGTTGGATTTCGAATTAAAAATATAAAATATATAGAAAAAATAATATATAAAATTATCTGAGCATCAAAATATATCTATTTTATATCCCCCTAGGCAGTTCGTTTCATTAAAATATATATTTTTGCAGTAAGTGCACAGCTTATTTTAATCTAAATCTGGGTCTCACCCTCATTGAAACTCATATTGAGGAGAGCCCAAGCTCAGCACAGCGCACTTACTTGCTTTCACCCATTTGAACGAACGACTGCTTAGACTGCCTTCTTATAAAATTTCAACATATAATATATAACTTTTTGTGCACAGCTTTCTTTTATTTATTATTTCGGTTCGAGCCTTGCCTGAGGAAGACACAGTTTGTGTCGAAGCGTCATGCGAAGCGGCTTGAACCCTTTCTTTTTTTCTAAAAAACAACAAAAAAACTCAAAAAAATAATTTAAGTTCATTTTATTTTTATTTTTACTCTTATTTTTTCACTTTTTCTTCACACATTCTCAATCTCTCATTCCCTTTGGCAATTTTGATCATGGAGTACTCTAGGGGACGTACGAAACAACGATATTCTCATTCTAGAGCCAACAATTTCACTCCCAACAACAGAGTCACGAGAAATGATCGCTTTTCCTCTCGCTCAGAGGACAGATACGTGCCAAATAGGGGATTTACAAAGAGATCGAGAGCCCAATCATACAATACACAAAATTACACACACAACACACATCCCAACAATTATAATTTGACACACTACAACAATTCAGACGACTCGTATTATGGGACTCACAAAAGATCCTCCTTCGTTCTGGATCCTCCACCTAGAAATTAAATCGGCCCAGCACGGACATCCTGTAGGTCGCTATAAGAAGCGCTATAACCGCAAAAACAGAATTTCTAGATCCAGCGATGGCTTCACTCACAACACGGCCACTGAGTTTCAGGACGAACAGGAGATGGAATTTCAGATGGATCGAGATCCCCCCTATATGCGGCCGGTTTCTGCGGACGCAGAACCAACCAGAGGGTTTCCCGGACGGGGCCCTCGTCTCACGGCTCCCATTCACCGTAGTCATCACGTGCTCTCATTTGCTAATCATGGGGGTAGATTTGGGAGCGTGAATATGAGCGTAAGAAATAACACACAAAGACCAAAAGGGACAGGTACATACGCTATTTCCCTCGGAAAGAAAGTGAGGGACAGCAGAGTCGCACAGTATATAAACAACAAAATAAGGAATTTATCCCAGCTCCCCCTACGCTCAAAAAAGCGATTCAACTCATGTACAGACTCATTAGATTGACACATCACATGAGCAGAGTTACCACCAAAATAGAGGGCAACCAACCCATCACTTTTAAAAGACTCACCGGTCTTTTAATGAACACCATCAGACCAGCCTTCCCCAATGACCGAGTCACCCAGATGATTAGGGGAAGTGCACAGAACTGGTCATACACGACTCAATTGATCCTTGAGCAACATTACGAGGATCAGATCGAAAATACAATGCGAGAAATCAGGAGGAATACAGAGCGTGCGGACTGGGCCCAAGCTTTTGAAATCGCCACCGGATGGGCGGATAAAAATTATGGGGTCCAAATTGACGCAGACACAATTGAGAGAGCGGAGGCTTTAATCACTGCAGAGCTATGCGAGATAGAAAAGTCCACCTTACCACAAAGCTCTACAAACGAGGCTACGACATCTGGCGCTCGCACTTACGCTCAAGCGGCTGCCTCGCCCCCCATACAATATCGGGGTCCTAGCACTCTGATTCCTCCCCAGATCTCAGCACGTCCCAAAGCAAAGGTTCAACACGTGGAAATACAGACCTCACCGGGTCTTCTCACACTGGGGACATCAATCAATAGGCCACAAAGTAGGGGAGACTGGTCCTTTGATGACGAGGGTGAAGATGACAATCCGCTGGATCCCAAAGAGATCCTTCGACCCATACAGGTCGCATCTCCCCTCCCAAAGGCGCAAAGAGTTGGCCGCCTCAAAAAAGTTCAAATCATTCTCCCTGAAGAGACCCCTGCGCAACACGAACAAACATCTTCGCATGCTGCTAACGATGGAGGCCCCTCCAAGAGAACAGAATTGTTAGAACAGCTGGACTTTTCTGAGGAGGAAGGGAGAACAATAACGAGGAGGACTCGCCACGAAACAGACCGTTCACACAAGCGGAGTTCAGAGGATCAGACCATTCCTCCCCCCTTAGCATAATCTTATTCCCCGACTCGGAGGAAGAACCAGCTAAGGTCCTCTCGCCGCTCACGAAATTTTTGTATGAAAGCGTATGAGGTTCCCATGCCGGAACAGAGGCCCATACAGGCCGACACTGGTGTCATTAATACCAAAACACGACCGCGCAGGGCCCATACAGGCCGAAAATGGTGTTACTGGTACCGAAAAAGCGGTCCCAAGGCCCACACAGGCCTTACGGAGATAATTCCGCTAAGCGAACACACACGTGACAAATGTAGCTCTGACTATACAAGAAAAGGATAGGGAAATTCCTCTTGAGAAAGAGCCTGCAAGAGGGAAGCACACCAGTAAGAAGAAGCACATAGAAATTTTAGAGGCACCTCCAGTGACCATATTGCCCCAGCACAACCCCGTTAGCGAAGAACAGCCTCACAGCACACAGCCCAGCGCAAGATAGCTCAGCAACACGTCAATGAGACACACCAACACGAGCAACAAACTGCTGGATTGGAGTCTAACCTTGACAAAAAAACTGGTCATCATAGGAGACTCCAACGTTGCTCGGCTGCCACAGCACAACTACTCCGAGCTCCAAATAGACAGTTTCCCTGGAGCCAAGTGGCAGCATGCGGCCAACTTGCTAGAAAAAGCAACGGTCGTGGTGGAGCCTCACAAAATTATTCTGTCGTTTGGCTTTAATAATGCGTCAGCAAAGGTACAGAATAACGGGCGCTTACCGAGCTCACGAAAAGCACGCAACGTTGCGGCTGCGAGGCTTCCAAAGACGGAAGTGCTCATCCCGTTGATTAATTTTGCACCCACACTTCCGTTGTATGCGAACAAGTGATGATTGAGCACCTCAATAGCCACATTAGGAAGAGTGCGGGTTATATTCCAGCGTTGCCGGCGGAACAGTTCCGAGTCGACAGAGATGGCGTTCACTGGACAGCACTCACGGCCAGGGCAATTTTTGACCACTGGAGATCACATTTAAACTATTAGAGTCCCCGAGTCCCACAAAGAAAAGAATAAACTAATTGTTAATTTATCAAAGAAGTTTCAGTTAACACGAGCACAACGGGCGGTGCTTCTCAGAGGTCTCTCCTTCATTCCCACCCCGAGGGGTGTAAAAACACAAAAAATCCAATTAATGAAGGACCTGCAGACCTACCATCGCCGCGTGAAACTCGAAACTTACTTTGAAGGAAAAAAAGTGAAGAAACAAAAAATTCCCTTTACTGGCCCATCAGAATGGACCCCGTCACTGGCATGTCTCCCCAAACAGGTCACGCAACTCATTCGGGCAGACAATTACGCACTCACACATTTAAATTGGGGCTTGAGGGAACCAGATAATTTTACAAGAGAAGAAAAGAAAGCACTTTTAGAGTTACAAAGGAACAAAGAAATCATAATAAAACCGGCAGACAAGGGGAACGCCACTGTCATCCTAGATAAAGAACAATATATATGGGAAGGGGAAAGACAGTTGGCCGTCCAGGAGCATTATTGTACCCTCCAGGAACCTGTATACCCGCAGACCAGAGTCATGGTGGAGGAAATTTTAAATGAAATGGTAGAAAATAAAATTATTAGGGGGGCGCAGAGAGATTATTTATTGGGAGATAGCCATCCACGGCCTAGACGATTTTATTTACTTCCTAAGATCCATAAGGAACCGGAAAAGTGGAGTAAGCCGGGCGAAATCCCGCCCGGACGACCTATTGTGTCGGACTGCAATAGCGAAACTTATCATACAGCCGAATATATCGAGTATTATTTAAACCCCATCTCCACACGCCACCCCAGCTACCTTAAGGATACATATGATTTTATAGATAAAATAAAGAAATTAATTATACCCCCTAACGCTCTCCTCTTCACCATCGACATCGACAGTCTGTACACTAACATCGAGACCGAGGTCGGTTTAAAAGCTGTGGAAAAATGCATGCGCCAATACCCAGATCCCGCCAGACCGGACACATATATTTTAAAACTATTAGAGATTAATTTAACCCGAAATGATTTCGAATTCGACTCCAAATTTTATTTACAGACAAAAGGCACTGCCATGGGCAAAAATTCGCCCGTCCCCACGCAAACATTTTCATGGCGGACTGGGAACACACAGCACTGACCTCAGCTCCAAAACGACCTCACGCGTATTACAGGTTCCTGGACGATATATGGGTTTTGGGCGCACTCGATGGAGGATTTTATCAAATTTACTGACCACTTGAATCACCACCAACAATCCATCAAGATCAAGTACACGGTTGACCTCAATGAGGTCAACTTTTGAATGTGGTGTCGTTTAAGGGTCCGGAGTTTTTGAAGACGGGCCGGCTGGACTTCAGGGTTTATTTTAAAGACACGGACACTCACTCTCTGTTGCACAAACACAGTTTCCACCCAAAACACACATTCAGAGGAATTATTAAATCACAGTTATTAAGATTTAAAAGAATATGCACACAAAACGCTTCCCTTTCTTTCAGCTGTAAACATTCTTTTCCAGGCCCTTAGACAGAGAGGTTACTCACGCACATTTTTGAGAAAAATTCTGAGAACCTTTGACCAACCCAGGGCCACTCAGGAGGTCGAAACCACGCCCAGGAACAAGATCTTACCGTTAGTGGCGCATTTTTCCCTCCAGAGTCAGCAGCTGAATCAGTGCTTGAAAGCCAATTTTCAAAAATTCCTCGAACCCTCAAACTTTCTAAGACGACACAAACCTATAGCGGCCTATCGTAGAAACACCAATTTATTAGACAGATTGGTCCAAAGTAAAATTTATAAAAATCCTCCAAAGGGTAGAATTGGCCGCTGCAAATATTATACTCCAGCCCAGCTTGTGGTCAGCAGATTCTCCAGAACGGTGTTCCAACTCCCCAGGGCGTTATCCCACGAGACCTGTAACTGCGTGTATTTGGTGTACTGCACAAAGTGTAAAAAACAATATGTCGGACAAACAAAGAACGAGCTGAGAGTGCGAATATACCAACACGCATACAATATTACTCACAAAATCGAGAAAAGGAGACATGTTGTACAACACTTTTTATTACACGGGTGCAGTCACTACAGGCCACGGGATTACAAGCCAATCCAACTTGGTCTTTGAAGGATCGTCTCAGAGCTGAAGCCTTATGGATCAAGAGACTGGACACACGATACCCCCGAGGTCTAAATGAGACCTGAGTGCTCTGGGGGTGCTAGAGCCTTTTTAAATTTACAAAAATATTTTTACCCACGTCCCTTTACCCAACCCTAAACCTAACCATCATACCCTCCAACCCTAAACCTAACCATCACACCCCTAACCTAAACCTAACCATCACACCCCCTAACCCTAAACCTAACCATCACAACCCCTAACCCTAAACCTAACCATCACAACCCCTAACCTAAACCTAACCATCATACCCCCTAACCCTAAACCTAACCATCATACCCCCAACCCTAAAACCTAACATTTTTACCCTAAGCTCTTAAACCTACCCCGCTTTATTTGAACCCTACCCAAAATAGCCCGACCATAAAGTACCCCTATATAAAATAGCCCGATCACAATTACCCTAACATGATTGGTTCTTTAAAATATATAGAAATATTAATAATGGCACACACACATATATATATATATATATATACTATACATAATTTTAATTTATTATAAATACATTAAAAAAGTTCATTTGAGTGGGTTACAGACAATATGAGGACCCCCTGACTCCGGGTTATATATAATAAAATAAAAGAAAAAAATATATACACATACGCACACACAATGGTATTTTCAATTTTGTTTAAGAGCTGTTTTCTACGTTTTTTATTACGGATACACACTTTTCAGGCAAGGGTTGGGATTTACAACATCTATTTAGGGACGTAGACAAACATCTAGGAGTAAAGTGGGGGGGTCGGTGATGGCACTTTTCAATCCCTAGCTTCATATGTTTGGAACGGCCAGTTGTGTGAAAGGACAGTGCACAACCACCTTCGGTTTCTTCGGAAATCGTTGGTTGGACTTACAGTTCCCCTAAACCTAACCATCACACCCCCAACCCTAAACCTAACCATCATACCCCCCCTAACCCTAAACCTAACCATCACACCCCCCCAACCCTAAAACCTAACATATTTTACCCTAAGCTCTTAAACTTACCCCGCCTTTATTTGAACCCTACCCAAAATAGCCCGACCATAAAGTACCCCTACATAAAATAGCCCCGATTACAATTACCCCAACATGATTGGTTCTTTTTTTTTTTTTTTTTTTAAATATATAGAAATATTAATAATGGCACACACATATATATACTATACATAATTTTAATTTATTATAAATACATTAAAAAAGTTCATTTGAGTGGGTTACAGACAATGAGGACCCCCTGACTCCGGGTTATATATAATAAAATAAAAGAAAAAAATATATACACATACGCACACACAATGGTATATTTAATTTTGTTTAAGAACTGTTTTCAGGCAAGGGTTGGGATTTACAACATCTATTTAGGGACGTAGACAAACATCTAGGAGTAAAGTGGGGGGGTCGGTGATGGCACTTTTCAATCCCTAGCTTCATATGTGTGGAACGGCCAGTTGTGTGAAAGGACAGTGCACAACCACCTTCGGTTTCTTCGGAAATCGTTGGTTGGACTTACAGTTCCCCTAACTAACCCTCTGGACACATAACCTAACCCTAACCCAACTCCAACCCAAGTACTACCCATCCAAAACACAAGTCCAACTTAACTATAGGAGCACCAGATATTTGCATATATATGTATATATATTAGAGTGCAATACCGTTTTTCGACACCTGGTGGCGCTAGAGCTCCCAAGCATAACAATAGGAGCACCAGATATTTGCATATATATGTTTATATATTAGAGTGCAATACCGTATTTCGACACCTGGTGGCGCTAGAGCTCCCAAACCAAGTTCAATCAACTCCCCGCCCACTAATTAGTATATATACCAACTTTCAACAATCTATGACCTATAGAACCCAAGATATACAGGATAAGAAGGATCAGTCATTGACTCATCCCTAGTATTGGACCCTATATCCTAACCCTAACCCTAACCCATTACGGGAGAAGAAATTAGTTCAGGGATGATTGGGCTATCCCTGGACCTGCGACTTACCTAAACCTACTCCTCACAGGAGTGGCCCGGATTCTATGCAACTATCACTGTACCGGTGACATACCTAAACCTACCCCTTACAGGAGTAACCCGGATGCTAAGATGATGGGGATTATCCTGGTACTGGCGACATACCAAAATCTACCATTACAGGAGGACGATTTAATTCGGAAGATTTAATTCAGGGGATTTAATTCGGGGGATTTAATTCAGGAGATTTAATTTGGGGGAGTTTTTTTGAAGCACTCGTTAATATCTATGGGTTAAAGGGGAGGGGGATGATAATGGAGCCTTTAGGAAAATAGCTCGATTGGGATGCAAACAGAGCCATAACTGAACTGAACCCTGAAAAAAGTCCCCTCAGTCAGCTGGTTTTGAGACTTACTAACCTGACTAACTCTACTAACTCTAACCAGTCTCAGACCAGCACTACTTCTTATCCAAACATCAAAATAAACCAAATTATCAAACAATCTAAAAATACATATCTGGAACACTGGGATCAGGAAACTAAAACACAAAGTAAATTACAATTCAATCGAACTCTAAAATCAAATTATGAATTAGAACAGTGGTCTCAAACTGCCGGCCCGCAGGCCATTTAATTCTATTTGCAATCTACAACAGGAAAGACTAGACAAATTATAACAAAGAAGTATGCCAGTCATTTATTAATGTTAATGAGAAACACAAAAACAACTTTTTATTTCGGTTAAAAATGTTAAATAGGCTAATTTATATTTCTTTTCATTGTGTTATATTTTTAAGTTATTAAGTAGTATGTTTGGTGTGTTGCGGAGTGGGTACTGTGGGCCGCTCTGTGCCAGAAAGTCCAGGGCCACTTTTTAGTCCCAGTCCACCTCTGGTTGGTCATTTGTAATGACATGTTTGTATAATAAAAAAAGACTGTTAATAGTTTATTAATGTCCTGACTAGCAACACCCTCTTAATAAAACACAAAACAAGCCCAAAAAATTTATTAAAGAACACATCATATAGACACTTCATATTTAATGGTATTTGATCTGCAGATTCTATTTAATAGATTAACCTTTCAAGAAAACATTTGCAATTGGTTTGTAAAGTGTTTTTATGGGTGGTTTCTGAGTTTTCACTGCATTTACACTGTTTTGACCAGCAGGTGTCGCCAGTGCATTGTTTCGAGCGCTTCAAACGAGTGAATCATTTTGCAAAGCAATTGGTTCAACTGATTCAGTTTTGAAATGCTTTGTTTCTCACATCACTAGCTGTCTCCAGTCGCATCCATATGTAAAGTACTTAAGCTTATTTCATCCATTATACATTCAACATACATTTACCTGCCCATAGACCCTTGCCTCAAAAAATCAGGACAGAAGTGTTCGAAAGTGGACAAAAGAGACGGATTAAAACACCAGGTGTGAACAGGAATGTGTCTCCCTCTCTACTTGTTATCTGATGCAGAACACTTAATCACCAGCTGTAAACATTTTTTTGTATGTTTTGATTTTACTTAGTACACTTTTTTAGATAGTATTCTGAATTAAGAGTGTAATGTTTGTCCACATATACTATCAGAGCTGTATGGAGACTCATCATAGTAAACCTAAATTCCATTTTTAGTTTTCAGTTCCTTTCTGGGTGCACTGAAGAACTGGTTGATGTAAATCTCAATTATAAAAGTTTTAGAATCAATAATGCTGTGAAACTGAAAATCTCAATGTGTGTCTTGTTGATGAAATTGTTCTACTGTTAACCAGTACAGGTTTTTCATTTAAGATTTGTACTGTAATTCAAAAACTGAATCATTAAGTTTTTCACTTGTACAGTATCTTTACAAACTTCCAAAATAAAATGGTTAATTTACAATCTTGAGCATATTTTAACGCTATATTGAATGTTTTTGGTTTGTAACCTAGGAAAAATTTCTGTAGAGTTTTTAGTGCTGTTGCTAAAATTACACTATGGCACCACTTTGGAATACATTTTTTAATAAATTAATAAAGGTGACGATGCTGACTCGTCATCTCCGCATATAGAGAGCTATTTCATACAGAATACAGTAGAGTATTTGTTTTCGATTCAAATTGGTTTAAAAGTAGACATTTCAAGCTTTCTATAGATATATTTCTCATGTCTGTGAGGCAAGAAACCAGAGAGACCAAGACGGCAGAAAGCGCATCCTATTTGTTTTCTTTATTTTACAAAAGCCCAACGTTTTGTTGTTATTGTGAATTTACAGAAATAAAAGTAGACCCTTTGCAGTTTCGAATGATGTGTTTCATGTTTTCACTGTTATGCGGTAGGGGGCGCTATTACACATCTCCTGAAATAGTATAGCTTTGCTTGTGCTCATGTAAGCTAACGCAGTCATCAAACATTAAACTGCATATAAATCAAAGCTTTTTAATGTCACCGAATGAAATGTCTAACCCACGGAGAGGAACAGGACTGTGAAGCTTCGGGGGTGTTGATTGACTCGATTTGCTCAATCTATGTTGTTATCATCATTCTGAATCAGATATGGTCGAAGACTTTGACAAAAATAGCTTTTACTTCAAAATGTTGCTTTTTTTATGAAACTACACCACATTCAAGTTTTTATATAAAAAGAATGCACAAAGCTAGAATAAAATGTTTTCACTCTTCCATCTAATTTCTTTCCATTTTGTCAGATTCTCCTCTCCCCTCAGACACTCCTCTTGTTCATTCTGCATCGGCAAAACCCCTAAGGTGAGGAAGGTTGTCAAATATTAATAACACAACCTTTTTGCCTTATTTGTCAGTTTATACATTGTGTTTTCTGCTGGCACGGGACAAAACTACAGACCGAAAGAAGACGCAGAAACCTGGAGGACGTGGCAAGGCGACGCACATACAGTAGGAGACGAATGGAACACATGCCGTATCCGTAACAAACCTGACCACTGGCCATTTATTTTGATGTATTTTCTCGTGTTATCATCCCCATGTATTGCAGAGCTTATGATTTCATAACCAATGTTCTGCTTAGTTTAATTTGTTACTCTGTGGCTTTTTGTCTTTTCTCTGTTTTTCTCAAGTTTTGTTGCAAGTTACTAGGGCTTATAGGGCCCCATAGGTTGGTGTGTCATTAAACCTTGAGGAAAGATGCAACGTCTTTGGTCTTTTCTTTCCAGAAATTGTTTATGTGGTACCCCATAGACAATAAACCTCCACAGAAAGGCAGCTTTATGGATGTCACGAGGGAAAAGGCCCCCTCAACTCATGACAGCTGCTTATGAGCTGCAGCATCATGTATGTCAGTAACTTCCCTGAGGATGGCGCTCCGCCTGTAGTCCATATGGACAAACCTCAAGCGACTGACTTCCTGGCTCTTCTGGCCTCGTTTGACCTTACAAGAGGAAACCACTGCAGTGCAAACAGCCAGACCTCCTCCTCACCTGTAAGCGTAACACTGACAATCATCTTGTCTAGGTTTAACAGACTTTGTTTGTTCCTCTTGATCAGCAATCGTCCTGCTCAGTGGGAGTGAGAGAGATGAGAGACAGAGAAGAGAGGAGATGGAGTGAGGAGAGTGAAGGACAACAGGGAAAGGGAAAAGAAGGGGGACAGAGAGAAGAGATGAGAGAAGCTCTCCTTTCACTCTTTCATCTAATCTTTCCATTCTGTCAGTTTCTCATCTTCCTTCAGACATTCTGTTTCCAACCCCTAAGGTGAGGAAGGTTGTCAAATATTAATAACACAACACTTTTGCCTTATTTGTCAGTTTATACACTGTTTAATAAAACCAGAGACCAAAAGAGGACGGCCATGTTCACACCTGTGCTTTAACACTCAGAGCAGCAAAACTTTCACTCCTTTTTCACCATTAAGTCAAGTTGTGCTATCCGAATTGTGTTGCACAATGATGAATAATTTGCTACATTTCTTTTGATCAAGCTTTGATGGAAATTAAAACTATTAGATACACTTTTTTTTTTCAGGTCTTATGTTATCAAGAGCCCACTGATTGTGACTGACAATATTCAATTCAGATTTTCATGCATTAACAGCCACTATCTGGATCAGGCAGCATTAAAGTAATTGTTCTAATGATAGAAGGTCTCCTTACTGTGACATGTTTGTTAATTCAGTTCAAAAACTACACAAAGCAGGCAATTACTCTCTACAGTAGTGTGGTTTACAGAGACTTTTTATTTCTTTCCTGAACTATGACGCTATGACTCCATTTCTGTTCTCCCAAATGGAACAAGACTCTCATAAAACATGTAAATATAACTGCAAGTGCATGAGCCGATAACCACATTCATTTACTTCTTTGCGTCTAATATATCCTCCTGAGACCCAAGCATAGACTTTTGTCCACTGCAGTGGACGTTATATATGAACAGTTAAATCTGGATGTCCTGTAAAGAGCAGATTCAGGGCTTTTCAGATTCAGGGCTCAGTTTCACCATGACCACTCCCTCTCCTTGGTCTTTAAATATGATTGACATTGATTGAATGAATGATCAAATTTAGCACTCTTATGGAAATATAATATTTTGTAATTATCATTTAAATAGGACTAATTTTCATATCTCAGTAAATTATTATGGGGTTTCAAGTCAGAATATGACTTTCTGTTATGAAACAGGTAATTGATTTCATACAGGTCCACCTTAAAGGACACCAGGATTAAAGCATGTAAATCAGGCATTTTGGGAGAGTGAACAGGGAAATAAATTATATATCAATATTCCTATGAAATATTAGATATTCTTATGAAAATGTTGCCAATTATTACACTTATTTTTTCATACATGTTGCTCCAAGAATACATTAATATGCAAATTAGATACAATGTATCAATGCATTGTATAGAATGGGAAAACCCACTTATGGCCATTTTACACACATATCGCATAAAGTAAAATAATAGCCTATATCAAATCATTCTGTTTTATCTTCCATAACATAGTTGAGAATCATGTTTATACAATGTTTAGTTAAAATCCTGAAACCTAAATTAAAAAATGAATGGGAAAAAAAATCCAACCCCCCGATAAGGTCGGCACCAGACCAAGGGGAGTAGAGCAGGATAACTGAAGGGAGGGGAAGACCCGGGAGCCTCGAGGGGTAGACAAAGAAAATCAGAGCGTTTGATGATGAAGAGAGAGGGGGCGGAGAGAAAAGAGAATGGTGGAGCAGGGCAAAAAAGGAGAGGAGAGAGATGGTGAGAGTGTGAGGGAGAAGAGAGGAGAGGAGAGGAGGAAGAAATGAAGAAGAAGGATGAAGAGTGGTGAGAAAAAGACAAGAGACGATGGAGAGTGGAACGAGAGATTGTAAGAAAAGAGACAGACTGAGATGAGAGAGAGTTGGAGACTTCAGTATACACACACTGACACAATCTGCTCTCTACAACACAATCATGATCACACTCAAATCATGACAATGAGTTCAGAACACAAAGTGCTGTAAGATTATATATTTAGAGCAATAACATGAATTTAGGGCAGGTCCTAAAGCTTACATATACTGAAAAAAATCCCTCTGCCACTGATACAAAATGAAATAAATCTGTCAGTTTTAAAAAAATGTTTATATTGTACACTAGAAAAAAAACATGCATGTTTATGATAGAGTGAGAGTAATTTGGTCTTCTGACAGCACAAGATTCTTTATTCTTCAGATTCCCAGCGCGTCTTCAGTCACATGACCTCCCAACAGGAGGTTCCCGTCTCTCACACACACTAAGACAGGCCGTCCGCTGAAACACACACACCTCCAAACTCAATCACCACTGTACAAGAACATGTACAGCACTAACTCACACAGAATGTTTGTTTGTAAATGTTTTTAAAGTACTTCAACTGCTGTTTTCTGTCAACAGCAAGCACTGAATGCTGAATGAATGAATGAATGTTGTCTCACGTTTCTCAGAGCGGATCCATGACCCACCTTCATGGCCACAAACTGATCTACATGCGTATAACCAGATCCACCTGGGGAAAAAAAAACACACATCACACACACACACTGAACCAATCATGATGTATCTGAGGATATGACATCATATGCCCCACCTGTACTGGCCTGTGATTTGTCACCTCGTCCTCGGTCTTCCCAAACATGTCAGCCAGCATGGTGTTCAGCTCCCAGCATCCTGAGGCCTTCTGAAGAGAGAGCAACTGGAGCAAAGGGTCCGTCTGGTGCGCGGATTCTGCTAAAACACACCCAGAGTTTATGCAGAAGGAAGCTGGACACATAAAGCTTGTTGATCACATGCAGGCATTCTGAAGGGGTCGTATTTGTCAGAGAAGACAATGACATCAGGCACGTGATAAACTCACACACCCAGGACGCTGGACACACATAGAGTGGGAGCTCGAGGCTGTTGGCAGGGTCCTTTAATTATTTACTTTAAAAAACTAAAATTGATTCAATTAATTGATTGTGGTCAAAGTAACCAACTGGTTGCTCTAAAGAATCGTTGGTGACAGCCATACAAACACACACACACACACACAGAGACACACACACACACACACTCTCTCTATCTCACACACACACACATAGACACTAGATTAGACTCTAGACTCTAGCATCAGTGTGAAATAATAATGAAGATAATTTAAGAAAAAAAAGTTTACTTAAGTAAGTGTTAAACAGCAGCTCTACAGTCTCAGAGCCTCTCTAGGACAGCAAGCCATTCAAACAATAGAGGAGTGTGAACGACGTGTGTTAATGGGCCATTACAGTTCCTGCTCCAGCCTAAAGGAGCGCTGCTGAGTGTGACCTTTAACACACACACACACACACCTGATAGTCCCCACCTGGCCAAAAATTAAAAAAATAAAAAAATAAATAAAAAAAATTCACCAGAGCATTTTTAACTTGATTTTAGCAGGATTTAAAGCATGAACAACAGAGGACACTCACACACACAAATGGACGTCTCACACACAAACGTCACACACACACACACACACATGCATATAAAGCTCTGGCTCACATGTGAAGGGATATCCAGGTTTCTGCTTGGCAGTCGAACACAGTTTCAGATGATCTTGTTGAATCAAGTCTTCTTGAATCACCAGCATCTCTTGACTGCAGTACTGTATCCTATTTGAAACCTGGAGAACGAGACAGTCACAGCCCACATTATTATTATTCATTAATATTATTATTATACCTTTTGCACACAAGTCATGTGCCTATTGCTGGGTCAGGATGGTCAACTAGTCAATGAGTGACACTAACTAGTGCTATTACAGTTTTTCTCAATTGCTAACACACACTTAATGAAACAATTCACCATTTTCTCACAACCATAAACAATCTTGTAACTACACACCAACTTGTACAAACACCAAACTTCCACGTCAAAATCAAATATTTCAGTCAAAAACATATTCACTTCTGTCAAAATCAAACTTTGGCCTCAGATGACACACAAAACCTGCAAATACACAGACTACTGCACTGCCCAGTGAACACTAGTGAGATCAATTCATAACATTGGAACAAAAATACCTCTTATTGGGATTCAAGAATAATTTGGCAGCTCAATGTCTATTACAGTATACAACATAAATGAATAATTATATTCTTAATTATTTAAATTGAACACTTTTATAACATGCCTCTCCATGATATGGGATTTTTATCTTATTTTCACTTTCAATAAAATGCTACCATTTTCACTTTTCTACTGTCCAGTGACTATTTAGAAAGTAAATGCGATGGAAGCCTACTGTTTTAGTAATGAACGCAACTTCAATTACGCAGAATGGGGCCGTTCACACAGAACACATTTATCAATTCCATTGCGCTACTTTTCCATTGCTTTTCATTGTTTAAACACGCTCTAGACGGACTTTGACCTTTGCACTCGCGTCTCGCATCTTTGCATCGTCTTGTGCGTGACGCAGTGTTCGAAAAACACGGCGCTGAAGTTAAAATAAGTTCAACTTTTAAAAAACGCGTCTATTCCTGCACTGACCTGTGTCTCGCAATTTTAACCACAAAAACACGTTGTGTGTGGCTAGTTGAAAGATAAACAATGAATTCTTACTTCAGTGTGTTATTTAAGCAGACAGTTTGCCTCTTACATTCAGTTTAACAGCATTAACAGCAAGCAAAAGAAGGCACTGAACTGTAATAGACACCTTAAAATCAATCAGAGCTATAAATATATATATATATATTTACAAGTAATTTAGGCAACAACACCCCGTAATTCGCACCTTAGCACGCAAATTGTTCTGTCCGTTTTGGCTTGTGTGATTGTCACCCTCTACTTTTCCACTACACACTGAGGCACGTGAGTGTATAACGCGCCTTGCTGTATACTTTCAGCTACGAAAAGAAAAATAGCCTACTGCAATTTTCTTATTTTTTTATTGGTTGGGTATTCTACAGCCCTTCATCAAACTTCTCAACAGACCGCCCACTTAAGTGTTTTTAATAAATGCACAAATCATAAAAAAAAAATTACACTAGGCTATCTGTAGCCTACCTAAATTCTGATTGGGTGGGCAAGGCAGACGTTTGGGTGGGTTCAGCCCACCCCTGCCCATGCCTAGAGCCAGCCCTGTACATAAATAAAGAAATAAATTCACCATCCTCTGTGCCTTCAGACAAATTTCACTACAGTATACAGTACTATAGCAGTTTCTTGGTCTTCTGACAAAAGACTTTCTCTACCTTCCTTAAGCAGTCGTCTCTCAGTTCTGCAAAAATACAGCACATGAAAAAGAACGGCTACAAATAAATTTGACAATCACAAATTTGAGGGTATACATGTGCTACAGTTTACTGGACACAGAATAGTGAAATTTCTCTCATATAAAGTACTGTTTCTGTGTACTGTAATCATACTGTATGTGTAAGTAGTATAAAACCCTGTCGATGATTCTAGGATACAATTTCTAAAGCACAATCACCTGTGCTCCTGTTTATATTATCCCGATATCCCAAGATTCTGATTGGTGTGTCATCATTTTTGCCACTGAATGTTCACTGATGGATAAATGTGTGCTATTTGAGTTTATATACTGACTTTTGAGTTAATTATACTATGAGTTTGTGTTTTCTAAATGAGAACATGTTTAAACCACTGTAAAATAAGGGCATTTTTGTGTAGAGTTTTGCAGAAATCATTAAGAAAATTGGAATGTCTATGAAAACAAGTGAAACGTGTTTATAGTTTTGAGAAATGTGTCTTTGTTTTGAGAATTGAATAAATGGTTTTGGAAATTGTCAAATGAATCAATTATAGTGTGTTAGCAATCGAGAAAAACTAATATTTTAGCAGTTGTGCATTTAACGCACACATTTATTTCAACGAAAAACATAAGCAAGGTTGTGTACATCTAATTGTACATCAAACTGAAGTCAGATCAGATTATTAACTGTTGCTATTTCACAGCCTTTTAAAGTCCTTTGTTACTTGTGGCTTAAATACAGTGACAAAGAAATTTACACCATCAGGTTTGTACACAGCAAGTGTAAGTGTGTTTAGGCTTATTTCAGTTCAGAGCTTGTTCTCTGTAGTTCTTCAGAAAAACACATCAGTATGTTTCTTCTTTTATTTGTAACTCTCACCTCGTCTGAACACCCAGAATTTCTACAGCAGACTAATGAACTCATCTAAAAATAATTCACACCAAAAAAACAGTGACGTTTCTTTTCAATTTTATTTAATTTACAGTTTCAACATTGTTTTTTGTTTCTGCAATAACCCATCCTATTTAGTGTTTGAAAGGCTGAGCGTGTAAAGTGTTTCTCTTTGGATGGGAATAAACAGTACAGTTCCTCAGAGACAAAACAAAACATATGTCTCAAGAATTTCTTAACAGATGTGAGCTGAGAAAACAATCTCTTCGCCATCAATATCACAGCTTTACATGCTGCAGAAGACAAATGGCCACAACATTGATCTATTTTTATATGTATATTAACCTCAAGTCTGCACAAGCAAACAGCTGTAAAGGGTGATGCTGCGGGTGAGACATTTTCCAGCGCTTATAAGGCCTGCTGGGCACTTGGGTAAAAGATTCTCACTTCCGCCAAAAGCAGATTCAGTGTCCTAAAGGAAAACAGCAGAAATGTTGCTCCCTGTTGCTGCTATAATTAAAGACATCTTAATTTAACCCCTAGCTGAAGGACAAAGCCCATGTGGAAACTTCACCTGATATCACATTATTACTCAGAGACCTGCAACAGTCCATTACCATATGAAAGTGCATGTTAATTTCTAGTGTTAGGAATGCTGATTTAGTGTAAAGAGAAAGACAATGAAACTGACAAAAGTGATGAACTTTGGACAAACAGCAACAACAAAAAAAAATCAACAATTAAAAACAACCTAGAAGGACCAACAGATTAATTATTACCACAGCAGGATTTGTTTCAGTGGCAGGGTTAGAAAGACATAAATCACCATCACCAAATGGCTTCACAACTCTTAAAGGACAGAGAGAAAAACAAATCAGACCTGTTCGTTTAGTTAAAGCTGCCAGTTCTGTCAACAGACTCTTGCAATTAAAAAGCAACAGCCATGCAGAGAGCACTGCCTTCTTTGATATGACTTATTAATAAAAATGCTTGAGCTGCAAAAGCGCTGCAACTGAACACCAGAAGCACGCAGACGCTCCCCCACAGCTGCTCCAGCGTTAAACACCCTGTCCATACACCATATAAGGAAAGCCTGATCTTATACTACTCTGTGTGATCTGTAGCGCTGCTTCACCACGTCCTTTCTGCAGATCAAACACTGCAAGACTCCTTGAGATTTCTTCACCATTACTGAACTGTCACTCAAAGCAGCAAAGTTCCCAGATGAGGACAGATCTACATGTATTTTGTCACATTTCTGATATTTGGCTGTTGAGCACAAAACTGTAAAAGTATAAATCATCTGAACAGCTTTAGGCTTCTTATAATGTTAAACTCAAAGATTGGGAATAAAACATTAAACAGAACATTCACAGTAAAGGCTATATATTTAGATTGCCCTCACTGGCATGCCTTCTCACACCACAAACCATTTTAGTCAGAACAACTTGTTTAATATGGCTTATTTATAAATATGCTCAACTTGCAGATGCCTTGAAACTGTATACCAGAGCCATCTGACAGCTCCTCCACGGCCACGAGTCACATTGGTGAAGTTCCATCTGGATTAACTGACACCGTGAAGGAGCTCCGAAATCATGAACCAAATGCCAAGGGTATTCACGCTTGCCAAACCAAATCTATTAATCATGACACAACCTTGGATTCTCATCTATGTGGACAGTGTGGAAGCATTTATTGGGCTGGCTGCACCATGCTCGTCTTGAAGATTTCATTTATTGCCCTTTAGACAGGTGGAATTAACTTAGTTTGAATTAGATTCAATGTTATTGATTACTGAGCTTTTTCATCGCAAAGAAAAAATCAGTCTGTCCTGTTTATGTGATAAAATATTTGGTCACACTTTAGATTTGGGTCCAGTTTTCACTATTAGCTATGACTTTTGCCGGTAACACTTTATTTTAGGGTCTTTTAACTAGTTGCTTATTAGCGTGCATATTACTAGAATATTGGCTGTTTATTAGTACTTATTAAGCACATATTAATGCCTTATTCTGCATGACCTTATTCTACATTCTTAATCCTACCCAATACCTAAACTTAACCACTACTTTACTAACTATTAATAAGCAGTAAATTAGGAGTTTATTGAGGGAAAAGTTGTAGTTAATAGTGAATACATGTTCCCTATTCTAAAGTGTTACCCTTTTGCCTCAATAAACTCCTAATTACTGCTTATTAATAGTTAGTAAGGTAGTTGTTAAGTTTAGGTATTGGTTAGAATTAAGGGATGTAGAATATGGGGCAACACTTTATAATAACTCACACTATGAATTGTTAGTTAAGCATTAGTAAATAGTTAATTCATCATTTATAAAACATTGTCCCTACATTAAAAGACATTTATAAATACAGCTGTAAATGCTTTATTCTTGGTTTATAAGCATATCTATAATGTGTTTAATAATTTTATTTTTATACTTTATTAATGATCAATTTATCATTTCTAGATCAAGAATTACATTATTTACAAACCAGCTATTTAGGAGTTGTCAGTGATTCATAAGATCATTTAGAAAGTGTAAGTAAATGATTAATAAACTATTTAAATGTACATTTATACATCTTATTATTTAGACACATAGTAATAGGTACTAATAGTGTTAATAAATGCTTTATTAACACTTATTCCTACTGTAATTCATGATTAATTCAGGTAGTTATAAAACATTTAGTAGTTGTCAGTTAACTATTTTTGTGAGCTCATCTAAAGTGAGGACTATTTATGCCTCATAAAGCTTTTACAAAGGCACTGGTAAACTTTTATTCAGCAATGACACTTTACAGAAATTTATTTTTAAATCAGATTGCAAAGGCTTAATTTCATTTTACTGCACAGTTATGTTTTCTGGAGGTGTACAGGAATTTTTAATTTCTATGACATTGCAGAGGGTTTTTTTCATGTTATATCAAGTGTACAGTTGTACAGTTTCATTTTTTGCATTGTTCATTGTTCTGTATCACTCTGTGTTGTGTTTGTTTCCTTGGCAACACTTTATATTAGGGTCTTTTAACTAGTTGCTTATTAGCGTGCATATTACTAGAATATTGGCTATTTATTAGCACTTATTAAGCACATATTAATGCCTTATTCTGCATGACCTTATTCTACATTCTTAATCCTAACCAATACCTAAACTTAACAACTAATTTACTAACTATTAATAAGCAGTAAATTAGGAGTTTATTGAGGGAAAAGTTGTAGTTAATTATGTGTTCCCTATACTAAAGTGTTACTGTTTCCTTTTTCTGTTTAGAAGATAACTGAGCCTTTAAATCTCCTTTGTAAAGCTTTACGAGGCATAAATAGTGCTCACTTTAGATGAGCTGACAACTACTAAATGTTTCTTATGAATTACAGTAGGAATACGTGTTAATAAAGCATTTATTAACACACTATTAGTAACTATTACTATATATCTAAATAATATGTATAAATGTACATTTAAATAGTTTATTAATCATTTACTTACACTTTCTAAATGAGAAATGATAAATTGATCATTAATAAAGTATAAAAATACAATTATTAAACATTACAGATATGCTTATATATCAAGAACAAAACATTTATAGCTGTATTTATAAACTGCTTAATGTCTATTAATGTAGGGAGAACGCCTTATAAATGCTGAATATGGTCGTGCAGAATAAGGCATTAATATGTGCTTTATAAGTACTAATAAACAGGCAATATTCTATCAGTATGCATGCTAATAAGCAACTAGTTAATAGTGAGAATTGGATCCTAAACTAAAGTGTTACCAAATATTTTTGTGATAAAGTAAAAATGAGTTAATCCTTTAAAAATAAAAGTATATATATATATATATATATATATATATATATATATATATATATATATATATATATATATATAACATTTCATCCTATTGACCATCTGCCGAAGCAAAGACATTCATCTTAAAATTGATATAAAGGAATAAAGCGGTTCATATGTAGAACCCTCAATTCTATAACTTTCACATTGGAAAGAATCCACACTGACATAACTTACTGCTTTTAGACTTGGCACTTTTTTGGACCACTGATGCTATGCAAATCGAGTGCTAGGGGGAAAAAAAGCAAAGACATTTCAAAGACTTCTCTTATCAATCAGTCTATAGGGTGTGTAACTGTATCTTAGGATAAAAATAACATAACAGTTTAACACAATCATATATAGGCAGTAAAACCCAACCCATTATAGCCAAATACAGTGCGACAGCTCTTCTGGGACAACATCTTACTTATAAAAGGAGAAGTCTTGGACTCCCCAAAGACTGCCAACCATTGTTGAAGGTAAGTGAGCCAAAACTCTACAGTGCCAAAACTACTATTAACTAATTTTTACTTTTTATTGCTGTTACATCAGGTTGACAATAAAAAAAAATGTTTCATGTCCTTAAAAGAAAATGGGCAAATATAATATTATATATGAATAGAAAACAATATATTCTAAATACTCTTTGTCCATGAATTTAACAGAATCCAGCAGAAATCTGTACATTGCTGGCCTTGAAAACAACAAAGTGAGCAGATTGGATGTACACTTAATGATATACTGCATCATTAATGAAATATATATGTGAATGCAAAAGAAAAATTCAAACTGGAACACATTTTGTGAGAATTCAAGAAAAGATTGACACCTAAAATCTTGTCCCACTTAACATGTTTTAACAGAAAAGTCCAATCATGGGAGATGGTGAGATGGAGTGCTTCGGCCCGGCGGCCGTTTACCTCCGGAAGCCGGAAAAAGAGAGAATAGAGGCTCAGAACACCCCCTTTGATGCCAAAACGGCATTCTTCGTGACAGATGCAGACGAGATGTACCTGAAAGGTACTCTTGTTAGTAAAGAGGGTGGAAAAGCGACTGTCAAAACTCACAGTGGGAAAGTAAGTATCATGGATAAAAACTATTTCATATGTTACTGTGCTTGAGTCTGCAGAGGTTAAAGATCTTCAGTTAAATATCATACAAATGTGTGTACAAAAAGTCTAATCTTTCTTGATCACCGATCAATGTTCATTACAGACTGTCACGGTAAAAGAAGATGAAATCTTCCCCATGAATCCTCCCAAGTTTGACAAAATTGAGGACATGGCCATGATGACCCACCTCAATGAGCCTGCTGTGCTGTATAACCTCAAAGAGCGTTACGCAGCATGGATGATCTACGTGAGTCTAAGCAAATCACATTTTATTCTTTTATTCATGGGAGGGGGCGAAAGAATTGTGAAACTGGACTATGCATCTCCGTTTCAGACCTACTCTGGCTTGTTCTGCGTCACTGTCAATCCTTACAAGTGGCTCCCAGTGTACGATGCAGTCGTTGTGGCTGGATACAGAGGCAAAAAGAGGATTGAAGCCCCGCCTCACATCTTCTCCATCTCCGACAACGCCTACCAGTTCATGCTCACTGGTAAGTGGATTCCAGAAGGGTCTCAACAAACAAGAGTTATGAAAAACTTTGACACAATGAAAAAACATTGATAATAATAATTAAATAAGTTCTTAAAAAAGAAGACTCATAATGTTTGTTGTCTTTAGTTAACAATTAGATAGATAGTAAACTATACCTTGCTGAGTTTTTTCAGCTGATGCTAATGGATTGTAAAGTTCAAGAATGCATTCATTTAGTAAGTTCTTCATAGTTCTTCATTACTATGCATCCTTACATAATAAATGTTATCAAATCTCTTCTATAAGAATGAATGCAAATGAAATGTTAAGGTTAGCATATAGCCTATTAATATATTAATGCAAGAAAAACAAAAAAAGAAATATTTAACTGAATAAAATTAACTGATAAAATTTAACTGATAAATTAACTGAAAATACTTTATAACACTTTATGCCTTCAAGTTAATACAAAGTACTGCCTATATTTGGAAATCCTGTTAACATTTCATGGTGTAATTTCAGATCGTGAGAACCAGTCTGTCCTGATTACGTGAGTAAATATTCTTCTGAAATAACTTGAAGCTTTTCGATTATAATGTAAATCCGTAGAAGATTTATGACTAAATCATGATCTATTGTGAACCTCCAGTGGAGAATCTGGTGCTGGAAAGACTGTGAACACAAAACGTGTCATTCAGTACTTCGCAACTGTTGGTGCAATGTCTGGACCGAAGAAGGCAGAACCTGTCCCTGGAAAAATGCAGGTTAGTAAATATCTCTTCAAGACAATATTAGTGAATACACTATTGTTTCTCAACTCCATTCCTGGGAACCCACCTACCACAAAGTTTTTGATATCTTGCTAGTTAAAACACCTTCAACTCATCAGCTTCTTAATGTGTTGAATAGGAAGACATCTAAAACATTCTGGGAGGTGGGTGCTGAGGACTGGAGATACGTTGGATTACACTGCATTACAGTATTTGTGCTTTACCTCATAACTATCCATTGTACTACAATTACATATAGGGATCACTGGAGGACCAAATCGTGGCAGCCAACCCTCTGCTGGAGGCTTATGGTAATGCCAAGACTGTGAGGAATGACAACTCCTCTCGTTTTGTAAGTTGAACTAATAAAAATTATACAACTTCAGTCACACCTTCAAAGCTGCCAAACTTTGAAAAACCTGAGCTTTTGTAAATGATTTCAATCTTCATAGGGTAAATTCATCAGGATTCACTTTGGGTCCACTGGAAAACTGGCCTCAGCTGATATTGAAACTTGTGAGTCAGCATTGTTTTAAGCCAAAAATACTTTATTTGAAGGCTGACAGCATTAATCTTTTTTTTTTTTTTTTTTTGAAAGATCTGCTTGAAAAGTCAAGAGTAACATTCCAGCTGTCTGCTGAGAGGAGCTACCACATCTTCTACCAGCTCATGACCGGACACAAGCCAGAACTTGTTGGTATGAACATTTTAGGTGTTATATTTTAGTTTACTTCCATTTTATTGTTGTTTTATACCAATCAATAAAACTGAATAAATGTAGACATTATTTTCATACAGAGGCCCTGCTCATCACCACAAATCCATACGATTTCCCAATGGTCAGCCAGGGTGAAATCACTGTCAAGAGTATCAATGATGTGGAGGAGTTCATTGCCACAGATGTATGTGTACAACTGCATTATCATTATTAGGGGCCAAGCACCGAAGGTGCGTAGGCACCTATTGAAATTGTTCATTTTCTTATTATTATTCTTCCGCTCTGGAAGTCTATGGCAGCCCATAGAACCGTATGCTAAAAAGTTGTGAAATCTGGCACACTGATAGAGGCCAGTCTCAACTGTGTCCATAGTAAATTTGGAGTATCTAACTCAATCCCTCTAGCGCCACCACCTGTCCAAAATATCACTTATGTTTATGCTAATAACTTTTGAACCATAAGGGATGGAAAGAAAATTCTTTTTTCCTCTGATTCCTTGGCTCAAGACAATTCGATTGCACCCTATGATGTCATTTTCCATCATGAAAATTTTCCAGCCATTTAGATTTTTCCGAAAAAAACTACTTTTTCGAACTCCTCCTAGGCCGTTACTCTGATTTTCATGAAAATTGAACCAGAGCATCTTGAGACCATGCTGACAAAAAGTTATCAAAAGCTGCACAAATGAATTTGATAAAAAGCTCGCCAAATCAGATTTCAGGCCATATCTCCAGAACACTTTATCATATTCAGACCAAACTTAGTACATGTCATCACAAGCATGACCAGAGGCAACATGCAGCGTTTTGGCGCAGCGCCACCTACTGGTCCGGAGATACAAAAAATGGCTATTTTTGCTTATAACTTCTGATAGGTTTGGTCTTGTTAGATTCGGGGCATCATGCCGAGCCGAATGATATCCAATTTTTCCATATCGGCCATTTTGGTCGCCGGCCATTTTGAATTTGTACGAAAATGCTGTATTTTATGAACGCATTAGCGTATCATTACAAAACTCGGTTTGGATCATCACCACAATGCCCTAAAGGAGCCTGAGAAGTTTCGGACCAGTGCCACCTAGTGGAGAAAAAAAAACATTTATATGCTTCTATCTTTGGATGTGGTTGACTTATTTTTTAAGAGAGTCATCATCTTAGACTCCTGAATCCTTACTGAGTCCAACAATACCAAACATGCTAGGTTTCACCTTATGGTTTGTGCAACGTGGTGATTTAGCGCTTAAAAAACGATTGCGAATATCTTCGAAACCGTTAGTCTGATCAAGATGAAACCAGCATAGGAAACACGGAACCTTAGTTGATTAACTGAAAATCAAAGCCCAAATGTCAAAATTTTGATGGGAAGTGGCAAAAAAATCAAAACAAAGTCATCCATGGGTCATTTTTTTATGTTCTCATACATATAAATGTCTATAACTCCGAAACGAAACGAGATATTTTCACCAAATTTGACACACATATGTATGGACTCACTCTGAGCAGCGGTATTGTGCCTCTTGGTGGCGCTATAATTGAACAAAACATGAAATTGCCATTAACTGCAATACAGTATTATGACATAAAATGCTATATTTTATGAATGCATCATTGTACCATTACGAAACTCAGTATGGTCCTATTGTAATGAGACTGGTCTCAATAGATTCCTTGGATCATGCCGAGAACATAGATACCAAATTTGCCATAGTCGGCTGAACTTCCTGTCCGCCATATTGTTTTTCTTTAAAAACCTACTTTTTCGAACTCCTCCTAGACCATTGCTCCGATTTTCACCAAAATCGAATCGTATCATCTTCAGACCATGCCGGCAACAAGTTATGGATTTTAAGTTGATAGACAAAACCGTTTTCGTATACCACATCAACAAATTAGAGGCTTGATGCCAAAATGACTCTTGAGGGTGTATTTCTACAAAGCTTTGACATATTAACACCAAGTTTTGCGACTGTCATTGTCACCTCACTTTGACATTACCACATTAATTTGGTCACAGTGCCACCTATTGGTCGAAAGTGATAAACCAGTAAATCTTTATAGTTGACTGTATTCGTGATTTTCCAGCTATTTTGCCTAAAATTATCTTAATAGGACTTTAATTGCTCCCCGTTGCAGTTGATCTGATGCTCACAGCCAGGCTGGCTTGTGCCTTTTTTGTGCTTGGCCCCGATAATTGCTGCTTGCAGCTATATTTATTATTATTATTATTATCATCATTATTACTATTTTCTGATTCTATACAATATAGCTAAATTAAAGACAAGCACCAGCACAAACTGAATACTGCACGACATACAATATAAAATGCCCTTTATTTTGACTATATGAAAATAATTTGTGATTCATTCGGTCATTGTATAAATAGACTGCCATTGACATTCTGGGCTTCAGTGCTGATGAGAAAATCAGCATCTACAAGCTGACAGGTGCTGTGATGCATCATGGGAACATGAAGTTCAAACAGAAGCAGAGAGAGGAGCAGGCCGAGCCTGATGGCACTGAGGGTAAGACGTACTATTAGCACATATTAACAAGTAAACATTCACTTCATTAGCGACAATAATGCATAAAATTGTTCTTCCTCAGTGGCCGATAAAATCGCCTACCTCATGGGCCTCAACTCCGCTGATATGCTGAAAGCTCTGTGTTACCCCAGAGTGAAGGTCGGAAATGAGTTTGTGACCAAAGGCCAGACAGTACCACAGGTGCTCACTTATCTACTCCACTCAACAACATTGTTTTTGATCTGTCTGCATTGACACCATTGTATGCGAACTGAACTGAGCTGGACAAGGACATTACTGTTCTCTCCAGAGCCAATGTATAGATGAATTAACTAAATTAATAACTATTGAGTTTTACAAAGGAATGAATCAATATTGAACTTACTTAAGCTTGACAATGACACCAATGACATTTTCTTCTAGAGCTGCAGCCAAAATTATTTGCCAGTTATCACTGTAAAGCTGCTTTGACACAATCTGCATTGTAAAAAGCACTATATAAATAAAGGTGACTTGACTTGATAGACGATAAAAGCTAGAAATATCTCGTAGACATTTATAGTTGTCTTGAGAAGTAAAAGTGTAATAATATGATCTACACTGACCTTTGAATGTCTCAGGTGAACAACGCAGTCTCTGCGCTCTGCAAATCTGTCTATGAGAAAATGTTCTTGTGGATGGTCATCCGTATCAATGAGATGTTGGACACAAAGCAGCCTAGACAGTTCTTCATTGGTGTGCTGGACATCGCTGGATTTGAGATCTTTGATGTAAGCATCAGTTATCAAAGTCTCTGTAACAATCAGGATATAAAAAATAATAGACAATAGTAAGAACTTGCCTCTGTTTAATTATCAGTTCAACAGCTTGGAGCAGCTTTGCATCAACTTCACAAATGAGAAACTGCAACAGTTCTTCAACCACCACATGTTTGTTCTGGAGCAAGAGGAGTACAAGAAAGAAGGCATTGATTGGGAGTTCATTGACTTTGGTATGGACTTGGCTGCCTGCATTGAGCTCATTGAGAAAGTAAGAGGACATTCGGAAAATTAAATTGATTATTCATATTCTGCCTGTACTTGAGCATGAATTTCTCCAACAGCCAATGGGCATCTTCTCCATCCTTGAAGAGGAGTGCATGTTCCCCAAAGCTACAGACACAAGCTTCAAAAACAAGTTGCATGATCAGCATCTGGGCAAAACTGCAGCTTTCCAGAAGCCCAAGCCTGCCAAAGGTAAGGCAGAGGCCCACTTCTCTCTGGTGCACTACGCTGGCACTGTGGACTACAACATTAATGGCTGGTTGGACAAGAACAAGGATCCACTGAACGACTCTGTCGTGCAACTCTACCAAAAGTCATCGCTCAAACTACTGGCCTTCCTGTATGCCTCTCATGCATCTGCTGAAGGTATGGTCACTTGAATTTCTTGTGCTTAATATCCAAAGAACTGAAGACTGAGACACACCTCTTACTCTCCACATTTCATAATTTGATGCCACTTTTATTAAAATCTATCCAATGCAGGAAATTTGGCTAAAAAGTTATTTATTCTTTATACAATATCAGTAACAACACTTGTCTTGACATAAAACAGCTGAGGGAGGTAGCGGTGGAAAGAAGGGAGGCAAGAAGAAGGGTGGTTCCTTCCAGACAGTGTCTGCACTTTTTAGGGTAAACAGCTTCTATCTTTTTATGTAAAATGTGAACTTTTACATTACTGATTAGGCTAATGACAAATATTTCCACAGGAGAACTTGGGTAAGCTGATGACTAACCTGAGGAGCACTCACCCTCACTTTGTGCGCTGCTTGATCCCTAATGAGTCCAAGACTCCAGGTAAACTTAATCCCTGAAGACTAAAAAGTTTTGAAAATATCTCTGGAACCTTAAGAATATTTTCATTGCAGGTCTCATGGAGAACTTCCTGGTTATCCACCAGCTCAGGTGTAATGGTGTGCTGGAAGGCATCAGAATCTGCAGGAAGGGTTTCCCCAGCAGAATCCTCTATGGTGACTTCAAGCAGAGGTAAAGACACCTTTTTGCAACCTCCAAATTAGAGATGATGCACCACCTAATCTTCATCATCTTATGACTATATATTTGGTTTCACAAAAACATGACTCTCCCCTGAGTGTCCTCTAGATACAAAGTATTAAATGCTAGCGTCATCCCTGAGGGACAGTTCATTGACAACAAAAAGGCTTCAGAGAAACTCTTGGGCTCTATTGATGTTGATCACACTCAATATAAGTTTGGGCACACCAAGGTGAGTTACACAGCAAATATCTATGGTCACATCTATGCTGAAGGGGACTACTCTGCTTCTATACCACTGATTTCTTCCAAATGTTCTTGTAGGTGTTCTTCAAAGCTGGTCTGTTGGGTACTCTTGAGGAGATGAGAGATGAGAAACTAGCAGAACTGGTTACCATGACTCAGGCTTTGTGCCGTGGATATGTCATGAGGAAGGAGTTTATCAAAATGATGGAGAGGAGGTACAATGAACTTACAAAACTGTTTGGAACACAACTGTTTATTACAAAAGATTGATAATGACTAATTTACTGTTTGGAAATAACACAGAGAATCAATTTATTCCATCCAATACAACATCCGCTCATTCATGAATGTGAAACATTGGCCATGGATGAAGCTCTACTTCAAGATCAAGCCTCTTCTCAAGAGTGCAGAGACTGAGAAAGAAATGGCAGCCATGAAGGAGAACTATGAGAAAATGAAAGAGGATCTAGACAAGGCATTAGCTAAAAAGAAAGAGCTTGAGGAGAAAATGGTTTCACTTCTTCAGGAGAAAAATGACCTTCAACTGCAAGTAGCTGCTGTGAGTATTTCAGTTCTTACTGAGTCAAAATGACACCTACAGCTATGGCCATAACAAGTTCTTGACTACATCCATCTTAATAAACAGGAAACTGAAAACCTCTCTGATGCTGAGGAGAGATGTGAAGGTCTCATCAAAAGCAAGATCCAGCTTGAGGCAAAACTCAAAGAGACAACTGAGAGACTGGAGGATGAAGAAGAAATCAATGCTGAACTCACTGCCAAGAAGAGGAAACTGGAGGATGAATGCTCTGAACTGAAGAAAGACATTGACGACCTGGAGCTCACCTTGGTCAAAGTGGAGAAGGAGAAACATGCAACAGAAAATAAGGTCAATCATCTTTTCACATGTTCTTCACACTGCTTTAGTGCAGGACCTTGAGAGTGAAACCAGTGAACAATGTTTCGATTTAGGTTAAAAACCTGATGGAGGAGATGGCCTCTCAGGATGAGAGCATTGCCAAGCTGACCAAAGAAAAGAAAGCCATCCAAGAGGCACACCAGCAGACTCTCGATGACCTTCAGGCAGAGGAAGACAAAGTCAACACTCTGACTAAATCTAAGACAAAGCTTGAGCAGCAAGTGGATGATGTAAGATATTTGGCATGAGAATAAGAGCATTAAATTAATTCTGTCCCTATACCTGAATTAAATGCTCTGGTTTCTGTAACAATAGCTTGAGGGTTCACTGGAGCAAGAGAAGAAGCTCCGTATGGACCTTGAGAGAGCCAAGAGGAAGTTTGAGGGTGATCTGAAACTGGCCCAGGAGTCCATAATGGACCTGGAGAATGACAAACAGCAATCAGATGAGAAGATCAAAAAGTGAGTGGACATTAACATTCACACAATTACACAAAATTTTACACATTTTACAAAAAAGTACTTTAAAAACAGGAAGGATTTTGAGATCAGTCAGCTCCTCAGCAAGATTGAGGATGAACAATCATTGGGAGTACAGCTTCAGAAGAAGATCAAAGAACTTCAGGTAACACTAATCTTTTCTATGTGAAACTGTGGAGTAGATGCATAGCTGGGAAAACCCACGTTACCAATATCACTGGGTAGTTAATTTTTTGTTCTTTATTTAGGCCTGTATCGAGGAGCTGGAAGAGGAAATTGAGGCCGAGCGAGCTGCTCGTGCTAAAGTGGAGAAGCAGAGAGCTGATCTCTCCAGGGAACTTGAAGACATCAGTGAAAGGCTTGAGGAAGCTGGTGGTGCCACTGCTGCCCAGATTGAGATGAACAAGAAGCGTGAAGCCGAATTCCAGAAGTTGCGTCGTGATCTGGAAGAGTCCACCTTGCAGCATGAGGCTACGGCCGCAGCTCTCCGAAAGAAGCAGGCAGACAGTGTGGCTGAGCTTGGAGAACAGATCGACAACCTCCAACGGGTCAAGCAGAAGCTGGAGAAGGAGAAGAGTGAATACAAGATGGAGATTGATGATTTGAGAAGTAACATGGAGGCTGTGGCTAAATCAAAGGTAAAGCACATACAACACAAATTACAGAATAAAATGCACATTAAAACACCTACGCTTAACCTTGCATTTCAATAGGGTAATTTAGAAAAGATGTGTCGTACACTTGAGGACCAACTAAGTGAAATCAAAGCCAAGAATGATGAGAATCTGCGTCAACTAAATGATATTAATGCACAAAAATCAAGACTTCAGACTGAAAATGGTGAGTATTGCAAGGTAATAGGTAACTTTACATTAATAATTATGCATAATTAATGAATTAATGAAATTATTAACTAATGGAACTGAACTAATGGAACATTTGATCTGTTAGGTGAATTTAGTCGCCAACTGGAAGAGAAAGATGCTCTTATTTCTCAGCTGACCAGAGGAAAACAGGCTTACATTCAGCAAATTGAGGAACTCAAGAGACTTGTTGAAGAGGAAGTGAAGGTAAACAGCCACCCTCAAAAGTAAACATGTACAGTAAATCTACCAATGAATTATCAGAAAACAATGCCCATAAACTACACAAAACATAATAACATTTAATTTTAGGCCAAGAACGCTCTGGCCCATGCGGTTCAGTCTGCCCGCCATGACTGTGATTTGCTCAGAGAGCAGTATGAGGAAGAGCAGGAGGCCAAAGCTGAACTCCAGCGTGGAATGTCTAAGGCCAACAGTGAGGTGGCTCAGTGGAGAACAAAATATGAGACTGATGCCATCCAACGCACTGAGGAGCTTGAGGAATCCAAGTAAATATATCAATGGAAAAAGTCTTCAGTATCTTACATCCTACAATATGATAAATCTTAGGAAAATTTCATAATTTCATACTACTTTCCTCAGGAAAAAGCTGGCCCAGCGTCTGCAGGAAGCTGAAGAATCCATTGAGGCAGTGAACTCCAAGTGTGCCTCTCTGGAAAAGACCAAACAAAGACTGCAGGGTGAAGTAGAGGATCTCATGATTGATGTGGAGAGGGCAAATGCATTGGCAGCCAACCTTGACAAGAAGCAGAGAAACTTTGACAAGGTAAAAAAGACATGGATAATCTGTTAACATAAACCATGAATTCTGGACTTTACTAATTAATGATGACCACATTTATTTCAATATCAGGTGCTGGCAGAGTGGAAACAGAAGTATGAGGAAAGTCAGGCTGAACTAGAAGGTGCTCAGAAAGAAGCTCGTTCTCTCAGCACTGAGCTTTTCAAACTGAAGAACTCCTATGAGGAAGCTCTTGACCACCTGGAAACCCTGAAGAGGGAGAACAAGAATCTGCAACGTAATGCAACTTTTATTTGTACACCAACGACTAAAAAAAGAGATGTATTATAACAGAAAATCTTACACTTATGATTTTAAACCCATTTAGAGGAGATTTCTGACCTCACTGAGCAGCTTGGAGAGACTGGAAAGAGCATTCATGAGTTAGAGAAAGCCAAGAAGGCAGTGGAGTCTGAGAAATCAGAGATCCAGACTGCACTTGAAGAAGCTGAGGTGTTCTTTTGTTACAATACTAACATTATGATACCATTGCTTTGAATAATATTAAAACACTGAATATGGAATATTTACACCTTTAAATGGAAAACTTAATTTTTGCTAATTATTTCCTTCTTAAAGCCTAATAAATGTGCATAAATGTGCTTGTGACAAATTTAAAAAGTACATTTTTGTCTTTTTTTTCCCTTGTAGGGCACCCTAGAGCATGAAGAGTCCAAGATTCTTCGTGTGCAGCTGGAGCTGAACCAGGTGAAGAGTGAGATTGACAGGAAGCTTGCTGAGAAGGATGAGGAGATGGAACAGATCAAGAGGAACAGCCAAAGAGTCATCGATTCCATGCAAAGCACTCTGGACTCTGAGGTCAGGAGCAGAAATGATGCCCTGAGAGTCAAAAAGAAGATGGAGGGAGATCTGAATGAGATGGAGATCCAGCTGAGTCATGCCAACCGCCAGGCTGCTGAGGCCCAGAAACAGCTCAGGAACATCCAAGGCCAACTCAAGGTATCTTTCTGTAGAGTGTGGAATTACAATAAATATTAAATGTTTGACAATATGAATATGATACATGAATTAAACAAAGCATGACAATTAACAAAAAAAGAATGTTGCCACAGGATGCCCAGCTGCACCTTGATGACGCTCTCAGAGGACAGGAGGACATGAAGGAGCAGGTGGCCATGGTGGAGCGCAGGAATAACCTGATGCAAGCAGAGATTGAGGAGCTGAGAACTGCACTGGAGCAAACAGAGAGAGGCCGCAAAGTGGCAGAGCAGGAGCTGGTTGATGCCAGCGAGCGTGTGGGACTGCTGCACTCACAAGTACAAACAATTACTAAATACCAGGAACAAATTCAGCATACATGAAAAACATTCATATAAATGTACAATAAACTAACTGCTTACATCCCACAGAATACAAGTCTTATTAACACCAAGAAGAAGCTTGAGGCTGATCTGGTCCAGGTTCAAGGTGAGGTGGATGATTCAGTCCAGGAGGCCAGAAATGCAGAGGAGAAGGCCAAGAAGGCCATCACTGATGTGAGTGTTTACATTCTGCTTCTCTATTCTAAATGAAACAGTTATTAGACTTTGTTTAGCTGCATGTGTTGGACTCAACACTAAGGATGCTTTCTACAGTGGTTCAAAGTTTGACTTGCCCTGCCACAAAATAAATAATGATGTGTCCCATGGCCAGATTGGGCCAGTGACAATTCAGTCAACTGTCTTGAGTGTCTTTCACACTGGCCCCGGGCAATTAGGCAGTCCTTATTTTTGAGACTTGGGTTAGGGTTGCAACAAAGAGAACCCTTCATGGAAGGTATTTATCTCTATTGGTCAGTTCATTTTAAATGGCTTATATTTCAGGCTGCCATGATGGCTGAGGAGCTGAAGAAGGAGCAGGACACCAGTGCTCACCTGGAGAGGATGAAGAAGAACCTGGAGGTGACTGTCAAAGACCTGCAGCACCGTCTGGATGAGGCTGAAAGTCTGACCATGAAGGGTGGAAAGAAACAGCTCCAGAAACTGGAGTCCAGGGTAAATTTGAGTGTTCAGGAGCTTGATAAAACACATTCTCAGATGTACTGGTTATGGCAGAGATTTGACAGGTGCAACAATAACTCTCTACTGAAGGTGCGTGAGTTAGAGTCTGAAGTTGAAGCTGAGCAGAGACGTGGTGCAGACGCTGTGAAAGAAGTGCGCAAATATGAGAGGAGGGTGAAGGAGCTCACCTACCAGGTAAAACTACCCAGGAATTAGAAATTCACCACCTTTTACAATATACAGTTTAACTAAGACCATGACCAATATTTACACCCATAGACTGAGGAAGACAAAAAGAACGTGACCCGACTGCAGGATCTGGTAGACAAGCTGCAGCTGAAAGTGAAGGCCTACAAGCGCCAGGCTGAAGAATCTGTAAGTCTAATATCAAATGTCTTGAGCGTCAAGTTTTAGTATTGACAAAAACGTCCAGGGCCATGAATGCACTGCTATGAAATGGGTTGGATATCTTGTGTAATCGTAACAGGAGGAGCAGGCCAACACTCACCTGTCCAGGTACAGGAAGGTGCAGCATGAGCTGGAGGAGGCTCAGGAGCGCGCTGACATCGCCGAGTCCCAGGTCAACAAGCTGAGGGCCAAGAGCCGTGAAGCTGGCAAGGTATCAAACACACAGATGTAAAAGAATTGATGATGTACAGCTGCATTCTGTGAAGCTATAGTTTATACATAAATATTTTTATTTTTATTATATTGTGCAGAGTAAGGATGAAGAATGAAGAAAAGACAACAAACCTACAAGCAAGCAAATAAAAAGAAAAGAAATAATCTATTTTGTCCTCCTTTTATGTTGTCAACCATATCAAACTACTTACGAACATTCTTATTTATTCATTCAACAGACACTTTTAATCAAAAGTCCTTGCAGAGACTTATGAATAAAGAACATCACAAGCAGTTTGTCAAAGGAGCCAACAATATTTTCTGTACCATGCCAAGTTTCAAAATTAAGATAGAATAGTAAACAAACTAGAGCAGAAATTAAATGCAGAGGTTAAAAAAAGAGAGAGCAAGAATTCTGTATTATAAGTGCCTGCACTTATGGTTGTGGGTTAATCTTTCCAGAAGAGGTGTGTCTTTAAACGCATCACTTGACCCCTCCCTCCACCCTTGTTCCTATAACAGCTTGAATTATTTGTGGCAACATTTGGCAACAATATTTAAAGAGCAATTTATGTTGACATATCACACACTTGTTGCAAAGGTATCGGCTGCACATTCTGCCACTGAATCACATTCCAAATATAGCTCTTATTGGATTGAAATCGGTCTGGCTGGTAAAGGCCTTAGTTGGCACAAGGTGTTGCCTGCTTCCCTACATGAGTACACCACGGCTATAAAGGGATTCACACAGAGTAACAAAATGCTAAGGAAGCTCAAACTATAATCTGTACCATGATTTTCAATTTAAAAGGCAATGACCTATCACAGTTAGATGTAAAAATACACCGCTTTCTGGTGTCATGATGGGTCAGATAAGTCTACACTGTGGTCTGAATGAATGGCCTAAACCTCATAATACAAACAGCAGCTCTCACTGTCCTATGTTTATGATTTTCCCACATAAGAACATGCTGTTTATAACTTTGAGTCATAATATCACTATGAATGCAGATTAGTAGGTGCAAAGACTTCTTAGCTTTAATTGCTCAGTAAAAATTCAGCCAGAAATATTATTCTTCAGTTGGACTGAGCAACTACAGTTCATCTCTGGCAATAAATCATTTAGGTTTTAAAGAACCTGAAGGCAAAAAATGTAAGGATTCCTGAAAATTACTATCGAAGGAAAACCAGCTAAATTTTCTCAGATTTGTCAAGAGGAACATTTCTGAGCATTCTTGAGATTCCTTTCCATTACATAATACATAAACTCTTCAGGATTTGATGTTATCAGAATTTGAAGAAGAAATAATTTGCACTAAATGTCTAAACAAACATTTGTTGAAACTTGCTGAACACAGGGATTTATCTGGCAACACAATGGTCAGTATGGTATAAGACATGTGGTTTACCAATATCTATCTTCATTTAACAGATGGTTGCCCAAAAATTAAGCTATATATTAAAATGTAGCAATGTTATATATAACATCAGATCTCTCTTGTAAAAGAGATTTTAATCTCATGAGACTTCCTGGTAAAATAAAGGTAAATAAATAATATTTGTTGCCTGTATAGAGAAAGCCAATTTATTTACTTATAAAAAGTCAGCCTTGCTGTCACCCCTGAAACTGAATACCAGTGACAGCTGACGGCTTCTCTACGTCTGAACCAAGTTCTTCCTCTGTGCCAAGTTCCATTAATTTCAAGGATGCTGCATTGAAATAAGAGCTTAGTGTCATCAAATTAAACATCTCAAACAAGCAAGTTCACACAACAAGAAAGCCTACATTAAAGAACAGTACAAATTACATAAAGCATGGAATGTAAAAATTCTTATAACTTAAGTATATTATTCAAATGTCTATGATTAGTATACTACTGCTTTAAAACTAAAACATCTCAATGTTATGAAATTATGTAAAGGGTTTTTAGTTAAGGTAAACTGTAAGAATTAAAACCTCACATGCTCCAGCAAAAAAACTAATGAATGACAACATCTTGCTATTTTCCACTAGTACAGAGATACATCACCATATACCAAGTAGAATTACATGCCCAAATCCAGCAGGACAGTTCTGCTGAGTGTTCAGTAGTGGACACTATATAAATGGATGGCCCTGATGTTAGCACAGTGGCCCAGCAAAGATAGGTGAGTTACACTATATGTTTGAAATTTCATTTTTCAGGAGGTTGTGAATGCTGACTAGCCTTATTTATTTATTTTTTTTCAGAATCCTGAACTTGACACCTGCTATTTCTATCTGAGCATAATACAAGGTAAAGTGCTAATAATGCAAGATTTCAATTTTATATAACTTGCCAACTAATGCAGACAATACAGTGAGATCTGTTTGGAGGTTTAATTATTGGAATGTATTAGGAGAGTTAGACTTGAAAGTTACATGATGACAATAAACAAGTTTAAAAGTGAAATAAATTAAGTATAGAAGTATGTTGATGTCAATTTTACTCCACAGTGCAGAGCAATCATGGGAGATGGTGAGATGGAGTGCTTCGGCCCGGCGGCCATTTTCCTCCGGAAGCCGGAAAGAGAGAGAATAGAGGCTCAGAACACCCCCTTTGATGCCAAAACGGCATTCTTCGTGACAGATGCAGACGAGATGTACCTGAAAGGTACTCTTGTTAGTAAAGAGGGTGGAAAAGCTACTGTCAAAACTCACAGTGGGAAAGTAAGTATCATGGATAAAAAACTATTTCATATGTTACTGTGCTTGAGTCTGCAGAGGTTAAAGATCTTCAGTTAAATATCATACAAATGTGTGTTCAAAAAGTCTAATCTTTCTTGATCACCGATCAATGTTCATTACAGACTGTCACGGTAAAAGAAGATGATATCTTCCCCATGAATCCTCCCAAGTTTGACAAAATGGAGGACATGGCCATGATGACCCACCTCAATGAGCCTGCTGTGCTGTTTAACCTCAAAGAGCGTTACGCAGCATGGATGATCTACGTGAGTCTAAGCAAATCACATTTTATTCTTTTATTCATGGGAGGGGGTGAAAGAATTGTTAAACTGGACTATGTATCTCCGTTTCAGACCTACTCTGGCTTGTTCTGCGTCACTGTCAATCCCTACAAGTGGCTCCCAGTGTACGATGCAGTCGTTGTGGCTGGATACAGAGGCAAAAAGAGGATTGAAGCCCCGCCTCACATCTTCTCCATCTCCGACAACGCCTACCAGTTCATGCTCACTGGTAAGTGGATTCCAGAAGGGTCTCAACAAACAGGGAGTTAAAAAGACAATGAAAAAAAAAATCTTTATAATAACAAGTGTGAAGGCTTTATCTATAACTGCTTTTCAAACAGTGTTAATAGATAAGCTAAATGCAAATGGTATGTATATCATTTTATATAATACATTGTACCAAAAAAGAGAGAATTGTTTCATATGAAAGAGGACTGAAAATGTTTTTGTTATCTTTAGTTAACTACTAGTTTATGTTAGTACTAGTTATGTTAGTTTGTAAGTTAGTCAGTGCTTCAAATGAACATTATTTTGCATTATTGCATAAAAAGTAAAAAAAAAAAAAAAAAGTCTTCTATATTAAATTATGTAAATGAATATAGATGAAATGTTAAGGTTAGCATATAACTAATTCTTGTATAAATAATGTAAGAACAACAACAATCAATCAATCAATCAATCAATCAGACAATCAATCAGACAATCAGTCAATCAACACTCTACACCTTTTAGTTAATATAGAGTGCTACCTATTTTCAAAATCCTGTTAACATTTTGTGATTTCATTGCAGATCGTGAGAACCAGTCTGTCCTGATTACGTGAGTAAATATTCTTTTGCTGAAATAACCTGTAGCTTTACAATTATAAATGTAAACCAATAGATGATTTATCACTAAATGATCTATTGTGAACCTCCAGTGGAGAATCTGGTGCTGGAAAGACTGTGAACACAAAACGTGTCATTCAGTACTTCGCAACTGTTGGTGCAATGTCTGGACCGAAGAAGGCAGAACCTGTCCCTGGAAAAATGCAGGTTAGTGAATATCTCTTCAAGACAATGTTATTGATTACACAATTGTTTCTCAACTCCATTCCTGGGAACCCACCTACCACAAAGTTTTTGATATCTCGCTAGTTAAAACACCTTCAACTCATCAGCTTCTTAATGTGTTGAATAGGAAGACATCTAAAACATTCTGGGAGGTGGGTGCTGAGGACTGGAGATACGTTGGATTACACTGCATTACAGTATTTGTGCTTTACCTCATAACTATCCATTGTACTACAATTACATATAGGGATCACTGGAGGACCAAATCGTGGCAGCCAACCCTCTGCTGGAGGCTTATGGTAATGCCAAGACTGTGAGGAATGACAACTCCTCTCGTTTTGTAAGTTGAACTAATAAAAATTATACAACTTCAGTCACACCTTCAAAGCTGCCAAACTTTGAAAAACCTGAGCTTTTGTAAATGATTTCATTCTGCTTAGGTAAATTCATCAGGATTCACTTTGGGACCACTGGAAAACTGGCCTCAGCTGATATTGAAACTTGTGAGTCAACATTGTTTTAAGCCAAACATTTCAATTGGAGGTTAAAATGTGGGTTAGTCGATTAAAGTCAATAACGTTTTTTTTTTTTTCTTTTCATTTTTGTCTTTGGAAGATCTGCTGGAAAAGTCAAGAGTAACATTCCAGCTGTCTGCTGAGAGGAGCTACCACATCTTCTACCAGCTCATGACCGGACACAAGCCAGAGCTGCTCGGTGAGAAATCTACAGTATTGTGTGTTTCATTTATTTCCATGTTTGAGAACACTGTTAACATACTGCACATCAAATTTTACAGAGGCCCTGCTCATCACCACCAACCCTTACGACTATCCAATGATCAGCCAGGGTGAAATCACTGTCAAGAGTATCAATGATGTGGAAGAGTTCATTGCCACAGATGTATGTGTGCAACTGCAATTATATTATTTTTAGTAGTAGTAGTATTTTCAGATTCTATACAATATATCTGAGCAAACAAATATCAGAAAAACACCAGCATAAACTGATTAATGCATGACATACATGTTTGCTAACAAATAATGTGTGATTCATTTGGTCATTGTATAAACAGACTGCGATTGACATTCTGGGCTTCAGTGCTGATGAGAAAATCAGCATCTACAAGCTGACAGGTGCTGTGATGCATCATGGGAACATGAAGTTCAAACAGAAGCAGAGAGAGGAGCAGGCCGAACCTGATGGCACTGAGGGTAAGACGTACTATTAGCAAATGTTAACAGGTAAACATTCACTTCATTAGCGACAATAATGCATAAAACTTCTCTGTTCTTCCTCAGTGGCTGATAAAATCGCCTACCTCATGGGCCTCAACTCCGCTGACATGCTGAAAGCTCTGTGTTACCCCAGAGTGAAGGTCGGAAATGAGATGGTGACCAAAGGCCAGACAGTACCACAGGTGATCACTTATCTACTCTACTCAATAGATGAATAAAGCTAGAAATGTCTCATAGATTTATAGTAAAAGTGTAATATGATCTACACTGACCTTTGAATGTCTCAGGTGAACAACGCAGTCTCTGCGCTCTGCAAGTCTGTCTATGAGAAAATGTTCTTGTGGATGGTTGTCCGTATCAATGAGATGTTGGACACAAAGCAACCAAGACAGTTCTTCATTGGTGTGCTGGACATCGCTGGATTTGAGATCTTTGATGTGAGTACCAGTTATTAATGTCTGTGTAAGAATCAAGATAAAATAAAAGATAACAGTCAGCAGTAAGAATTTGCCTCTGTTTAATTATCAGTTCAACAGCTTGGAGCAGCTTTGCATCAACTTCACAAATGAGAAACTGCAACAGTTCTTCAACCACCACATGTTTGTTCTGGAGCAAGAGGAGTACAAGAAAGAAGGCATTGAATGGGAGTTCATTGACTTTGGTATGGACTTGGCTGCCTGCATTGAGCTCATTGAGAAGGTGAGAGGACATTCAACAAATTAAAATGATTATTCATATTGTGCCTGTACTTGAGCATGAATTCCTTCAACAGCCAATGGGCATCTTCTCCATCCTTGAAGAGGAGTGCATGTTCCCCAAAGCTACAGACACAAGCTTCAAAAACAAGTTGCATGATCAGCATCTGGGCAAATGTGCAGCTTTCCAGAAGCCCAAGCCTGCCAAAGGTAAGGCAGAGGCCCACTTCTCTCTGGTGCACTACGCCGGCACTGTGGACTACAACATTAATGGCTGGTTGGACAAGAACAAGGATCCACTGAACGACTCTGTCGTGCAACTCTACCAAAAGTCATCGCTCAAAGTGCTGGCCTTCCTGTATGCCGCTCATGGAGCTGCTGAAGGTACGACCGTCTGCATATCCTGAAATCCTTTGTGTTTTAATTATTTACAATTATTATTACAATTATTCACCTGCTTATATAAAAAACAGAAAAAAGAATAAAAAAAGAATAAGATTTTCATAGTGTTACACACTACATAATCACAGATTGTAAAGTTTCATGAAAAAATGATGTATCTATGCAAGATATCAAATATATTGAACAAGATTCAATTTCAAAAACAATTTCTTTCATTGACATAAAACAGCTGAGGGAGGCGGTGGAAAGAAGGGCAAGAAGAAGGGTGGATCCTTCCAGACGGTGTCTGCACTTTTTAGGGTAAACAGACTCTCTCTTTTAATTGTGAACTTTTACACCATTAAAGATTAGACTAATGACAAATATTTCCACAGGAGAACTTGGGTAAGCTGATGACTAACCTGAGGAGCACTCACCCTCACTTTGTGCGCTGCTTGATCCCTAATGAGTCCAAGACTCCAGGTAAACTTGATCCCTGAAGACTCAAATGCATCACAGTTTTGAAAATATCTCTGGAACCTTAAGAATATTTCCATTGCAGGTCTGATGGAGAACTACCTGGTTATCCACCAGCTCAGGTGTAATGGTGTGCTGGAGGGCATCAGAATCTGCAGGAAAGGTTTCCCCAGCAGAATCCTCTATGGTGACTTTAAGCAGAGGTAAAGCACTACCTAATCGTCACCATCTTATGAATGTTTATGTGGCTCCACGAGAACATGACTCTCCCCTGATTGTCCTCTAGATACAAAGTATTAAACGCTAGCGTCATCCCTGAGGGACAGTTCATTGACAACAAAAAGGCTTCAGAGAAACTCCTGGGCTCTATTGATGTTGACCACACCCAATACAAGTTTGGACATACCAAGGTGAGCTACTCAGTAAATACAGTACATGGCCAAAGCGAAAAATATTTTGACTACTACCTTCAAATTACTGGCTTGATAATTCCAGTAATTCCAAATCTTGATGCTACATCACAATGACATTCTAGAGAATTCAGTGCTTCCAATTCTACTGCAACAGTCTAAGGAAGGAAGGCCTTCCTCTAGATATTGAACATGGACACAGGGATCTGCTGGTATTCAAACACAAGAGCATAAGTGAGGTCAGGCACTGGCATGGTGATGCGGTCTGGCTAGCAGTCTGTATCATGTCTAGACTTTGTGCCAATAAAGCTATTCCACACCAGATTATATTAAAAAAAAAAAAAAACATTTCTATATGGACCCCACTTTGTGCACGGGACATTGTCATCCCTCCCCAAACTGTTGCATCAAAGATGAAAGGACAGAATTCTCTCAATTGTCATTCAATAGTATAGTATAAAACATAATAGATTTTTTTCCCGCATTGTAATTACTGGAATAGCCAAACTCATTTATTATAAGGGGCCATATAACGTACCCCAGGTCACATGTACATTGAAAGACTACTTGGCTTCTTCAACATTACACCACTGATATCTTCCAAATGTTTTTATAGGTGTTCTTCAAAGCTGGTCTGTTGGGTACTCTTGAGGAGATGAGAGATGAAAAACTAGCAACACTGGTTACCATGACTCAGGCTTTGTGCCGTGGATACGTCATGAGGAAGGAGTTTGTCAAAATGATGGAAAGGAGGTACAATGAACTTACAAAACTGTTTGGAACACAACTGTTTGTTATGAAAGATTGATAATGACTAATTTACAAGTTTGCAAATTACACAGAGAATCAATTTATTCCATCCAATACAACATCCGTTCATTCATGAATGTGAAACATTGGCCATGGATGAAACTCTACTTCAAGATCAAGCCTCTTCTGAAGAGTGCAGAGACTGAGAAAGAAATGGCAGCAATGAAGGAGAACTATGAGAAAATGAAAGAGGATCTAGCAAAGGCTTTAGCTAAAAAGAAAGAGCTTGAGGAAAAAATGGTGTCACTTCTTCAGGAGAAAAACGATCTTCAACTGCAAGTAGCTGCTGTGAGTATTTCAGCTCTTATTGATCTTAATATGGATGCAACAGCTATGAACATAAGCCACTGAACTATATCCATCTCAATGAACAGGAAACTGAAAACCTTTCTGATGCTGAGGAGAGATGTGAAGGTCTCATCAAAAGCAAGATCCAGCTCGAGGGAAAACTCAAAGAGACAACCGAGAGACTGGAGGATGAGGAAGAAATCAATGCTGAACTCACTGCCAAGAAGAGGAAACTGGAGGACGAATGCTCTGAACTGAAGAAAGACATCGATGACCTAGAGCTCACCTTGGCCAAAGTGGAGAAGGAGAAACATGCAACAGAAAATAAGGTCAATCATCTTTTCACATGTTCTTCACATTGTTGATTGTTTGGGATCTTGAGAATGAAACCAGTTAACAATGTTTCCATTTAGGTTAAAAACCTGACGGAGGAGATGGCCTCTCAGGATGAGAGCATTGCCAAGCTGACCAAAGAGAAGAAAGCCCTCCAAGAGGCACACCAGCAGACTCTTGATGACCTTCAGGCAGAGGAAGACAAAGTCAACACTCTGACTAAATCTAAGACAAAGCTTGAGCAGCAAGTGGATGATGTAAGATGTTTGGCATGAGAATAAGATCTTGAATCAATTGAAAATTAATTTTTTGTCTCTATACCAGCATTAAATGCTCTGGTTTCTGTAACAATAGCTTGAGGGCTCACTGGAGCAAGAGAAGAAGCTCCGTATGGACCTTGAGAGAGCCAAGAGGAAGCTTGAGGGTGATCTGAAACTGGCCCAGGAGTCCATAATGGACCTGGAGAATGACAAACAGCAATCGGATGAGAAGATCAAAAAGTGAGTGGACATCAGATGTTTGAACTTTACACAACTGCACAAAATAAGTTTTTTTTTTTTCTCATTTTACAAAACAATACTTTAAAAACAGGAAGGACTTTGAGATAAGTCAGCTTCTCAGCAAGATTGAGGATGAACAGTCTTTGGGAGCACAGCTTCAGAAGAAAATCAAAGAACTTCAGGTAACACTGACCATAATCTTTTGAATGTGTTATATGAAATAGATGCATAGCTGGGAAAACCCACGTTACCAATATCACTGGCTAATTCAATTTTCTTTCTTTCTTTGTTTAGGCCCGTATCGAGGAGCTGGAAGAGGAAATTGAGGCCGAGCGAGCTGCTCGTGCTAAAGTGGAGAAGCAGAGAGCTGATCTCTCCAGGGAACTTGAAGAGATCAGTGAGAGACTTGAGGAGGCTGGTGGTGCCACTGCTGCCCAGATTGAGATGAACAAGAAGCGTGAAGCTGAATTCCAGAAGTTGCGTCGTGATCTGGAAGAGTCCACTTTGCAGCATGAAGCTACGGCCGCAGCTCTCCGAAAGAAGCAGGCAGACAGTGTGGCTGAGCTCGGAGAACAGATCGACAACCTCCAGCGGGTCAAGCAGAAGCTGGAGAAGGAGAAGAGTGAATACAAGATGGAGATTGATGACTTGACAAGCAACATGGAGGCTGTGGCTAAATCAAAGGTAATTTCACTAAAGGATCATTAAGTATAAAGCATCATTATAAACATCTGTATATAACCATGAATCTCTTTAGGCTAATTTAGAGAAGATGTGCCGCACCCTGGAAGACCAGCTGAGTGAAATCAAGGCCAAGAGTGATGAAAATATTCGTCAATTGAATGACATGAATGCACAACGTGCCAGACTTCAGACTGAAAATGGTAAGAAAGAGTAAGCTGCACATATAAAAACCTCAAAAATTGAGTAAAAAAGTTTGTATGTTATTATATTTCATGGTAATATCTTTAACTTGTTCCCAAGGTGAATTTAGTCGCCAACTGGAAGAGAAAGAAGCACTTGTTTCACAATTAACTAGAGGAAAACAGGCTTATGTACAACAAATTGAGGAACTCAAAAGACATATTGAGGAAGAAGTCAAGGTAGAGTTATACATAATTAATTTGATAATCTAAACCATTGTATGGATGGTAAACTGTTGAAAAACTCAAAATGTGTCTGTCTGATAAGGCCAAGAACGCTCTGGCCCATGCGGTTCAGTCTGCCCGCCATGACTGTGACTTGCTCAGAGAGCAGTATGAGGAAGAGCAGGAGGCCAAAGCTGAACTCCAGCGTGGAATGTCTAAGGCCAACAGTGAGGTGGCTCAGTGGAGAACCAAATATGAGACTGATGCCATCCAACGCACTGAGGAGCTTGAGGAATCCAAGTAAATACATCATTGGAAAAAATCTTCAGTATCCTACATTTAATATGACAGATTTCATAATTTCAAATCACTTTCCTCAGGAAAAAGCTGGCCCAGCGTCTGCAGGAAGCTGAAGAATCCATTGAGGCAGTAAACTCCAAGTGTGCCTCTCTGGAAAAGACCAAACAGAGACTGCAGGGTGAAGTAGAGGATCTCATGATTGATGTGGAGAGGGCAAATGCATTGGCAGCCAACCTTGACAAGAAGCAGAGAAACTTTGACAAGGTAAAGAAAAGACATGGATAACCTGTAAACATAAACCATGAATTCTGGACTTTACTTTTTTCATTTAATGATGACTACACTTCTTTCATTATCAGGTGCTAGCAGACTGGAAACAGAAGTATGAGGAAAGTCAGGCTGAACTAGAAGGTGCTCAGAAAGAAGCTCGTTCTCTCAGCACTGAGCTTTTCAAAATGAAGAACTCCTATGAGGAAGCTCTTGACCACCTGGAGACCCTGAAGAGGGAGAACAAGAATCTGCAACGTAATGCAACTTTTATTTATACAGCAAAGATGAAAAAAGATATGCATTAAAACAGAAAATCTTACACTTGTGATTTTTAAACCTTTTTAGAGGAGATTTCTGACCTCACTGAGCAGCTTGGAGAGACTGGAAAGAGTATTCATGAGTTAGAGAAAGCCAAGAAGACAGTGGAGTCTGAGAAATCAGAGATCCAGACTGCACTTGAAGAAGCTGAGGTGTTCTTTTGTTACAATACTAACATTATGATACCATTGCTTTGAATAATATTAAAACATTGAATATAGAATGGTTCTAAACCTTAAACGAAAATCTTAATGTCTGCTAATTATTTCCTTCTTAAAACTTCAGAAATGTACTGCCATCACTCTAGAGGCTACAGTATATTGTGACAATTTTAAAAAGTAAGTCAATTGTTTCCTTTTGTCCTTGTAGGGCACCCTAGAGCATGAAGAGTCCAAGATTCTTCGTGTGCAGCTGGAGCTGAACCAGGTGAAGAGCGAGATTGACAGGAAGCTTGCTGAGAAGGATGAGGAGATGGAACAGATCAAGAGGAACAGCCAAAGAGTCATCGATTCCATGCAAAGCACTCTGGACTCTGAGGTCAGGAGCAGAAATGATGCCCTGAGAGTCAAAAAGAAGATGGAGGGAGATCTGAATGAGATGGAGATCCAGCTGAGTCATGCCAACCGCCAGGCTGCTGAGGCCCAGAAACAGCTCAGGAACGTCCAAGGCCAACTCAAGGTATCTTTTTGTAGAATGTGGAATTACAATAAATATTAAATGTTTGACAATATGAATATGATACATGAATTAAACAAAGCATGACAACTAACAAAGAAAGAATGTTGCCACAGGATGCCCAGCTGCACCTTGATGACGCTCTCAGAGGACAGGAGGACATGAAGGAGCAGGTGGCCATGGTGGAGCGCAGGAATAACCTGATGCAAGCAGAGGTTGAGGAGCTGAGAGCTGCACTGGAGCAAACAGAGAGAGGCCGCAAAGTGGCGGAGCAGGAGCTGGTTGATGCCAGCGAGCGTGTGGGACTGCTGCATTCACAAGTACAAACAATTACTAAATACCAGGAACAAATTCAGCATACATGATAAACTGTAGACACTGTAGACTAACTGCTTACATCCCACAGAATACAAGTCTTATTAACACCAAGAAGAAGCTTGAGGCTGATCTGGTCCAGGTTCAAGGTGAGGTGGATGATTCAGTCCAGGAGGCCAGAAATGCAGAGGAGAAGGCCAAGAAGGCCATCACTGATGTGAGTGTTTACATTCTGCTTCTCTATTCTAATTTAAACAGTTATTTGCATTGTGTTTAAGTGCATGTGGTAACAAATGGAACAGTCATGAAAGGTATTTCTATCTATATTGGTTAGTTCATTTTAACTGTCTTATATCACAGGCTGCCATGATGGCTGAGGAGCTGAAGAAGGAACAGGACACCAGTGCTCACCTAGAGAGGATGAAGAAGAACCTGGAGGTGACTGTCAAAGACCTGCAGCACCGTCTGGATGAGGCTGAAAGTCTGGCCATGAAGGGTGGAAAGAAACAGCTCCAGAAACTGGAGTCCAGGGTAAATTTGAGTGTTTAGGAACAAAACACATTTTTAGATGTACTGGTCATGGCAGAGATTTGACAGGTGAAACAATAACTCTCTACTGAAGGTGCGTGAGTTAGAGTCTGAAGTTGAAGCTGAGCAGAGACGTGGTGCAGACGCTGTGAAAGGAGTGCGCAAATATGAGAGGAGGGTGAAGGAGCTCACCTACCAGGTAAAACTACCCAGGAATTAGAAATTCACCACCTTTTATAATAATATACATACTTTAACTAAGACCATGAAACATATTTACTCCCATATAACATATTACTATAGACTGAGGAAGACAAGAAGAACGTGATCCGACTGCAGGATCTGGTAGACAAGCTGCAGCTGAAAGTGAAGGCCTACAAGCGCCAGGCTGAAGAAGCTGTAAGTCTAATATCAAATGTCTTGAGCGTCAAGTTTTAGTATTGACAAAAACGTCCAGGGCCATGAATGCACTGCTATGAAATGGGTTGGATATCTTGTGTAATCGTAACAGGAGGAGCAGGCCAACACTCACCTGTCCAGGTACAGGAAGGTGCAGCATGAGCTGGAGGAGGCTCAGGAGCGCGCTGACATCGCCGAGTCCCAGGTCAACAAGCTGAGGGCCAAGAGCCGTGAGGTCGGGAAGGTAACAACTGATGATCATGTAGAACTCTGAAAGGTTACTTCTTATACATATTTATGAAACACTTTCCACAAAATCTAATTATATTATTTCGAATTTTCAAGAGTAAAGATGAAGAATGAAGGCAAGAAAGAACACCTTCAAGCAAGCATATGATATGACTTACTTGTTTTGAGTTTTCTGTGTCCAATAAAATGGCAAATTTTGACTTTGTTGTCCCTTATTTTTTCTACTTTCAAACTATAACACATACTCAGTCACTTTTTTCAAAGACAAACAGCCTGTATACGACAGTTTAATCTCAGCAGATTGATTAATAAATCACCTTATTAAATCATTAGCATAATCATCTATAGGAGATAAACAATAATAAATCCAAAATAATATTTATAGTACAGTTATAAAACATAATATAGTTCATATTTATATTCATCCATTAGCTGATTTTTTTAATAATATTAAATTATGTTTAAATTAAATTAATTCACAGTACTTGTAAAAGAGTAAGCAAAAATCACCCGGATGACCTACTACTTACAGTGAGATTCTGAAGTGTGCATATGATAAACATTTTACTATCCCATGAGGCTACGGGGAGGATTTGTGAAAGGCAGTGAAGTGACACAACTGATGCCGTAAGTCACATGACAATGATAACATGATGAAAGTAGTTCATCCGGATTATATTCATACTACACACATTCATACAATATAGAACATACTTTTTTAGTGCTTGCAAAATAAGTACTTAGTATGCGATTTCAGACACAACCTGTATTCATCTGATACACATGCATACCGAACCGAAAGACCCTGGCCGAAAGTTGTCGGCACAGATATATGTGAACCGTTAGGCACCTAACATATATTAGAGCGGAGGTTCAACTGCAGTAACTAATGTGCTCATCCACAGAATCAGACACTGCAACATTTTTTATATATTGCGTTTCCCATTATGAATTATGATCGGATTTGAGCGATTGCAGTATTTAATACATTTACATTTAATCATTTAGCAGATGCTTTTATCCAAAACGACTTACAAATGAGGAGAACAATAGAAGCAATCAAACCAACAAAGAGGCAACAATATGTGATGGACGGACAGACAGACAGATAGATAGAATAGAAGGTGCAGTGGTGCAATCATCAGTACCTTGAATCTGTTGCGAGCATCAATTGGCAACCAGTGCAAGTTTATGATAAAAGGTGTGACGTGCGCTCTCTTCTGCTTGTTAAAGACCACTCTTGCTGCTCCATTCTGGATCAGTTGCAGAGGTTTAAAAGTGCATGATGGAAGGCTTGCCAAGAGAGCATTGCAGTAGTCCAGTCTGGATAGAACAAAAGCGTTGTGAGAAAACCTTTCAAAACAATATATATATATATATATATATATATATATATAAAAAAAGGATTTATAAGAAAACAAAACACAAGAGACCATTTGGAACAGGCTTTATCTTAGCAGCTCCTCTGACCTTGAACTTTATTACTTATATTAAGATGAGATTTCAAAGTTTAATTCTGAAAATATTCATTCCCTTTTATATTTGAGAAACCGCCCAGAAATGACAGGTCATTGCTCCCTTACATTCACAGTGTGGACAGCCTCGCACAGGGTACACGATGTAAGACATGGCATAATGGCTGGTTTTGCCTTTTAAAGCACGTTTGCAGACAGATATAAGACATAATATCACGTATAATACCAAATATGAGCCCAAATGACCATCAGTGATATAACAGTACAAACCTCAGCATTTCTGCAGCAAACTCGCATGGTTATTACTAGGTTGAATCAGTTATTCATTAGTCAGCTACTTATTGATGCTTTTCTGTTCAATCTTGAATAACGTGACGCTTCCATAACAAGTTGTTCCCATAACAGAGATGTAAAGCGCTGTTTCTCTGGTATTTTCAAAGGCTCATAAAATATAATACTTTGGCTTGGCTTGATACACAGTCTAATGGTCTGTAACGAAATCCAAATTTTAAACATCTTTTACTGTACCAATTTTATGGGCCTTATACTTCCTATTTGACCCAATGTAGATGAATGAGCAAAGTTATTTCAGGGCAAGACCACCCGGATTGTAAAGCAAATCATGATTGGTTGGATCGAGAGTATGCTATGATTAGTCAGCACAAATGGCTGTTATCTGGTTGGGCTGAGTAGAGGGTGGGTAGAGTCCAATTATTTGTGGATTTGTCTGCACGTCTTGACGCTAGAAGTGTTTCAAAATCTACAAATGTGTGCAATGATACACAAATGCAAAAAGTGATTCAAAAATGAATGCCAGGCAGAGTTGTGTTTGTGGCATGAAACATATTTGTAAATATTTTATTTTATTTTTATTATTATTTTATATTTGTTTGTGATTTTTTTTTTAATTCTTTACATTTATTTGTGGATCTTAATCTATTTATTTGTGAATTTGATTAATTTTTGTGAATCTATTTATTTGGAATAATGCAAAAATTATATGCTAGGGTTCAGCAAAATCCATAATTGGAGAATCCGCTCCCTTTAAGTTTGATTTGGCCAAACTCCACAGGAAGTTAAACTGGAATTTGACTTGGAATGAAAGGAAGAGGAATTTACTGAAATGTAGTTCACAGCATTTGCAGGCACAGACCGGGCAGGGGCAAAATCGCGTTCGGGAAGAAATGGGAACGCGGGGGCACCGCGATGCGACTGCAAAGGGCACTTTCACTTTCGCAATCAAAGGGGCAGGGGCTCAAGCCCCCCCAGCCTTATATATATATATATATTTTTTTTTTTTTTTTTTTTTTACAAAGACAGTAGTCTTTTCACTTTTCTGGTTATATTGAATATAACCACAGCTCAGCAAAAAGAAATAGATTTTTACATTTTTACAAGCTGAACTGTAAGGAATATGGCATAGTAACAACTTTTCTTGCACATCATGTAAATTCTGCTCCAATGTATCCTAGCATGCCACAATAGTTGGACAATGGACAATTACACCATTTTCTTTAAGAGCTGCTGTGCAGCCAAAATTATTTACCTGTTATCTCTGTAAAGCTGCTTTGACACAATGTGCATTGTAAAAAGCGTTATATAAATAAAGGTGACTTGACTTGACTAGTTTTGAATTTGAACTTCAGACACAATTTTAAGAAAGGCAGAGCAAAATAACTGTCATTTCCTTAAAGAATCATGAAAGAACAATACATTCTATATACTACCTTACACCTAGTGTTATTAGACAAAACATTTACTGTATGCTCATATTTAAATCAAGTTAGAACCTCAAACTCTTCTGAATGCAGTTAATAGAATAGAACAAACAGAAATGTAAACATTCACATTACTTATTCTTATTGATTTAAGGTAAATTAAAAATGAAGCAGAAGACTTACTGACGGTTCCCATCAAGCCTTCACTGTTGCTTGTATGGACAAGTGACCTAATCCTCATAATACAAACAGCAGCTCTCGCTGTGCTATAATTATGATTTTTCCATATAAGCACATGCTGTTTATAACTTTGAGAGTCATAATATCACATAATATCACAGTACAGTTTACTTCATGCCATGTCTACTGAGATTTAATAGCCCAATGAAAAAAATCTGTCAGAGATATTATTTTTCATTTGGAAGGATGACTTGTTACCACCCATCTCTGGTAATAAATCTTCGAGGTTTTTAAGATTTTAATTTTATCGCCTGCTGGCAAAAGTTGGGAAAATTCTTGGAAAACCAGCCAAGCTGTCCTCTCTGCCCCTGGCTCATGTGATCACTACCAACACTGATATCAAACCTTAATTGCAATGTAAATGAACAACGGGAACAGACAAAGCAGCTTTAACTGACATATAAATTCTAAGTTACAAGTCTTGATGTCACCTGAAACAGAATACCGGTGACATTTGACTGCTTCTTTGTATCTGAGAGTTTCTCTGCTGTGCCAAGTTCCCTTAGTTTTAAAGATGGTACACTGAAATAGGACCTCAGCAACATCAAATTAAACTTATCAAACAGGTAATGCATTTGCATTAAAAAATCGAACATCTACAAGAGTTACAATCTAAAAAAACATGGACTGTGACAAACTTTTATGCCATATCTATTAACCCAACACCCATTATCTGTGTGTACCAATATAACGATATTCCTCGTATTAGATGAATGACAACATCTTCCAATTTCCTCCCCGGAACAGAGAAACATCACACCAAGTAAAATAACATGACCAAATCTGTCTGGACAGTTCTGCTGAGTGCTCAGTAATGACACTATATAAACGGCAGCCCCTGACCCCAAAGACTAACAGTGACCAGGCTAAGGTGGGGAACTGCACATTTTAATTTGACAGGTTGATTTTACTATAAGAATTAATGTAGAACGCCTGAGTGTTCTTTATCAAATGATGTATACTAACACATAATGGAAGATGCTAATACACTTCACTGACTATCTCTTGATCTTTTTCAGAATCCGTAAATTGACAGCTGCTTTTTCCCCTCTCGGAGCATCATAAAAGGTAAACTAACACAAGTAACGTCTACTGATTACAACATTGTAATGATAATGACAAGATGACCAGTTTATAATGTGAAATCCTGAGAAAAGTAGAGGTGTAATACTAAGCAGAGTTAAGGTGAATATTTTACTCCACAGAGCAATCATGGGAGATGGTGAGATGGAGTGCTTCGGCCCGGCGGCCATTTTCCTCCGGAAGCCGGAAAGAGAGAGAATAGAGGCTCAGAACACCCCCTTTGATGCCAAAACGGCATTCTTCGTGACAGATCCAGACGAGATGTACCTGAAGGGTACTCTTGTTAGTAAAGAGGGTGGAAAAGCGACTGTCAAAACTCACAGTGGGAAAGTAAGTATCATGGATAAAAAACTATTTCATATGTTACTGTGCTTGAGTCTGCAGAGGTTAAAGATCTTCAGTTAAATATCATACAAATGTGTGTACAAAAAGTCTAATCTTTCTTGATCACCGATCAATGTTCATTACAGACTGTCACGGTAAAAGAAGATGAAATCTTCCCCATGAATCCTCCCAAGTTTGACAAAATGGAGGACATGGCCATGATGACCCACCTCAATGAGCCTGCTGTGCTGTTTAACCTCAAAGAGCGTTACGCAGCATGGATGATCTACGTGAGTCTAAGCAAATTATATTTTGTTCTTTTATTCATGGGAGGGGGTGAAAGAATTGTTAAACTGGACTATCTATCTCCGTTTCAGACCTACTCTGGCTTGTTCTGCGTCACTGTCAATCCCTACAAGTGGCTCCCAGTGTACGATTCAGTCGTTGTGGCTGGATACAGAGGCAAAAAGAGGATTGAAGCCCCGCCTCACATCTTCTCCATCTCCGACAACGCCTACCAGTTCATGCTCACTGGTAAGTGGATTCCAGAAGGGTCTCAACAAACAAGAGTTATGAAAAACTTAGACAATGGAGAAAAAAAAAAAAAAACATTTACAATAACTACATAATGTAAAATATGAGTGCACATTTCACCTTTTATAAACTGTTGATTTTTGCATTTTACTCATTAGTTATTCACAAAATGTAAATTATGTGCACATACATGATAAATCCAACTGTTTTTGCCTTACCGTATATAAAATTTATAAATATATATTTATATAGATTTTGCAGGAAACTGCAACCTATTATTTCATTCATCCGTGTGTTTACGTCATATCCTTGAAAAAAGTAAAGAGTTCAGGCAACTACTATCTACAGGGGAAGTTAGTCTTCCACAAGTAACTTTTAGTTTTATGCTTCAACAGCTAGAGAGACAAAAGTTACATAATGTAGCCTTAATGTTTTATTCCTATTAAAAATTTTTAATACGTTTCCCTGGGCGCCACAGCAAAAATGGCCGACCACTGCTACAGTTATAAGTTCATAGTCTGTGTGTACACTGGGATGGGTGAAATGCAGAGCACAAATTCCAAGTATGGGACACCATACTTGGCTACACGTCACTTCACTTCACTTCACATTAAAAAGGACTGATAATGATTTTTTTATCCTTAGTTAACAACTAGCTAGCAAACCATACCTAGCTGGTTTTTCAACATTACATTCAATTAATAATTACTTCATAATAACCATTACACGTATTATTGCATAAAAAGTTACTGAACCTCATCTATATACACTTATAGACTATCTATATACATGAATGAATGACTAGAAAAAATAATTATGAATGCATTTAAAATACTTTATAACACTTTATGCCTACAAGTTAATACAAAGTACTGCCTATATTTGGAAACCCTGTTAACATTTCATGGTGTAATTTCAGATCGTGAGAACCAGTCTGTCCTGATTACGTGAGTAAATATTCTTCTGAAATAACCTGAAACTTTTTGATTATAATGTAAATCCGTAGAAGATTTATGACTAAATCATGATCTATTGTGAACCTCCAGTGGAGAATCTGGTGCTGGAAAGACTGTGAACACAAAACGTGTCATTCAGTACTTCGCAACTGTTGGTGCAATGTCTGGACCGAAGAAGGCAGAACCTGTCCCTGGAAAAATGCAGGTTAGTGAATATCTCTTCAAGACAATGTTATTGATTACACAATTGTTTCTCAACTCCATTCCTGGGAACCCACCTACCACAAAGTTTTTGATATCTTGCTAGTTAAAACACCTTCAACTCATCAGCTTCTTGGTGTGTTGAATAGGAAGACATCTAAAACATTCTGGGAGGTGGGTGCTGAGGACTGGAGATACGTTGGATTACACTGCATTACAGTATTTGTGCTTTACCTCATAACTATCCATTGTACTACATTTACATATAGGGATCACTGGAGGACCAAATCGTGGCAGCCAACCCTCTGCTGGAGGCTTATGGTAATGCCAAGACTGTGAGAAATGACAACTCCTCTCGTTTTGTAAGTTGAACTAATGAATCATTACAACATTATACAACTTCAGTCACAGCTTCAAAGCTGCCAAACACCTGAGCTTTTGTAAATCTCAATCTTCATAGGGTAAATTCATCAGGATTCACTTTGGGACCACTGGAAAACTGGCCTCAGCTGATATTGAAACTTGTGAGTAACATTGTTTTAAGCAAAATAGGGCTGTGAATCACGATTTATAGGTTTTCGATTCCATTCAAGAATGATTTTTGCAAATTCAGAATGATTCTATTCATGATGATTCACATTAAAATTCAATGCGATTCGATTAACGATTCAATTCTGCATTTTTTATATGCATTCATGGGATTATTTAAATGCTTCCCCTAATATGTCTTAGTCTGGGTGTGAATTACACAGCGACCTTCAGGGGTTTAGAGAGTGAGGGCGAAAAAAAATAAAATTTTATGTTAGTTCATGTTAGTTCTTAATGATGCTACATAACTTTATTTTAATAGCCTATAAATGCAAGTGCAATCCATTGAAAAGCGGTAAAGAGTGTAGCGTGTAACTGTGAAGGCGTGAATGACGGCCCACAACGCCTCCATTAATTTGCATGTGTAGTAATTTAATGTTTAAATAGTTTGCACTGAATCACTATAGAATCTTGATTAATTCAATTCTTAGCATTTAAAATCGATTACTGCCCGGAATAAATGATTCACGATTCAAAAATCCATGTTTCAAATGATTTGTAACCGATGCATCGAGAAAACGAGTGAATCATTACACCCCTAAAAGCCAAACATTTTATTTGGAGGTTAAGATGGGTAAATCAAATGCAGTCAACGTCCTTTTTATCCATTTTTGTCTTTGGAAGATCTGCTGGAAAAGTCAAGAGTAACATTCCAGCTGTCTGCTGAGAGGAGCTACCACATCTTCTACCAGCTCATGACCGGACACAAGCCAGAGCTGCTCGGTGAGAAATCTACAGTATTGTGCGTTTCATTTATTTCCATGTTTGAGAACACTGTTAACATACTGCACATCAATTCTTCACAGAGGCCCTGCTCATCACCACCAACCCTTACGACTATCCAATGATCAGCCAGGGTGAAATCACTGTCAAGAGTATCAATGATGTGGAGGAGTTCATTGCCACAGATGTATGTGGACAACTGCATTATTATTAGTCGTAGTATTTTCAGATTCTATGCAATATATCTGAGCAAACATAAACATCAGAATAACACTAGCATAAACTGAATACTGCATGACATACAATATAAAATAACCTTCTCTTTGACCTTAATTAATAATGTGTGATTGATTCGGTCATTGCATAAACAGACTGCCATTGACATTCTGGGCTTCACTGCTGATGAGAAAAACAGCATCTACAAGCTGACAGGTGCTGTGATGCATCATGGGAACATGAAGTTTAAACAGAAGCAGAGAGAGGAGCAGGCCGAGCCTGATGGCACTGAGGGTAAGACGTACTATTAGCACATATTAACATGTGAACATTCACTTTAGTACAATAATGCATAAAACTTCTCTGTTCTTCCTCAGTGGCTGATAAAATCGCCTACCTCATGGGCCTCAACTCCGCTGACATGCTGAAAGCTCTGTGTTACCCCAGAGTGAAGGTCGGAAATGAGATGGTGACCAAAGGCCAGACAGTACCACAGGTGCTCACTTATCTACTCTACTCGATAGATGAATAAAGCTAGAAATGTCTCATAGACATTCATAGTGTAATAATATGATCTACACTGACCTTTGAATGTCTCAGGTGAACAACGCAGTCTCTGCACTCTGCAAGTCTGTCTATGAGAAAATGTTCTTGTGGATGGTCATCCGTATCAATGAGATGTTGGACACAAAGCAGCCTAGACAGTTCTTCATTGGTGTGCTGGACATCGCTGGATTTGAGATCTTTGATGTAAGCATCAGTTATCAAAGTCTCTGTAACAATCAGGATATAAAAAATAATAGACAATAGTAAGAACTTGCCTCTGTTTAATTATCAGTTCAACAGCTTGGAGCAGCTTTGCATCAACTTCACAAATGAGAAACTGCAACAGTTCTTCAACCACCACATGTTTGTTCTGGAGCAAGAGGAGTACAAGAAAGAAGGCATTGAATGGGAGTTCATTGACTTTGGTATGGACTTGGCTGCCTGCATTGAGCTCATTGAGAAGGTGAGAGGACATTCAACAAATGATGAATGACTATTATATACTATAAAAATAAATTACTATTCATATTCTGCCTGTACTTGAACATGAATTTTACTTCAACAGCCAATGGGCATCTTCTCCATCCTTGAAGAGGAGTGCATGTTCCCCAAAGCTACAGACACAAGCTTCAAAAACAAGTTGCATGATCAGCATCTGGGCAAATGTGCAGCTTTCCAGAAGCCCAAGCCTGCCAAAGGTAAGGCAGAGGCCCACTTCTCTCTGGTGCACTACGCCGGCACTGTGGACTACAACATTAATGGCTGGTTGGACAAGAACAAGGATCCACTGAATGACTCTGTTGTGCAACTCTACCAAAAGTCATCGCTCAAAGTGCTGGCCTTCCTGTATGCCACTCATGGAGCTGAAGGTACGAACATCTGCATTTCCTTTGTGTTTTTAACTATGTACAAGACACATGCTTATATAAAAAACAGAGAAAAGAATAAGATTTTCAGAGTGTTACACACTATGTGATCACAGATTCTAAAGTTTCATGAAAATGTGACATATCTATGCAAGATAACAAATAGATTCAACAAGATTCAAATAGAGCTTTATTGAAGGGTTTAATGGAAAGTAATACAAGATCAAAAAAAGAATTTTTTTTTTATCAACATAAAACAGCTGAGGGCGGTGGAAAGAAGAAGAAGAAGGGTGGTTCCTTCCAGACTGTCTCTGCACTTTTTAGGGTAAACAGATTCTCTCTTTTAATGAAGGAGGTGACATTTTTCTCTAATAAAGATTGGACTAATGACAAATATTTCCACAGGAGAACTTGGGTAAGCTGATGACTAACCTGAGGAGCACTCACCCTCACTTTGTGCGCTGCTTGATTCCTAATGAGTCCAAGACTCCAGGTAAACTTAATCCTGAAGACTTAAATGCATCACAGATTTGAAAATATCTCTGGAACCTTAAGAATATTTTCATTGCAGGTCTGATGGAGAACTACCTGGTTATCCACCAGCTCAGGTGTAATGGTGTGCTGGAAGGCATCAGAATCTGCAGGAAGGGATTCCCCAGCAGAATCCTCTATGGTGACTTCAAGCAGAGGTAAAGACACCTTTTTGCAACCTCCAAATTAGAGATGATGCACCACCTGATCTTAATCATCTTACGAATATTTTTCACAAGAACATGACTCTACCCTGAATGTCCTCTAGATACAAAGTATTAAACGCTAGCGTCATCCCTGATGGACAGTTCATTGACAACAAAAAGGCTTCAGAGAAACTCTTGGGCTCTATTGATGTTGACCACACCCAATACAAGTTTGGGCACACCAAGGTGATCAAACCCTACTAACTATAAACCAAAAGTATATGGACACCCAAAAATGTAAATTCTGTCATTGACTCACCTTCACGTTGTACGTTGTACCACTTACTTTCTTCTGTGGAACAGAAGAGAAGATATTTGAAGTGTTTCAGCTGTTTTTTCTCTATACAATCAAAGTTATTGTGGTCCAAATTGAACAGCCTGAGTACATTTTTACATGCATTTTTGGGTGAAGCATCCCTTTAAGATCAGGCACTGCAGTGGTGATGGGGTCTGGCTTACAGTCGGCATTGTAATTCATCTTAAATGTGTTCAATTTGTGTTCGGTTTGAGGCTTTGTGCCTGTCAAGTTCACACCAGGCTTAGTAAAGTATTTCTTAATGGACCCCACATTGTGCACAGAGACATTGTTATGCCTCCTCAAACAGTTGAGTCAAAGTTGAAAGCACAGAATTCTCTAGAAAGTCATTGTATATTTTAGAATATAATAGATTTATTTTCACATCTACTTTGCTTCTTTAAAACTACTATTTTCCAAATGTTCTTGTAGGTGTTCTTCAAAGCTGGTCTGTTGGGTGCTCTTGAAGAGATGAGAGATGAGAAACTAGCATTACTGGTTACCATGACTCAGGCTTTGTGCCGTGGATACGTCATGAGGAAGGAGTTTGTCAAAATGATGGAGAGGAGGTATGAATTTACAAAACTGTTTGGAACACAACTGTTTGTTACGAAAGATTGATAATGACTAATTTACTAATTGCAAATTACACAGAGAATCAATTTATTCCATCCAATACAACATCCGCTCATTCATGAATGTGAAACATTGGCCATGGATGAAGCTCTACTTCAAGATCAAGCCTCTTCTGAAGAGTGCAGAGACTGAGAAAGAAATGGCAGCAATGAAGGAGAACTATGAGAAAATGAAGGAGGATCTATCAAAGGCATTAGCTAAAAAGAAAGAGCTTGAGGAGAAAATGGTGTCACTTCTTCAGGAGAAAAATGATCTTCAACTGCAAGTAGCAGCTGTGAGTATTTCAGCTCTTATTGATCCTAATTTATTTTTTATTTTATTTTTTTATTTGTTTAGTTAACATGGACATTGCACATTGATAAAACATTTCTGTAAATGCACCAGAATTAGCCGAAGGCTATTTTTCATCTGTAGTCCCTGGACAGAATGTTACAAGTCACCCTAGAAGGAAATATGTGGTTAAATTACATACTAGTAATTTGAACAAATACATAACACTACATAAAAACCATCTATCAATAAAAACAACTCAATAAAATAGAAGCAAATACAAAACAATAGCAGGACAGCCAGCAGGTGTAAATTCTAATGTTGACAGAGCTGATTATTAATAAACCATTTCTTTACCTGAACTCTAAATAATTGATATGTATCTAGTTCTCTTATAGTTGCTGGAATAGCGTTCCACTGTCGTGCAGCTTTAACAGAGAAAGCAGACTGACTAAGATTACTCCATCCGAGTGGTATAATACAATCTCCTCTTAACGCACCTCTTGTGGAGTGATAAGCAGTTGTTCTGATAGTAACTGACTAAGAGGGGGAGAAGTTAAACCATAGATAATCTTATACATCAGGCATACATTTGCATAGTTAATCATATTTTCCCAACTCAGCAGATCATATTTTTTTTTAATATTGAACAATGATGAGAATGTACCAATTTCTTATCAAGAACTTTAAGTGTACATTTGTATAAAGACTCTAATGGTTTTAGAGTCACTGAACTCACCTGAGACCAGGTTGTTAAACAAATAATGGGAGAAATAACCATGGAGTACATAAACATCTTAGCTGCCTCTAGTGACATATCTCTAGTAAGCCTAAAATTATAAAGAATAAACTTAACCTGCTTACAAACCTTTTTTACCTGAGCTTTGAATGTAAGTTTAGAATCAATCAATACTCCAATGTATTTATATTGAGAAACTACCTGCAGCCTCACCCCAGACACAAAAACATCTGGCTCATTACTGATACTGTTTGACTTGTTTTAGACACATTTAGTTGTAAACAATTTTCCTTTAACCATGCTGTTACATTAACCATAAAATATGTAAGTTCATTAGAAACTTGTGTCAAACTATTACCATGTAAATAATATAGATGCAACAGCTATGAACATAAGCCATAAAAATAAATCCATCTCAATGAACAGGAAACTGAAAACCTCTCTGATGCTGAGGAGAGATGTGAAGGTCTCATCAAAAGCAAGATCCAGCTCGAGGGAAAACTCAAAGAGACAAACGAGAGACTGGAGGATGAGGAGGAAATCAATGCTGAACTCACTGCCAAGAAGAGGAAACTGGAGGACGAATGCTCTGAACTGAAGAAAGACATCGATGACCTAGAGCTCACCTTGGCCAAAGTGGAGAAGGAGAAACATGCAACAGAAAATAAGGTCAATCATCTTTTCACATGTTCTTCACACTGCTGATTGTTCAGGACCTTGAGAATGAAAACAATGAACAATGTTTCTATTTAGGTTAAAAACCTGACGGAGGAGATGGCCTCTCAGGATGAGAGCATTGCCAAGCTGACCAAAGAGAAGAAAGCCCTCCAAGAGGCACACCAGCAGACTCTCGATGACCTTCAGGCAGAGGAAGACAAAGTCAACACTCTGACTAAATCTAAGACAAAGCTTGAGCAGCAAGTGGATGATGTAAGATGTTTGGCATGAAACTAAGAGCATGAATCAATGGGAAATTAATTTTGTGTCTCTATACCAGAATTAAATGCTCTGGTTTCTGTAACAATAGCTTGAGGGCTCACTGGAGCAAGAGAAGAAGCTCCGTATGGACCTTGAGAGAGCCAAGAGGAAGCTTGAGGGTGATCTGAAACTGGCCCAGGAGTCCATAATGGACCTGGAGAATGACAAACAGCAATCAGATGAGAAGATCAAAAAGTGAGCGGACGTTAGTATTCACACAATTACACAAAATTAGTATTTGACACATTTTACAAAACAATACTTTAAATACAGGAAGGACTTTGAGATTAGTCAGTTTCTCAGCAAGATTGAGGATGAACAATCTTTGGGAGCACAGCTTCAGAAGAAGATTAAAGAACTTCAGGTAACACTGACCATAATCTTTTCGATATGAAACTGTGAAGTAGATGCATAGCTGGGAAAACCCACGTTACCAATATCACTGGGTAATTCAGTTTTCTTTATTTATTAAGGCCCGTATCGAGGAGCTGGAAGAGGAAATTGAGGCCGAGCGAGCTGCTCGTGCTAAAGTGGAGAAGCAGAGAGCTGATCTCTCCAGGGAACTTGAAGAGATCAGTGAGAGGCTTGAGGAAGCTGGTGGTGCCACTGCTGCCCAGATTGAGATGAACAAGAAGCGTGAAGCTGAATTCCAGAAGTTGCGTCGTGATCTGGAAGAGTCCACTTTGCAGCATGAAGCTACGGCCGCAGCTCTCCGAAAGAAGCAGGCAGACAGTGTGGCTGAGCTTGGAGAACAGATCGACAACCTCCAGCGGGTCAAGCAGAAGCTGGAGAAGGAGAAGAGTGAATACAAGATGGAGATTGATGACTTGACAAGCAACATGGAGGCTGTGGCTAAATCAAAGGTAATTTCACTAAAGGATCATTAAGTATAAAGCATCATTACAAACATCTGCATATAACCTTGAATCTCTTTAGGCTAATTTAGAGAAGATGTGCCGCACCCTGGAAGACCAGCTGAGTGAAATCAAGGCCAAGAGTGATGAAAATATTCGTCAGTTGAATGACATGAATGCACAACGTGCAAGACTTCAGACTGAAAATGGTAAGAAAGAGTAAGCTGCACGTGTAAAAACCTCAAAAATTGAGTAAAAAGTTTGTATGTTATTATATTTCATGGTAACATCTGTGTTACGGTTCCTGATTTAAATGTCTAGGAGTCAGAAGGGACACATAACATAATAGATGGACAACAGCTAAAGTGTTCCAAATAAATAATTTATTTCAACACAAATTGCTCACAAAGGTAACCAAAAATAAGAAACAGGGAGCCCAGCAAATAAAGGAAAAGAAATAACTCAAGCTGGGACTCCCCGTTCCAAACAAAGATTACAAACTAAGGTGAAAAAATAAAGATGAGACGATATGGCTGTGAAGAAGGCTGTGGCTGGCAGAGAGACCCGAAAGTCCGCCTCCTTTCACTATATAGCCTCGCTTCCCCAGCTCAGCCAATAGGAAACTAGAAAAGACAAAATATAACAATATTATTTCAAATCATTGAGGACTCTGGGCCGGGGTGTTTGCGAAACGCGCGTAACAATCTGCAACCTGTTTCCCAAGGTGAATTTAGTCGCCAACTGGAAGAGAAAGAAGCACTTGTTTCACAATTAACTAGAGGAAAACAGGCTTATGTACAACAAATTGAGGAACTCAAAAGACATATTGAGGAAGAAGTCAAGGTAGAGTTATACATAAATATTATGCTTTCTTATAATGTAAACAATTCTATAGATGGTAACTCAAAATGTTCTGCCTGATAGGCTAAGAACGCTCTGGCCCATGCGGTTCAGTCTGCCCGCCATGACTGTGATTTGCTCAGAGAGCAGTATGAGGAAGAGCAGGAGGCCAAAGCTGAACTCCAGCGTGGAATGTCTAAGGCCAACAGTGAGGTGGCTCAGTGGAGAACCAAATATGAGACTGATGCCATCCAACGCACTGAGGAGCTTGAGGAATCCAAGTAAATACATCATTGGAAAAAATCTTCAGTATCCTACATTTAATATGACAAAGATTTCATAATTTCAAATCACTTTCCTCAGGAAAAAGCTGGCCCAGCGTCTGCAGGATGCTGAAGAATCCATTGAGGCAGTGAACTCCAAGTGTGCCTCTCTGGAAAAGACCAAACAGAGACTGCAGGGTGAAGTAGAGGATCTCATGATTGATGTGGAGAGGGCAAATGCATTGGCAGCCAACCTTGACAAGAAGCAGAGAAACTTTGACAAGGTAAGAAATACATGGATGACCTGTAAACATAAACCTTGAACCGACGACTTAGCTAATTAACAATGACTACATTTATTTCATTATCAGGTGCTAGCAGATTGGAAACAGAAGTATGAGGAAAGTCAGGCTGAACTAGAAGGTGCTCAGAAAGAAGCTCGTTCTCTCAGCACTGAGCTTTTCAAAATGAAGAACTCCTATGAGGAAGCTCTTGACCACCTGGAGACCCTGAAGAGGGAGAACAAGAATCTGCAACGTAATGCAACTTTTTGTTTGTACAACAAGGACTAAAAAAAGATATGCATTATAACAGAAAATCTTACACTTGTGATTTTTAAACCCTTTTAGAGGAGATTTCTGACCTCACTGAGCAGCTTGGAGAGACTGGAAAGAGTATTCATGAGTTAGAGAAAGCCAAGAAGACAGTGGAGTCTGAGAAATCAGAGATCCAGAGTGCACTTGAAGAAGCTGAGGTGTTCTTTTGTTACAATACTAACATTATGATACCATTGCTTTGAATAATATTAAAACATTGAATATGGAATGGTTCTAAACCTTAAATGAAAATCTTAATGTCTGCTAATTATGTCCTTAAACCTTCATAAATGTACTTCCATCACTCTAGAGGCTCCAGTATATTGTGACAAATTTAAAAAGTAAGTCAATTGTTTCCTTTTGTCCTTGTAGGGCACCCTAGAGCATGAAGAGTCCAAAATTCTTCGTGTGCAGCTGGAGCTGAACCAGGTGAAGAGTGAGATTGACAGGAAGCTTGCTGAGAAGGATGAGGAGATGGAACAGATCAAGAGGAACAGCCAAAGAGTCATCGATTCCATGCAAAGCACTCTGGACTCTGAGGTCAGGAGCAGAAATGATGCCCTGAGAGTCAAAAAGAAGATGGAGGGAGATCTGAATGAGATGGAGATCCAGCTAAGTCATGCCAACCGCCAGGCTGCTGAGGCCCAGAAACAGCTCAGGAACGTCCAAGGCCAACTCAAGGTATCTTTCTGTAGAATGTGGAATTACAATAAATATTAAATGTTTGACAATATGAATATGATACATGAATTAAACAAAGCATGACAATTAACAAAGAAAGAATGTTGCCACAGGATGCCCAGCTGCACCTTGATGACGCTCTCAGAGGACAGGAGGACATGAAGGAGCAGGTGGCCATGGTGGAGCGCAGGAATAACCTGATGCAATCAGAGATTGAGGAGCTGAGAGCTGCACTGGAGCAAACAGAGAGAGGCCGCAAAGTGGCGGAGCAGGAGCTGGTTGATGCCAGCGAGCGTGTGGGACTGCTGCACTCACAAGTACAAACAATTACTAAATACCAGGAACAAATTCAGCATACATGATAAACTGTAGACACTGTAGACTAACTGCTTACATCCCACAGAATACAAGTCTTATTAACACCAAGAAGAAGCTTGAGGCTGATCTGGTCCAGGTTCAAGGTGAGGTGGATGATTCAGTCCAGGAGGCCAGAAATGCAGAGGAGAAGGCCAAGAAGGCCATCACTGATGTGAGTGTTTACATTCTGCTTCTCTATTCTAATTGAAACAGTTATTTGTATTGTATTTGTATCGATATTGGTTAATTCATTTTAAATGGCTTCTATTTCAGGCTGCTATGATGGCTGAGGAGCTGAAGAAGGAGCAGGACACCAGTGCTCACCTGGAGAGGATGAAGAAGAACCTGGAGGTGACTGTCAAAGACCTGCAGCACCGTCTGGATGAGGCTGAAAGTCTGGCCATGAAGGGTGGAAAGAAACAGCTCCAGAAACTGGAGTCCAGGGTAAATTTGAGTGTTTGGAACGAAACATTGTTAGGTGTACTGGTCATGGCAGAGATTTGACAGGTGAAACAATAACTCTCTACTGAAGGTGCGTGAGTTAGAGTCTGAAGTTGAAGCTGAGCAGAGACGTGGTGCAGACGCTGTGAAAGGAGTGCGCAAATATGAGAGGAGGGTGAAGGAGCTCACCTACCAGGTAAAACTACCCAGGAATTAGAAATTTACCACCTTTCTTAACAACATACAGTTTAACTAAGACCATGACCAATATTTACACCCAAAGACTGAGGAAGACAAGAAGAACGTGATCCGACTGCAGGATCTGGTAGACAAGCTGCAGCTGAAAGTAAAGGCCTACAAGCGCCAGGCTGAAGAATCTGTAAGTCTAATATCAAATGTCTTGAGCATCAAGTTTTAGTATTGACAAAAACGTCCAGGGCCATGAATGCACTGCTATGAAATGGGTTGGATATCTTGTGTAATCGTAACAGGAGGAGCAGGCCAACACTCACCTGTCCAGGTACAGGAAGGTGCAGCATGAGCTGGAGGAGGCTCAGGCGCGCTGACATCGCCGAATCCCAGGTCAACAAGCTGAGGGCCAAGAGCCGTGAGGTCGGGAAGGTAACAACTGATGATCATGTAGAACTCTGAAAGGTTACTTTTTATACATAATATTTATGGAACATTTTCCACAGAATCTAACTATATTATTTCGCATTTTCAAGAGTAAAGATGAAGAATGAAGACAAGAAACCACACCTACAAGCAAGCATATGATATGACTTACTTGTGTTGAGTTTTTCTGTGTCCAATAAAACGGCAAGTTTTGACTTCATTGTCCATTATTTTTTCCACTTTCAAACTTCATCACATGCACTTTTTTTTAAAGACATACAGCTAGTAAAGGACAGTTTCATCTCTGCAGATTGATTCATAAATCATTTGCATTATCATCTATAGGAGATAAATAATAATAAATCCAAAATAATATTTATAGTATAGTTTATATATTTATAGTATTTTTATATTATATTTATATAATATATTATATTTATATAATTTTTATAGTCATTCATTAGCTGAGATTTTTGCTAAAACATCTCATCATTAATATCAGTATTAAATTATGTTTAAATCCATACCTTTCAGTATCAAATAAATTATATTTATAATCCAAAACTTTCTTGTCCTTCCTTATTTTTCAGATGTATTCGCAACATCTAAGTATGTTGATATAAACAATATTGTCTGATTCTAGGGGAGAAACTCTGAGTTTGACATGATGTTCCGCACACAGAGAAGTTCCGCGCATGCAGTGGTTAAAGCAACACTGTGGTTGTATCTGAAATCGCAAACTTCCTACTACACAAATAATAAAATAATACATTTTATTTAAAGGTGCCTTTCAAAGCACTCAAGGACACCATACAGTTGAGTGATAGTCATAAAAACAAATCAAGACAGCTATACAACAAAACAACAGCTGTTTAACATTAGATCATTTTAAATTGATCATAGAACGCTAATTTAAATAGATACGTTTTAAGACGTGATTTAAAAGTAGCCAGACAATCACTTTCTTGTTTAGATTGTGGAAGAAAATTCCAGAGACGAGGAGCAGCGCAGCTGAATGCCCTGGACCCCATAGTGACTAAACGAACAGAGGGTACAACAAGAGAAACAGATGAATGACACTGATATGTGTGACACTGCACATATATACAGAGTTTCCCACTGTTTGCACATACTATTCTCCTAAATTGCTTCTCTTCGTTTTAAAGAGTACACTGCTTATATTTATCAAGCAGTAAAAACGCCCCTTCCTGCACCCAAAACAAGGTGTCTGTGGTTGAGAGTCCGAAACAAGGACTGGTGGGACAATGTCCTGCTCCATTCACAGACGATGAGTGGAAGGAGAATTTTAGAATGACACGACAGTCATTTATGACACTTCATTCAACAACAACAACAGCTTGTTCCACGTGTCATACGTCATTACGCCATTTCTACGTCACTGCACGTGCACAGTACTTTCTAGTTTCATTTTAAATCCGATCAACTGTTTACTTGTCCTCTCGATGGGATTAGAAAAGGTTTAAATTGAAACCACCCCTTACAATCCGAATGAAATTTTAATCTGATTTGGCCAATTCAACTGCAGTAACTAATGTGCTCATCCACAGAATCAGACACTGCAACAGTTTTTACATATTGCATGTCACATTATGAATTATGATCGTATTTGAGCAATTGCAGTATTCAATACATTTACATTTAATCATTTAGCAGACACTTTTATCCAAAACAACTTACAAATGAGGAGAACAATAGAAGCAATCAAACCAACAAAAGGGCAACAATATGCAAGTGCTGTGACTAGTCACAGTTAGTCTAGCACTATAGATAGATAGATAGATAGATAGATAGCTGACTCACATCACAGAAGTCTACTACAGTATTGCGTCAGACAGTGCATTGTAGTATCCCAGAGGAAAAATTCCATTCATTCATTGACATAAGAGAGGAAGAATTGTCTAAATCGTTAAATCATCTAAATCAACAACACATATGTTAGACCCTATACTGAATAAGCTACTGAAAGAGATGCTTCCAGGGGTCATAGATCCTCTTCTTAATATTATTAATTCATCATTGTCATTAGAATACATACCAAAAACTTTTAAGCTGGCTATTATTAAACCTCTTATTTAAAAAAACGCAACTTGATTCAAGACAATTAGTCAATTACAAGCCGATCCCGAATTTACCTTTTCTGTCAAAAATACTAGAAAAGGCAGTATCCTAACCCTAACTATTTTCCTTTTTAGAAAGAAATAGTATCTGTGAGGATTTCCAGTCAGGATTTAGACCATACCATAGTACTGAGACGGCTCTCATTAGAGTTAAAAATGATTTGCTATTATCATCAAATCATACTTATCTGACTGTTATCAGTTTGTAGTAGTAAACGAAGAGAGGTCATATCGATCACAAGTTCAGTATGGAGTACCGCAAGGCTCAGTTCTAGGACCGTTGCTTTTCACTCTGTACATGCTACCCTTGGGAGATATCATTAGGAAGCATGGCGTTAGTTTTCAGTTACGCTGATGATACTCAGCTCTATATTTCTTCGCTCCCTGACGAAACTTACCAATTCACAAAATTAATGGAATGCATAGCTGATATAAAAATTGGATGACTAGTAATTTCTTACTACTAAATTCAGAAAAAACAGAGATTCTAATTATTGGACCAAAAACCTCCTCACGCAATAACCTAGAATACTGTCTAACACTTGATGGCTGCTCTGTTAAGTCAGTTAGGAACCTGGGTGTGGTCATTGATCTTTCATTTGAAAGCCACATTTCTAGCATTTGTAAAACCGCATTCTTCCATCTTAAAAATATATCTAAACTACGACATATGCTCTCAATGACAAATGTGGAACAGTTAGTTCATGCGTTCATGACCTCAAGGCTAGATTACTGTAATGCTCTACTGGGTGGTTGTTCTGCTTGCTTGATAAACAAACTCCAGCTGGTCCACAATGCAATGCAAGAGTTCTTACTAGAACTAGGAAGTATGACCATATTAGCCCACTTCTGTCAACACTGCATTGGTTCCCTATTAAACGTCGTAAACATTTTAAAATCTTGCTAATTACTTACAAAGCAGTAAATGGTTTACTTCCCCAGTACTTGAGCAAGCTCTTAACGCATTATAGGGCTAAATGTCTATTGCGATCTCAAAATTCTGGCCAGCTGATAATACCTAGAATGTCAAAATCCACCGCAGGCAGTAGATCCTTTTCCTATTTAGAACCTAAACTTTGGAACAGTCTTCCTAGCATTGTTCGGGAAACAGACACTCTTTAAATCTAGACTAAACTCAATTAGGTCAGCCAGAACCGGGAACACTTCCTACAACACCCAATGTACTTTTTACATTATAAGAAGAATGGCATCTACGCTAATATTAGTCTCTCTGTTTATGCCGAGGTTTAGCGTAGTCAGCCGGATTCAGGCCGTATCGAGATCAGATGGAGGACCTGTGCCTAAACTCGAGCACAACACATCCCTGAAGTGTCAGCAGAGATTGCGTCAACTATCCCTGTGGCATGTGTTAAAACACTGCCCACTATGCTATTGTTTCACCGCTGTTAATACTCCCATGCAAAGCCTACTCATTCATGTAGCCTATTATGGAAAACTACGCTATCACTCTTAATACCATACAAATGTGAAGCCTATATAATTCACATTTCTATTTATTATCTTAAAAATATATCTAAACTACGACATATGCTCTCAATGACAAATGCAGAACAGTTAGTTCATGCGTTCATGACCTCAAGGCTAGATTACTGTAACGCTCTACTGGGTGGTTGTTCCGCTCGCCTGATAAATAAACTACAGCTCGTCCAAAATGCAGCAGCTAGAGTTCTTACTAGAACTGGGAAGTATGACCATATTAGCCCAGTTCTGTCAACACTGCATTGGCTTCCTGTTAAACATTGTATAGATTTTAAAATCTTGCTAATTACTTGCAAAGCACTAAATGGTTTATCTCCCCAGTACCTGAGCGAGCTCTTAAAGCATTATAGTCCTTCACGTCTATTGCGATCTCAGAATTCAGGCCAGCTGATAATACCTAGAATAACAAAATCAACCGCAGGCGGTAGATCCTTCTCCTATTTGGCACCTAAACTCTGGAACAATCTTCCTAGCATTGTTTGGGAAGCAGACACACTCTGTCAGGCACAGAGCGGATCATATGCTCTAGTCTGCGCAGACCAAAAAACGTATCGGACCCATTTGAATTCTGCACAGAATGCTATATTTTAAAGCGATAAGGAGGAGAAACGGTTAGACAAGACTCTGCATTACTAGAAACAGCGCTGTCATGTAGAAGATATAAGACCGGTGCCATGCATCAACATATTAGCATGATTATGTTCACTGTTTTGCTTTAGTAACAGCTTCATATTAAATCTAAAAGGGGAATCTATTAGACTGTGGCTGTCATAAGCTGTCAAATGCAGCTTTGCCGAGCTCAACGCCTCTGGCCGAGCTGTGATATAAATGAAACACTATTGGCTATTTTTAAAAAGGGGAGGAGCTTTTTGATTTGTCCCACCCTGTCTTCCTGTTTCAGTAGAAATTACGTCAACACATTGAACAATGCTGCGCGTTTCAAGGCACTTCAGTAGGCCTTTAAAGACCACTCTTGCTGCTGCATTCTGGATCAGTTGCAGAGGTTTAAAAGTGCATGATGGAAGGCTTGCCAAGAGAGCATTGCAGTAGTCCAGTCTGGATAGAACAAAAGCGTGGACAAGGAGTTGTGAGAAAACCTTTCAAAAATATATATATAAAAAAAAGAATTTATAACAAAACAAAACACAACAGACCATTTGGAACATCTCAGGAGCTCCTGTTTTAGATATTTGTACTCTGAACTTGAACTTTATTACTTATATTAAGATGAAATTTCAAAGTTTTATTCTGAAAATTTTATATTGGAAAAACAGCCCAGATATGACAGAACATTTAAGACATTGCTCCAGACCAGAAGCGCTCTCTCTCGTGCGCTCTCTCTCTTTCTTGTGCGCAATCCCAGTTCTCTCAGACAGCGCGCGATCAGTTCTCCTTGCGCCTGAATGGTCAAATGCACACATAGTTGTCAAAATGTCCATCGTGTGGAGTATTTCACGTAAATACAGTCGGTTATGGCTGAAGTGGACGTAAACAGGTGGCTGAAAACAGGATATGTGTCAGTATTACATCCATGGATTCGGTCTTAAAATGACAGTAGTCTGAAATATTTGTCTGTTATTAATGTTCATAAAACAACAAAATGTGTTAAATGAATGTATATATATATATATATACACACACACACACACACACACACACACACAAAGACAGTAGTCTTTTCACTTTGCTGGTTATATTGCTGTTGGTTTAAATATAACCACAGCTCAGCAGAAAGAAATGGATCTTTACATGAGCAAAAAGCTGGACTTCATCATATGTAACTTCTGCTCAAATGCATCCTAGCATGCCACAATAGTTTTGCATTTGAGCACATATTTAAGCTAGGCAGAGCAAAATAACTGTTTCTTAAAGAATCATGAAAGAACAATACGTTCTATATACCTTACACCTAGTGTTATTAGGCAAAACATTTACTGTATGCTCATATTTAAATCAAGCTAGAGCCTTAAACTCTTCTGAATGCAGTTAATACTCCCTACAACGTAAACCACAGAGTAAAATAGTATACTGGAAGTGCCAACTGGACGTATTCAACAAACAGAAATGTAAACATTCACATTACTTATTCTTATTGATTTAAGGTAAATTAAAAATGAAGCAGAAGACTTACTGACGGTTCCCATCAAGCCTTCACTGTTGCTTGTATGGACAAGTGACCTAATCCTCATAATACAAACAGCAGCTCTCGCTATGCTATAATTATGATTTTTCCATATAAGCACATGCTGTTTATAACTTTGAGAGTCTTAATATCACTATGTGTCCAGTTTACTTCATGCCATGTCTACTGAGATTTAATAGCCCAATAAAAAAATCTGTCAGTGATATTATTTTTCATTTGGAAGGATGACTTGTTACCACCCATCTCTGGTAATAAATCTTCGAGGTTTTTAAGATTTTAATTTTATCTCCTGCTGGCAAAAGTTGGGAGAATTCTTGGAAAACCAGCCAAGCTGTCCTCTCTGCCCCTGGCTCATGTGATCACTACCAACACTGATATCAAACCTTAATTGCAATGTAAATGAACAACGGGAACAGACAAAGCAGCTTTAACTGACATATAAATTCTAAGTTACAAGTCTTGATGTCACCTGAAACAGAATACCGGTGACATTTGACTGCTTCTTTGTATCTGAGAGTTTCTCTGCTGTGCCAAGTTCCCTTAGTTTTAAAGATGGTACACTGAAATAGGACCTCAGCAACATCAAATTAAACTTATCAAACAGGTAATGCATTTGCATTAAAAAAAATCGAACATCTACAAGAGTTACAATCTAAAAAAAACATGGACTGTGACAAACTTTTATGCCATATCTATTAACCCAACACCCATTATCTGTGTGTACCAATATAACGATATTCCTCGTATTAGATGAATGACAACATCTTCCAATTTCCTCCCCGGAACAGAGAAACATCACACCAAGTAAAATAACATGACCAAATCTGTCTGGACAGTTCTGCTGAGTGCTCAGTAATGACACTATATAAACGGCAGCCCCTGACCCCCAAAGACTAACAGTGACCAGGCTAAGGTGGGGGAACTGCACATTTTAATTTGACAGGTTGATTTTACTATAAGAATTAATGTAGAACGCCTGAGTGTTCTTTATCAAATGATGTATACTAACACATAATGGAAGATGCTAATACACTTCACTGACTATCTCTTGATCTTTTTCAGAATCCGTAAATTGACAGCTGCTTTTTCCCCTCTCGGAGCATCATAAAAGGTAAACTAACACAAGTAACGTCTACTGATTACAACATTGTAATGATAATGACAAGATGACCAGTTTATAATGTGAAATCCTGAGAAAAGTAGAGGTGTAATACTAAGCAGAGTTAAGGTGAATATTTTACTCCACAGAGCAATCATGGGAGATGGTGAGATGGAGTGCTTCGGCCCGGCGGCCATTTTCCTCCGGAAGCCGGAAAGAGAGAGACTAGAGGCTCAGAACACCCCCTTTGATGCCAAAACGGCATTCTTCGTGACAGATCCAGATGAGATGTACCTGAAGGGTACTCTTGTTAGTAAAGAGGGTGGAAAAGCTACTGTCAAAACTCACAGTGGGAAAGTAAGTATCATGGATAAAAAACTATTTCATATGTTACTGTGCTTGAGTCTGCAGAGGTTAAAGATCTTCAGTTAAATATCATACAAATGTGTGTACAAAAAGTCTAATCTTTCTTGATCACCGATCAATGTTCATTACAGACTGTCACGGTAAAAGAAGATGAAATCTTCGCCATGAATCCTCCCAAGTTTGACAAAATTGAGGACATGGCCATGATGACCCACCTCAATGAGCCTGCTGTGCTGTTTAACCTCAAAGAGCGTTACGCAGCATGGATGATCTACGTGAGTCTAAGCAAATTATATTTTGTTCTTTTATTCATGGGAGGCGAAAGAATTGTTAAACTGGACTATCTATCTCCGTTTCAGACCTACTCTGGCTTGTTCTGCGTCACTGTCAATCCTTACAAGTGGCTCCCAGTGTACGATACAGTCGTTGTGGCTGGATACAGAGGCAAAAAGAGGATTGAAGCCCCGCCTCACATCTTCTCCATCTCCGACAACGCCTACCAGTTCATGCTCACTGGTAAGTGGATTCCAGAAGTGTCTCAACAAACGAGTTATTACCGTTTATAAATTTATATTTGTAAAGTTATTGCAGGAAACTGCAAACTACAATTTCATTTATCTGTGTGTTTATGTCATATCCATGAAAAGCAAACAGTTCAGGCAACTACTATCTGCAGGGGAAGTTAGTCTTCCACAAGTAACTTTTAGTTTTATGCTTCAACTGCTAGAAAGCCAAAAGTTACATAATGTAGCCTTGATAGATGAATAGACTAAATACAAACAATATGTACATTATTTTATAATGTTCACTGTTGCAAAAAATGTTTAATAAGTTAATATAAAAAAGCACTGATAATGATTTTTATCCTTAGTTAACAACTAGCTAGTAAACCATAGCAGGTGTTTCAATGTTTCGTTCAATTAGTAACTGCTTCATAACTACCATTAAGCAGTATTATTGGATAAAAAAAAAATGTTACTGAACCTCATCTATGTGCATTTACATGGATAAATGAAGGAACTAAAAATATTTTATAATACTTTATGCCTTCAAGTTAATACAAAGTACTACCTTTATTTGGAAACCCTATTAACATTTCATGGTGTAATTTCAGATCGTGAGAACCAGTCTGTCCTGATTACGTGAGTAAATATTCTCCTGAAGCTTTTCGATTATTATGTAAATCAGTAGAAGATTTATGACTAAATCATGATCTATTGTGAACCTCCAGTGGAGAATCTGGTGCTGGAAAGACTGTGAACACAAAACGTGTCATTCAGTACTTCGCAACTGTTGGTGCAATGTCTGGACCGAAGAAGGCAGAACCTGTCCCTGGAAAAATGCAGGTTAGTGAATATCTCTTCAAGACAATGTTATTGATTACACCATTGTTTCTCAACTCCATTCCTGGGAACCCACCTACCACAAAGTTTTTGATATCTTGCTAGTTAAAACACCTTCAACTCATCAGCTTCTTAATGTGTTGAATAGGAAGACATCTAAAACATTCTGGGAGGTGGGTGCTGAGGACTGGAGATACGTTGGATTACACTGCATTACAGTATTTGTGCTTTACCTCATAACTATCCATTGTACTACAATTACATATAGGGATCACTGGAGGACCAAATCGTGGCAGCCAACCCTCTGCTGGAGGCTTATGGTAATGCCAAGACTGTGAGAAATGACAACTCCTCTCGTTTTGTAAGTTGAACTAATAAAAATTATACAACTTCAGTCACACCTTCAAAGCTGCCAAACTTTGAAAAACCTGAGCTTTTGTAAATGATTTCAATCTGCTTAGGGTAAATTCATCAGGATTCACTTTGGGACCACTGGAAAACTGGCCTCAGCTGATATTGAAACTTGTGAGTCAACATTGTTTTAAGCCAAACATTTTAATTGGAGGTTAAGATGTGGGTCAAAGTCAATGTCTTTTCTCTCTCTCTCTCTCTCTTTCTCTTTTAAAGATCTGCTGGAAAAGTCAAGAGTAACATTCCAGCTGTCTGCTGAGAGGAGCTACCACATCTTCTACCAGCTCATGACCGGACACAAGCCAGAGCTGCTCGGTGAGAAATCTACAGTATTGTGCATTTCATTTATTTCCGTGTTTGAGAACATTGTTACCATACTGCACTTCAATTTTTTTACAGAGGCCCTGCTCATCACCACCAACCCTTACGACTATCCAATGATCAGCCAGGGTGAAATCACTGTCAAGAGTATCAATGATGTGGAGGAGTTCATTGCCACAGATGTATGTGGACAACTGCATTATTATTAGTAGTAGTATTTTCAGATTCTATGCAATATATCTGAGCAAACATAAACATCAGAATAACACTAGCATAAACTGAATACTGCATGACATACAATATGAAATACCCGTCTCTTTGACTTTAATTAATAATGTGTGATTCATTTGGTCAATGTATAAACAGACTGCCATTGACATTCTGGGCTTCACTGCTGATGAGAAAAACAGCATCTACAAGCTGACAGGTGCTGTGATGCATCATGGGAACATGAAGTTTAAACAGAAGCAGAGAGAGGAGCAGGCCGAGCCTGATGGCACTGAGGGTAAGACGTACTATTAGCACATATTAACAGGTAAACATTCACTTCATTAGCGACAATAATGCATAAAACTTCTCTGTTCTTCCTCAGTGGCTGATAAAATCGCCTACCTCATGGGCCTCAACTCCGCTGACATGCTGAAAGCTCTGTGTTACCCCAGAGTGAAGGTCGGAAATGAGATGGTGACCAAAGGCCAGACAGTACCACAGGTGCTCACTTATCTACTCTACTCGATAGATGAATAAAGCTAGAAATGTCTCATAGACATTCAAAGTGTAATAATATGATCTACACTGACCTTTGAATGTCTCAGGTGAACAACGCAGTCTCTGCACTCAGCAAGTCTGTCTATGAGAAAATGTTCTTGTGGATGGTCTTCCGTATCAATGAGATGTTGGACACAAAGCAGCCTAGACAGTTCTTCATTGGTGTGCTGGACATCGCTGGATTTGAGATCTTTGATGTGAGCATCAGTTATTAATGTGTGTGTAAGAATCAAGACATAAAAGTCAGCAGTAAGAACTTTCCTCTGTTTAATTATCAGTTCAACAGCTTGGAGCAGCTTTGCATCAACTTCACAAATGAGAAACTGCAACAGTTCTTCAACCACCACATGTTTGTTCTGGAGCAAGAGGAGTACAAGAAAGAAGGCATTGAATGGGAGTTCATTGACTTTGGTATGGACTTGGCTGCCTGCATTGAGCTCATTGAGAAGGTAAGAGAGGACATTCAGCAAATTAAAATGATTATTCATATTCTGTCTGTACTTGAGCATGAATTTCTTCAACAGCCAATGGGCATCTTCTCCATCCTTGAAGAGGAGTGCATGTTCCCCAAAGCTACAGACACAAGCTTCAAAAACAAGTTGCATGATCAGCATCTGGGCAAAACTGCAGCTTTCCAGAAGCCCAAGCCTGCCAAAGGTAAGGCAGAGGCCCACTTCTCTCTGGTGCACTACGCCGGCACTGTGGACTACAACATTAATGGCTGGTTGGACAAGAACAAGGATCCACTGAATGACTCTGTTGTGCAACTCTACCAAAAGTCATCGCTCAAAGTGCTGGCCTTCCTGTATGCCACTCATGGAGCTGAAGGTACGAACATCTGCATTTCCTTTGTGTTTTTAACTATGTACAAGACACATGCTTATATAAAAAACAGAGAAAAGAATAAGATTTTCAGAGTGTTACACACTATGTGATCACAGATTCTAAAGTTTCATGAAAATGTGACATATCTATGCAAGATAACAAATAGATTCAACAAGATTCAAATAGAGCTTTATTGAAGGGTTTAATGGAAAGTAATACAAGATCAAAAAAAGAAATTTTTTTTTATCAACATAAAACAGCTGAGGGCGGTGGAAAGAAGAAGAAGAAGGGTGGTTCCTTCCAGACTGTCTCTGCACTTTTTAGGGTAAACAGATTCTCTCTTTTAATGAAGGAGGTGACATTTTTCTCTAATAAAGATTGGACTAATGACAAATATTTCCACAGGAGAACTTGGGTAAGCTGATGACTAACCTGAGGAGCACTCACCCTCACTTTGTGCGCTGCTTGATTCCTAATGAGTCCAAGACTCCAGGTAAACTTAATCCCTGAAGACTCAAGTGAATCACAATTAACAGTTAAAACACATCTGGAATTAAAAGAACATCTTTATTGCAGGTCTGATGGAGAACTACCTGGTTATCCACCAGCTCAGGTGTAATGGTGTGCTGGAAGGCATCAGAATCTGCAGGAAGGGATTCCCCAGCAGAATCCTCTATGGTGACTTCAAGCAGAGGTAAAGACACCTTTTTGCAACCTCCAAATTAGAGATGATGCACCACCTGATCTTCATCATCTTATGAATATTTTTCACAAGAACATGACTCTACCCTGAATGTCCTCTAGATACAAAGTATTAAACGCTAGCGTCATCCCTGATGGACAGTTCATTGACAACAAAAAGGCTTCAGAGAAACTCTTGGGCTCTATTGATGTTGACCACACCCAATACAAGTTTGGGCACACCAAGGTGATCAAACCCTACTAACCCTAAACCAAAAGTATATGGACACCCAAAAATGTAAATTCTGTCATTGACTCACCTTCACGTTGTACGTTGTACCACTTACTTTCTTCTGTGGAACAGAAGAGAAGATATTTGAAGTGTTTCAGCTGTTTTTTCTCTATACAATCAAAGTTATTGTGGTTCAAATTGAACAGCCTGAGTACATTTTTACATGCATTTTTTGGGTGAAGCATCCCTTTAAGATCAGGCACTGCAGTGGTGATGGGGTCTGGCTTACAGTCGGCATTGTAATTCATCTTAAATGTGTTCAATTTGTGTTTGGGTTGAGGCTTTGTGCCTGTCAAGTTCACACCAGGCTTAGTAAAGTATTTCTTAATAGACCCCACATTGTGCATAGAGACATTGTTATGCCTCCTCAAACAGTTGAGTCAAAGTTGAAAACACAGAATTCTCCAGAAAGTCATTGTATATTACAGAATATAACAGATTTATTTTCACATCTATTTTGCTTCTTTAAAACTACTATTTTCCAAATGTTCTTGTAGGTGTTCTTCAAAGCTGGTCTGTTGGGTGCTCTTGAAGAGATGAGAGATGAGAAACTAGCATTACTGGTTACCATGACTCAGGCTTTGTGCCGTGGATACGTCATGAGGAAGGAGTTTGTCAAAATGATGGAGAGGAGGTATAAATGAATTAACAAAACTGTTTAAAACAACTGTTTGTTACGAAAGATTGATAATGACTAATTTACTAATTGCAAATTACACAGAGAATCAATTTATTCCATCCAATACAACATCCGCTCATTCATGAATGTGAAACATTGGCCATGGATGAAGCTCTACTTCAAGATCAAGCCTCTTCTGAAGAGTGCAGAGACTGAGAAAGAAATGGCAGCAATGAAGGAGAACTATGAGAAAATGAAAGAGGATCTAGCAAAGGCTTTAGCTAAAAAGAAAGAGCTTGAGGAGAAAATGGTGTCACTTCTTCAGGAGAAAAACGATCTTCAACTGCAAGTAGCAGCTGTGAGTATTTCAGCTCTTATTGATCCTAATATAGATGCAACAGCTATGAACATAAGCCATTAAACTAAATCCATCTCAATGAACAGGAAACTGAAAACCTCTCTGATGCTGAGGAGAGATGTGAAGGTCTCATCAAAAGCAAGATCCAGCTTGAGGCAAAACTCAAAGAGAGCAACGAGAGACTGGAGGATGAGGAAGAAATCAATGCTGAACTCACTGCCAAGAAGAGGAAACTGGAGGACGAATGCTCTGAACTGAAGAAAGACATCGATGACCTAGAGCTCACCTTGGCCAAAGTGGAGAAGGAGAAACATGCAACAGAAAATAAGGTCAATCATCTTTTCACATGTTCTTCACACTGCTGATTGTTCAGGACCTTGAGAATGAAAACAATGAACAATGTTTCTATTTAGGTTAAAAACCTGACGGAGGAGATGGCCTCTCAGGATGAGAGCATTGCCAAGTTGACCAAAGAGAAGAAAGCCCTCCAAGAGGCACACCAGCAGACTCTCGATGACCTTCAGGCAGAGGAAGACAAAGTCAACACTCTGACTAAATCTAAGACAAAGCTTGAGCAGCAAGTGGATGATGTAAGATGTTTGGCATGAAACTAAGAGCAATGGGAAATTAATTTTGTGTCTCTATACCAGCATTAAATGCTCTGGTTTCTGTAACAATAGCTTGAGGGTTCACTGGAGCAAGAGAAGAAGCTCCGTATGGACCTTGAGAGAGCCAAGAGGAAGCTTGAGGGTGATCTGAAACTGGCCCAGGAGTCCATAATGGACCTGGAGAATGACAAACAGCAATCAGATGAGAAGATCAAAAAGTAAGCGGACGTTAGTATTCACACAATTACAAAAAATTAGTATTTTACACATTTTACAAAACAATACTTTAAATACAGGAAAGACTTTGAGATTAGTCAGTTTCTCAGCAAGATTGAGGATGAACAATCTTTGGGAGCACAGCTTCAGAAGAAGATTAAAGAACTTCAGGTAACACTGACCATAATCTTTTCAATATGAAACTGTGAAGTAGATGCATAGCTGGGAAAACCCACGTTACCAATATCACTGGGTAATTCAGTTTTCTTTATTTATTTAGGCCCGTATCGAGGAGCTGGAAGAGGAAATTGAGGCCGAGCGAGCTGCTCGTGCTAAAGTGGAGAAGCAGAGAGCTGATCTCTCCAGGGAACTTGAAGAGATCAGTGAGAGGCTTGAGGAAGCTGGTGGTGCCACTGCTGCCCAGATTGAGATGAACAAGAAGCGTGAAGCTGAATTCCAGAAGTTGCGTCGTGATCTGGAAGAGTCCACCTTGCAGCATGAGGCTACGGCCGCAGCTCTCCGAAAGAAGCAGGCAGACAGTGTGGCTGAGCTTGGAGAACAGATCGACAACCTCCAGCGGGTCAAGCAGAAGCTGGAGAAGGAGAAGAGTGAATACAAGATGGAGATTGATGACTTGACAAGCAACATGGAGGCTGTGGCTAAATCAAAGGTAATTTCACTAAAGGATCATTAAGTATAAAGCATCATTACAAACATCTGCATATAACCTTGAATCTCTTTAGGCTAATTTAGAGAAGATGTGCCGCACCCTGGAAGACCAGCTGAGTGAAATCAAGGCCAAGAGTGATGAAAATATTCGTCAGTTGAATGACATGAATGCACAACGTGCAAGACTTCAGACTGAAAATGGTAAGACAGAGTAAGCTACACGTGTAAAAATCTCAAAAATTGAGTAAAAAGTTTGTATGTTATTATATTTCATGGTAATATCTGTAACCTGTTCCCAAGGTGAATTTAGTCGCCAACTGGAAGAGAAAGAAGCACTTGTTTCACAATTAACTAGAGGAAAACAGGCTTATGTACAACAAATAGAGGAACTCAAAAGACATATTGAGGAAGAAGTCAAGGTAGAGTTATACATAAATATTATGCTTTTTTATAATGTAAACAATTCTATAGATGGTAATTCAAAATGTTCTGCCTGATAGGCTAAGAACGCTCTGGCCCATGCGGTTCAGTCTGCCCGCCATGACTGTGATTTGCTCAGAGAGCAGTATGAGGAAGAGCAGGAGGCCAAAGCTGAACTCCAGCGTGGAATGTCTAAGGCCAACAGTGAGGTGGCTCAGTGGAGAACCAAATATGAGACTGATGCCATCCAACGCACTGAGGAGCTTGAGGATTCCAAGTAAATACATCTTTGGAAAAAATCTTCAGTATCCTACATTTAATATGACAAAGATTTCATAATTTCAAATCACTTTCCTCAGGAAAAAGCTGGCCCAGCGTCTGCAGGATGCTGAAGAATCCATTGAGGCAGTGAACTCCAAGTGTGCCTCTCTGGAAAAGACCAAACAGAGACTGCAGGGTGAAGTAGAGGATCTCATGATTGATGTGGAGAGGGCAAATGCGTTGGCAGCCAACCTTGACAAGAAGCAGAGAAACTTTGACAAGGTAAGAAATACATGGATGGCCTGTAAACATAAACCTTGAACCGACGACTTAGCTAATTAACAATGACTACATTTATTTCATTATCAGGTGCTAGCAGATTGGAAACAGAAGTATGAGGAAAGTCAGGCTGAACTAGAAGGTGCTCAGAAAGAAGCTCGTTCTCTCAGCACTGAGCTTTTCAAAATGAAGAACTCCTATGAGGAAGCTCTTGACCACCTTGAGACCCTGAAGAGGGAGAACAAGAATCTGCAACGTAATGCAACTTTCTGTTTGTAAACCAAGGACTAAAAAAAAAAGATATGCATTATAACAGAAAATCTTACACTTATGATTTTTAAACCCATTTAGAGGAGATTTCTGACCTCACTGAGCAGCTTGGAGAGACTGGAAAGAGCATTCATGAGTTAGAGAAAGCCAAGAAGACAGTGGAGTCTGAGAAATCAGAGATCCAGAGTGCACTTGAAGAAGCTGAGGTGCCATTCCTTTGCTATAAAACAAACATTATGATACCATTGCTTTAATATTAAAACATTGAATATGGAATGGTTCTAAACCTTAAATGGAAATCTTAATGTCTGCTAATTATGTCCTTAAACCTTCATAAATGTACTTCCATCACTCTGGAGGCTACAGTATAATGTGACAAATTTAAAAAGTAAGTCAATTGTTTCCTTTTGTCCTTGTAGGGCACCCTAGAGCATGAAGAGTCCAAAATTCTTCGTGTGCAGCTGGAGCTGAACCAGGTGAAGAGTGAGATTGACAGGAAGCTTGCTGAGAAGGATGAGGAGATGGAACAGATCAAGAGGAACAGCCAAAGAATCATCGATTCCATGCAAAGCACTCTGGACTCTGAGGTCAGGAGCAGAAATGATGCCCTGAGAGTCAAAAAGAAGATGGAGGGAGATCTGAATGAGATGGAGATCCAGCTGAGTCATGCCAACCGCCAGGCTGCTGAGGCCCAGAAACAGCTCAGGAACGTCCAAGGCCAACTCAAGGTATCTTTCTGTAGAATGTGGAATTACAATAAATATTAAATGTTTGACAATATGAATATGATACATGAATTAACCAAAGCATGACAACTAACAAAGAAAGAATATTACCACAGGATGCCCAGCTGCACCTTGATGACGCTCTCAGAGGACAGGAGGACATGAAGGAGCAGGTGGCCATGGTGGAGCGCAGGAATAACCTGATGCAAGCAGAGATTGAGGAGCTGAGAACTGCACTGGAGCAAACAGAGAGAGGCCGCAAAGTGGCGGAGCAGGAGCTGGTTGATGCCAGCGAGCGTGTGGGACTGCTGCACTCACAAGTACAAACAATTACTAAATACTTTGAACAAGTAAATTTTAAATATTGTATGTTAAATAGCTGTTGTTTTGTTGTATTGTGTCTTGATTTGTTTTATGACTATCATTCTACTGTATGGTGTCCTTGAGTGTTTTGAAAGGTGCCTTTAAATAAAATGTATTATTATTATTATTATTATTAAGAAATTCAGGATACATGATAAACTTTCATATAAATGTACACTATACTAACTGTTTACATCCCACAGAATACAAGTCTTATTAACACCAAGAAGAAGCTTGAGGCTGATCTGGTCCAGGTTCAAGGTGAGGTGGATGATTCAGTCCAGGAGGCCAGAAATGCAGAGGAGAAGGCCAAGAAGGCCATCACTGATGTGAGTGTTTACATTCTGCTTCTCTATTCTAATTGAAACAGTTATTTGTATTGTATTTGTATCGATATTGGTTAATTCATTTTAAATGGCTTCTATTTCAGGCTGCTATGATGGCTGAGGAGCTGAAGAAGGAGCAGGACACCAGTGCTCACCTGGAGAGGATGAAGAAGAACCTGGAGGTGACTGTCAAAGACCTGCAGCACCGTCTGGATGAGGCTGAAAGTCTGGCCATGAAGGGTGGAAAGAAACAGCTCCAGAAACTGGAGTCCAGGGTAAATTTGAGTGTTTAGGAACAAAACACATTTTTAGATGTACTGGTCATGGCAGAGATTTGACAGGTGAAACAATAACTCTCTACTGAAGGTGCGTGAGTTAGAGTCTGAAGTTGAAGCTGAGCAGAGACGTGGTGCAGACGCTGTGAAAGGAGTGCGCAAATATGAGAGGAGGGTGAAGGAGCTCACCTACCAGGTAAAACTACCCAGGAATTAGAAATTCACCACCTTTTACAATATACAGTTTAACTAAGACCATGACCAATATTTACACCCAAAGACTGACGAAGACAAAAAGAACGTGATCCGACTGCAGGATCTGGTAGACAAGCTGCAGCTGAAAGTGAAGTCCTACAAGCGTCAGGCTGAAGAATCTGTAAGTCTAATATCAAATGTCTTGAGCGTCAAGTGTTAGTATTGACAAAAACGGCCAGTGCCATGAATGTACTGCTATGAAATGGGTTGGATATCTTGTGTAATCGTAACAGGAGGAGCAGGCCAACACTCACCTGTCCAGGTACAGGAAGGTGCAGCATGAGCTGGAGGAGGCTCAGGAGCGCGCTGACATCGCTGAATCCCAGGTCAACAAGCTGAGGGCCAAGAGCCGTGAAGTTGGCAAGGTATTGTATTTTTTATTTATTTTTTGCAAAAGGGGTAGGGGGTGAATCTTAATATACACTGCTTAATATACAGAAGTTTCTGACTGAAAAAAAACATGCAAATTCAGTTTTGTAAATGTAAATGTCTTTTTATTTACTGAAGAGCAAGGATGAAGAATGAAGATGAGACATCACAACACATCTACAAGCAAGCATATAATATGACTTACTTGTGCTGTGTCTTACATGTCCATTAAATGCAGTTTCTCAAAGCACTCTCTGTCTGTGTTATTGTAGACTGGTAGAGTATGTCACCAATGCCAAGATCACAGGTTCAATTCTCAGGGAATGCATGGACTAATAAAAATAATTCATAAGTTGCTTAAAAAATTTTCTACCAAATGTACAGGTGTCTATATACTTTTATGCAAATACCTCATTTTAAAATTCAGCTAAATTATAAAACCAAGTCATAATTTTATCTGTCAAACATAATACAACAGAGCTATACAGTCCAATCTTCTCACTTTCATTGACGAATGAGAATTACTGTGTGCAAATGAAATGTCAAAAGAATGGACAAACTCCAAAACCACCACCAACAGGTTTCTTGAGGTAGGCCAAAGTGAAGAGCCACCAGCAGCTCTTAAATAGGCAGAGGCCACAGGTGTTGGAGATAATCAGGCATCCAATTGGCAACTATGGATTTAAGTACTTAGCTCCCTAAGTCTGGTCAGAGGTTGAAGGCTTCTCTTGAGGCCTCCCAGTTAGATCATCCCGTAGGCTGGGAGCACTCCCCTCACGAGGGTACCTGCTAGAGTGCACGGCCTCCTTAGCGCCTTGAAACATAGGTGCTTTGTAGATCCTAGGATCGAGCAGATTAACTCCCCTCGCTTGCAAGGGTCGACAGCACTTCGCTGAGTCCTGCTCTCCAGGATGCCCATCTCTAAGATCGGTCTGAGTTGGTCTACTGTCCTCTTGCAGTCTCTCTTTCAGGATGTCTCTTTGTGAGACTTATGTATCTGGAGACTCTGTTTCTGAGGAATCAGACAGGTTGTTGGCAGACTAGGTTACTAGTAGACTCTAGCAACCAGGTCAGCCTCCCTGGTGGCATTCGGGGTTGACTTTGTTCCCCTGAGAAGTGACTGGCTGGGGTTCCTTCAGGTCCCCTAGCCACACTCCCTTAAAGGGACCCCTTCAGTTGAAGTTGTTGGTTCCAGGCCTTTGAGCGGCCTTGGCAGGCCTTCATGTGTTGTTGATGGAGGCCTCTTTGAGGGTTATAGCTTGGGCTTTGACCATAGGGAGTGCTGCCACTGACAGCCCAGTTGTGACCCTGTAGGGAGAGTGGGTCTGGTGTTTCAGTTGAAATTGCTTGATTCTGACAGTTTTCACTGGCCACTAACCATGGTTTCCTCAGAACAAGGAATGAGACACTGCGTCTTTCAGCCATGCCTCGGGGCCCACCTGCATACAGTCCCTTACAGACGATAAGCGGATGACATGTTATTTAGGCGCCCCTTATATACTTTTGGGTTGCACCATTATGATGTCATGGGCTGTCACCGGTCAATATGATATGGCCATGATTTGATAAGTGTTTCAGGAACCGGTTCATGTGGAGACGTTCCCCTAGCGTTTCGATGCAACGTCTCATTCCCTGTTCTCAGGGAACCATGGTTACATGCGTAACCTGAGACATTTCTGCCACTGCTTCATAAGATGCAGTAGCCCAGCGCGGTGGCTACTAGGGATGCACGGATTGGGGTTATATCCGTGGATATTGTGGATAATCTGCGGGTCAGGCGGGCCAAGTAATAAAAAAATAACATTCCAATTAATTGCGGGTGAGTGGTGGGTGGATGAGAGATAAATCATTACAATGTGTTGCTTTTAATAAAGACATGGAACTCTCATTTCAAGGTAAATTGCAACAAACGTGCGTCACTCTTTTATTTTTGTTTTCAACAACAATGTATATCTCTTCAAGGAAAACCAATCAAAAATGGATGATTCAAAACATATGCTTAGAGCACCTCCTAGTGGTCATTTTATAAAACACAAAGGGAAAGAAACTTACATGAGATATTGCTCGATATCTCAATAGCTTAAACTAAAAATATACACAAGCTTACTAAATTATTTTGATAAGAGTGTTTTCTAACATGATGTAAATATTAACGTGTTTAAAGCTTAATTTTAACTAATTTGCAGACTCATTAAGCTTTGCAGTTGTGGAGTTCACTTGTTTAAGCAGCAATGGAAACAAAGCAGATCCAAGAGAAATTTCAAAAAGAAGAATTAAAAACATAACAAATGGAAGGAAAGAAAAGTACCGTGTGGGAACGTTTTAGTGAAGTAGTTAACCAGGACCAATCAAGTGTTGGGTATGTGATTTAAAACAGATGTATGTACCTATATGACAAATTAATTAAAGCCTATATCCAGCCCTTGCTTGGGCTGAACATATTTAATTTAGCTGCTGCTGTTGATTATTGCTGCTCCTGCTGAAGAGAAAGTACAGACTTGATACTACCAATACATTCACAGACATCCTGCTGCTGCACATATAACATACTATAGCAGATCTATACAGGTGGAGCTGGAGAAGGTTCAGGGTTTCTGAAGGCACGCTGCAGACTGCTAACAGCAAACAATGCCAAGTATTTGAATGCTGAGCAGCAAGCTCATTGGCTGCTGGTGCCATCAGCTGCGCTATGTAGATAACTGTGATTGCTAACAAACTGAGTTAAGGACCTATCAGCCTGCGCCATCTAGAGTTTCATGACAGAACTTTGTATTTCTTTCTCCTGATTCTAGTCATCTTATTTCCAAATTTGTTTGTTTATTTGAAAACTGCGTTGCAGTCCCTACTGAGATATTTAAAGCAACCTGGGAGGAAGACCTGGGAGTTGAGCTCTCTGACGATAAGTGTCTGGTTACGATACAGGTCTGCTCAGTAAACAGCAGACACCAACTGATCCAATTCAAGGTTGTTCACTGCTTGCATTACACTAAAACCAAACTGCATAAAATTTTCCTCTCTGTTTCACCAATGTGTGACTGGTGCAAGGTGGCAGAGGATACAACTTCTCATGCTTTCTGGTTTTGCCCTGTCTGGGCTTTGGTCAAGCATATTTAACTGGTACTCCAAGGCTTACAATAGGCCTCTTCCACCGGATGCAGAACTGGCTATCTTTGGTTTTTCACAGCGCACCTCCTGCCTCCCGGGGACATTACAGGGTCTCTAACTCTGGGTATGATTGTAGCTAAGAGACTTGTGCTTAAGAACTGGAAGTCACCCTTACCCCCCTTTACATTCCTTTCGAATGTGAATTATGGACATGATCTCTGTTATACAAATGGAAAGCTTCAGATTTTTGAGAACTAATTCCATTGAAAAAAATTTCCACTAACCATTTAACCAGCCCCTAGTGGCTCCTCTGAGGCTAAAGCTGTACATATTTCTGGGCACCTTGACTGATTGTTTTGCAGGTTTTTACTATAGTACTTTTGGCTACTGAACTAAATATTTATTGTCATTATCATTATAATTTTTTAGTTACTTTATTATTATTATTTTAACATTTATTTCTTTACCTCTTTTTTTCTTTCTTTTTTTTGCTTGTGTGGTCCGAGACAGTGTTGTTTGGGTTAGGAATAGATCTGCTACGCTGCTGCTTCTGCTGCAGAGCACATACAGAGACTTGCTACTGCCAATACATTCACAGACATGCTGCTGCTGCACATATAACATACATGAAATAACTCCCCCAACAAAGTAGGAGACACGAGAATAGATAATACAAGCCACTATATGCATGCTGCTGAGGGAAGAAAACAAGCTGCTGCATTGGCAGACATGCATGTACAGATGGTACTCAGCCAGAATGCATCTTCTGTCGCCACGTGTACCGTCGCGGTTTGCGGCGGGAAATTCATTTCTGCTCTTGAGCGCTAAGTGGTGCTATATCCATAGATTTTCACATGTTATGGAGTGGCCGTATCACAGCTCGTTTTCACGAGTAGCAGTCAGCTGCGCCATGTGGAGATTAAAAAAAAAAAATACTATCAATAAGATTTTTAAAAATCACATGCACACCACATGTAGTAAACATACGCATGCATGTAAGCATTTGCTGTTTAGAATGAATTCAAATAGTAGGCCTACAGTAAATGTCAAAATTGTGTTTACTTTACTAATGCAGTAGCCTACTAATACTCTGTATTTCTCTTTAAAAATATTTCTTACTAGGCCCATGTATTATGTTATTTTCTTCTTGCAATAAAATAAAAAAAAAACAAATGTGAATTATATAGGCTACACATAAAACACATTTGTGATGACGTAGTTTTCCCTAGGCTGCATGAATGAGTAGTCTTTGCATGCGCAATTTAACAGCAGTGAAAATAGTCCAGTGGATATTTAGATAGAGATCCAGGTTCGAGACCTGGATTGGGATAGCCTTTTCAAGCCAACATATTTCGTTTGAAATGTACATTTATTGATCCGAAAATTATCTTTGTTATTAATTTTCTGTCATTTTTATTGTTTAATTTTAATTGATAATGATAACAACATTGTAAATATTTGCCCTTAACCGATGTTGGGTGACAGTCTTTGTTTTACCATTCTTGATGCTTAAGAGCTCAGATTGGTCAAGAATTGGTTTTGTGAATCACTCATGAAACTGACAATGATAACTAATGGATAAATGATAAAGCAACGAAAGAAAAACAATAAATTTCAAAACAGATCCGTATCAAACAAATCAGTGTTGGGTGAACATGATTATTATAGCTTTAAAAAGACTTTAAACATTTTGGTTGACTAAATCAGTCTAAATGACTTAAAAATGAAAATAATAATAGCCTACAAACTAGGCTAAATAGTAGCCTTTTGCTTTATTTTCAAGGTAAAGACTCGGGAAAGTTGCCTATTTATTTATTACAGGTGTTTATTCCCTGTGCGATTTTATGTAAATGAAGAATACAAAATCTTATTCTTGTGACATTTTAAATTTGTATTGCCAAATAAGTTGCTGTGTACAATTAAAAAAGTGTAAAATAAAAATAGTAGTACAAGCAACAAGGTAAGAACATTAGTTTTTATTTTCATCTCTCTTGCCGATGCACTGGATCAGCAGGTTTCTTTGTCTCCCTTGCTAAAAAAACCGTCCTATTTAGAGTTCATTAAACCAATAGCCACTGAAACAAAAAAAACCTTAAAACGTTTTGTCCTACCACCTGGTACATTAAACGACGCCCTGAAGGCAACAATTGAAATTCCTTATATAATGGATGATCAAAATTTCATAAAATTGAATGTGCCTTATTCAAAACCTGTCTCTGATAGATATCAATAGGCTGGTTTTGACTTACCCCTATGACTTTTCCTGCCACCTTCACAAGACTATTTAACCTATTCTTATTTGTCAATGTAAGATTACCAAACCAAACTACAATACAAAAGGAAAACACAGATTCAATAAAAGACTTATAAAATAAAGTCATCATCTTGGAGCACACATTAAATGTTCTCATCTTCCTTTAAAAAAAAAAAAAAAAAAAAAAACTTGTTGCAAACAACTGATATATTTGCTTCAAAACTTAGTTTGTTATCAAACACTGTCCCAAGATATTTATAATTATCAGTCATTTCAATATCCACACCATTTATCTTTGTCATCCCTGGACTTAATGTTGACCTTCCAAAGTCAATTAACATGTCCTTAGTTTTTTCCACATTTAACTGATGGTGGAAATTACTACACCACATGACAAAATCATCTACTACAGGACCATGCTCTTGATCCTGTTCCTGCAGAAGACTCACGATGACAGAATCATCTGCATATTTAATAATATGCCTGTTCTCGTATGAACTGCGACAATCATTTGTGTACATAATATATAACAAGGGTGACAAACAACATCCGTGAGGAGACCCCACTGAACAAAATAACTGTTTGGAATATACTTTATTAATTTTAACACACTGTGACCTTCCTGTTAAAAAATATAAAATCCATCCAGCAACATTTAAATCAATATTAAAATGAGATATTAATTTCTCTATTAACAAAAAGCAGAAGAGAAATCAATAAATAAAAGCCTGGCACATGCCTTAGGTGTTACGGACAGAGGGACCACACAGATATGATGCAGATGGGTGTTTATTAACAACAACAGGTGGTAAACAGAGATGCAGGTAAGTGAAAGAGGTGGTAATGATGTAGCAAAGAGGAGACTGGTAATAATACTGTCCTTTATCTTGCAGGTGCGATGATCTTGAGTGGATAGGTGATCGGCGATGGAGAGAACACACGTAGGAGGTAAGTTGACACACACAGGAGCACGGAGACTGAGGAAACACGCTGGAGTGGAACTGGTAGGAAGCTTTGAAGTATCGGAGATCAAACATAAGCAGTCCTTAATGTAAGAACGAGACCGGACAACTGACTAGGTGAGTGGCGTGCTTATGTGTCAGGTGTGATCAGGTGATGATGGGGAGCAGGTGCGTGTGATCAGTATTCTGGTGAGGGAGTCCGCTGTGATTGGCTGATGATGGAGCCTGGCGGATCTGTGACATTAGGTTTTTCCAGATGTTTATAAATAAGATTTAAAAGATAAAGTATAGCATCCTCCACACCTCTACTCTCTCTGTAGGCAAACTGTAATGGATCCAGGCTAGTCTCTATTTGCTGTAAAATCATTTCCCTAATTATTTTTTCAAAACATTTCATAATTAATAACGTTAAAGCAACAGGTCTAAAACCATTTAAATTCTTAGGCACACTATTTTTTGGCACAGGGACTATATTCGATTTCTTCCATATTCTTGGGACCTTTTGTAACTTAAGAGACTAAAAAAAAATGCGATGAAATATTCCACAAAACTGTTCTGCACAGGTCTTTAACACCTTGCCTCCTACATTATCAGGGTCTGGACTTTTTTTAACATCTATATTTTGAAAAAGACATTTAACATTATAAACTTCGATATTTCCACCACTACTAGCTCCTGTTCTCTGTTTTAAATAATTGATTTCTGCACTGAAATCGTGATTATCAAACCTTAAATAGTACTCATTTAATTTATCAGCAAAATCCATATCTGAATTAAAACCATCCAATTTGATCCTCTTGGTATCCTTCCTCTCAATACCTGCCATAGTTTTAATTCCTTGCCATGCTGCTCTTAAATTACTTCCATTTACCTGATCTTCCACCTTATCTTTAAATTTGATCTTATCCTTCTTTATTTCTGCTCTCACCATCTTACTAATCTCTCTAACTGTTTGTGATTCTCCCATCTGAAAAACAATTTTCTTTTTATGCAAAAGATCTTTTGTTCTCTTTGAGATCCAAGGCTTATTATTTGGATATACTCTAAACATCTTACAAGGAATAACACATTCAGTACAAAAAGAGATAAAATCTCACACAGCTTCAGTGAGTTCATCAATATTGTTTGTAGCTTCTTCAAAAACAGTCCAGTCTGTACAGTCAAAACACCCCTGTAGAGCCAGTGAACTTTCCTCTGTCCATACCTGTACTCTTCTTTCCTTAGTTTTCTCTCTACGCAACACTGACTTGTACACAGCTAACAAGTGGACTGTATTATGATCAGAGAAACCCAAAGGAGGACCAACAGTAGATTTCATCACCCCCTTAATAGAGCCATAACAGAGATCAAGTATCTTATTTCACCTTGTATTACATGTAACATATTGATAAAAAGTACCAAGTGACTTCTTTAAATTACAATTATTAAAATCCCCAAGAATAAAATTTGGTGACATTGATTGCAGTTTATGAATCACTTTCCTTAGAGTTTCAGCAACAGAGTTATTTGCTCTCGGGTGAATGTACACCACTGTGATGAATATCTGTGGAAATTCACTTGGTAGATAGAATGGCCTCACCAACACAGAAAGTAACTCAACATCGGGTAAACACAGAGTTTCTCTAACTGTGATGTTATTACACCAGCATTGATTTATATACAGACAAACTCCCCCACCTTGACCTTTTCCCATTACCTCTTTGTCCCTGTCCAAGCGAAGTGGAGCACCAAATCCACCAATTTCCAGAGATGAATCGAGGTCCTGGGAGTTAAGCCAAGTTTCCTTCAGTGCGATTAAACAAGCGCTCTTATATTCCTGAAGATGGTTGACATTCGCTTGTAATTCATCAACCTTATTCCTCAACGATTGCAACATTTGTTAGGATCATTGAAGGAAGTGGCATGCAGTTTTTCTGTTGTGATTGTTTAACACGCTCCCGCACACCTCCTTTCTTTCCACGCTTTCTCCCTCTCGGATACACTCGAAAGGGCCTTTCCCCCAAATCCACCATGGCTCCGTCACAAAGCTGCATCTCGTTTCCTTCTTGAAACAACAGAAAATCCAGAGCATACTCCTTTGAACTCCATCTAAGCCCCAATAAAAACTCCCAAGAGTACCGGTATCTTTGTGTTTGTTCATGGTATGGGAGACAAATAATTCCTCCAATAAAAAAAAAAAATACCAAAACGATCACATAAAATAACTTCATTTTTGTGCGAGCTTATATAACATTAAAAAAACCCTTTCTGCAAAAACAAAGTAAACACAATTTCCATGTAAAAAAAACATTAAAGAAGACGAGGACGACACCTGCTGCTGCTGGTCGCCACTAGAGCAGCGCAAAATGTTGTGCTTTTTGCAAAATAAAGAAAACTAACATGATGCAAGGTCGTCTCTCTCTCTGAATGAGGAAGTCCATTCTGATAGTCCTCAGAAAATAAGCTAACTTAGTGAATACTAATCACACAAAACATGAGACATATGTCTAAAGAAATGTTGAAATGTCAGGTTTTAAATCAAGTAAGTCAAATCGAAAACAAATATTCTCTGTTTATGTACTCTGTTTGAAAAGAGAGAGATGTCAGTCGTTTGCGAGTCATCTCATTATCCACTAATGCGGCCACGCCCACGGTGTCACACGTGGTTGAGATCAAATAGTAGAGGATGCAGGATCTAGGTGCAGCAGAACATTTATTTAATAAATTCCAAAACAGACTTGAGAAACAGGCAGGAACAGAACAAAAACAACGACGTATATGCAACAGAGAACTGAGAAAGAACAGACTGAAACACAGGGCTTAAATACATTGAACAAACAAAGGAACTAATAAACTAGACACACCTGAACATAACTAACTCAATCAGTAACCATAGCAACCAACAGGGGAAGAACAGAGGAATACAGGACCAATTAACTAAACACAGCTGAATTCAAACACTAATCAAATCAGAAACCATAGTAACAAACAAGTGGCGGGAAACTGAGAACAAAGGGGAACAAGTGACCAATGAAAAACAAACTCTTAAAATGAACTTAACAGAACAAAACAACTCAGACTATTACAGTACCCCGCCCTCCCGGCAGGCACGACCTCGCGCCGTATAACATCCATAAGGGTGGGCGCTCTGGAGGCTGACAAGGGCGTGGCTATTCGGGATAGGAAGCCTCCAGGGCGGAGCCAGCAGTTCGGGAGGCCGGCTCCGTGGCCTTCACCCGGGGGCTCAGCTTGGCCACTACGGCAGACGTACTGCACCCCCCCAAAATTTTCTTGGGAGGGCATATCGGGTTCATGCCAGGGAAAAGGTGTTGGGCTGGAGCGGGCTCGTGGGCTGGAGCGGGCTCGTGAGCAGAGACAGGAGCCTCTGGGCTCGGGGAGGAGACTGGAGACTGGAGCCCCCTCTGGACTCGGGGAGGAGACTGGAGACTGGAGCCCCCTCTAGGCTCGGGGAGGGATCGGGGAGGAGACTGGAGACTGGAGCCCCCTCCGGACTCGGGGCGGAGACTGGGACGGAGACGAGAGCCCCCTCTGGGCTCGGGACGGAGACAGGAGCCCCCTCTGGGCTCGGCACGGGGACTGGAGTGGAGTGGAGTCTGGGGCTGACTCGGGGACTGGAGCGGAGTCTGGACTCTGGTCAGGGGCTGAACTGGGTTCTGACCAAAAGTCTATCAGCAATAGGTCCTCCGTATTCTCTGGAGGACCTATGGCTGATTCTTTTTGGGGCAGACCTGACCTGTTGAAAAGAGATGGTATTCATCCCTCCTGGGATGGTGCTGCTCTTCTCTCTAGTAATATGGCACATAGTCTTAAAACTAAAACATGACAAACTGGGGTCCAGGTCAGGAAGCAGACAGACTGGCTTAACCGACCGTCTGCTAGCTGCCTCACGTTGCAGAAGTCAGATAATTCCCAACACATAGAAACTCTTACACCTAGATATTATCACATAGAGACTGTGTCTGTACCCCGAATTAGTAAAAACAAAAAACTTCCAAACCTATTTAATGGTAAAAATTTAATTGATGTTCGACAAATAAAAAATAGAGATAAAAATGATAAACAAATGATAAAGCTTGGGTTGTTAAATATTAGATCCCTTTCTTCAAAAGCACTTATTGTAAATGATATTATCACAGCCAATAATCTAGATGTGCTGTGTTTGACAGAAACTTGGCTAAAACCAGATGATTACATTACTTTAAATGAGTCTAGCCCGCAAGGTTATGATTATCGACACAATCCTCGTCAGAAAGGCAAAGGGGGAGGTGTTGCTGTAATTTATAGTAATATTTACAGTATTAGTCAAAAGTCTTCCAAATATAATTCCTTCGAAGTGATGGTGCTTTACGTAACATTATGTAAGTTGACATTTGTGCTGGCTACTGTATACAGGCCACCAGGGCACCATACAGACTTTATCAAAGAATTTGCTGATTTTCTTTCAGAGTTAGTACTAACTGCAGATAAAGTCCTTGTTGTTGGTGATTTTAATATCCATGTAGATAATAAAAAAGACTCATTAGGATTGGCATTTAAAGACATTCTAAACTCTATTGGTGTTAGACAACACGTGTCAGGACCCACTCATTGTCGTAATCATGCTTTAGATCTAATATTGTCACATGGAATCGATATTGATGCCGTTGAAATTCTGCAGCAGAGTGATGACATCTCAGATCATTATTTAGTCTTGTGTATACTACATTTAGTCAAGGCAGCTAAACTGCCTCCCTGCCATAAATATGGTAGAACTATCACTTCTACCACTAAAGATCGCTTTCTAAATAATCTTCCTGATCAGTTTCATCGCCTTAGCATACCAGATAGCTTAGAAGACCTCGATGTTGAAACAGAAACTATTGCCTCTGTCTTTTCCAGCACATTAGACTCGGTTGCTCCTTTGCATTTAAAAAAGATTAAGGAAATTAATCCAGCGCCGTGGTACGATGAGCACACTCAGGCCCTAAAGGTAGCAGCCAGAAAAATGGAGCGCAGCTGGAAGAAAACAAAACTAGAAGTTTTTCGCATTTCGTGGAGAGAGAGAATGATTGAGTACAGAAAGGCCTTAAAAACTGCTAGATCTGCCGATTTTTCAAAACTTTTAGAAGAAAATAAGCACAACCCTAGGTATTTATTTGATACAGTGGCTAAATTAACAAGAAATAAAGCTTCAACTTCTGATGTTTCCAAAGAGCACAGCAGTAATGACTTTATGAACTTCTTTACTTGTAAGATTGATAATATTAGAGAAAAAATTATAACCATGCAACCGTCTACTACAGTATCGTGTCAGACAGTGCATTGTAGTGTCCCTGAGGAAAAATTAAATTCATTTACTGCTTTAGGAAAGGAAGAATTGTCTAAACTTATTAAATCATCAAAATCAACAACATGTATGTTAGACCCTATACCGACTAAACTATTGAAAGAGATGCTTCCAGAGATCATAGATCCTCTTCTTAATATCATCAATTCATCTTTATCACTAGGATACGTACCAAAAAGTTTTAAGCTGGCTATTATTAAACCTCTTATTAAAAAACCACAACTTGATCCTAGAGAATTAGTCAATTACAGGCCGATCTCAAATCTCACTTTTCTGTCAAAAATACTAGAAAAGGCAGTATCATCACAACTATGTTCCTTTTTAGACAGAAATAGTATCTGTGAGGATTTCCAGTCAGGTTTTAGACCGTACCATAGTAATGAGACTGCTCTCATTAGAGTTACTAATGATTTGCTCTTATCATCAGATCGTGGTTGTATCTCTCTATTAGTGTTACTGGATCTTAGTGCTGCATTTGACACTATCGATCACAACATTCTTTTAAATAGACTCGAAAATTATGTTGGCATTAGTGGAACTGCATTGTCATGGTTCAAATCATACTTATCTGACCGTTATCAGTTTGTAGTAGTAAACGAAGAGAGATCATATCGATCACAGGTTCAATATGGAGTACCGCAAGGCTCAGTACTAGGACCGTTGCTTTTCACTCTGTACATGCTACCCTTGGGAGATATCATTAGGAAGCATGGCATTAGTTTTCACTGTTACGCTGATGATACTCAGCTCTATATTTCTTCGCGCCTGACGAAACTTACCAATTCACAAAATTAACAGAATGCATAGCTGATATAAAAAATTGGATGACCAGTAATTTCCTACTTCTAAATTCAGAAAAAACAGAGATTCTAATTTTTGGACCAAAAACTTCTTCATGTAATAACCTAGAATACTGTCTAACACTTGATGGCTGCTCTGTTAAGTCTTAAATCGTCAGTTAGGAACCTGGGTGTGCTCTTTGATACCAATCTTTCATTTGAAGGCCATGTTTCTAGCATCTGTAAAACCGCATTCTTCCATCTTAAAAATATATCTAAACTACGACATATGCTCTCAATGAAAAATGCAGAACAGTTAGTTCATGCGTTCATGACCTCAAGGCTAGATTACTGTAACGCTCTACTGGGTGGTTGTTCCGCTCGCCTGATAAATAAACTACAGCTCGTACAAAATGCAGCAGCTAGAGTTCTTACTAAAACTAGGAAGTATGACCATATTAGCCCAGTTCTGTCAACACTGCATTGGCTTCCTGTTAAACATCGTATAGATTTTAAAATCTTGCTAATTACTTACAAAGCACTAAATGGTTTAGCTCCCCAGTACCTGAGCGAGCTCTTAAAGCATTATAGTCCTTCACGTCTATTGCGATCTCAGAATTCAGGCCAGCTGATAATACCTAGAATATCAAAATCAACCACAGGCGGTAGATCCTTCTCCTATCTGGCACCTAAACTCTGGAACAATCTTCCTAGCATTGTTCGAAGCAGACACACTCTGTCAGTTTAAATCTAGACTAAAAACGCATCTCTTTAACCTGGCATACACATAACACATTATCAATTTATATTTTCAAATCCATTAAAGGATTATTAGGCTGCATAAATTAGGTCAGCCGGAACCGGGAACACTTCCTATAACACCAGATGTACTCGTTACATCAGAAGAAGAATGGCATCTACGCTAATATTAGTCTTTCTGTTTATCCCGAGGTTTACCGTAGTCAACCAGATCCGGGCCGTATCCAGGTGAGACCGAGGACCGGCGCCTTGACACGACCACAACGCAGCCCTGAAGTATCAGCAGAGATTGAGCCAACTAGATCATCCATTGTGAAGACCTCATCGACACGACAGCCAGTGGCACAGCTCCTCAACAAACCGTCCATACCGGTGTGATGAATACGATCCTCAACTGGACTGAACTGGAATAAATACTTTGAATGTTGCGATCCTATCAGACATAAGATAGCAACCTGAATCGTAACAAAGCACTGTTCGCCAGAGGAGAACTGGCCCCCCGACTAAGCCTGGTTTCTCCCAAGGTTTTTTTTTCTCCATTTTAACACAGAAGTCTATTTGCCACCTGTTTGCCATCTAGTGTCACCTGTTGGAGTTTGGGTTCCTTGCCGCTGTCGCCTTTGGCTTGCTTAGTTGGGGACACTTGACATTTGATATTCAACAGTGCTTTGATCTGCTGACATTGACACTATTCTTTAAGTGCTGCTGTGCAGCCAAAATTATATACCAGTTATCAATGTAAAGCTGCTTTGACACAATCTGCATTGTAAAAAGCGCTATATAAATAAAGGTGACTTGACTTGACTTGACTTGACTTGACTGGAGAGGACTTAGGCAGGGCGGCCATTTTGGCTGAGGGCTCAGGTGTGGCGGTGGCCATCTTAGGACGGGATACTGAAGATGGGGACTGGAGAACAGGGAACCTCATTAAAGCAAGCAGTCCGAACAGAAACTAGGAAAGGGTCCCTTACTTGGGTTATGAGATTTGTGCTGTGCATGACCGCTTCTCTGTGTTGAGGGGGGACTGAAGGTTCAGGCGTGGTTACTTTGGTGGCTGGAGTGGATGCGGGCGACTGTGGCTGAATGGCAGTAGTGTCTTCATCAACCTCGCCAACAGTGAGGGAAGAACCACTCAGCCATAGCACATAATCGATATACGGGGTCAGGGAGCATGTGGTAGCTGCGGCTGGGACCTGCTGGTACAGAGGATCATCTAAACCAGACCAGAAAACAGTTTTCAGGACCTCATCGCTGCAGGTTACCAAATGCGAGAGATCAAGGAACTCCTTCAGTATAGTCCTCAATTGGGCGGCCATCCTGAAAGAGGGTGAGCAAGCGGTCAGCAGGTTCTACCGGGGTGAAGAGAATGCCCATCTTTACTGGTGCTAGATCCATGATAAAGGTCAGTTCTTCTGTCACATGTGGTTGAGATCAAATAGTAGAGGATGCAGGAACTAGGTGCAGCAGAACATTAATAAACTCCGAAACAGGCAGGAACAGAACAAAAACAACGACGTATATGCAACAGAGAACTGACAAAGAACAGACTGAAACACAGGACTTAAATACATTGAACAAAGGAACTAATAAACTAGACACACCTTAACATAACTAACTCAATCAGTAACCATAGCAACCAACAGGGGAAGAACAGAGGAATACAGGACCAATTAACTAAACACAGCTGAATTCAAACACTAATCAAATCAGAAACCATGGTAACAAACAAGTGGTGGGAAACTGAGAACAAAGGAGAACAAGTGACCAATGAAAAACAAACTCTTAACATGAACTAAACAGAACAAAACAACTCAGACCGTTACACGGAGAGTGCGCAGCATGCAAACGCAAATTCTGATGCAATCAATGCAACAGAGTGAACGCCCGCATCAGCTCGAAAAAATGTATCAAGCTTAGTCAGATTCATGTACTTTTCATCGTCTTGAGATGCAGTGAGGAATAATTCTAAAAGGATTTACCTCAGAGGAAGAGCATGACTGGTTTCAATTCCATTTCGAGGATCAACTTGATCAAGCCGAGGATTGTGAATGGTAAGTTTTTTTATTCCTAAATTCTTTATTCTAATCACGATATAGACTAGTGTCTGTCAATATTAAGCCACAAAAAGACTGTTTAAATATGAATCCTGTATGTTCTGTGTCTCTGTGTGAATGATTCGGGCAGACGCGATGTTTCGTTTAGCTACTACACATAACTTACATTAGTAAACATGACATATTGGCTTTTCCCAAAAAGTATTGCTATACTGAGATGAGTGAAATCGACTGAAATATGTAATAAATACTGAAATAAAATGTGTTAGCAACATATTAAACTGCACATTACCATTTATAGGCTCTATAATATAACAAAGATACATAAAATGTCATAGCAATATGAATGTTTAGACAATATTTCTTTGGCCTGTTTTGGACAGATTATGAAGAGTTTACTGTAAAATAGCGTATATAGTGCCACATCAATGAAGCTTTTGTTCGCAAGGAATGATGAAAGCTTTGCATCACAGAAATAAATTATATTTTAAAGTATATTCAAATAGAAAACCATTATTTTAAATTGTAATAATATTTCACAGTATTGCTGTTTTTTCTGTATTGTTGATCAAATAAATGCAGGCTTGCATAAGACTTCTTTCAAAAACATTAAAAATAGTAATATGTCGAATCTTTTGACCAGTACTGTAATTTAAAATATAATAGGCCTATACAAAATTTAATGATGTGCAATAATACGTGCATGCGTTAGATCACAAAAATCATGTTTTCTGTTAAGAGTGGACATTATATTAACATTAATACAATAGCTGATATGATCCTGTTATCAGCATACTCACTGGCTCTTTTTAGAAAACACTGCTTGCTGATTAGAGACAGGAACAAAATGAACCGCTTGGCTCCGAAGCAAAAAGCTAAAGATGTAATACACCTGCTGCTCATTATATACCCGCGCAGAGCAGGGCAGAGCAGCTGCTGCAAATAATTGCATGCCAATGTGCATTCGCTCGTTTTAGTTACACTCAAAGTAAATTGGCCTCTCTAGCGAGATTCCTATTCGTTGGTCTGTCTGACGAACGTCGAACATAATGACAAGACTGATCAGCGATTGGCCCTTTTATTTAGGCGGCAGGACTATTCCGCCATTTTGCGTGTTGCACTTTGCGTGCAACCGACGGTCCTCTCAGCAGCATGAACAATTTATTCAATGAATTACATATAGCAGCAAGAGCGTGCAAAGACCGCTCTACTCATCTCAGCCCGTAGCGTTCTCAGGAGTGCCGCTTCATCAATGAGCTGTCCACACTGCACAATGAATCTCCTATTTACACTCCTGTTGTTAAAGCAAATACTCCAGCGTTTTGAGCAGTGAGTGGATTCTTACTGATATTAAACACCTCAAACTGATATTAAACATAACAAACATGTCGTGATCTGCCACCACTGCAAAACTCACTGCAAACGGAAACACCTGATGTTATCCAGAGCTCAAACAGATACACAGTTTGTCAAAATGATATAACTGTATGGGGTGCCCTTGCTTTTGTTTGAGAATACCTGGAAAACTTATGTGACAGCAGTGAATGATCTACTCACCTTAAGCCTACTAATATGCTGACAATAAAGTACCCTGCATTAGCATAATCGCTGTTCGTCCTGTAGATTTTAAACAGTAAACATGCCCAAAATCTAATTCTGCAGGAGTTGCAGCTGCTCACATACTTGCATGACTCATGACTCATCTCAACTCAATGAAGCAAGACACTAGTGTCTACTTAACCACAACGTCTGCTAGCGTTCTGTTGCTGCTGATAATATTTACTAACATTGCAATCTGAATTTGTTATACATGCTGCTGCTGCACAAAAGACATAAGAATTGCTGTAGCTCCATTTGATATGTGATACAAACGCGAAGCCTGTTTCACTGTAAAGAGTTCACATGCCAGCAATGCTTTGTCTCTGTATCCTTACGGCAACTACATTTTCTGCTTGATGCAGTTGCTGCATAAACACAATATTGCTAATATGCTTAGTAATTCACTCTAACCATTAAAACAAGACTGACACATGATTTTTCACCTTGTGTATAGTTACTTCATAAGGAACTGACAAAGCAGACCACGTAAAAATGCATAGTGATATAGCATAATAAAGATTAATGTCATAATGAAACTTAATGTTGATTTTCAGAGAAATTTTGAAAGCGCGCTGCAGACTGCTTATAGCAAACAATGCAAAGTATTTGAATGCTGAGCAACAAGCTCAGTGGCTGCTGATGCCACAGCAAACAATCAGCTGCACTATGTACATAACTATGTGATTGCTAACAAATTAATTTAAGGACCTTATCAGCCTGCGCCATCTAGAGTTCCATGACTTTGTATAAAGCCCATATTCAGCCTTTGCTTGGGTTGACTGTATTTCATTTTTTGTGTGTGTGTGTTTGGGACGTTGCAGTGATGGAAACAGTGACAATTTAAGTTTGAAAGGAGTAAAGCATGTGTTTAGGCTATTAAGGAAATGCAATTTTGCCAAAGAAGAACTTTTACTTTAAATAAATGTTAATTTAAAAGCAGCCTCCTTCAGTGTGATATGATACCATATCATGCTTAGCACTGAGAATTATCTGTTTTGAATTATCTGTGTTGTTATTGGTTTTATTGCTTTGTTATTTGTTTTATTTTACTGTGTTTAATGTTTATGTACAGCACTTTGGTCAACAGTTGTTGTTTAAATAGTGCTTTATGAATAAAGTGACAATTAGAATAATTGTAATGTGACGATTATAATGTGGGTCAGGTGCGGATATCTAAATCAGAGTAGTAAATCATAGGTTCGGGTGGTTGGCGGGTGGATGATTTATTTTTAACAGCGGACTTGGGTGTTTCGCGCATCTCTAGCGGCTGCACATTGTCATGTTGTAAATAAGACAACATCTGTATTGCAAACCCTCCATGTTGTGGTTGTTTTTGGCGTATACCTACCAACGTAACGTCATTGCCATAGAAACCAATGCAGATATTCCAAGAAAACGAAAGAGCGGCATGGGACACATAAATCGGATCTGAACAGTAGCAATACACTAGACAGTCAATAATTTTAATTCAGATTCTAATCGAATACACAAATAATCGGATTTGGACTGACAGTGTGAATGTAGCCCTATTGAGATTAAAAAAAAAAAAAAAACACCCAATTTAATGATGGAGCATGTCACAAATGTCTCTGCATTGCAAATTTACTCCAAAATATTCTCATACACTTAAATTTAACTTTGACAGAGCTAGCTGCGTTTGGTAAATTGGCCATGTTTAACAGTAACTTGCAACTGAAAAGCAAAAACTAAAAGATCAAGATTGTGATGCATCAAATAACACAATGTTTTTACCCACCCCTAGTGTCAAATACATCTTGTTTCTGAATTATGTAGTAACTGTTAATTTTCTCAGGCATGTTTGAGCAGACATACTACAGTCACTGCCAACATAATTTGAGCTTTTTAGAGGTGCACTCAGTAATTTGTTCTCATTAAAACATTTTGCAGAAAAATAAATGTATGTACTTTTGAGAAACTGTTTAAAGTGATGTACACTCATATGCGACAGAAACCCTAGTCATAACAATTATAAGTTTGGTTTTTTTTATACATGGGATTGTTATTGGACACTTTTGCTCACAGAACAATTAATCATCATGGCTGATGGCAAATAACTTTTTTTTCTTCTGTAAAGTCCAAGACGACTGACGTATTAGCCTGCTTAACAACATGACTGAGCACACATTTGAGTTCCACTAAAAGAATGTGTGTAGATGTGTGTAAATGTATATTTATTCTGAAGATGTGTTGGAAACACTTACAGTAGGGCTGTATGGAAGGACAGCATACATCAGCAATGTTCTGTTAGCAGGATGAGCAAAGAAAATAAATCAGAAAATAGAAACGCTTCACAATAAGGTACCATTATGAACGTTAGTTAATACATTAGCTATCATGAATCAGCAATCAGAAAAATACACATTTATACAGTCTTTATTAATCTTAATATGCACAGAACTGTTGATTGCATGTTCATGTTAGTTCACAGAGCATTAACTCATGTTAACAGATAATATTCATGAACACATTTTTCACATTAAGATTAATTCATGCTGTAACAGTATTGTTCAATGTTAGTTCAGATTAAATGTTAGCCGATCTGAAAAGAACGTTACTGAAAAAAAAGTTTCCCAAAAAATAAATGTAAACGATTAGATCATTATTTGCCATTCAAATGAGAGAACTCGATGATTTCACAATAAACAGGTTATTACCAAATACATAATCTGACAAAAGCACTCAAATGTATTATAATGCTCCAGTCTGCAAAAATATCACATGATAAATTCCTAGTCTAAGTGTAAAACTCACATTTAAACTAAATACTATTAGAAATTCAGAATGACTAACAGATGCCCAAATCACAAGACCCCATCTGTCCTCAAAGACAAATAATTAATCCCAAAAATACTACAGATACATTCTCATCACATGTATTAAAAAAATACTGTAAACAAACTGTACAATCAATTTTGGCTAGATCTCCATGATTCAACCACATTACTTGGTGTAAAGAGTTAACTCTTGCTTGTGAATTCTCCTAAGAAAAGCACTTGAGCAAGAAAGCATCAAAAGAGCCAGAGAATGTCTGTATTATCTTACAAATGCAAATAATACAATTTTTTAAAAGAAATGTTACCTGGCCAGTTCAGCTGTGTCCCACTACTGTATGTCAACAACAGGAAAGCCAAACAATGAATCAATGCAAGAACAGCACACCTGCAAACCGACTGCTGAAGCTGCTGAATAAAAGCACCTGAATAAATAAAGATACACTAATGTAAAGTCTTCCATTACACTGACCAAACTAATGAATGACCAATAATTAAAGATTAAATTAAATCAATAGCTTCTTACAATATTCTTATAAATATGAGTGTCCAGGACAGAGTTGAATGGCCATCTGATATCAAACCTTTCAACTTGACACCACAATAACACTTGTGGCTTTTGCTGACAAATGGCAAAGCCCTGATGGCATAGCTGACCGACCAGCTATATTTGTGTAAAGTCCTAATATGACCACCCTTGGGGAAAGATGCCTTTTTTTATTGAGCACATGTCCCCTTCTCATTAGGTGTCGACACCTTAGAATTTATTCCACAGCCTCCTGCCATCTTTTCAAAGGAACTAGGAAAGCATGTTGGAGACATTGCATTGTCCTTGCAAGGCAAAGCAAAAGAACATGTGTAGGATCCAAGGTCATGCACACCCAACGCCACACCATCCTGAAGAGCTCTGTAGAAATCAGGGCCGCTTTCATGATGCATTCATGCATTTGTGCTTCGTTACAGCTCAGAACCATCACACAAGACTTGCTGATCATGGATTTAGTCATCCAATTATCATCAATTTACTTCAATTTTGCAAAATGGGATTTACCATTAACTGAAAACTGACCAATATTTAAATCTCTTAATTGCCTTTAACGCTCAGACATATCCAAGTCACTGCAGCACAACAACTGCGGTAAATACAATATATCTAGGCATAAATATGGAGAATCGGTCATGTCACATAGTTATATATCGTCAGTTCGCCCCGCTCTAAAATTTGCTCTATGTACAGGACTAAGGCATTATAGATATAACAGTACAGCTGATATGAAATTATGTGTAGTGTGAAAAGAGCTATACAAATAAATTTGACTTTGACTGACTGTAATAGGACTATGACTCTGCGATCAACAGCCTTTAATCACAAATTAACAGAAACCTGAAGCCCAATAGACTAGCACAGCCATTAGTAGAGTGTAAAACTGAAATAAGCTGGAAATGGGCAGAGAGATGAGAGAGTACAAACTAAATGCATGGCCAAAAACAAAGCTGGCATTTAGTCCAAATTACGCTTTAATGTGTTTAATTCACAACAAATGCTATCCACCTTACATATAAGCTATATCTATTATCCACATGATTAGGATGTCTAAAAGAGACCGCAATATAAATTTGACAGTAACATTTTATTTCAATGGTCCACTAAACATCCTACTAATTATATGTAACTTTGCTACTACTGTCAACTACTAGTCAGAGTATTAGTAGACTGTCTGCTTAATACCTGCTAACACTTTATTTTGATGCTCCCAACAGACATCCTACTGACTATAAGTTACACACTTTGCAAGTACAACCCTAAGACCTAATCCTAACCATCTACTAATGCTCTAACGAGAGCATGTAGTTGAAAAGTTACTTATAGTTAGTAGAATGTCTAAAGTGGACCATCAAAAAAAAAAAAAAAAAAAAAAAAAAATGTGTAACCAATTTGACTTAAAAAAATATATATATATATATATATATATATAAGAGCTGTGGTTGACCATGTGGTTTTTTTTTTTTTTTTTCTTCTTTCTGTTATTAATTTGGAACATGAACTGAAAAAAAAAAAAAAATTTATATATATATATATATATATATATATATATATATGGTGACACTTATGCTGAAGGCCAGATCTCATCCGGCCTTCAGCATAAGTGTCACCATATGCACAAGTTCACAGAATGACAACTGTTGTGCCCAAATTTGCTGCTTTGTCACATGAAAAGCTTCCCAGGCTTCTTGGAACAGTATCCCAGTGACATTTAAGAGCTTCTCCACGGCTAAAATGGGCTCTAGTGTAATGCCAAGGCACTTAAAGAAGATTATGCTCTACATAAGACCTAAACAATGTCTGAACTCCAGTAACCGATACCTTCACATAACAACCCTTTCTCAAGGTTAAGGCACTTGATCACAAGTGAAACCTATAAATACATCAAGTGTAATTTTTAATCACAATATTGGTGGCTTATTTTCAAATATTTGTTTAATCCAGTGTCATTTCACCTCATCTTACTGAAGGGTTCACTGCTATTATCTAAACCCATTCTCTGTTCTTCTAACAATATTTCCTTTAAACATAACTAAAACTAATTAAGACTGGACAGTTAATTACATCAAAGTGATAATATATTTGACTGGTGTCATGATATTGATGAACGTGACAATCAGTTATAAAAATTCCTGTTGAAACAAAGCTAAAAATACATGACCAAATACGGTGAGTACGTTTTGCTGAGTGAACAGTATACTGTCTATATAAGAAGCTGCTTCAGGCTTCTTTAAGGACTGACTGGAACTCAAAGGTGGGTGAGTTGTTCATCATGCTCTCCTTCTACTATTAACCTAATATCACATACTTGTGTTCTGTGATTTAGAGATTAAATGTCTAACCCTGATACATGGTAATCAATCAGCACATTTAAGAGTTTAGAGTGTGGCTATGCACTGTACATTCAACATGCTTTTGACACCAATCTGACTGAATTAGTCCAAGTTAGCAGTGGCACAAATTCAAACTCAAGTTTTTTTGCCTTTCTCTTAGCATCTCCTACCTCAGACACATTCTCTCTGGACAGGACAGCAGGTATTATGATTGTGATTAATAATATTATGTGGAGACATGGAGAAGCATCACTGCTCTCCACATTCATGGGAATGAATACGTTTTACTCCACTTGCATTTGTTAAATATTTAGAAGTAATTAAAGTATAAATCCCTCTGCACATTCTCTCCTCGTCACTTCTCAAAGTAAACCGCAATCATGGGAGATGGTGAAATGGAGTGTTTCGGCCCAGCGGCCATTTACCTCCGGAAGCCGGAAAGAGAGAGGATAGAGGCCCAGAACACCCCCTTTGATGCCAAAACAGCATTCTTTGTGACAGTGCCGGATGAGATGTACCTGAAGGGTGTTCTTGTTAGTAGAGAAGGTGGCAAAGCTACTGTCAAAACACTGTGTGGCAAAGTAAGTAGAATTAGAAAATGTGTTGATCTTCTGTAAAACAGTTTTACATGATGCTGTGGGACTGTAAAACTACTTTGTCAGGTGAAACAAATATTGTGTTGTCTCATCCATGTTAAAAACTTTATAGACAATCACAGTAAAGGAAGATGAAATCTTCCCCATGAATCCTCCCAAGTTTGACAAAATTGAGGACATGGCCATGATGACCCACCTCAATGAGCCTACTGTGCTGTATAACCTCAAAGAGCGTTACGCAGCATGGATGATCTACGTGAGTCTAAGCAAATCATATTTTGTTCCTGGGAGAGGGTGACAGCATTGTTAAACTGGACTATCTATCTCCGTTTCAGACCTACTCTGGCTTGTTCTGCGTCACTGTCAATCCCTACAAGTGGCTCCCAGTGTACGATTCAGTCGTTGTGGCTGGATACAGAGGCAAAAAGAGGGTTGAAGCCCCACCTCACATCTTCTCCATCTCCGACAACGCCTACCAGTTCATGCTCACTGGTAAGTGTGGATATAAATTTTCAATCCGATTTGCAATCCAATAAACTTGTGCTAAACTTGAGCCTACTTATATTTTGCTTAATACACCTTCAATTTATTTATTTAATGGATTCTTTTTAAGTAATGGATCTCTCATGTAATTTATGTAGGGTTAGGGTTAGTGTACATTTTGTTACATATATGATATATACAAAAAACTCAAAATACAATCTGTTTAGTGGTTTCACTTAAAATAACACTATAAATGTGTTTCAGACAGGGAGAATCAGTCCATCCTGATTACGTAAGTAGGCTATGATAATTAAAATTGTTGTATAAGAATCATCATCATTTAAATGCTAACACTGTTTAAGCTATTGAGAGAAAACTGTTAAACACTTGGCTTTTCTGCTAGAGAATGTGGATAACGTGGTCATGTAAATGCATAAGGGTCATTCTTATTAGCATGTGCCGGGAAAGACAGGATAACTAAAGTAACAGAAAGGTGTGAGGAAAAGCTGCTTACTGCTAGGTTCTGCATGTATACAAGGTTTAGACCACACTGTCAGCATGATGCATGCACATGCAGGTTTCATGCTTTAAGCAGCTTTCTGGTGTGCATGTAAATGTAGTGCCTGACATTTATGGATTTTAAAGAAGCACTTACATAAAAGCCACCATATCCCATCATTTATAATATTCTGAAATTCGTTCTTTTCCACCTTTAACATGTCCACTCCATGTCCAGTGGAGAATCTGGTGCAGGAAAGACTGTCAACACCAAACGTGTCATTCAGTATTTTGCGACAATCGCTGTGGCTGGCGGCGGAAAGAAGGCAGAACCTGTCCCTGGCAAAATGCAGGTGACTAAACCATCAAATACCATTCAAAGAACCGTGAAAGAATTATTCTGCATGTTGAAATTACTTAACTACTCACTAGGGGTCGCTAGAGGATCAAATCATTGCAGCCAACCCTCTACTGGAGGCTTATGGAAATGCCAAAACTGTGAGGAATGACAACTCTTCTCGTTTTGTAAGTTGCTGTGGCCAGATGAAATTAATTGTACAAATTCAGTTAACATTCCAAAGCTTGGATATTCTAAACTTTTCTAAATATTTCAATCTGCTTAGGAAAATTCATCAGGATTCACTTTGGGACCACTGGAAAACTGGCCTCAGCTGATATTGAAACTTGTGAGTCAACATTGTTTTAAACCTATATATAAATGTTTAATATGGAGGCAAAAATGTGTTTTTTTTTTGTCTTTGGAAGATCTGCTGGAAAAGTCAAGAGTAACATTCCAGCTGTCTGCTGAGAGGAGCTACCACATCTTCTACCAGCTCATGACCGGACACAAGCCAGAGCTGCTCGGTGAGAAATCTACAGTATTGTGTGTTTCATTTATTTCCATGTTTGAGAACACGGTTAACATACTGCACATCAATTCTTCACAGAGGCCCTGCTCATCACCACCAACCCTTACGACTATCCAATGATCAGCCAGGGTGAAATCACTGTCAAGAGTATCAATGATGTGGAGGAGTTCATTGCCACAGATGTATGTGTGCAACTACAAGTCAAGTCACCTTTATTTATAAAGCGCTTTTTAAAATGCAGATAACAGGAATATTATGCAACAAAGTTTTGTTTTGGCTGTACAGCAGCTCTAGAAGAAAATGGTGTCATTGTCCAGCTTAAGTAAGTTCAGTGTTGATTCATTTCCGTTGTAAAAATCATTAGTGATTAATTTAGTTCATTTATCTATACAGCAGCTCTGGAGAAAACAGTGATGTCATCCTCCAGCTCAGCTCAGTTCAGTTCACATACAATAGTGTCAATGCAGGCAGATCAGTAATATTGTTGAATATTAATTGTCCCCAACTAAGCAAGCCAGAGGCGACAGCGGCAAGAACCTAAACTCCATAGTAGTATTTTCAGATTATATAAAATATACCTGAGCAAACAAACATCAGAAAAACACCGGCATAAACTGAACGACATACTATGTAAAATACCCTTCTCTTTGTCTTAAATAATGTGTGATTGATTCGGTCATTGTATAAACAGACTGCCATTGACATTCTGGGCTTCACTGCTGATGAGAAAATCAGCATCTACAAGCTGACAGGTGCTGTGATGCATCATGGGAACATGAAGTTCAAACAGAAGCAGAGAGAGGAGCAGGCAGAGCCTGATGGCACTGAGGGTAAGACGTACTATTAGCACATATTAACATGTGAACATTCACTTCATTCGCAACAATACTACATTAAACTGTTCTTCCTCAGTGGCTGATAAAATCGCCTACCTCATGGGCCTCAACTCCGCTGACATGCTGAAAGCTCTGTGTTACCCCAGAGTGAAGGTCGGAAATGAGATGGTGACCAAAGGCCAGACAGTACCACAGGTGATCACTTATCTACTCAAATAAATTTAGAAATGTCTCAGAGACATTCATAGTTGTCTTGAGAGGTAAAAGTGTAATGATATGATCCACAATGACCTTTTCTCAGGTGAACAACGCAGTCTCTGCACTCTGCAAGTCTGTCTATGAGAAAATGTTCTTGTGGATGGTTGTCCGTATTAATGAGATGCTGGACACAAAGCAGCCTAGACAGTTCTTCATTGGTGTGCTGGACATCGCTGGATTTGAGATCTTTGATGTGAGCATCAGTTATTAATGTGTGTGTAAGAATCAAGACATAAAAGTCAGCAGTAAGACCTTTCCTCTGTTTAATTATCAGTTCAACAGCTTGGAGCAGCTTTGCATCAACTTCACAAATGAGAAACTGCAACAGTTCTTCAACCACCACATGTTTGTTCTGGAGCAAGAGGAGTACAAGAAAGAAGGCATTGAATGGGAGTTCATTGACTTTGGTATGGACTTGGCTGCCTGCATTGAGCTCATTGAGAAGGTAAGAGGGCATTCAACAAATTAAAATGACTATTCATATTCTGCCTGTACTTGAGCATGAATATTTCTTCAACAGCCAATGGGCATCTTCTCCATCCTTGAAGAGGAGTGCATGTTCCCCAAAGCTACAGACACAAGCTTCAAAAACAAGTTGCATGATCAGCATCTGGGCAAATGTGCAGCTTTCCAGAAGCCCAAGCCTGCCAAAGGTAAGGCAGAGGCCCACTTCTCTCTGGTGCACTACGCTGGCACTGTGGACTACAACATTAATGGCTGGTTGGACAAGAACAAGGATCCACTGAACGACTCTGTCGTGCAACTCTACCAAAAGTCATCGCTCAAAGTGCTGGCCTTCCTGTATGCCGCTCATGCAGGTTCTGAAGGTAAGACATTTATTTGCAATTCCTCAATTCCTTTGTGTTATGATGTAATTATTAGACATGATCTAACAGGGATTTATTGAAAAGGTTAATGGAAAGCAACACAAGGACAATAAAAAAAAAAAAAAAAACATTTCTTTCGTTGACATAAAACAGCTGAGGGAGGCGGGGGAAAGAAGGGAGGCAAGAAGAAGGGTGGTTCCTTCCAGACTGTCTCTGCACTTTTTAGGGTAAATCAGATTCTCTTTTAATGAATAAGGTGAACGTTTACACCATTAAAGATTAGACTAATGACAAACTTTTCCACAGGAGAACTTGGGTAAGCTGATGACTAACCTGAGGAGCACTCACCCTCACTTTGTGCGCTGCTTGATTCCTAATGAGTCCAAGACTCCAGGTAAACTTAATCCCTGAAGACTCAAGTGAATAACAAATAACAGTTAAAATACATCTGGAATCAAAAGAACATCTTTATTGCAGGTCTGATGGAGAACTTCCTGGTTATCCACCAGCTCAGGTGTAATGGTGTGCTGGAAGGCATCAGAATCTGCAGGAAGGGATTCCCCAGCAGAATCCTCTATGGTGACTTCAAGCAGAGGTAAAGACACCTTTTTGCAACCAACTAATTAGACAAGATGCACAACCTAATCTTCATCATCTTATGACTATATTTTTGGCTTCACAAGAACATGACTCTGCCCTGAATGTCCTCTAGATACAAAGTATTAAATGCTAGCGTCATCCCTGAGGGACAGTTCATTGACAACAAAAAGGCTTCAGAGAAACTCTTGGGCTCTATTGATGTTGACCACACCCAATACAAGTTTGGGCACACCAAGGTGATCAAACCCTACTAACCCTAAACTAAAAGTATATGGACACCCAAAAATGTAAATTCTGTCATCATTTACTGACCTTTATGTTGTACCTTGTACCATTTACTTTCTTCTGTGGAACACAAGAGAAGATATTTGAAGAATGTTTAAGCTGTTTTTTCTCCATATGTTGTGGACCAAATTGAACAGCCTGAGTATACTTTTACATGCATTTTTGGGTAAAGCATTCCTTTAAGAAGTTCAATCATTCCTGTAATTCCAGGGAAAACAAAAAGCTAAATTACACAATGCCATTGTAAATAATTCTTACCTTGCAACTTTGATGCAACAGTTTGAGGAGGGAAAGTCTTGCACTAGATGGTGAAGATGAATGCATGGATTTCCTGCCATTCAAACAATAGTGCATCAATAAGGCGACGTGGTAATGGCATCTGGTTTACAGGCAGCATTGCAATTCATCTCAAATGTGTTCAATTTGTGTTCAGGTTGAGGCTTTGTGCTACTCAAGTTCTTCCACACCAGACTTAGTAAAGTATTTCTTAATGGACCCCGCTTTGTGCACAGAGACATTGTTATGCCTCCCCAGACAGTTGAGTCAAAGTTAAAAACAGAATTATCTAAAATGTCATTGTATAGTATAGAATATATGATCTACTTTCACATCTACACTCACATCTTCTTTGCTTGTTTAAAACTACTATCTTCCAAATGTTCTTGTAGGTGTTCTTCAAAGCTGGTCTCTTGGGTACTCTTGAGGAGATGAGAGATGAGAAACTAGCAGAACTGGTTACCATGACTCAGGCTTTGTGCCGTGGATTTGTCATGAGGAAGGAGTTTGTCAAAATGATGGAAAGGAGGTACAATGAACTTACAAAACTGTTTGGAACACAACTGTTTGCTACAAATGATTGATAATGACTAATTTACTGACTGCAATTTACACAGAGAATCAATTTATTCCATTCAATACAACATCCGTTCATTCATGAATGTGAAACATTGGCCATGGATGAAACTCTACTTCAAGATCAAGCCGCTTCTAAAGAGTGCAGAGACTGAGAAAGAAATGGCAGCCATGAAGGAGAATTATGAGAAAATGAAGGAGGATCTATCAAAGGCATTAGCTAAAAAGAAAGAGCTTGAGGAGAAAATGGTGTCACTTCTTCAGGAGAAAAACGATCTTCAACTGCAAGTAGCAGCTGTGAGTATTTCACCTCTTCTTGATCCTAATATGGATGCTACAGCTATGAACATAAGCCATTAAACTACATCCATCTTAATGAACAGGAAACTGAAAACCTCTCTGATGCCGAGGAGAGATGTGAAGGTCTCATCAAAAGCAAGATCCAGCTCGAGGCAAAACTCAAAGAGACAACCGAGAGACTGGAGGATGAGGAAGAAATCAATGCTGAACTCACTGCCAAGAAGAGGAAACTGGAGGACGAATGCTCTGAACTGAAGAAAGACATCGATGACCTAGAGCTCACCTTGGCCAAAGTGGAGAAGGAGAAACATGCAACAGAAAATAAGGTCAATCATCTTTTCACATGTTCTTCACACTGCTGATTGTTCAGGACCTTGAGAATGAAAACAATGAACAATGTTTCTATTTAGGTTAAAAACCTGACGGAGGAGATGGCCTCTCAGGATGAGAGCATTGCCAAGCTGACCAAAGAGAAGAAAGCCCTCCAAGAGGCACACCAGCAGACTCTCGATGACCTTCAGGCAGAGGAAGACAAAGTCAACACTCTGACTAAATCTAAGGCAAAGCTTGAGCAGCAAGTGGATGATGTAAGATATTTGGCATGAGAATAAGGCCCTGTTTACACCTGGTATTAAGATGTGTTTTGGTCGATCGGATCACAAGTTGACAATGCTAAAAACAGGTGTAAACGGGGTCTAAAGCATTTTGAGCTTGTCCACTTTCAACCACTTCCAGAGGTAGTCGAAAAAACATTTGACCAGATTGCTTTCATAGTGTAGACGCTCATGTGGGCAAATGTGTTCGAACAGCCACAAGACCTAATGTGTAAAAATTATGTGAAGCACGCTAGCCAGACAGGATTTAAACTCTGTTGGCTAAAGAGCCAAGTTTGGGTTGAAGACGAAAAACATACCAAACACAAATGTTTTCTCACTATTCCTGATTTCTAACACACACTCACAGAGTTCAGCATGGTCTTGCGGCTATCAGTGCAGAAACGAAAGCTGATGCTCTGCAAAATGTTTTTCCAACATCTCCAGGCGGGTTCATATGTAAATTGTGTACGCTTATTTTGTCCATTAGATCAAAAGATCTGAATAAAACCCATTCATTTACCCACCCATAAACCCTCCCCTCAAAGACAGAAGCGGATTGAAAGTGGACAAAAGAGACAGATATAAACACCAGGTGTAAATGGGTATGTGTCTCCCTCGTCTACTTGCGATCTGATTGACCAAAACGCATCTTACTACCACATGTAAACAAAGCCTAAGAGCTTGAATCAATGAGAAATTAATTTTTTGTCTCTATACCAGAATTAAATGCTCTGGTTTCTGTAACAATAGCTTGAGGGTTCACTGGAGCAAGAGAAGAAGCTCCGTATGGACCTTGAGAGAGCCAAGAGGAAGCTTGAGGGTGATCTGAAACTGGCCCAGGAGTCCATAATGGACCTGGAGAATGACAAACAGCAATCAGAAGAGAAGATCAAAAAGTGAGTGGATGTTATTATTCACACAATTATACAAAATTAGTATTTTACACATTTTACAAAATCATACTTTAAATACAGGAAAGACTTTGAGATTAGTCAGTTTCTCAGCAAGATTGAGGATGAACAATCTTTGGGAGCACAGCTTCAGAAGAAGATCAAAGAACTTCAGGTAACACTAATCATAATCTTTTTTTATGTGAAACTGACTTGGGAAAACCAGATATCACTGGGTAGTTAATTCTTCATTCTTTATTTAGGCCCGTATTGAGGAGCTAGAAGAGGAAATTGAGGCCGAGCGAGCTGCTCGTGCTAAAGTGGAGAAGCAGAGAGCTGATCTCTCCAGGGAACTTGAAGAGATCAGTGAGAGGCTTGAGGAAGCTGGTGGTGCCACTGCTGCCCAGATTGAGATGAACAAGAAGCGTGAAGCCGAATTCCAGAAGTTGCGTCGTGATTTGGAAGAGTCCACCTTACAGCATGAAGCTACGGCCGCAGCTCTCCGAAAGAAGCAGGCAGACAGTGTGGCTGAGCTCGGAGAACAGATCGACAACCTCCAGCGGGTCAAGCAGAAGCTGGAGAAGGAGAAGAGTGAATACAAGATGGAGATTGATGACTTGACAAGTAACATGGAGGCTGTAGCTAAAGCAAAGGTAATGTCACTAGAGGATCATTACATATAAAAGTATCTTTATGAACATCTGTATATAACCTTGAATCTCTTTAGGCTAATTTAGAGAAGATGTGCCGTACCCTGGAAGACCAGTTGAGCGAAATCAAGGCCAAGAGTGATGAAAATATTCGTCAGTTGAATGACATGAATGCACAACGTGCAAGACTTCAGACTGAAAATGGTAAGACAGAGTAAGCTACAGATGTAAAAACCTTAAAAAAAAAAAAAAAACTGTAAAAAGTTTGTATGTTATTATATTTCATGTTAATATCTGTAACCTGTTTCCAAGGTGAATTTAGTCGCCAATTAGAAGAGAAAGAAGCACTTGTTTCACAATTAACTAGAGGAAAACAGGCTTATACACAACAAATTGAGGAACTCAAAAGACATATTGAGGAAGAAGTCAAGGTAAAGTTATACATAATTAATTTGATAATCTAAACTATTGTATGGATGGTAAATGTTGAAAAACTCAAAAAGTTCTGCCTGATAGGCTAAGAACGCTCTGGCCCATGCGGTTCAGTCTGCCCGCCATGACTGTGACTTGCTCAGAGAGCAGTATGAGGAAGAGCAGGAGGCCAAAGCTGAACTCCAGCGTGGAATGTCTAAGGCCAACAGTGAGGTGGCTCAGTGGAGAACCAAATATGAGACTGATGCCATCCAACGCACTGAGGAGCTTGAGGAATCCAAGTAAATACATCATTGGGAAAAGTCTTCAGTATCCTACATTTAATGACAAATATTCGTAACATTTCAGAATTTCATGTCACTTTCCTCAGGAAAAAGCTGGCCCAGCGTCTGCAGGATGCTGAAGAATCCATTGAGGCAGTGAACTCCAAGTGTGCCTCTCTGGAAAAGACCAAACAGAGACTGCAGGGCGAAGTAGAGGATCTCATGATTGATGTGGAGAGGGCAAATGCATTGGCAGCCAACCTTGACAAGAAGCAGAGAAACTTTGACAAGGTAAGAAAGACATGGACAACCTATAAACCTAAACGTTGAAACGAGGACTTACCAATGACTACAATGACTACATTTCTTTAATTATCAGGTGCTGGCAGAGTGGAAACAGAAGTATGAGGAAAGTCAGGCTGAACTAGAAGGTGCTCAGAAAGAAGCTCGTTCTCTCAGCACTGAGCTTTTCAAAATGAAGAACTCCTATGAGGAAGCTCTTGACCACCTCGAAACCCTGAAGAGGGAGAACAAGAATCTGCAACGTAATGCAACTTTTATTTGTACACCAAGGACTAAAAAAAGAGATGTATTATAACAGAAAATCTTACACTAGTGTTTTTTTAAACCCTTTAGAGGAGATTTCTGACCTCACTGAGCAGCTTGGAGAGACTGGAAAGAGCATTCATGAACTGGAAAAGGCAAAGAAGACCGTGGAGGCTGAGAAATCAGAGATCCAGACTGCACTTGAAGAAGCTGAAGTATTGTTATTTAAAACTGTCAAATCAATAAACCATGAAAAAAAATACTATTCTAACATGGTGAACATTACACCATTTTTTCTACCAGGTTGATATAATTCTTACTTTAACTATCCATCAGGGCACCCTAGAGCATGAAGAGTCCAAGATTCTTCGTGTGCAGCTGGAGCTGAACCAGGTGAAGAGTGAGATTGACAGGAAGCTTGCTGAGAAGGATGAGGAGATGGAACAGATCAAGAGGAACAGCCAAAGAATCATCGATTCCATGCAAAGCACTCTGGACTCTGAGGTCAGGAGCAGAAATGATGCCCTGAGAGTCAAAAAGAAGATGGAGGGAGATCTGAATGAGATGGAGATCCAGCTAAGTCATGCCAACCGCCAGGCTGCTGAGGCCCAGAAACAGCTCAGGAACGTCCAAGGCCAACTCAAGGTTTCTTTCTGTAGAATGTGGAATTGCAGTATAAAATGTTTGACAATATGAATATCATACATGAATTACCCAAAACAAGAAAACTAACAAAGAAAGAATGTTGCCACAGGATGCCCAGCTGCACCTTGATGACGCTCTCAGAGGACAGGAGGACATGAAGGAGCAGGTGGCCATGGTGGAGCGCAGGAATAACCTGATGCAAGCAGAGATTGAGGAGCTGAGAGCTGCACTGGAGCAAACAGAGAGAGGCCGCAAAGTGGCGGAGCAGGAGCTGGTTGATGCCAGCGAGCGTGTGGGACTGCTGCACTCACAAGTACAAACAATTACTAAATACCAGGAACAAATTCAGGATACATGATAAACTGTAGACACTGTAGACTAACTGCTTACATCCCACAGAATACAAGTCTTATTAACACCAAGAAGAAGCTTGAGGCTGATCTGGTCCAGGTTCAAGGTGAGGTAGATGATTCAGTCCAGGAGGCCAGAAATGCAGAGGAGAAGGCCAAGAAGGCCATCACTGATGTGAGTGTTTACATTCTGCTTCTCTATTCTAATTTAAACAGTTATTTGCATTGTGTTTAAGTGCATGTGGTAACAAATGGAACAGTCATGAAAGGTATTGCTATCTATATTGGTTAATTCATTTTAACTGTCTTATATCACAGGCTGCCATGATGGCTGAGGAGCTGAAGAAGGAGCAGGACACCAGTGCTCACCTGGAGAGGATGAAGAAGAACCTGGAGGTGACTGTCAAAGACCTGCAGCACCGTCTGGATGAGGCTGAAAGTCTGGCCATGAAGGGTGGAAAGAAACAGCTCCAGAAACTGGAGTCCAGGGTAAATTTGAGTGTTTGGAACGAAACATTGTTAGATGTACTGGTCATGGCAGAGATTTGACAGGTGAAACAATAACTCTCTACTGAAGGTGCGTGAGTTAGAGTCTGAAGTAGAAGCTGAGCAGAGACGTGGTGCAGACGCTGTGAAAGGAGTGCGCAAATATGAGAGGAGGGTGAAGGAGCTCACCTACCAGGTAAAACTACCCAGGAATTAGAAATTCACCACCTTTTACAATTTACAGTTTAACTAAGACCATGACCAATATTTACACCCAAAGACTGAGGAAGACAAAAAGAACATGACCCGACTGCAGGATCTGGTAGACAAGCTGCAGCTGAAAGTGAAGGCCTACAAGCGCCAGGCTGAAGAAGCTGTAAGTCTAATATCAAATGTCTTGAGCGTCAAGTTTTAGTATTGACAAAAACGTCCAGGGCCATGAATGCACTGCTATGAAATGGGTTGGATATCTTGTGTAATCGTAACAGGAGGAGCAGGCCAACACTCACCTGTCCAGGTACAGGAAGGTGCAGCATGAGCTGGAGGAGGCTCAGGAGCGCGCTGACATCGCCGAGTCCCAGGTCAACAAGCTGAGGGCCAAGAGCCGTGAAGCTGGCAAGGTATTGTAATTTTTATTTTTATTTTTGCAAAAGGGGTAGGGGGGTGAATCTTAATATACACAAGTTTCTGATTGAAAAACAAACAAACATGCAAATTCATTTTTGTAATTGTAAATGTCCTTTTATTTACTGAAGAGCAAGGATGAAGAATGAAGATGAGACATCACAACACATCTACAAGCAAGCATATAATATGACTTACTTGTGCTGTGTCTTACATGTCCATTAAATGCAGTTTCTCAAAGCACTCTCTGTCTGTGTGATTGTAGACTGGTAGAGTATGTCACCAATGCCAAGATCACAGGTTCAATTCTCAGGGAATGCATGAACTAAAAAAAAAATAATTCATACATTGAATGCAATGTAAGTTGCTTAGGAAAGTTTCTACCAAATATTCAGGTGTATATATACTTTTACGCAAATACCTTATTTTAAAATTCAGCTAAATTATAAAACCAAGTCATTATAATTTTACTCATCAAACATAATACAACAGATCTATACAATCCAAGCTTCTCACTTTCATTGATGTAAATTGTGTGCAAATGAAATGTCAAATTATATGGCAATAACCAGCAGTATTTAATAGGGATGTTCATTTCAGGGGGTGGGGGTTTCCTAACTGACAACCAATGTCAAAATTAGAATGGATAAGTGTCTGTAACCCATTAAAAGTAACAAAATCTGTTTTCCAGGGGTTTAATTTTACATGCGCATATAGCAGCATAAACAACAGAACTCATGGATTCACACATCGTCACATCACACACCTGCAGTGCTTCTGTGAGTGGAGAAAAACCAAATAAAAGTATATATATAAAAGGAATAAATATATTTCACTTAAATAATTAACAGATTAACGAAATGAAAGAAAAAACGGTGCAACAAGTAGTGTATGCTGAGTTTTGCTTAATTTTTCAGACGCACTCCACAAACAAGTTCACAGAAAAGAAACCAAGATGGCAGAACATGGCATCCTGTTTGTTTTCTTTATTTTACAAAAACACAATGTTTATATTGTGAGTGTACACAAATAAAAGTAGACCCTTTACCCCCTCAAAAACTTAATTTTATACATGTAGCATATTTTTTAACCATGTAGCAAACATTTTAAAAATATCTTGAAAAATTAGCCTACTTTAAAAATTATTTATATTAGCCTACTTTTTAAACCGTTAGTATTAATAGTATTAATCAGACAAAATTCTTACTGTCAGTTAATGGTTAACCAGTTATTATGAGCATCCCTAGTATTTAAACTTTCCTTTCCCTATGCATAGATAAAACGTTATCAAAATTATTCCAGTTCGCATAGATCCGCGGACATAACTAACTTTTCTGTGTTATGTGGACCAGTAAAGTAATTTGGCAAATATCACTTTTTTAAAAAAAGACCAAGCTTCTGCGTACATACATGCTCAAACACGCAAACCTAAAGACTAAACACGTAAATGAACGGCAAGAATGCATTAAAGGTATTCGGTTTTCAGTAGGAAAGTTCTCATTTAAGCGGCTCATTTAAGTGATTCAATCAAAAACCAACTTTAGCTTGATAAGAATTTTCCTATTGTCACCATGAAGCTGCTTTGAAACAATATGTATTGTGAAAAGCGCTATATAAATGAAGATGACTTGACTTGACTTAAAAATCACGTTTCACAATGTGATTAAGTGCTTTTCATTCCTCCTCAAATGTTCTGTTTGTCCATGGACTTTTGTTCTACTTCCTGTTCTTTGTCCCATGTGCCATTTTGTAGTCAGTTTGTAGTTTTTCCCTTGACTTTCTTCCCATTAGCCACTACCTAGATAGTGTCTACTCTTTCTGGGGTCCCAGCAAGGAAAAATACAAAAATACATTAATCAACAACAATAAAGTCAAGTCAATAAAACATATAAACACACACACACACAAAAAAATGTAAAACGCATTTTACTTGTTAAATAAATATGCAATATCCGATGGTAAATCATTCCATATTTTCATGCCTTTATACATTACAGCCCGTTGCTTTGCATTGGTTTTTGAAACAGGAAGTAAAAAAACTTCCCTTTGATGCATGCCTGGTGTTAAACTTATGACTAGTACTGCTATACAAAAGTTTACAATACAGGACATTAGGAACTCTAGACAGAAATATTTTGTATAAAACAAAGCAGTGAAATAATCGTCCTATCCTTCACCAGTGGCCAACCTAAAGTTTTGTGCAATCTTATTACATTAGCCCTTCTACACAGTTTAAAGTGAGTCATGCAGCTCTATTCTGGACTAACTGTAATTTTTTCAAATCTTTAATGCACTCGACCACACCAATGAACAATAATTTAAGAAAGAACCATTGTTTGCACAATTTGAGAAACGCAATGTTGTGGTAAAAATTCCAATCTCTTAATAACTGACAGACCTCGTCCCATAACGTTACCATATTTTCTATCATCTGTTTTGACCACTTCAGCCTACTGTCTAATATAATTCCAATAAATCTTATTTTCTCTACCTGTTCAATAGGAACGCTCTTTAACAGAAATATCCAAATACAATGCTTTTAATTTTTGTCAAATTTAGAAGCAACTTATTATTCTATACCCACTTTATAACCTCATCCAAAGTAGTAGACAATTGCTCAATTGATGCAGCACTTTAAAACAAGAGGAAGATCATTGGTGAAAACAGAAAATAATAATGGTCCCAAACAACTTCCTTGAGGCACACCACATTGCAACTCTTTCACATCCAAGTAACTTCCATTATAAAATACACATTGTCCCCTATTAGACAGATCACTTTTAAACAAATGTACAGTATGAGAATTAAATATGTAACATTTCAATTTGTCCAGCAATAATTTATGATCCAATACATCAAAAGCTGAGCTAAAATCTAACAATACTGCTCCTACTTGTCACACGTAGTTGCAAACAAGCAGGAAGCAGGATCTAAATGCAGCAGTAACAGGTATTTATTAAACAGAACTCTGGATTACAGGATAAACGGAACAGAACAACAACGTATGCGTAACAAATAACTGACAACTGAACAGAGCAAAACTCCGGGCTAAATACATAGTGAACTGATCAGGGAAACGAGACACAGCTGACAAGACTAACGAGGTAATAGGAGAACAAGAGGGGCCCATTTTAGAAAAGGAGGTTACGTGAAAACTCTGAGTATGTTAACCCTGAAATGAGGGAAACTTTTCCGTTTCAGAATGGGAGGTATGCCAAACCCGAGAAAGCAGGGTAAGTCAAGCCTGTTTCTGAAAATAGAGATAATTTATACTCAGAGTCAGTTACTATGGTAACTTACTCTGTGAACTTAACCTGGTCGGGAGCAGGTTTTCTTTGATAAACCCAGAGTCTCCTCCCCCTTTTTAAAGCGTAAGAGATGTTTAAATACTTTATTCATTCATTCACGCTGCAAAAATGCTTTTCTTACTGAGTATTTTTGTCTAATTTCAAATACAAATATCTAAAAATCAAAATACATTTTTTATATATGAAAATGATGTAAGATATTTAGTCTTGTTTCCTGGCTCCACCAACCAATGTCACACAAGATTAAAAACGACACGTGTGATTCAACGGCTTCAGTAGTGTAGGCAGTAGCGCATAAAGGCCCTTTCACACAAGACGCGGAATGCGCTGCGCTCGCCGCTGGGTTCAGCACAGCCCTTCAGATACAAAGGGATTTGCGCTACGCTGGCCAGAGCAAAGTAGGCGGAGTTTTCAAAACTTTTAGCGGGAGCTCTATACGTCTAGTCATTTGATTGTTGTTCCATCTTTCGGTCAGCAGCAAAATATGTATATGTCCCGTGCTAAGAAATGAACAATAGCACTAGCCCAGCTAGTAAAAAAGAAGAAAGAGAGCAGCAGGGAAGAAGAGGCTGTGGGTGCATGAAACCTTCAGGTCCAGAGAACAGTTTGGAGAATTCAGGCTTGCGAAGGAGCTCTGTTTCTATTGGCCACGCGGGTAATTGTCACAGAGTGCAGCGGCAAAAGTTGAACTATTTTGAACTTTGACCACGGCGTGCGCGCAAGCTGCGCTCCGCTGCACGTGCGCTTTGGTCGACACAGCAACAAACCGTCCTCGCACAGCGCAAGCCATTTAAATAAATGGGTTTCATAGCGCAGCGCATTCCGTGTCCTGTGTGAAAGTGCCTTAAGGCGTGTAAAACTGGCAAGTGACGCTATTGACCTGGGTTCCAGTCTATGGAAGTAAAATAATGCCATATGTTTTTGAAACAAAAAGCATGTTGAATTGCACTACTTGTAAAAAAAATATGCATTGCATTAACCGTGCTTGTATTTTAATGCATTGTATTTTTAGGGCATGCATTTTTATGGGCTGAAATTTAATATGGTTGTATATTTAAGCTGTGAATATTTCAATTCAAAACATTTCACACACATTTTCGTTGTTAAAAATGCAATAATCCATATTCACCTTTCAGATTTCACTTCCAAAATATTAATCCTGTTTAAAAATACAACCTATAATATTCAGCAGGCAATTTTTGGTCCATTTTATTTCGCGTCCACAGATTCAGTGGTTCAAATTTCAACATTTCACATCCAGGAACTGCAGGAATAGCAGTCGAGTACAGAGCATAATCTCCATCTGCTGTTAGTCAACCTCACCAGCAGGTGGTGCAAATGCGTGTTGATGAAGAGCAGAGCAACAGTTATTCATTCATTAAAACGGATTTACAGTAACGGAGCAAGCAGTAAGTGTATGTGTAAATAAATAAATAAATAAATAAATAAACTACAGCTCGTCCAAAATGCAGCAGCTAGAGTTCTTACTAGAACTAGGAAGTATGACCATATTAGCCCAGTTCTGTCAACACTGCATTGGCTTCCTGTTAAACATCGTATAGATTTTAAAATCTTGCTAATTACTTACAAAGCACTAAATGGTTTAGCTCCCCAGTACCTGAGCGAGCTCTTAAAGCATTATAGTCCTTCACGTCTATTGCGATCTCAGAATTCAGGCCAGCTGATAATACCTAGAATATCAAAATCAACCACAGGTGGTAGATCCTTCTCCTATCTGGCACCTAAACTCTGGAACAATCTTCCTAGCATTGTTCGGGAAGCAGACACACTCTGTCAGTTTAAATCTAGACTAAAAACGCATCTCTTTAACCTGGCATACACATAACACATTATCAATTTATATTTTCAAATCCGTTAAAGGATTATTAGGCTGCATAAATTAGGTCAGCCGGAACCGGGAACACTTCCTATAACACCAGATGTACTCGTTACATCAGAAGAAGAATGGCATCTACGCTAATATTAGTCTTTCTGTTTATCCCGAGGTTTACCGTAGTCAACCAGATCCGGGCCGTATCCAGGTGAGACCGAGGACCGGCGCCTTGACACGACCACAACGCAGCCCTGAAGTATCAGCAGAGATTGAGCCAACTAGATCATCCATTGTGAAGACCTCATCGACACGACAGCCAGTGGCACAGCTCCTCAACACACCGTCCATACCGGTGTGATGAATACGATCCTCAACTGGACTGAACTGGAATAAATACTTTGAATGTTGCGATCCTATCAGACATATGATAGCAACCTGAATCGTAACAAAGCACTGTTCGCCAGAGGAGAACTGGCCCCCCGACTAAGCCTGGTTTTTCCCAAGGTTTTTTTCTCCATTTTAACACAGAAGTCTATTTGCCACCTGTTTGCCATCTGATGTCACCTGTTGAAGTTTGGGTTCCTTGCCGCTGTCGCCTTTGGCTTGCTTAGTTGGGGACACTTGACATTTGATATTCAACAGTGCTTTGATCTGCCGACATTGACACTATTCTTTAAGAGCTGCTGTGCAGCCAAAATTATATACCAGTTATCAATGTAAAGCTGCTTTGACACAATCTGCATTGTAAAAAGCGCTATATAAATAAAGGTGACTTGACTTGACATACTAGAGTCATTGCCAACATTATTTGAGCTTTTTTTAGAGGTGCGCTCAGTAATTTGTTCTCATTAAAACATTTTGCAGAAAAATAAATGTATGTACTTTTGAGAAATCTGTTTAAAGTGATGTATATGAGACAGAAAATCTAATCATAGCCATAGTAGTGCAATTATAACAGTTTTGTTTTACATGGGATTGTCACAGAACAATCAATCATCATGGCTGAAAATAACTTTTTTTTATCTGTAAAGTCCAAGACGACTGACGTATTAGCCTGCTTAACAACATGACTGAGCACACATTTGAGTTCCACTAAAAGAATGTGTGTAGATGTGTGTAAATGTATATTTATTCTGAAGATGTGTTGGAAACACTTACAGTAGGGCTGTATGGAAGGACAGCATACATCAGCAATGTTCTGTTAGCAGGATGAGCAAAGAAAATAAATCAGAAAATAGAAACGCTTCACAATAAGGTACCATTATGAACGTTAGTTAATACGTTAGCTATCATGAATCAGCAATCAGAAAAATATACATTTATACAGTCTTTATTAATCTTAATATGCACAGAACTGTCAATTGCATGTTCATGTTAGTTCACAGTGCATGTTAACAGATAATGTGAAAAAGTGTTCATTTTGAAATTAATAAAGATTAATTCATGCTGTAACAGTATTGTTCAATGTTATTTCATGTTAAATAATGTAGTTAGCTGATTTTAATAGAATGTTACTGAAAAAAAAAAAAAAACATTTCCCACAAAATAAATGTAAATGATTAGATTATTATTTGCCATTCAAATGAGAGAACTCTATTTCACAATAAACTGGTTATTACCGAATATATATTCTAACAGCACTCAAATGTATTATAATGCTCCAGTTTGCATCCCAAAAATATCACATATTAAATGCCTAAGTGTAAAACTCACGTTTAATCTAAATACTATTAGAAATTCAGAATGACTAACAGATGCCCAAATCACAAGACCCCATCTGTTCTCAAAGACAAATATTCTCAAAAATACTACAGATACATTCTCATCACATGTATTAGAAACTCTGTAAACAAATTGTAGAATCAGTTTTGGCTAGATTGAACCACATTACTTATCTGTTTAAAGATTTAACTCTTGCTTGTGAATTTTACTAAGGAGAGCAAGAAAGCATCGAGGGACAGAGAATGTCTGTATTATCGATTGCAAATGCAAATAATACAATTTTTTAAAAGAAATGTTACCTGGCCAGTTCAGCTGTGTCCCACTACTGTATGTCAACAACAGGAAAGCCAAACAATGAATCAATGCAAGAACAGCACACCTGCAAACCGACTGCTGAAGCTGCTGAATAAAAGCACCTGAATAAATAAAGATATACACTAATATAAAGTCTTCCATTATACTGACCAAACTAATGAATGACCAATAATTAAAGATTTAATTTAATCAATAGCTTCTTACAATATTCTTATAAATATGAGTGTCCAGAACGGAGTTGATTAAAGCGAATGGCCATCTGATATCAAACCTTTCAACTTGACACCACAATAACACTTGTGGCTTTTGCTGACAAATAGCAAAGCCCTGATGGCATAGCTGACCGACCAGCTATATTTGTGTAAAGTCCTAATATGACCACCCTTAGGGAAAGATGCCTTTTTATTGAGCACATGTCCCCTTCTCATTAGGTGTCGACGCCTTAGAATTTATTCCACAGCCTCCTGCCATCTTTTCAAAGGAACTAGGAAAGCATGTTGGACACATTGCATTGTCCTTGCAAGGCAAAGCAAAACAACATGGGCAGAATCCAAGATCAGACACACCCAATGCCACACCATCCTGAGGAGCTCTGTAGAAATCAGGGCCGCTTTCATGATGCATTCATGCATTTGTGCTTCGTTACAGCTCAGAACCATCACACAAGACTTGCTGATCATGGATTTAGTCATCCAATCATCATCAGTTTACTTCAATTTTGCAAAATGGGATTTACTACTAAGTGAATATACCACACACTGATCCTACTCTCGCTTAGAACAAAACTGACCAATATTTAAATCTCTTAATTGCCTTAAACGCTCAGACATATGAGTCACTGCGGCACAACAACTACGGTAAATACAATATATCTAGACCTAAATCTGGAGAATCGGTCATGTCACATTGCTCTATATGGTCAGTTCGCCCAGCTCTAAAATTTGCTCTATGGTAAAATACTAATGAATTCTAGATATAACAGTAGAGCTGATTTGAAATTATGAGTAGTGTGAAAAAAGCTATACAAATTAATTTGACTTGAGTGACTGTAATATGATTATGACTCTTTAGATCAACAGCATTTAAAGGGCTAGTTCACCCAAAAATGAAATGTCTGTCATTAAGTACTCACCATCATGTTGACCCAAATCCATAAGACCTTTGTTTGTCCTCAGAACACAAATTAAGATATTTTTTTTATGAAATCCGAGGGTATCTGATCCACATATAGGCAGCAATGCCACTGCATCTTTTGAGGTTCAGAAGGGTATTAAAAGACATCAATAAAACATTCAACGTGACTGCAGTGGTTCAACCTTAATGTTATGAAGCGACGAGAATACTTTTTGTGCTCAAAACCAAAACCAAAATAATGACTTTATTCAACTAATTTGTCTGCCCTGATACGTTATTTGCATTGCAGAGCTTCCATGTTTACGTCCGAATGCGGGCTCAGTATTCACCGGCTCTGGTCACGTGAGCAGCACGAGGCATGCATGTGATGCTGACGCAAGATCCGGCCCGATACTGAGCCCGAGTTCAGACATAAACACCATAAAAATGTGCTATTACAAACCAATTTGTTACTTTTTTCATAGGTTGTTATTGAGAATTAACAGAATTGCATGTTGATGTTTTATTGAAAATAATAAAGAGTTATCATTATGGTGATCAGTGTTTGCTTTAGTTCAGCTCTTGGCCACTGACTTTCTAACACTAGTTTTTCTCTGGCTGCTGTAACTGTGTTTATAAAACACATTAGTTATGGCAAGAAAAGCCAAGAGAAAATGGATCAGGTGATATCAGCTACGTATTGTTGATGACAAACATCATGTAGTGGCCTGATTCACTGATCTCATATAGAGTCTAATCTTTGATTATATGAGGAATGTTTGAAACATTTTTACATTATTTATTATAATAGCTCTGTGACACTACAGAATGAGAACCAGCAGTGACAAACCGATAATCTGAAGGACTTTAAAAACACATTGTGTACAAAGTTTTAAACTACTGTATCATTTAGACAAACACAGACATAAAAAAAAAAAAATCACCATATGAATCTCAACAACAGTAAAAATCGACAAAATATTCAGATACAATTCTGAACATCACAAAACGAGCTACTAAAAAGTCACAACAAAAACAACAGTTTGCTGATGTTCTTGTGACTTATTAGTAGCTTGTTTTGTGATATAAAATAAAAGTAGACCAAAGATAAGACTATGAGTTCAGTGAATCAGGCCACTACATGATGATTGTCATCATCAATACGTAGCTGATATCACCTGAGCTTTTCTTGCCATAACGAATGTGTTTTATAAACACACAGTTACAGCAGCCAGATAAAAACTAATGTTAAAAAGTCAAGGGTCAGGAGCCCAAATACAGCAAACACTAATCACCATAAGGGTGACATCATACGAAACTATTATTTTCAATAAATCATCAACATCTAAACTTCTGTAGATGTATGACAGAAATAAAATCAAACTGGTTAGTAATAAGTGAAGCTGGGAATGCTGTTTGTGGACTCTGCTGAGATCTTAAGAGATTTAATGTCTTTTTTACCTTCAGCTGATTTCATCTAAGGCTGTGGCTGGACATCGTTTGCAGTCCTTGTGTTTCTGCTCATCTCTTCTCTTTTTTCTGTTCTTGTTCCTCTAAATTGACATTACCAGAATTCCCTGTGTGACTTCACATTTTATGTTATTTCATTTAAATAATTGTTTCATAGTTTTTGTTATTAGTTATGTACATTTGGGGTTTATGTTACATGTAATGTTTAATGTTTATTGCATTATTTTAGTCACGTGTCAACATGATTGTTCTGTATTTGTGTGTATGACACTGTGCACCTTCTTTATAGTAATATGTCCCTCAGCTTGTGGAAAACTAACTGTGGTGAATTTTGAATCATCATGTTCCCTTTCGAAAGGGAACCTGCACTGCGTCCTAGAACGCATATGGGAAACACCCTCGCGTTGACAGGCGTCTGAAGTGAAAGTGGAATCACGCCAATCCTATTGGCTGGCGACAGCCTATGACGTCATACTAGTGTGACCAGACAGTATATAAAGGGTGCCTAGGAAACATGACATCCTCTTTTCGTCTTCAGTGACTGTTTTGACTGTTGTGATTGTTGCAAGGTAAGAACCTTTGTTATGTCTGAAGCGTTTCAAGCGTTGTGCCGATCCATGTCCGAGATATCTGACACCTGATGACACACACGACTTGTGTGTTCACTGCCTGGGTGAGGAGCATGCACGATCAGTTCTCGAGGGATCTGTTTGCGTTCATTGTGACCGTCTGCCTATGCGGACACTCCGCTCTCGCCTGTCAATCTTCTCGAGGGAAGAGAGACAGGCATCTGCACCTGGCGGCTCGGGTCCTGCTCGTGCTGAGGCCGAGAGGATACTCAAGTCATGGGGCTCGCAGGTGGAGCTCGGCGAAAAGTTTGAGAAAGGCGTTTCTCACGAGAGCGATCTGCTCAATGAGGATGCCATCCTCTGGCATCCTCTGGTTCAGCCGACAGTGCTCTTTTGGCTCCAAGCCATACTGAAGAGCAGATGTTGGTTGTGGAGGGCAGTGAGAGTGTTGCTTCTGAGCCCGCGCAACCCCCTGATGCCGTGGCTGAGCTGCGCCGCACCACAGACCTGGCTCTCCACGCCACCAAACAAACTGCTGCCGCGATCAGTCGATTGATGGCAGTGATGGTGGCAATGGAGAGACACCTGTGGGTGAACCTGGCTGACATCGGGGAGAAAACCCTTCTCTTTCTCCTCGATGCGCCAGTCTCGCCGCTTGAACTTTTCGGGACTTCCGTTGAGGCGGTGGTCAGGAAGTTTAGGGAGGCGAGGGCACGCTCAGCAGCATTTAAGTCCTGTATACCGCGCTGGTCCGAATCTGGACCCAGGCAGCCAGGGGGACCTGGCCCGTCATGGTCTGAGGATCATAGGCAGGGCCAGAGGTCTAGTGTCGCCGCTCGAGCACCTCCTCCTCAAAGGAGCAGGAACAAAAAGCATGATCTGTGAGAGGTGATACAAAGCTGGCGCGCTGAGCGTTCCCTCCCTCGTGAGGTGTTTTCCATCTCCCTCTCCTCCTTTTTCTCCTGTCCCCCTGTACCCTTCCATCTTCCCTGCACACGCTCTGACATCAGGCCTGAAGCCTGGGTCCGATGATGAGTTTGTTCACATTCTGGAACTCCTTCTGAGGGTCCGGCTTAGTGCTTGATTCGAGCACAGCTGTTTTTAGACTGCTAGAGTATGGCAGGCTAATTTTACATTCAGCCTCTACTCTTGTTGGTCTTGGGTGAGCTTTGCAGGTCACTGCCCCGCTATGGGATTTTCTTATTTTGCAGTTTCTTATTTTCTTATTTCCCTCCTGTGTTGGCCATTTGGCCACCTTGGCCAAATGGCCACTTTTTTATATTTTTCAGCCTCCTCTTCATAGAGTCGCTAGGTTCAAACCACTGCCCCGCTGAGTGCTAGTGTTTTTCTGTAATTAGAATTTTTCTCCTGGTAGGCCCCCAAGTTTTGTGTATTTAACTTTGGGTTTTAGCCTCCACTGAGCCTCAGTGAAGTCATGTTCAGAAGTCGGCCCTCCTCTGGGGCCGCCCCTGTCCCGACCTAGGCAGACGTTGTCAACCTGTTCTGACTATTTTAGCAGTTGGTGTTGGCTGCTTCTTTTTAGCCTTCCTTGCTAGTGCTAGTCGCTCAGTTCATGTTTGCCTCCCCTATCATCAGGGTTGCTTGTGGTCGGGGGTCCGCCTTCTGCATTAGGCTAACAATGCGAGTAGTAGGCCCTGCGGCTTCCTCTTCTTTATTTCTTTGCTCCATTGCTACTGTATTTTAGCAATGTCTGAATATGTGTTCCCTGGTGTTTAGTATTAGCTCAGTGACAAGCACTGAGCTTTTATTATTTAGCCTCCCTGTGGTCGCTGTATGTGTTGCAGGCTTCCTCTCGTTTTAGAGAGTGTGCTTTTTGGCTGAAGCCTCCGCTCTCTGAGCTTGGTAGTCTCATTACGAGTGGCCCCTTGATTGTTTCAAGTGTTTGTTTAAATGGTCGGCCTCCTTTGGTTCTTTCCCGTGGAGGCCGCCATTTATAAGGAGCCAGCTGCTTTGAGTCTCTTAGGATCCTCTGAATCTCTTTTTCTATTTCAAGCTCTATGCCCCATGCATGCTTTACACCTACACTGCTCGGGTGAATGTGTTCTTTCTCCCTCACTGGTTCTCAAATTAGCTCCCCTAGAGCTTTAGCATTGGCAACTCGGGCCCGTGGCCGTGTTTCCTGGGAGTAGTAGGCCCTGCTTGAGGCCTCCTTGACATTCTGGTAGCGTTATGTTGTGCTCCCCTCATTGAAGGGTTGCTGGGCAATATGCTGAGCACACGGCTTGTGTTTGCCATGCAAACAAGTGTTCCAAGCCGGCAATTCTTTCTCACGTCTAAGCAGTTGGCTCCTCGGAGCCTCCTTGGGTGTGTTGTTATGTAGATGTTGTATGTTTCTCTTCCCGTTACCTCCATCTCTGAGCTGTTCAGATTCTCTAGGGTTTTTCTGGGAATCCTCACCAATTCTGGTGCTGTTTCACAGCTCTTTATTGCTCGGCTTGGTTTTGCTCGTTCCGGTTGAGCTTAGTGCTCCCCTTATCCTTGGGTCGTTAGAATTGGCTCCCGAAGACTAATCGGAAGGTAGTAGGACTTTTTAGACCGCCCTGAAGGATCGGTTGTTAGGCTGTTGATACTCTCTTGCTGTTTGAGTTCGGTTTATATGCTAGGAGTACTCTGTCTCCTACTATACTCCAGTCTCTGTTCCTCCCCTGGCTTAGCTAGAGTACCCGGCCTCCCGAGTGTTTCTCTTTCACTCTGTAGATCCTAGGTTGAGTAGACTGCTCCCCTCTTTCAGGGTTCCTGGCTATTTCCTGAGCTCTACTCCCAGGGATGCCCATCTCTGGTCCGGTGAGTTGTTACTGCCTTTTTTGCAGTTCTTCTCACAAGGTTTCTTCCTTTTTGTGGAAGTTTGCAGAGATTCTGTTCTTCCAGACAGGTTATTGGCCCGACTAGCCCTTCTCAGGGCCAGTTCGGCCTCCCTGGTGGCCTTCAGGGTTGACCTTTTGTCCCCCTAGTAGTGACGGGCCAGAGTCCTTGCGGTACTCTGGCCATTCTCCCTTAAAGAGACCCCTTCTTTGAGGTTGTTGGTTCCAAGCCTTTGAGCAGCCTTGGTAGGCTTTCACTCTGTGGAGGCCTCTTTGAGGCTTTTTAGCTTGGGCGGTGGCCGTAGGGAGTTATGTCACTGACAGCCTGTGACCAGGGGTTGAGTGCTTGGCCATTTTTGGCATGCACTCCCCTCAGCATGGCGGTGTGGGTATTCTGTTCCCCATATGCGCTCTAGGATGCAGTGCAAGTTCCCTTTCGAAAGGGAACGTCTCAGGTTACGTATGTAACCATGGTTCCCTGAGAACAGGGAACAAGACACTGCATCTGCCTGCTATAGTCACTTCAGACGAATAGTGGATGTCATGTTTCCTAGGTGCCCTTTATATACTGTCTGGTCACACTAGTATGACATCTTAGGCTGTCGCTGGCCAATAGGATTGGCGTGATTCCACTTTCACTTCAGACGCCTGTCAACGCGTTTCCCATATGCGTTCTAGGACGCAATGTCTCGTTACCTGTTTTTAGGGAACCATGGTTACATATGTAACCTGAGACATTTTCTTTTTTACCACCTGTATTATTATGCTGACTATCAGTATATTATGAAGGTAAATCATATTATATTAGTACTTAATGAAAAGGAAGAGTTTATATGCTTTGAGGTCAAACATGGATACGAAAAACCTTTTTGTATAGTTTCTAGGAATGCTCTAAATGACCGGCCACTTATCCGAAAATGTTGTAAATGACTTCCTTTGATTCTATAAGTGGTCTCTCAGCTTGCCGATCACATAAACCTTTCCTGTAGCTCAGTGGTTAGAGCATGGCACTAGCAATGCCAAGGTCATGGGTTCGATCCCAGGGATTGCACATATTCAGATATAAATGTATAGTATAATGCAATGTAAGTCGCTTTGGATAAAAGCGTCTGCCAAATGCATAAATGTAAATGTAAATATAAATAAACCAATCACATTTTTATGACGCAAAAGACGCTAGCTTGTTCACACCAGCTCTGAGAGCTGCAGCAAAAATGAAAAGTCAGCAGCGGCTGGTGTGTATACAATAACGCAGTGAAAACGTGTATGGTTCAAAGTGTGTTCTCCTCAGAGCTTCAGGTGAAGGGTTGCCAGTAGTAGAGATGCACCATTCTACCGACCATCAGTAAGAACCGGCCAGTTCCGTTTTTTGTCCCGGACTTGCACACAAAATGCATTGCAATCATTTCCCAAAATGTAATTTGTGTGGACGTTAACAGAGGCCAGAGATGGGACACGCTGAAGACGGACGCAAAGAGAAGAGCACAGAAAATACTGTACCGGGCAGAGCAAGCTCACTGTTGCGACGCTCAGAATACTGGAAGACAATTCTACACATTAAATTGGGGTGGGGGCTTATATGAATGCATTTCTGAAGGAACTGACTCACTTCACAAAAGTTTCGTTGACATTTTCTTTTAACTTACCTCCGTATGATGCCTATTAAAGTAGTGTTTATATAAGTGCAGCGCTGGTGCTGCTTTTTTTTTACAGAGGTAACCAAGGAAACTCTACACTGCAAAAATGCTTTTCGTATTTAGCATTTTGTCTTGTTTCCAGTCTAAATATCTAAGAATTCTTAAATCAAGATGCTTTTACTAGATAAGTAAAATGACATAAGATTTTTTCTTGTTTTCTGGAAAATAAAATCAAAATGAAGTGAGTTTTTGCTTAAAACAAGCAAAATTATCTGCCAATGGGGTAAGAAAAATAATCTTGTTTCTGTTTGAAATCTTGTATCTTGTTACTATCCCAAACAGGAACAATATTATTTTTCTTACCCCACTGGCAGATAATTTAGCTTGTTTTAAGCAAAAACTCATCATTTTGATTTTTTTCCAAGAAAACAAGAAAAAATATCTTATGTCAATTTACTTATCTAGTAAAAGCATCTTGATTTAAGATTTTTGAGATATTTAAATACTAAGTAAGAAAAGCATTTTTTGCAGTGTATTGCTGCTGTTCCATAAGCACCACCTTCTGGTAGAGAGTGAATTTGCATGTTTTTTTTTGTTTTTGTTTTTGTTTTGTTTTTCTGGGGGGTCCTCAGGGTTTCTTATATGTATGGAGGGGGGCTTCATGGACAAAAGGTTGGGAACCGCTGATTTAGAATATGACCTGAAAAAAAAAACAACTCACACTTATAAAGTTATGAACAATGAAATTGACTATACCGCGTTATTCTGCCAGATCTCGTCCGCCCCTCAGAATAAGTGTCACTATATGCACAAGTTCACAGAATGACAACTGTTGTGCCCAAATTTGCTGCTTTGTCACATGAAAAGCTTCCCAGGCTTCTTGGAACAGTATCCCAGTGACATTTAAGAGCTTCTCCATGGCTAAACTGGGTTCTACTGTGATGCCAAGGCACTTGAAGAAGATTATGCTCTACATAAGACCTAAACAATGTCTGAACTCCAGTAACCGATACCTTCACATAACAACCCTTTCTCAAGGTTAAGGCACTTGATCACAAGTGAAACCTATAAATACATCAAGTGTAATTTTTAATCACAATATTGGTGGCTTATTTTCAAATATTTGTTTAATCTAGTGTCATTTCACCTCATCTTACTGAAGGGTTCACTGCTATTATCTCAACCCATTCTCTGTTCTTCTACCACAATATTTCCTTTAAACATAACTAAAACTAATTAAGACTGCACAGTTAATTACATCAAAGTGATAATATATTTGGCTGGTGTCATGATATTGATGAACGTGACAATCAGTTACAAAAATTTCTGTAGAAACTGAGCTAAAAATACATGACCAAATACGGTGAGTACGTTTTGCTGAGTGAACAGTATACTGTCTATATAAGAAGCTGCTTCAGGCTCCTTTAAGGACTGACTGGAACTCAAAGGTGGGTGAGTTGTTCATCATGCTCTCCTTCTACTATTAACCTAATATCACATACTTGTGTTCTGTGATTTAGAGATTAAATGTCTAACCCTGATACATGGTAATCAATCAGCACATTTAAGAGTTTAGAGTGTGGCTATGCACTGTACATTCAACATGCTTTTGACACCAATCTGACTGAATTAGTCCAAGTTAGCAGTGGCACAAATTCAAACTCAAGTTTTTTTGCCTTTCTCTTAGCATCTCCTACCTCAGACACATTCTCTCTGGACAGGACAGCAGGTATTATGATTGTGATTAATAATCACTGCATCACTGTTCTCCACATTCATGGGAATGAATACGTTTTACTCCACTTGCATTTGTTTAATATTTAGAAGTAATTAAAGTATAAATCCCTCTGCACATTCTCTCCTCGTCACTTCTCAAAGTAAACCGCAATCATGGGAGATGGTGAAATGGAGTGCTTCGGCCCAGCGGCCATTTACCTCCGGAAGCCAGAAAGAGAGAGGATAGAGGCCCAGAACACCCCCTTTGATGCCAAAACAGCATTCTTTGTGACAGTGCCGGATGAGATGTACCTGAAGGGTGTTCTTGTTAGTAGAGAAGGTGGCAAAGCTACTGTCAAAACACTGTGTGGCAAAGTAAGTAGAATTAGAAAATGTGTTGATCTTCTGTAAAACAGTTTTACATGATGCTGTGGGACTGTAAAACTACTTTGCCAGGTAAAACAAATATTTTGTTTGTAGTAAATGTCTCATACATGTTGAAAACTTTATAGACGATCACGGTAAAAGAAGATGAAATCTTCCCCATGAATCCTCCCAAGTTTGACAAAATTGAGGACATGGCCATGATGACCCACCTCAATGAGCCTACTGTGCTGTATAACCTCAAAGAGCGTTATGCAGCATGGATGATCTACGTGAGTCTAAGCAAATCATATCTTATTCCGGGGATATGGTGACAGAATTGTTACACTGGACTATCTACCTCCGTTTCAGACCTACTCTGGCTTGTTCTGCGTCACTGTCAATCCCTACAAGTGGCTCCCAGTGTATGATACAGTCGTTGTGGCTGGATACAGAGGCAAAAAGAGGGTTGAAGCCCCACCTCACATCTTCTCCATCTCCGACAACGCCTACCAGTTCATGCTCACTGGTAAGTGTGGATATAAATTTTCAATCCGATTTGCAATCCAATAAACCTGTGCTAAACTTGAGCCTACTTATATTTTGCTTAATACACCTTCAATTTATTTATTTAACAAACTCTTTTTACTTAATGGGTCTCTCATAAGTAATTTATGTAGTGGTGTACATTTTGTTACATATATGATATATACAAAAAAACTGAAAATACAATCTGTTTAGCAGTTTCACTTAAAATAACACTATAAATGTGTTTCAGACAGGGAGAATCAGTCCATCCTGATTACGTAAGTAAGCTATAATAATTATTAATTATTGTACAAGAATCATCATGTAAATGCGAACACTGTTTAAGCTATTGAGAGAAAACAGTTTAACACCTGGCTTTTCTGCTGGAGAACGCGGGTAACGTGGTCATGTAAATGCATAAGCACTGTTCTTATAGACATGTGCCGGGAAAGACAGGATAACTAAAGTAACAGAAAGGTGTGGGGAAAAGCCGCTTACTGACAGTGCTGCATGTATACGAGGTTAAAGGAAGTCACACACCAGACGAGAAGCACAGCGCGCGACCTCTTTAAAATTTAAACACATATTTTCTATAATAAGTGTACACGCACCGGCAGTGCCATTCAGCGTCTGTCGGTGGCGCCCAGCTACAACTTATGATGCTGTTCAAAATCCTGCCACGCCACAGAGCGCCATTACAGTACAATACAATCAAAACACAGCACAGACATTGTCTTAATTTCATAATGTCCTTAAACATAATATTGCTGACCTTAAACTGATAAGAGAATGTGCGTGTCTGGTGTGTGATACCTCGAGTTGTCGTAGACGCGAAGATATGCTTCTTGTCCAGTGTGCGACCCTCTTAAGACCACACTGCCAGCATGATGCATGTACATGCAGGTTTCACGCCTTAAGTTGCTCTCTGGTGCGCATGTAGAGTCTGAAATTTTATGGATTTTAAAAAAACACTTACATAAAAGCCAACATATCACATTTACACTATTCTGAAATTCGTTCTTTTCCATCTTTAACATGTCCACTCAGTGGAGAATCTGGTGCAGGAAAGACTGTCAACACCAAACGTGTCATCCAGTATTTTGCGACAATCGCTGTGGCTGGCGGTGGAAAGAAGGCAGAACCTGTCCCTGGCAAAATGCAGGTGACTAACCAATCAAATACCATTCAAAGAACAGTGAAAGAATTATTCTGCATGATGAAATTACTTAACTACTCACTAGGGGTCGCTAGAGGATCAAATCATTGCAGCCAACCCTCTACTGGAGGCTTATGGAAATGCCAAGACTGTGAGGAATGACAACTCTTCTCGTTTTGTAAGTTGCTGTGGCCAGATGAAATTAATTGTACAAATTCAGTTAACATTCCAAAGCTTGGATATTCTAAACTTTTCTAAATATTTCAATCTGCTTAGGGAAAATTCATCAGGATTCACTTTGGGACCACTGGAAAACTGGCCTCAGCTGATATTGAAACTTGTGAGTCTACAGTGTTTTAAGCCAATAATTTTATTTGGAGGCCAAAATGTGGGTTAAATCGATTGCAGTCGATGACTTTTTTCTCCATTTTTGTCTTTTTTGGAAGATCTGCTGGAAAAGTCAAGAGTAACATTCCAGCTGTCTGCTGAGAGGAGCTACCACATCTTCTACCAGCTCATGACCGGACACAAGCCAGAGCTGCTCGGTGAGAAATCTACAGTATTGTGCATTTCATTTATTTCCATGTTTGAGAACACTGTTAACATACTGCACATCAATTCTTCACAGAGGCCCTGCTCATCACCACCAACCCTTACGACTATCCAATGATCAGCCAGGGTGAAATCACTGTCAAGAGTATCAATGATGTGGAGGAGTTCATTGCCACAGATGTATGTGAACAACTACAAGTCAAGTCACCTTTATTTATAAAGCGCTTTTTAACATGCAGATAACAGGAAAATTATGCAACAAAGTTTTGTTTTGGCTGTACAGCAGCTCTAGAAGAAAATGGTGTCATTGTCCAGCTTAAGTAAGTTCAGTGTTGATTCATTTCCGTAGTAAAAATCATTAGTGATTAATTTAGTTCATTTATCTATACAGCAGCTCTGGAGAAAACAGTGATGTCATCCTCCAGCTCAGCTCAGTTCAGTTCACATACAATAGTGTCAATGCAGGCAGATCAGTAATATTGTTGAATATTAATTGTCCCCAACTAAGCAAGCCAGAAGCGACAGCGGCAAGAACCCAAACTCCATAGTAGTATTTTCAGATTATATAAAATATATCTGAGCAAACAAACATCAGAAAAACACCAGCATAAACTGAATGACATACAATGTAAAATACCCTTCTCTTTGTTTCAAATAATGTATGATTCACTTGGTCATTGTATAAACAGACTGCCATTGACATTCTGGGCTTCAGTGCTGATGAGAAAATCAGCATCTACAAGCTGACAGGTGCTGTGATGCATCATGGGAGCATGAAGTTCAAACAGAAGCAGAGAGAGGAGCAGGCAGAGCCTGACGGCACTGAGGGTAAAATGTACTATTAGCACATATTAACATGTGAACATTCACTTCATTAGTACAATAATGCATAAAATTGTTCTTCCTCAGTGGCTGATAAAATCGCCTACCTCATGGGCCTCAACTCCGCTGACATGCTGAAAGCTCTGTGTTACCCCAGAGTGAAGGTCGGAAATGAGATGGTGACCAAAGGCCAGACAGTACCACAGGTGATCACTTATTTACTTTATAGATGAATACAACTAGAAATTGCAGTCTTGTAGACATTCATAGACTTTATGGGAAAGTAAAGTCTAATATCAATTACACTGACCTTTGAATTTCTCAGGTGAACAATGCAGTCTCTGCACTCTCCAAGTCTGTCTATGAGAAAATGTTCTTGTGGATGGTTGTCCGTATCAATGAGATGTTGGACACAAAGCAACCAAGACAGTTCTTCATTGGTGTGCTGGACATCGCTGGATTTGAGATCTTTGATGTGAGCATCAGTTATTAATCGAAACATAAAAGATAACAGTCAGTAGTAAACACTTTCTTCTGTTTAATTATCAGTTCAACAGCTTGGAGCAGCTTTGCATCAACTTTACAAATGAGAAACTGCAACAGTTCTTCAACCACCACATGTTTGTTCTGGAGCAAGAGGAGTACAAGAAAGAAGGCATTGAATGGGAGTTCATTGACTTTGGTATGGACTTGGCTGCCTGCATTGAGCTCATTGAGAAGGTGAGAGGACATTCAACAAATTAAAATGATTATTCATATTGTGCCTGTACTTGAGCATGAATTCCTTCAACAGCCAATGGGCATCTTCTCCATCCTTGAAGAGGAGTGCATGTTCCCCAAAGCTACAGACACAAGCTTCAAAAACAAGTTGCATGATCAGCATTTGGGCAAATGTGCAGCTTTCCAGAAGCCCAAGCCTGCCAAAGGTAAGGCAGAGGCCCACTTCTCTCTGGTGCACTACGCCGGCACTGTGGACTACAACATTAATGGCTGGTTGGACAAGAACAAGGATCCCCTGAACGACTCTGTTGTGCAACTCTACCAAAAGTCATCGCTCAAAGTGCTGGCCTTCCTGTATGCCGCTCATGCAGGTTCTGAAGGTAAGACATTTATTTGCAATTCCTCAATTCCTCTGTGTTATGATGTAATTAGACATGATCTAATAGGGATTTATTGAAAGGGATAATGGAAAGCAACACAGGGAAAATAAAAAAAAAAATTCTTTTGTTTACATAAAACAGCTGAGGGAGGTGGTGGAAAGAAAGGCAAGAAGAAGGGTGGTTCCTTCCAGACTGTGTCTGCACTTTTTAGGGTAAACAGACTCTCTCTTTTAATGAAGAATGTGAACTTTTACACCATTAAAGATTAAACAAATGACAAACTTTTCCACAGGAGAACTTGGGTAAGCTGATGACTAACCTGAGGAGCACTCACCCTCACTTTGTGCGCTGCTTGATTCCTAATGAGTCTAAGACTCCAGGTAAACTTAATCCCTGAAGACTCAAGTGCATCACATTTAACAGTTAAAATGCATCTGGAATCAAATGAACATCTTTATGGCAGGTCTGATGGAGAACTTCCTGGTTATCCACCAGCTCAGGTGTAATGGTGTGCTGGAAGGCATCAGAATCTGCAGGAAGGGATTCCCCAGCAGAATCCTCTATGGTGACTTCAAGCAGAGGTAAAGACACCTTTTTGCAACCTCCGAATTAGAGATGATGCACCACCTGATCTTCATCATCTTATGAATATTTTTCACAAGAACATGACTCTGCCCTGAATGTCCTCTAGATACAAAGTATTAAATGCTAGCGTCATCCCTGAGGGACAGTTCATTGACAACAAAAAGGCTTCAGAGAAACTCCTAGGCTCTATTGATGTTGACCACACCCAATACAAGTTTGGACATACCAAGGTGAGCTGCACAACAAATCGCTAAGCTTAAATCTACGATAAAAACAATGGCTTCCATAATATACCAGCAACATCACTATATGTTGTTGCAGGTGTTCTTTAAAGCTGGTTTGTTGGGTACTCTTGAGGAGATGAGAGATGAGAAACTAGCAGAACTGGTTACCATGACTCAAGCTCTTTGTCGTGGCTTCCTCATGAGGACAGAGTTTGTGAAAATGATGGAGAGGAGGTGAGTGAAATAGATATTATTTCATTTACGATTAAATGGATAAAATTGAATATTTGTTAAACTTAATCAGAAACACCCTTTGACAGAGAGTCAATTTATTCCATCCAATACAACATCCGCTCATTCATGAATGTGAAACATTGGCCATGGATGAAGCTCTACTTCAAGATCAAGCCTCTTCTGAAGAGTGCAGAGACTGAGAAAGAAATGGCAGCAATGAAGGAGAACTATGAGAAAATGAAGGAGGATCTATCAAAGGCATTAGCTAAAAAGAAGGAGCTTGAAGAAAAAATGGTGTCACTTCTTCAAGAGAAAAACGATCTTCAACTGCAAGTAGCAGCTGTGAGTATTTCAGTTCTTACTGAGTCAAAATGAAACCTGTAGCAGCCAAGTGTCATTATTTACATCCATCTCAAACAGGAAACTGAAAACCTCTCTGATGCTGAGGAGAGATGTGAAGGTCTCATCAAAAGCAAGATTCAGCTCGAGGGAAAACTCAAAGAGACAACTGAGAGACTGGAGGATGAGGAAGAAATCAATGCTGAACTCACTGCCAAGAAGAGGAAACTGGAGGACGAATGCTCTGAACTGAAGAAAGACATCGATGACCTAGAGCTCACCTTGGCCAAAGTGGAGAAGGAGAAACATGCAACAGAAAATAAGGTCAATCATCTTTTCACATGTTCTTCACACTGCTGATTGTTCAGGACCTTGAGAATGAAAACAATGAACAATGTTTCTATTTAGGTTAAAAACCTGACGGAGGAGATGGCCTCTCAGGATGAGAGCATTGCCAAGTTGACCAAAGAGAAGAAAGCCCTCCAAGAGGCACACCAGCAGACTCTTGATGACCTTCAGGCAGAGGAAGACAAAGTCAACACTCTGACTAAATCTAAGGCAAAGCTTGAGCAGCAAGTGGATGATGTAAGATGTTTGGCATGAAACTAAGAGCATGAATCAATGGGAAATTAATTTTGTGTCTCTATACCAGAATTAAATGCTCTGGTTTCTGTAACAACAGCTTGAGGGCTCACTGGAGCAAGAGAAGAAGCTCCGTATGGACCTTGAAAGAGCCAAGAGGAAGCTTGAGGGTGATCTGAAACTGGCCCAGGAGTCCATAATGGACCTGGAGAATGACAAACAGCAATCAGATGAGAAGATCAAAAAGTGAGTGGATTTTAGTATTCACACAATTACACAAAATGAGTATTTTACACATCTTACAAAACAATGCTTTAAAAACAGGAAAGACTTTGAGATTAGTCAGTTTCTCAGCAAGATTGAGGATGAACAGTCTTTGGGAGCACAGCTTCAGAAGAAGATTAAAGAACTTCAGGTAACACTAACCATTATCTTTTTGTGAAGCTGTTAAGTAGATGTACAGTCAAACCAAAAATTATTCAGACATTTTTGATATTTTAGATATATTTTTACTGGTGGGTGCAGGACACTATTGTTAATTTATGTAAGTGAGGATAGCAAAATAAAGTAAACTGTGACATATAATACCCAAAAATTCTTCATACAGTGGACTACCAGTAAAATTAATAAAAATTTGGAACCAAAAAAAATGTGGACACTTTGACCCCACCATGTTTTGCTTAAGTGTTATCTGACATAATTAAGGGTTAGATGATTTTTTTCTGACACAGTTTAACTCCGAGATCTTGTCATATTTTATTACCATTTTTTTAAACTATAGTGAATAAACTGTATTAACGAATGAAATGTTCAAGGTGTCTGAATAAATTTTGGTTTGACTGTATATCTGGGAAAACCCACATTACCAATATCACTAGGTAGTTAATATTTCGTTCTTTATTTAGGCCCGTATCGAGGAGCTGGAAGAGGAAATTGAGGCCGAGCGAGCTGCTCGTGCTAAAGTGGAGAAGCAGAGAGCTGATCTCTCCAGGGAACTTGAAGAGATCAGTGAGAGGCTTGAGGAAGCTGGTGGTGCCACTGCTGCCCAGATTGAGATGAACAAGAAGCGTGAAGCTGAATTCCAGAAGCTGCGTCGTGATCTGGAAGAGTCCACTTTGCAGCATGAAGCTACGGCCGCAGCTCTCCGAAAGAAGCAGGCAGACAGTGTGGCTGAGCTTGGAGAACAGATCGACAACCTCCAGCGGGTCAAGCAGAAGCTGGAGAAGGAGAAGAGTGAATACAAGATGGAGATTGATGACTTGACAAGCAACATGGAGGCTGTGGCTAAATCAAAGGTATACTATTGGGAAAACTTCAAGTAAAGATTTATTTTTTGTTTTACAAAACTACACTAGTCAACATTTAAAGTGGATCAAAACCTTTCATCAAAGTTGTCCTAAAACCTTCTTCTTAAGACAAATTAGTTCTAAGGATAACTTTGATGAACTTTTTTGATCCACTTCAAATGTTAACTACTGTACCTTAACAGCTTGAAATATAAATAAATGCCAAAAGAACAAAGCACAAAGAGGTAAAAGAAAATTTAAACTTTTTTTTTTTAATTAACGTAGGCAAACCTTGAAAAGATGTCCCGTACATTAGAAGACCAAGCAAGTGAGCTAAAAACCAAAAATGATGAATTTGTACGCCAACTTAATGACTTAAATGCACAAAAGGCAAGACTGCAAACTGAAAATGGTACGTAAATAAACAATATGCCATGCACACATTGAATATACTCTGCACACAGTTGCAGAAATGTGCAAAAACCTGCGATGCAAGAACCCAATACTGACACCATACAACTCTTGTGAACACTTTCATAAATTACACATTGTCTTATACTAGGGGAATATGGGCGTCAATTGGAGGAGAAAGAAGCTCTTGTTTCTCAATTGACAAGAGGCAAACAAGCTTACACTCAGCAGATTGAGGAACTCAAAAGACATATTGAAGAAGAGGTTAAGGTGTGTAACTACAAAAATGCTAAAATTTTCTGTTACCAAATACTGTGAATAACTATGAACATAGCGGTGTACAATAAAAGGAAACATTCTGACTTCAAGGCCAAGAACGCTCTGGCCCATGCGGTTCAGTCTGCCCGCCATGACTGTGACTTGCTCAGAGAGCAGTATGAGGAAGAGCAGGAGGCCAAAGCTGAACTCCAGCGTGGAATGTCTAAGGCCAACAGTGAGGTGGCTCAGTGGAGAACAAAATATGAGACTGATGCCATCCAACGCACTGAGGAGCTTGAGGAATCCAAGTAAATACATCATTGGGAAAAGTCTTCAGTATCCTACATTTAATGACAAATATTCGTAACATTTCAGAATTTCATGTCACTTTCCTCAGGAAAAAGCTGGCCCAGCGTCTGCAGGATGCTGAAGAATCCATTGAGGCAGTGAACTCCAAGTGTGCCTCTCTGGAAAAGACCAAACAGAGACTGCAGGGTGAAGTAGAGGATCTCATGATTGATGTGGAGAGGGCAAATGCATTGGCAGCCAACCTTGACAAGAAGCAGAGAAACTTTGACAAGGTAAGAAAGACATGGATAACCTATAAACCTAAACGTTGAAACGAGGACTTACCAATGACTACATTTCTTTCATTATCAGGTGCTGGCAGATTGGAAACAGAAGTGTGAGGAAAGTCAGGCTGAACTAGAAGGTGCTCAGAAAGAAGCTCGTTCTCTCAGCACTGAGCTTTTCAAAATGAAGAACTCCTATGAGGAAGCTCTTGACCACCTCGAAACCCTGAAGAGGGAGAACAAGAATCTGCAACGTAATGCAACTTTTATTTATACAGCAAGGACTAAAAAAAAAAAAAGATGCATTTAAACAAATTTTTACAAATCTGCTTTTTAAACCCTTTAGAGGAGATTTCTGACCTCACTGAGCAGCTTGGAGAGACCGGAAAGACGATTCATGAACTGGAAAAGGCAAAGAAGACCGTGGAGGCTGAGAAATCAGAGATCCAGACTGCACTTGAAGAAGCTGAAGTATTGTTATTTAAAACTGTCAAATCAATAAACCATAAAAAAAATACTATTCTAACATGGTGAACATTACACCATTTTTTCTACCAGGTTGATATAATTCTTGCTTTAACTATCCATCAGGGCACCCTGGAGCATGAAGAGTCCAAGATTCTTCGTGTGCAGCTGGAGCTGAACCAGGTGAAGAGTGAGATTGACAGGAAGCTTGCTGAGAAGGATGAGGAGATGGAACAGATCAAGAGGAACAGCCAAAGAGTCATCGATTCCATGCAAAGCACTCTGGACGCTGAGGTCAGGAGCAGAAATGATGCCCTGAGAGTCAAAAAGAAGATGGAGGGAGATCTGAATGAGATGGAGATCCAGCTAAGTCATGCCAACCGCCAGGCTGCTGAGGCCCAGAAACAGCTCAGGAACGTCCAAGGTCAACTCAAGGTATCTTTCTGTAGAATGTGGAATTGCAATATAAAATGTTTGAAAACATGAATATGATACATGAATTAAACAAAGCATGACAATTAACAAAGAAAGAATGTTGCCACAGGATGCCCAGCTGCACCTTGATGACGCTCTCAGAGGACAGGAGGACATGAAGGAGCAGGTGGCCATGGTGGAGCGCAGGAATAACCTGATGCAAGCAGAGATTGAGGAGCTGAGAGCTGCACTGGAGCAAACAGAGAGAGGCCGCAAAGTGGCGGAGCAGGAGCTGGTTGATGCCAGCGAGCGTGTGGGACTGCTGCACTCACAAGTACAAACAATTACTAAATACCAGGAACAAATTCAGCATACATGATAAACTGTAGACACTGTAGACTAACTGCTTACATCCCACAGAATACAAGTCTTATTAACACCAAGAAGAAGCTTGAGGCTGATCTGGTCCAGGTTCAAGGTGAGGTGGATGATTCAGTCCAGGAGGCCAGAAATGCAGAGGAGAAGGCCAAGAAGGCCATCACTGATGTGAGTGTTTACATTCTGCTTCTCTATTCTAATTGAAAGTTATTTGTATTGTATTTGTATCGATATTGGTTAATTCATTTTAAATGGCTTCTATTTCAGGCTGCTATGATGGCTGAGGAGCTGAAGAAGGAGCAGGACACCAGTGCTCACCTGGAGAGGATGAAGAAGAACCTGGAGGTGACTGTCAAAGACCTGCAGCACCGTCTGGATGAGGCTGAAAGTCTGGCCATGAAGGGTGGAAAGAAACAGCTCCAGAAACTGGAGTCCAGGGTAAATTTGAGTGTTTAGGACCTTAACAAAACATTCTCGGATGTACTGGTCATGGCAGAGATTTGACAGGTGAAACAATAACTCTCTACTGAAGGTGCGTGAGTTAGAGTCTGAAGTTGAAGCTGAGCAGAGACGTGGTGCAGACGCTGTGAAAGGAGTGCGCAAATATGAGAGGAGGGTGAAGGAGCTCACCTACCAGGTAAAACTACCCAGGAATTAGAAACTTACCACCTTTTATAATAATATATACACTACCAGTCAAAAGTTTGGACACACCCTCTCATTTAATGGTTTTTCTTTGTTTTTATAACTATTTACATTGTAGATTCTCACTGAAGACATCAAAACTATGAATGAACACATATGGAATTATGTAGTAAACAAAAAAGTGTGAAATAACTGAAAACATGTTTTATGTTTTAGATTCTTCAAAATAGCCACCCTTTGCTTTGATTACTGCTTTGCACACTCTTGGCATTCTCTCGATGAGCTTCATGAGGTAGTCACCTGAAATGGTTTTCCAACAGTCTTGAAGGAGTTCCCAGAGATGCTGAGCACTTGTTGGCCCTTTTGCCTTCACTCTGCAGTCCATCTCATCCCAAACCATCTCGATTGGGTTTAGGTCAGGTGACTGTGGAGGCCAGGTCATCTGGCACAGCACTCCATCACTCTCCTTCTTGGTCAAGCCTGGAGGTGTGTTTGGGGTCATTGTCCTGTTGAAAAATAAATGATGGTCAAACTAATTGCAAACCGGATGGGATGGGATGGCATGTCACTGCAGGACGCTGTGGTAGCCATGCTGGTTCAGTGTGCCTTCAATTTTGAAGAAATCCCTAACAGTGTCACCAGCAAAGCACCCCCACACCATCACACCTCCTCCTCCATGCTTCACGGTGGGAACCATGCATGTAGAGACCATCCGTTCACCTTTTCTGCGTCGCACAAAGACATGGCGGGTGGAACCAAAGATCTCAAATTTGGACTCATCAGATCAAAGCAGATTTCCACTGGTCTAATGTCCATTCCTTGTGTTTCTTGGCCCAAACAAATCTCTTCTGCTTGTTGCTTTTCCTTAGTAGTGTTTTTTTAGCAACTATTTGACCATAAAGGCCTGATTCGCACAGTCTCCTCTGAACAGTTGATGTAGAGATGTGTCTGCTACTAGAACTCTGTGTGGGATTAATCTGGGCTCTAATCTGAGGTGCTGTTAACTTGCAATTTCTGAGGCTGGTGACTCGGATGAATTTCTCCTCAGCAGCAGAGGTGACTCTTGGTCTTCCTTTCCTGGGGCGGTCCTCATGTGAGCCAGTTTCGTCGTAGCGCTCGATGGTTTTTGCAACTGTACTTGGGGACACATTCAAAGTTTTTGCAATTTTCCAGACTGACTTACCTTCAGTTCTTAAAGTAATGATGGACTGTCGTTTCTCTGTACTTAACTGATTGGTTCTTGCCATAATATGAATTCTAACAGTTGTCAAATAGGGCTGTCATCTGTGTACCAACCTGACTTCTGCACAACACAACTGATGGTCCAAACCCCATTAAGAAGGCAAGAAATTCCACAAATGAACCCTGACAAGGCACACCTGTGAAGTGAAAATCATTTCAGGTGACTACTTCATGAAGCTTACTGAGAGAAGGCCAAGGGTTTGCAGCGCTGTCAACAAAGCAAAGGGTGGCTACTTTGAGGAATCTAAAATATGAAACATATCTAGAGTTATTTCACACTTTTTTGTTTACTACATAATTCCATATGTGTTCATTCATAGTTTTGATGTCTTCATTGAGAATCTACAATGTAAATAGTTATAAAAACAAAGAAAAACCATTAAATGAGAGGGTGTGTCCAAACTTTTGACTAGTAGTGTATACTTTAACTAAGACCATGAATAATATTTACACCCATAGACTGAGGAAGACAAGAAGAACGTGATCCGACTGCAGGATCTGGTAGACAAGCTGCAGCTGAAAGTGAAGGCCTACAAGCGCCAGGCTGAAGAATCTGTAAGTCTAATATCAAATGTCTTGAGCGTCAAGTTTTAGTATTGACAAAAACGTCCAGGGCCATGAATGCACTGCTATGAAATGGGTTGGATATCTTGTGTAATCGTAACAGGAGGAGCAGGCCAACACTCACCTGTCCAGGTACAGGAAGGTGCAGCATGAGCTGGAGGAGGCTCAGGAGCGCGCTGACATTGCCGAGTCCCAGGTCAACAAGCTGAGGGCCAAGAGCCGTGAAGCTGGCAAGGTAACAGTCAAACCTATACTACCATTATAACAGTGTTGGGGAGTACAATAGCTACAAAGAGCAAAGTTGTTAGTTTAGTTAACCCCACTAGCTTACTGAAACAACTCAACTGTGGTTGAGGATTTCTCATCTGCGGTTTTAGTCAAATCTCATCTTGTCGGAGGTCCAGCAAGCAATGCCGATTAAAAAAAAAAAAATGGAACAGGGGTGACAAAATAAATGACCACCCCAGACTTTTCTTGCTGATTCAAGTGAATCTTGCTGAAATAAGAATCTGAGCACTGCACGATGATGGACTGATAATATTGACAATTGATAAAACAGTTAACCCTAACCAAAATCATTTTGCTAGCGTATTTTGTTTATTATCATTTAAAATTTAACATTATACAGTTTTTAAGCAGAACTTGTGTGGATAACCAAATTATAAATAAGCAAAAGAAAACCACAAAAAGGGCCATTTCCCACTAGACGTGTGAACCGCATATTTTTTCACCACCTGTTATCAGGTCAGATTTTTCACATTGCATTAATTCTATCATATAAAATATACTAAACTACGTTATATATAGTGTGCATGCTGGTTTTAGGTGAACAGCGCACTTTTTCATTTCATACTTGCAACTTGATTTCAAATTTGGCTGCTATTTCCTCCAACCACTGTGCGGTGTTTGGTGCTGCTTGTCTGTCTTTGAGTGGTTTGTTGGTGAGACAGACATCATCTTGCGCTCATCCTCTTGTGTAATTGTATGCAACTGCAAGGTAGGCTTACGTAAGTAAAGTTGTGATAAAACGACCTTTTCTTCCGCATTGTGATGTAGGCTGGGTATTTCGTTCTCTGCATCGGTTGTTGATTGGAAGTTAATATGAGGGCGTGGCACTGACAAAAGGAGGCAGATGAGCGTGAGATTGCAGGGGCATAGTTTAAGAGGACTAAATGATGAGAGATGTCCTGCATATGTCACCAGAGAGAAGATAGAGATAATATTTTGATTAAAATTTAGGTGGTCAAAAAATAAAAAATGAACATATGCATGGATGAATCTTTCACAATAAGATCAATGAAACAAGTTGTCTTTAGAAAATAGATAAGGTGAATTCACATTTCTGCTCCTGACTTTATGGAATGCATCCCAGTACTTCGTCTCCATCATTTTGGTAAAATGAGTCTTCAAGGAAAGAGTGTTTCCTGCATTGACCATTCTTTCGAAGCCTTGATCGTGTTGATCATCCAGCATATTCAGAATGACATCAGTTACAACTGCTGCTTGCTGGGATTTTTCCTCCGAACAGATTCCTAGTGAGCTGAAATGAAAGACATTATATAAGTATCCAGAGAAGCAATTCATGTGTAACTCAATACATGCCTTCTTCTGATAATAACTGCTGATGGAAAAAGGAGTTACAATCAAGACCAGTCAATTAATGAATACAATAAAGATCCAGAAAACCACTTTATGAACTGAGATAAATGAAGCAAATATGTCATTTTAACAAACAAACAAAAAAGTATGTATATTACTAGCAATGTTAAAATCGAGATAAAATCCTAAATTAAATGTTTTAAATATTTTAAGTATGTATGCTTTATTTGTGTGGAAGCCCTGTAACTAGTGTCATTAATTAATAATTAAACAGCTCACTTTCACTGCAGCTGTTACTCACTACCTGCTGTGCTGTTTTAACTTGACATCACAATAAATAAATGAAACGATTACAATAAATGAAGCGGTTTACAGTGCTGCATAGTCTAATGACTAGTGGTTCAACGGATCACAAAAATCACGGTCCGGATCGTGTTAGGATTTTTGAGTCACGGATCGGATCGTTTTTTGGATCAGCAAGTAAAAAATTTGAGGGGTGGGGGTAACTTTGCTTTCCATTTAATACTTGAAGCTAATGCTGGGCGGTTTGACTGAAAATCTGTATCACGGTTTGTTTGTTTTTTAAGATTCTGGCAGTTTCACGGTATGTCACCTTTATTTTGTTCATTCATTTTACTGTCAGGAGTACAGGGAATATATTATATAAACATTGTAAGGACAAATAAAAATTTATTTAAAAAAATGTAATCAAATCAGTTCATAAAGCTAACAATTTAGTTAAAATGTAATCAAATTAATTTAATTAATTAAATTAATATTATTCAATTCAATTCAATTCACCTTTATTTATATAGCGCTTTTTACAATGCAGATTGTGTCAAAGCAGCTTTACACTGATAACTGGTATATAATTTTGGCTGCACAGCAGCTCTTAAAGAATAGTGTCAATGTCGGCAGATCAAAGCACTGTTGAATATCAAATGTCAAGTGTCCCCAACTAAGCAAGCCAAAGGCGACAGCGGCAAGGAACCCAAACTCCAACAGGTGACATCAGATGGCAAACAGGTGGCAAATAGACTTCTGTGTTAAAATGGAGAAAAAAACCTTGGGAGAAACCAGGCTTAGTCGGGGGGGCCAGTTCTCCTCTGGCGAACAGTGCTTTGTTACGATTCAGGTTGCTATCATATGTCTGATAGGATCGCAACATTCAAAGTATTTATTCCAGTTCAGTCCAGTTGAGGATCGTATTCATCACACCGGTATGGACGGTGTGTTGAGGAGCTGTGCCACTGGTTGTCGTGTCGATGAGGCCTTCACAATAGATGATCTAGTTGGCTCAATCTCTGCTGATACTTCAGGGCTGCGTTGTGGTCGTGTCAAGGCGCTGGTCCTCGGTCTCACCTGGATACGGCCCGGATCTGGTTGACTACGGTAAACCTCGGGATAAACAGAAAGACTAATATTAGCGTAGATGCCATTCTTCTTCTGATGTAACGAGTACATCTGGTGTTATAGGAAGTGTTCCCGGTTCCGGCTGACCTAATTTATGCAGCCTAATAATCCTTTAACGGATTTGAAAATATAAATTGATAATGTGTTATGTGTATGCCAGGTTAAAGAGATGCGTTTTTAGTCTAGATTTAAACTGACAGAGTGTGTCTGCTTCCCGAACAATGCTAGGAAGATTGTTCCAGAGTTTAGGTGCCAGATAGGAGAAGGATCTACCGCCTGTGGTTGATTTTGATATTCTAGGTATTATCAGCTGGCCTGAATTCTGAGATCGCAATAGACGTGAAGGACTATAATGCTTTAAGAGCTCGCTCAGGTACTGGGGAGCTAAACCATTTAGTGCTTTGTAAGTAATTAGCAAGATTTTAAAATCTATACGATGTTTAACAGGAAGCCAATGCAGTGTTGACAGAACTGGGCTAATATGGTCATACTTCCTAGTTCTAGTAAGAACTCTAGCTGCTGCATTTTGGACGAGCTGTAGTTTATTTATCAGGCGAGCGGAACAACCACCCAGTAGAGCATTACAGTAATCTAGCCTTGAGGTCATGAACGCATGAACTAACTGTTCTGCATTTTTCATTGAGAGCATATGTCGTAGTTTAGATATATTTTTAAGATGGAAGAATGCGGTTTTACAGATGCTAGTAACATGGCTTTCAAATGAGAGATTGGTATCAAAGAGCACACCCAGGTTCCTAACTGACGACGAAGACTTAACAGAGCAGCCATCAAGTGTTAGACAGTATTCTAGGTTATCACGTGAAGAGGTTTTGGGTCCAAAAATTAGAATCTCTGTTTTTTCTGAATTTAGAAGTAGGAAAGTACTGGTCATCCAATTTTTTATATCAGCTATGCATTCTGTTAATTTTGTGAATTGGTAAGTTTCGTCAGGGCGCGAAGAAATATAGAGCTGAGTATCATCAGCGTAACAGTGAAAACTAACGCCATGCTTCCTAATGATATCTCCCAAGGGTAGCATGTACAGAGTGAAAAGCAACGGTCCTAGTACTGAGCCTTGCGGTACTCCATATTGAACCTGTGATCGATATGACCTCTCTTCGTTTACTACTACAAACTGATAACAGTCAGAAAAGTATGATTTGAACCATGACAATGCAGTTCCACTAATGCCAACATAATTTTCGAGTCTATTTAAAAGAATGTTGTGATCGATAGTGTCAAATGCAGCACTAAGATCCAGTAACACTAATAGAGAGATACAACCACGATCTGATGATAAGAGCAAATCATTAGTAACTCTAATGAGAGCAGTCTCAGTACTATGGTACGGTCTAAAACCTGACTGGAAATCCTCACAGATACTATTTCTGTCTAAAAAGGAACATAGTTGTGATGATACTGCCTTTTCTAGTATTTTTGACAGAAAAGTGAGATTTGAGATCGGCCTGTAATTGACTAATTCTCTAGGATCAAGTTGTGGATTTTTAATAAGAGGTTTAATAATAGCCAGCTTAAAACTTTTTGGTACGTATCCTAGTGATAAAGATGAATTGACGATATTAAGAAGAGGATCTATGACCTCTGGAAGCATCTCTTTCAATAGTTTAGTCGGTATAGGGTCTAACATACATGTTGTTGATTTTGATGATTTAATAAGTTTAGACAATTCTTCCTTTCCTAAAGCAGTAAATGAATTTAATTTTTCCTCAGGGACACTACAATGCACTGTCTGACGTGATACTGTAGTAGACGGTTGCATGGTTATAATTTTTTCTCTAATATTATCAATCTTACAAGTAAAGAAGTTCATAAAGTCATTACTGCTGTGCTCTTTGGAAACATCAGAAGTTGAAGCTTTATTTCTTGTTAATTTAGCCACTGTATCAAATAAATACCTAGGGTTGTGCTTATTTTCTTCTAAAAGTTTTGAAAAATAGGCAGATATTAATAAGTAGGCTACATTTTACTGTGCAATTTCTGTCACTTCAATGAAGACCTTTGAGTTTGTGTGTTTTAATAAACAGTGTTATTATTATTATTGTTGTTATTATTATTATAATTATCACTATTAATCGAAGAACATTCTATTGTACAATATTAATATTTCTGTTATTTCAGGTTTGCCGAACTTTTATTTTGACAGGGTCGTGAAGACCTTTGACTTCCTGTGTATATGATACGACAAATGTCGATAGTTTTCTCAAATTAAACGGTGAAATGTTCATAAAGTGACTCTAAGAGCAGCTCTGCAGATGAAGATCATGTATAGTGAGTGAGACAGCAGACCGAGCGTCACGCGTGCTTCAGTGTGTGTAGTAGACGAAAATGCGGCGCTCATTCATACAGACTTCAAATTTCAATAGCAGTCATTTTTAGCTTTAATATTCACAGACACTAGTCCGTATCGATATCTGATTCATTGTACAGCCATACTTTTGATTTATTCATCCAAAAATTGCCAAATTCTGTGACGTTCCACTTTATACAGTAAGTTCTTGTGACTGGATTTCTTCCGTGTTTTCTGCATCGCAGAAATCATATGGCTCTACATGGTATTTGCAGTATTAAAGAGAGTTAGTTCTGTGAGTTATTTATTGTTGTGTTATAAAGTTGTTTCCATTAGCATAAGAAGGGTATGCAGTTAATAGAAGTCCGCTCTCTATACGTTCTACATTGCGCTTCATGGCCATTGAATAGAGACAGCAGCTGTTTCAGCTACACACCGGTATGGCGGTTTTTGAAAAATACATATCGGTCTCGAAATTGAAACCGGTATACCATATGAACAGGTATACTTAAAGCCGACTTTAAGTACTCTGATACCACAGCAAAAAACTACTAGCCTAACTAATAAAGTTAAAACATTATTAAAAGGCAAGTGAACAATCAGTAAAAAATAAGAACAAATACACAAATTACAAGCATAGATATGTACAATATAGCCTAACAAAGTTACAAATAAAGTGAGGTCTAACTGTAGTATTCATTAATAATTAAATGTAAAAAAAAACACTGTTCGCTGTATAAATTTAATATCGATTAATCTTTGTTAAAGTTGTGTTTTGTAGTTTGATTAACATTAATGACATATAGTCAACAGAAGGTATTTTTTTAGGCCACTGTCACTTTAAGACCGAATGCACGGATCCAAAATAATATACATCCTTCTCTTGTTCTCTTTCGAGACATAACCGACTGTTCACGAGAACACTTGCCGAGACTGGTATTTTGAACAAATTTTGTGTGTATGTGTCCATCCAAGTGCAAGGAGGCGCAAAAGAGGAATCAATTCAGAGTTTGTGCGCTATCTGAAACGTGCCTCTGGGGTGTGTGTGCTGTGCGGCCGTGTGCTCAGAAAACAGTGCACGAGACAAGTAACAAATTCGAACAAAATCTATTGAATGTGTTAACTAGCAAGACAACAGACGTGCAAATTATAAACTTTCAGTCTATGGCGGTTTAAATTAAATTAATCTGCAAATCAAATGCGTGCCGAACCGTGGGTCCTGGTCCGTACGGATCACGGATCAACAACGACCCGTTTATCCCCTACTAATGACAATAAAGCTGAATTGAACAAGTCACGTCAGTCAAGATCAAGAGCACTGTGGATGTAAACAGAAGTTTGAGCTCACCTTTCCATCCATCCGTGTAAAATGTGTGAGTGAAAGCGTCGGTCCATGCAGCTTCAGTGACTAAAATAACTCAATTCAGCAAACAGATCATGATTATCTGGTTAGAGATGGATCTACACGTTGCAGGAAGGCTGAGGAGCTCTGCATGAAACTCAAGCATAAACTGATTTCTCAAAGAGCCCGGTGAGGCCCTTGCCATAATGACTCTGATATGTTCTTATTTTCAGAGCAAAGAAGCTGCGGAATGAAGGACAACATCCAGACACAGCAGCAAGTCTTCATATAATATGAATTTCTTGTGAAATGTCAGTATGCAATTAGTAACAATAAAAGTAAACCTGCAATCTTCTTGCTGTTGTATTCTTATCAAGCACTCCAATACAGCGCTCCACCATGTACGGGACGAGTGTCTGCAACAAAACAGGCAAACCATAATAAAACAGACAAATAAGGGTATTAAGTCCTTTAGAATATTTATCTATCTTTCATACTGTACATTATTACACTGTGATGCCTAATTTCATTGACCAGTTATAAACCACAACTCAAATAATCATTGTATCACTGCATCTCTGTTTGAATCTACGTGCAGGAACATACTGAACACTAGGGTTGTAACGATATACCGGTATGACGGTATATCACGGTATGAACACGTACGATTATCACATCGTGTACATTTGCTTCTTTACGGTATTGAAAAAAATAAGACGCAAAATCTCACCTGCACATAGACAACAACTTTCCACTTCACTAGACTCTAAACTTGCTCCTCCCACACACATACAGCAGAGAGACAATGTCTGAGACAGAAGTTGCTATCTCTAATCTCTATCCCCCGTTGAAAAATAAGTTACAATTTGCAGTATGGGGATACTTTGGATATAGAAAAACAAACGCGGGGTTGTCCTCGAGGGTAGATATCCAGTTTGCAAAAAATGCGGACACAAAGTACCTGCAAAAGGAGGAAACGCATCAAACATGTTCACCTATTTTCGAGAGCACCATCCGTGCAGATGCAGGTTCCGTTTATAACTTAAGTCGTATGATGTCAAGTCAAGTCAAGTCACCTTTATTTATATAGCGCTTTTTACAATGCAGATTGTGTCAAAGCAGCTTAACATTGATAACTGGTATATAATTTTAGCTGCACAGCAGCTCTTAAAGAATAGTGTCAATGTCGGCAGATCAAAGCACTGTTGAATATCAAATGTCAAGTGTCCCCAACTAAGCAAGCCAAAGGCGACAGCGGCAAGGAACCCAAACTCCAACAGGTGACATCAGATGGCAAACAGGTGGCAAATAGACTTCTGTGTTAAAATGGAGAAAAAAACCTTGGGAGAAACCAGGCTTAGTCGGGGGGCCAGTTCTCCTCTGGCGAACAGTGCTTTGTTACGATTCAGGTTGCTATCTTATGTCTGATAGGATCGCAACATTCAAAGTATTTATTCCAGTTCAGTCCAGTTGAGGATTGTATTCATCACACCGGTATGGACGGTTTGTTGAGGAGCTGTGCCACTGGCTGTCGTGTCGATGAGGCCTTCACAATGGATGATCTAGTTGACTCAATCTCTGCTGATACTTCAGGGCTACGTTGTGGTCGCGTCAAGGCGCCGGTCCTCGGTCTCACCTGGATACGGCCCGGATCTGGTTGACTACGGTAAACCTCGGATAAACAGAAAGACTAATATTAGCGTAGATGCCATTCTTCTTCTGATGTAACGAGTACATCTGGTGTTATAGGAAGTGTTCCCGGTTCCGGCTGACCTAATTTATGCAGCCTAATAATCCTTTAACGGATTTGAAAATATAAATTGATAATGTGTTATGTGTATGCCAGGTTAAAGAGATGCGTTTTTAGTCTAGATTTAAACTGACAGAGTGTGTCTGCCTCCCGAACAATGCTTGGAAGATTGTTCCAGAGTTTAGGTGCCAGATAGGAGAAGGATCTACCACCTGCGGTTGATTTTGATATTCTAGGTATTATCAGCTGGCCTGAATCCTGAGATCGCAATAGACGTGAAGGACTATAATGCTTTAAGAGCTCGCTCAGGTACTGGGGAGCTAAACCATTTAGTGCTTTGTAAGTAATTAGCAAGATTTTAAAATCTATACGATGTTTAACAGGAAGCCAATGCAGTGTTGACAGAACTGGGCTAATATGGTCATACTTCCTAGTTCTAGTAAGAACTCTAGCTGCTGCATTTTGTACGAGCTGTAGTTTATTTATCAGGTGAGCGGAACAACCACCCAGTAGAGCGTTACAGTAATCTAGCCTTGAGGTCATGAACGCATGAACTAACTGTTCTGCATTTTCATTGAGAGCATATGTCGTAGTTTAGATATATTTTTAAGATGGAAGAATGCGGTTTTACAGATGCTAGTAACATGGCCTTCAAATGAAAGATTGGTATCAAAGAGCACACCCAGGTTCCTAACGGACGGAAGACTTAACAGAGCAGCCATCAAGTGTTAGACAGTATTCTAGGTTATTACGTGAAGAGGTTTTGGTCCAAAAATTAGAATCTCTGTTTTTCTGAATTTAGAAGTAGGAAATTACTGGTCATCCAATTTTTATATCAGCTATGCATTCTGTTAATTTTGTGAGTTGGTAAGTTTCGTCAGGGCGCGAAGAAATATAGAGCTGAGTATCATCAGCGTAACAGTGAAAACTAACGCCATGCTTCCTAATGATATCTCCCAAGGGTAGCATGTACAGAGTGAAAAGCAACGGTCCTAGTACTGAGCCTTGCGGTACTCCATATTGAACCTGTGATCGATATGACCTCTCTTCGTTTACTACTACAAACTGATAACGGTCAGATAAGTATGATTTGAACCATGACAATGCAGTTCCACTAATGCCAACATAATTTTCGAGTCTATTTAAAAGAATGTTGTGATCGATAGTGTCAAATGCAGCACTAAGATCCAGTAACACTAATAGAGAGATACAACCACGATCTGATGATAAGAGCAAATCATTAGTAACTCTAACGAGAGCAGTCTCAGTACTATGGTACGGTCTAAATCCTGACTGGAAATCCTCACAGATACTATTTCTGTCTAAAAAGGAACATAGTTGTGATGATACTGCCTTTTCTAGTATTTTTGACAGAAAAGTGAGATTTGAGATCGGCCTGTAATTCACTAATTCTCTAGGATCAAGTTGTGGTTTTTAATAAGAGGTTTAATAATAGCCAGCTTAAAACTTTTTGGTACGTATCCTAGTGATAAAGATGAATTGATGATATTAAGAAGAGGATCTATGATCTCTGGAAGCATCTCTTTCAATAGTTTAGTCGGTATAGGGTCTAACATACATGTTGTTGATTTTGATGATTTAATAAGTTTAGACAATTCTTCCTTTCCTAAAGCAGTAAATGAATTTAATTTTTCCTCAGGGACACTACAATGCACTGTCTGACGCAATACTGTAGTAGACGGTTGCATGGTTATAATTTTTTCTCTAATATTATCAATTTTACAAGTAAAGAAGTTCATAAAGTCATTACTGCTGTGCTCTTTGGAAACATCAGAAGTTGAAGCTTTATTTCTTGTTAATTTAGCCACTGTATCAAATAAATACCTAGGGTTGTGCTTATTTTCTTCTAAAAGTTTTGAAAAATAGGCAGATCTAGCAGTTTTTAAGGCCTTTCTGTACTCAATCATTCTCTCTCTCCACGAGATGCGAAAAACTTCTAGTTTTGTTTTCTTCCAGCTGCGCTCCATTTTTCTGGCTGCTACCTTTAGGGCCCGGGTGTGCTCATCGTACCACGGTGTTGGATTAATTTCCTTAATCTTTTTTAAACGCAAAGGAGCAACCGAGTCTAATGTGCTGGAAAAGACAGAGGCAATAGTTTCTGTTTCAACATCGAGGTCTTCTAAGCTATCTGGTATGCTAAGGCGATGAAACTGATCAGGAAGATTATTTGTTATTTATTATATGTGCGTGATGAAGAGGGAATCCCGGAATCCAGTCCTGAAAATGGAACGTACAGTATAACCAGAGATTGTATATTATAGGGAGATGAGAGGGTCTGTATGTCTTACCATTGAAGAAAGCCTAACGGCTAACTTAATCACATGCGGCACCTCTCAGCCTATCGTGTAATGGCAGAGACATCAGGCAACATTCCCTAGTCTGCCTTCTCTTAAAAAAAAAAAAACATTTTTATCAAGCTAAAAGCTACATATAGTTCCCAACGAAAGTATTGTTTAGTGTAAAACATGCTGAAGATTAGCAAACAGGCTGTTAATTAATTAAATGATTAGCTATTTCCCCACAAAAGCTGTTTAATCAGCATAGTGAAGCCTCTCATCCATTGACATCCATTCAAAAAAACGGCCTCTGGTCTCCTTCCCTGCGGACCGCCAGAGGCAGAGCGTTAGCATTAGCTGTTGCGCTTTTTTGGCTAAAGGTTGCAGGCTTGCCTTCCAGTGGCTTTGGTATAACACAGCGATGTCACGTAAAAACGCACGATTTGATGGACTGATGAATAAAACGAAAGCAGAGCTGTACAATAAATCAAATTGCGACATGGTCTAGGCGGGGTCTGTGAATATTAAAGCGCAAAAAGGCTGCTGTATAAATATATCTGTTTGTTTTCCGTGTCTGCCTATGTGAATGAGCTGCGCTGTTTCGTGTACTACATACTCAAGTATGCGCGACGCTCTTATTGTTTTTTCAGTATTTGCAGTCTCGGACATGAACACAAACATACCAAAGGTTGCTCTGAGATGATGCTTAATGAGCATTTCATCATTTTGTTTGAGAAAAACCATTGTCAAATACACTGAAACTCAAAGCTCTTCACTGCATCCCGTCAAAATAAAAGACTCGAAGAAATTGACAGAAATATATTGATTGTAAAATAGAATGTACTTCTCAAAATTTTATTTAAATATCAATTAAGGAATATAATTTTTGTCCATGCTTTAATTTAGTAAATCTCTGTTGTGCAGCACTTTGCCAAAACTTAAAGGGGCTCTATGTAAGTTTTTGACTGTACTAAAGCATAAAAATACCATAATATGTTTGCAGATAATTATTAAACATGCTCAGTTCACATACTCGTTTCTCTGAAAACCAGTGCTACAGCCAGTTATTTTACTTTGAAATTTACATTCCGTGTCGGAATTTCTGTTTTTGTTTCCATCTGTGCAAGACCGCACGTTGCTAATTTACCGAATAGTATTTCTCCACCCCGGGTTGCCAGTCGGCGGAAAACACATGCAGCGAATTGCAGCCACGGAAGCCAGCGAACAGACTGCGTCAGAGATCAGAGATTCTACCCGACCTAAAAAGCCTCAGCATCCATCTAAAATCTCTATGAACGGGAGCATATTAAAACGCGATATCAACTCATCGTAAATCAATAAATCAACTAATTATCTCCTCGCCTTCCAATGTCGCTCCTGTTGCGTGTCTTCAAACTGGCAACCCGCGAGAGCGTCGATCCTGAGGAGGAGGGGGCGGGGCGAACAATATTTTGAATTTGAACTGCAGTACCCATTTCAACCACTAGCTGTCATTCTTACATAGAGCCCCTTTAAAAGGATAAAAAGTAAATTTCATTAACATAATTTTTCATAATATATTTGTATTAAAGCTGCAGTCCGGCATTTTTCCTCTTTGTCGCCATCTCTGTTTGAAACCTGCAATTGTAGTCATATACGGAATTGTTATCGTTACGTGCGTTGTGCTTCGGCACGACTCCTCAGCGGATGAATCTAATGTTTGCTGTCAATCACTACACCAGTGTGGATGCTGTACTTCAGAATCACAGATTCTACGTCTTGAAAGTACGACCAATATAAGAATTTTCACTGGAAAATATCAGCTGAACAAGCAAGTAACATTTCTGCCGCTTTTGTTCTGACCAACTGAGGAAAACAGCATTAGGCCTACAATAAATCGTGCTGCCAATGGTGATTAAATCTAACAATCGCTTAGCTCGGATCACGCCAAACCGTGCAAATTATTATTACTGTTATATTTTGTTCTCAAATTGTTAATGTTAACAACATCAGCATTGCGTGACTATGTGTATTTAGTGTGTATTAGAGTTACCTGTAGATTTAAATTTCTGTAGCCACTCCACAGTCCGAAGTCTTTTTGCTTTTGACTACGGCTTAATCTCCAGTTGTCACTGATGATTGTCATTTGAACCTTTCTGGATTACAATCCGCCATCAAAATGATATGTTTAATTATTTCAGCTGCTGTGAGAACAGGCTATAAATGATCCGCTACAATAAGCATCCTCACATGATAAAGCCGACTAGCCTGGACTCCTTCTTTCTGTTTACAGACGTGACGTAATGACGCAAAGACGAACTGCTGCATGCTCGAATTTCCCGCGGAAATCCACCAGGTCGCTCTTATTATAAAACATTATTACAAGCTTACCGATGTGAATAGTTCCGGACTGCAGCTTAAAATAATAAAAGCCAGAAGAATTAAGTCAAACCAGAATTTCTGAATTTTAATAAATTATTAAATAAAAGTTGTTTATCTAATCCAAAATCATTTTATAAAATTTACTTGATTGTTTTTGATTACTGAAATTTGAATAGACAAAACAAACATTTTCATTAATTTATTGGTCATTTTAACCGATGATGATAATAATTGATTGTTTAATACCGTATACCGTGATATTTGCTGAGACGGTTATCATACCGTGGAAATCTCATACCGACAACCCTACTGAACACAGATGCAAACATTATACAAGTCTTTTAGTTATTAACCAGATGGTTGAGGACGATCCCAATAAGAGTAAAAGCATCTATGGAAAACAGTCTCTAGTTCCCCAAGTACACTAAAAGAGCAGCACACTAGCTGTCATGCATCGCTCTTCACAACAAGACACACTGAAACTGTTCATTCACTCAATTACTAATGCCTAGTCTTGAAAAAGGGGATTTTAAGCTATTATTCTATTATTCTGACATATTACAACGACCACTGTTCATTTCGTTTACCAAAAACATACAGTACACAGAACATGGCAATTCAACAAATCTTTTCCAGGTTAACTGTAAACCCATGATCATTAGATTTCAATCAAAGGATAATATGATAACCAAACTTACATTTCTTGTCATCATTACTTGCGTAGCTGTATGCTGTCCATGTTAATGTTTGTGATGAGTTTTATTTATATTTTACTTGCCTTTAACTTGATGCTTTTCACTAAGCTACCTAGCAACACCTTAGCAACCACCTAAAATAGATTAGGAGCACCATAGGTACCATCCAAAAAACCCCATAGAACTCAAAAACGCTTACAATAATATAGTTATTTTATGAGACTTTTAACTGCGTTTCAGCTGTTCTTCTCTAAATAAGACCCTCACAAATGGCAGGCTGAAAGTTAAACAAGCCAACATGAAGGTGTCACCCAGTAACTCTTCTATCACAAATAAATGAAGACATCATTATTTATTTTTAGATAAGGAACTTTAATGAAAAGCTGTAGTGGCCTGTGGACTGACACTCGTCCTCAGCTGCAGTATAAATCCTCTATACTGAATCTGCAGTTGGATTATGACATTTTATACAAACTGTAGAAAACGCTAAGCTCAGTTTAAAACATAAGACCATGAAAAAGAATCAACAAGACGTCTGATTCTCTGAGGTTAACATTACATTTGATATCATTTTGCAAACGGAATAAAAACAAATTTACCTCACGTCTCTGACCAAGACTTCACTGTGGATTTGCCATCGTGTGGAAACACACCCGATTAGTCTCTCAACAAGCGCAAACTGTTGTAATCCATGTGTGTGTTTTCCGATTAAAATAACATTTTCGTTGGCGCTAGTTCTTCTGTGACTGTTATCTCGCAAAATCCACTCGGAAGAAAAAGGCGCGAAGTCTGAAGAGATTCGATTTTGTGTGACAGACAGGCGCGCGCGGGTGGGCGTGTCTACGCGATCAATTTCTCCATAATTCAGTACACTGTAATTCAAATTTAAAAAAAAAAAAAAAAATCCATAATGTAAAAAATTAAATACCAAAACAGTCAAAAAAATAAATAAATTTCAACAATAATATTTCAACCCTTCAAGAACTCAGCGGTTGTTATTATTATTATTATTATTATTAATGCCAGGGTAGAATAAGAAATTATACATTCTTGAATAATGTAAAGAAAAAAAAAAAGTTTATTATTAAAAAAAATATTATTTTTCAACAAGGAACATTAATTACCGTGACGTCAAACAAAAGTTAATGGCGTATTTCGGCTTGAACAACTGTGGCGCTCACGATCTGTTAAGCATTGTTCAACGTTATCATGTTTAAACATGCGTTGTGAAAAGCGATATGCAAATAAAAATGACCCGACTTGAAAGTGCACTGTTGCTATTATTTGAGTTGTCCAGCAGATGGAGTTAATGTTAACGTTTCTGACTCCATTAGTCCAACATCAAGGTTTGAGCTGCTTTATGGATCTATCATCAGTTTTTGCACCTGTATGGGATAATAAAGCAGCAGTTCCTGACTGTAAAAACACCACCTGGTTTGAGGTTTGCGTAGCAATATTTTTTGAGCTCTCTCTCTCACACACATATTTAATCAAGTGGACCAGCCATATGAGGTTTTCACCATTACAAGCATCTGTTCTGAGAGTGAAGGACATTTTAAAAATCTAAAGACCCTTTTTCCACGATAAAAGAACCTTTTGCGCAATGGAAAGATTCCATGGATGTTAAATGTCCTTCATGGAACCACAGATGTAAAGAAACAATCTTTATTTTTAAGAGTGTGAAGCTGAAGATGATTATACACATAAATACACAACATGAAACTCTGTAATCATTCTGTTTTATGAGCTGCATTCATTTTTTTATTAAGGAGCACCATTACTGAACATGTGCATGAAGCTGCTGGCCTTTGATCAACTATAACTGTAGATTCAACATGTGAACTTTAGATTCATACATTCAAATTAGAAGCTTTAGATTTAGAATAGAATTCGAATTGATGCTTTATTATCAGGAATTACGTGTGAATTACGGGGGGGTTGGAAGCACATTCTGATGAGTTATTTCCCTGTTTAGCAGCTTCTCTTCCACGCTTTAACAGCAGGTAGCACAGGTTTTGAGACGGCGTGTTCATTCCTGCACACATTCCTGCACTATACTGTGGAAATTTCCAGGAAGATGTGGTCGCTGCTTATTGTGTCTTCAACAGCTGTTTCAGTGGTTCAGCTGCTCCTATAACATCTGCTCATGGCATCACGACTGACTGGCAGAAAGTATCCGGACGCCCCTCGAGTCATTTGAGTAAAACCGAGCAAGAGCAAAATTTGTCAGCTGAGCAGTAATAATAAACATAATAATAAAACAGGCTTCATGAGGTCAAATGTTCCAGTGTGCTTGTGATATGCTGAGGTTTGGTCACTCGTGGCCTTTTGTGAAATATTATGTGAATGGTACCTATTCTTTTTTACTAATATAGTATATCATTTTTAAAATATAATATATGCAGAGCAATCAAATAAGTCCAGTTAAATTACATGCAGAACATATAAAACCTGAAGATCATTCACATGTACTCCAATCACTGGCTTTGCTTCTTTTTGATTGCCTTTGTGATACTAATAATCTTTTAGTTTGGATGTTAATGAACGTGTTTTCGGCGGTGATCTAAGGATAAACTCGACATCACATTCTTGCAGCGGGTCCAGACAGGAGGGCCGTGTGTCAGCGCTGCTCCTCAAAACATGAAGCATCAGTGCTCATTAGTGCAGTGTTTGTGCTGCACAAAATCACACAGAGATCCAGAGAATTACCGGCCTCAATCATGTGCTTTTGAGTAAGTCTGTTATCATATTCTCAGGCAACTGAAACGGGGCGATTCGTGTCGTTTGGGCCACTCGATGACGCTCGATTCACCCTCGACACGTGAGACGTGATTTCCATTTGTGTGTTAAAACAGTTGCTGTCAGACGCCAAAAGCTTTCAGATAGTCATTTTAAAAAAATGTCCAGATGTGAATGAATTTATGTTTGTGGAGCGTTTTAGGGTCTCTGATGGGTGGGGCATGTCTGTTAGGGGCGGGGCAGAAGTAGTAGGTCAACAGTTTTTCAAATACTGTGTATTTGGACATACTACTCTGCTGGCGTACTGTTTTTCACATACTATTTAGTAGGAGAAGTATTAGATTTTGGACAAAGCACAAGATCTCTGATGGGCGGGGCCGTGTCTGTGAGGGGCGGGGCTTGTTCTGGATCCTTCACTTCCAGGCCTATTACCTCCGACGGGCGGGGCTGTGCCTGTAAGGGGGCGGGGTTTGTCTGAACGCGAGCACCTGCGACAGGTATCAGTGCTCAGTCCACAGCAGCTCATCTCAGCGCTTCCTTCTTCCCCTTTCTGTAACGGATGACAGTTTTTCTTCTCTGTCTGACGGTAATCAGCAGATGTTTATCAACTCCAGCTTCATAAAGTGCCTTTCTATTTATCTGTTTGACAATTGTGCATGTTTTATTTTGGCAGGTAGTTTGACTTTGGACCCATCAGTCGAAAGGTGAGGAAAAATCTTCATCGTCACTCTTGACAGTGTTATTTTATCAATATCATTGAGATTTTTTTCATATTTTATTTCAGTCAACATTTGTTTCATGTACTTTTTACGTTTTTTATGGTTTTAGCATAATCAGTTTTCTAGGGTTTGGGTGTTTGTAGAGAATGATTGAAGATGGTGTGTGTGTGTCTAGTCAAGTCAGTTTTATTTATATGGCATTTTATACAATACAGATTGTTTCAAAGCAGCTTTACAGTGATAACAGGAAAATGATACATTTTGGCTGTTGTTCAGCTGAAGTCAGTTCAGTGTTGATTCCGTTCCGTTGTAAAGATCATCAATTATTAAATTAGTTCATTTTATCTATACAGCAGTTCTGCAGAAAACAGTGATGTCATGGTCCAGCTCAGTACAGTTCTCAGTACAGTCAGATCAATAATATTGTTGAATATTAAGTGTCCCAGACTAAACAAGCCAGAGGCGACAGTTACAAGAACCCAAACTCCATCAGGTGACAGAATGGAGGAAAAAAAATCCTTTGGAGAAACCAGTCGTTCAGTTCTCCTCTGGCCAACAAACAAACACGGTGTGTTTATGATTCAGGCGGCATCAGATGTCAGAATTCAGATCAGGATCAGAAGCATTAAAATCTTCATCCAGTTCCTTTTGCTTGAAGATTGGATTCATCACACTGGTATGTAACCGAAGCTGGTCATAGGGTCTGTGTGGAGGACCTGTCTGGTTCGTGTGGTTTCTCTATGTGTGTGAGTGTGTGTGTGTGTGTGTGTGTGTTTGTGACATATCAGGACACAAATGTGTATAATGACATGGGTATGACAGGTATTACAAGTAGAGGGTGACCTATGAGGACATTACCCCATGTCCCCATTTTTCAAAAGGCTTATAAATCATACAAAATGAGAAAGTAAAAATGTGCACAGTTTCCTGTGATGGGTAGGTTTAAGGGTAGAGGTAGTGTAGAGGGAGAGAAAATACGGTTTGTACAGTATAAAAACCATTATGTCTATGGAATGACCCCACAATTCACAAAAACAAACGTGTGTGTGTGCATGTGTGTGTGTGTGTGTGAGTGTGTGTGTGTGTGTGAGTGTGTCTGCAGCTGCCACACGTTGAGTCTTGCACAGGAGACTCCTCTGATCTCAAATACACAGTTCAGAAGAACTCAGCTCTTACATTTGATTCATTCAGTCATTATTCACTTCCACTCTTTGTGTTTTTTCATAGATCACTGGAGCTCCTCTTACCAGATCCATCCATGCATTGTGCCCTTCATTCCACCGGAGTCTGTTGGGACGGATCAGATTTCAGTGGAATGAAGAACACGACACATGGAGAAAAGCATCTGGGAACCGTCCTGAAATAGTGTGTCTGTGGACAAGACCACGTTCTGACCAATGCTGTAGCCCTGTAGTCTCAGCTGATGTCATTCAACAGTGTTATGATGTTTTTCATTGTAAAAAAGCAAAATCTGGATTACAAATAAAATGATTTGGAAACAAGTCTGACAAAGATATTCATTAGAAATGGTCAGTTTGATATGTTTTTCTGAGACACAAGCGCCACCTGCTGACAGATTCCTGCACATACAAGTACATTCACAGTACAGAAACAGGACAATCTGTTCATCAAATGTCTATCTATCTATTGCTCATTCATTCTTATTATTTTCTCTGTCCGTGAAGACTATAACCTTTCATGGCTTTTTTAACATTTCTCTCAGTTTCTCTTTTCTCTAACTTCACTTTAAAACTATTCAGTAAGTGAACCTAACAATGCACAATTGCAATGTCCCAACATTATTAAAGACCGCTGACACATATCGAGCCCTTTAGACGTTACGTCCATCATGTTTTGTGGTTTATCTCTCTATGACTGTCCATCGCATCAGACATTTACCACAGTAAACATCAGTCACGGTGCTGAGCAGCATCCGAGGGCATCTTTGGCTCTTTGGCTCACCTTCTTGTTTGAGACGATGATCACGAGGGGACTGACAGCGGCGTACAGCGAGGAGAAGAAGATCCTGAGGTCTGAGATGAGCGAGGAGCCCAGCGTCTGAGGCACCGTCAGCGTGTAAACCCACAGCCCGTTGTCCACCCCGTAAAACAGCACGTACAGCGTGACTAAAGTGATGACAGTGACGGCTGCGCGCCGCTCCGCAGACGGGCCCTGCCTCCGCAGAGCCTCCGCCCGCCGGCTGTGGCGGTACAGGAACACCAGGAGGACCAGGCTGGCCGTCGCCATCAGTGCCATGGGCACCACGTCTCTCCCCACCTGGGCCGCGCCGTTGGCGTCCCGCGACAGCCTCGACGGGAAGCTCAGGAAACAGAACTCGACATTGATGGCGTTCTGTGTGACTTTGGAGTCGTTGCGGGCCCCTACAGCGAACAGCAGCGGGGCCACGCTCATAGAGGTGTTGATCAGCCATAACGCCAGGAAAATGACTCCCAGGTACTGGCCGACCAGAGCACGGATGCCGGCCCAGCGAGAGCCTGGCGGAGCCACGCTCAGGCACTGATACGCGCTCAGCACGAATGTCAGCCAGATGGACAAAGACCTGGACGTGCGGTAGATGAAGATGATCGCTTTGCAGCCGGTGTCGTCGAACACGTTGTAGATGCCGAAGGTGGCCAGGACCTCCAGCAGGCAGCGCACGGCCACCACCGCGAGGTTAGCGGACGCCAGGTGTAGCACGATTGCGTCGGCGGGCGAGAGACGCCCCTCGTGATACGCCAGCGAGAGGAAGGCGCAGATGACAATGGCGTTGCCTGGGACACCCGTGACGGCGAGAGACAGGAAGAGCAGTCCACGCGTCAAAGAGTCCGGGTTCATCTCAACACTGTGAGTGATGAATTAGTGAAACTCCTCCGTTCTTCTGAATGCTTCAGACAGCTGTAGGTAGAAAGATCCCCACTGCATCTCATGCCACCTCCGTTTTATAGTCAGGTTGGAGCCGTGGGGACATTCATGTACGGGACGGTCCAGTGCCTTCAGACCTGAGCTCAATTATGTCAATGATGTGCAGTTGAGTGATCCTGTCACAGACGCAGTGAAACACTGAATTCAACACTCTCCTGTGAAAATATTCCAGCGAGTATCAGATTGTGCTGCAGTTCCAGCTCACAAAAATGCTTTATAATGTTCCCATTAAGTTTTGAAAACGTTATTTCTGAAAGTTCTCTGAACATTCCGATTTTTTAATTATTTTCAAAACGTTTAAACTTGTTTAAACGTTTAAACATTATGACACTGACAGGTGAAGTGAATAACACTGATCATCTCTTCATCACGGCACCTGTTAGTGGGTGGATATATTAGGCAGCAAGTGAACATTTTGTCCTCAAAGTTGATGTGTTAGAAGCAGGAGAAATGGGCAAGCGTAAGGATTTGAGCGAGTTTGACAAGGACCAAATTGTGATGGCTAGACGACTGGGTCAGAGCATCTCCAAAACTGCAGCTCTTGTGGGGTGTTCCCGGTCTGCAGTGGTCAGTATCTATCAAAAGTGCTCCAAGGAAGGCAAGCCGGCAGAGGCATTGTGATGCTTTGGGCAATGTTCTGCTGGGAAACCTTGGGTCCTGCCATCCATCTGGATGTTCTTTGACACGTACCACCTACCTAAGCATTGTTGCAGACCATGTACACCCTTTCATGGAAACGGTATTCCTTGGTGGCTCTGGCCTCTTTCAGCAGGATAATGCTCCTGACACAAAGCAAAAATGTTCAGGAATGAACATTCAGGAATGGTTTGAGGAGCACAACAACAAGTTTGAGGTGTTGACTTATTCTATTACCGTTACTGGAAGAAAGTTTGTTCATAACTTTGAGAGAACCTTGCCAGAATGTTCCCTTCATTTTACAGCAAATGTAAAACAACACAAAAGTCAATGAAAGTTGCTCATCAGATCAATGCATTAAAAATCCTGTTTAACGATCGGAGCGTTTAAACACGACTTTCATTCTGGATTTCATCAAATCTGCACAATGTTCCTGCTGTAACAGTTCTTTCTGTGCTTTGTCTATGTTCTTTACTTTCTTTAAGTTTGTTTATTTTTGTTCCTGTCACCTTGTTACTCCTTGCTTTATATATCATGTTAAAAACTTAAATGTGTCTCGCTGTCTCTTATCTCTGCTCTTGTCTTTCTTTCTCTGAGCAATTTTGGGACTTTGTGTTGCAGCATTTCTCATGTTTTGTGTGTCATTCTGGTTAAAAGTTCAGTCAGCTTTATTTCTGTAGCGCTTTATTCAATACAGGTTGTTTCAAAGCAACTTCACAGTAATAATAAACAGGAAAATAAAAGAATCAGTGAAGTAAACAGAATTCAATTCAGCTGTGAAGCCGTTCCAAAAAGACAATAGATTCATTATTCAGATCAATTCAGTTCAGGTTTTGTTCTCATCTGATAGTGTCAGTGCAGTCAGATCGATAATATTACTGAATATTACATGTCAACATAAGCAAACCAAAGACGACAGCATCTGTTAAATGCAAATAAAAGCAATTTTCTGAACTTATATCAAAACAGCGCTGATCTGCGATGGGTTTGCAGTGGTAAATCCTCAGGGTGTCACAGGTCTAATGTTAAACAGATTTACAGCGTGTTCAGCTGCGTTCAAGCACAAACACGGCTCTCATCTGTCGGCGAGGGAATCATGGGCCCCTGACAGAAGAAAACAGACCAGCCCAGACCTGCACGTCCCACACCTCCTCATTACACAGCTCTAATGAGCTTAATGTTGTCTAATTATCTCACGAGGACACACAATTACACCACATTTCACAACAGCTGCTCTCCAGAACAAACACGATACATTTTATTTGTCACAAATAGGGTTGATTAAATATGGAAATAGACTGACCACTTTTACTGTCTAATCGTTAACGAAATGAGAAACAAATAAATGAAGTACAAAATCCACGAGAATGAAATGAAAAACAAACAAGGATAAGATTCAGTGTTTTCTACATTTGTGAAACATTTCAGCAAAACGAAAAATAATGATAATAATGATTAGCTTTTTCAGTTTAACATATTAAAAATACGTTTATCGCAATCTTTTTTTATTTATTTGTTCTTATTTTATTACTGTTTACTTGTCTTTAAAAATGTTTGAACTTTACACTAGTTAGGCTTGTTATCAAAACGTGATGTTTCACTGGTATGTAAAATGTTGGTGTCACAATAACCTTATTTATTAAAATACAAGGTTAAATGTGTCAAAAAACCCTGAAAACATTAGCTAAATGTGACATGAATTAAAATGGGTTCATGTGAAGATTAAGTTCATTTAAATGAAAAGTTATTTGTGAAACGTTTCAGCAAGACGATGTTTTCTCAGCTCTTCACTGACAGAAGCGAGAGCTCTGAATCATCTTCTGGTCTTGCAGTAATTAGGATGCGCCTCAGCTGGACATTTTTTCTGTTTTGCGTCTTCTTGTGGGTTTCCAGCTTTGTGGCGCTCCCGTGGGTGCAGCGGAGGCTTTATATTCAGACGCGATGGGTCACGGACCTCAGAAAGCCGGCGTTCACACAGTCGCCCTGCTGCGTCTCTGAATCTCTGAAGCGGCTCTATGGACCTCTGCGTCACCATCAAAGGGGTCTCGTTCCTCCTGCAGGCGGGCCTGGGGATCCTGGCCAACGCGCTGGTCCTGCTGGCCTACGCCCACATCCTGCTGACCGAGGCGCAGCTGCAGCCCGTGGACGCCATCCTGTGCCACCTGGCCTTCGCCGACCTGCTGCTGCTGCTGACGCGCGGCGTCCCGCAGACCATGACCGTCTTCGGCATGAAGAACCTGCTGGACGACGCCGGCTGCAAGGTGGTCATCTACACGTACCGCATAGCCCGCGCGCTGTCCGTCTGCATCACCTGCATGCTGAGCGTCTTCCAGGCGGTGACCGTCGCACCTGCTGCCGGGCCGCTCCTGTCCCGCTTGAAGGCCCGGCTCCCGCGGCTGCTCGTCCCCACCTTCGCCGTGCTGTGGTTCATCAACATGGCCGTCTGCATCGCCGCGCCGTTCTTCTCCGTGGCCCCTCGCAATGGCACCGTCCCCCCGTTCACACTCAACCTGGGCTTCTGCCACGTGGACTTCCGCGATAACCTGTCCTACGTGATTAACGGGGTGGCCGTGTCGGTGCGCGACTTCGCGTTCGTGGGTGTGATGCTGGGCTCCAGCGGGTACATCCTCGTCCTGCTTCACCGCCACAGCAGGAAGGTGCGGGGCATCCGCCGCTCGCAGGGCGCCTCTATGGAAACACGGGCGGCCAAGACTGTGGTGATGCTGGTGGTTCTGTACACGGTGTTTTTCGGCATCGATAACGTCATCTGGATCTACATGCTGACGGTGGCGCAGGTGCCGCCTGTGGTGGCCGACATGAGGGTGTTTTTCTCCTCGTGCTACGCCTCCCTCAGCCCGTTCCTCATCATCTCCTCTAATAAGAAGGTCAAAGCGAGGATGGTGTGTGCGACCTCGGACCAGGAGCGGCAAGCAGAGGACACCAAGCAGTCAAATGTCAAAAGCTGATCTCCAAGTCTTAGTGACGCTAATAGTGCCGCAGATGTGGCTTACAAACTCTATAGTATACTGTCTGTGTTTGAATGTGAAAACTTGATGCACTAAATAAATGAAATGTTGGAAACTGAACCGTGGGGACTCTTATTTTGACGCATCTGTTGAGGACTCGTAGTTTGACGGGTTGTTGTTCAGGCGCCATCTTGTCTGGTTGTGTCTGGCTTCAGGCGCGCGCACTGAACCGACCCGGAAAACTCGAGCCGAGTTAAACTGACGGTGAGACCGAGTTTAATTAAAATTCCCCCCCTTGTTCAGGCTTTAAAAAGATCAACGACTCTTATTAAACTTCACTTGCCCGAGAGAGTCAGTCGGGTTTGAAATGTTCGATGATTTGAATGACTTTACTGAGAAGAGTCGCTCACTTCCGCTTGTGTAGCTGTTAGCTTCGCATCGACACATAGAAAATAAATACAAACTTTTAAAACAAAAAACACGTTTATGTAAATGAGAAATGAATAATTAGATATTTCACCCTTGCGCTGTAAGCATTTGCATTTATACCTGAAAAGAGTAAGAAGCGCTCAAAACTGATCATATAGCAGCATAAACACATTCAAAAACAACTGCGTGTTGATCATTTACATATGAAACTCTTTTTGAATTAACAGTGCTTTTTATCAACTATTTTCATTCATTTTTATTTTTTTTTATGACAGTAGTTTTAATGTTTCAGCATTTAACGGGTGAATGTCATGAAAACAAATGAGCAGCGTTTCATTTACATTGAAAATAATATTTCACATAATGAAAATGAGCCTTTAATTTGCACGCCATTTTTGCGCGTGAATATTTATTTGATTGTCATTTCTGTAAGTCACTTCTAACTGCATTATACATAAAAGTACTACTTTATACATACACCATAAACTCAATTTTCTATTGTTCCTTTTCTATATTTGATAAGGAAATGTGGTTAATTGTCATGAAAATAAAAGCCAAGATGCAGAAATATGAATTCTTCTAAAATATTCATTCTGCATTCTTTTTGAAAAATATAATTTGTAATTATCTTGTTCACAAATAATATATGTGTGCGTGTAGTTAATATGAAATATAATAAAAGGCATTTCTGTAGCTTAAACAGTAGATTGGGGCATTAGCAACACCAAGGTCGTGGGTTTTATTTCCCAGGAAAAGCATGAACTGATAATATTAAAACGTGCTCCTTTAAAGCTCGCCGCCAAATGCATAAATCGTCCGCTTGGAATTATAAGGTTCTATCTGATATTTTTGTCAAAATTGAGTTATTCATATATTCTTATTCTGTGACAACTTATTTACATTATGTGATGTTTTTTGTACATCAGAAAACAGAAAGGTTCTAGATCTACAAAGGAGTATGGAATTCAAACACGTTTGGAAGTATGGAAGCTCCATATCTCAAAACTGCTCAGAATGCAGATAGATCCTTATAATTCCAACATGGAGAAATGTAAATTTCTTATTTCCCTCTTTTGACTTAGTGATGAAATATAATGATGATGGATTCATGAGTGTTATGAACGCGTCCCGTCGCTCTCCGGAGGTTTGAGGCGCGGGTCAATAACGCTGTCCCACTCTTCCGTGTTTTCAGAGATGGCGGCCATCCGTAAGAAGCTGGTGATCGTCGGGGACGGCGCGTGCGGGAAGACCTGCCTCCTCATCGTCTTCAGCAAAGACCAGTTTCCCGAGGTTTACGTGCCCACCGTCTTTGAGAACTACGTGGCCGACATCGAGGTGGACAGCAAGCAGGTAAGGAGCGCAGGTGTTGGTGTCATGTGACGCGTGTCAGTGGCGTGTGGCGTGAGCGTGTGGCTCTTTCAGGTGGAGCTGGCGCTGTGGGATACGGCGGGGCAGGAGGATTACGATCGGCTGCGGCCGCTGTCCTACCCCGACACGGACGTCATCCTCATGTGCTTCTCCATCGACAGCCCCGACAGCCTGGGTGAGTCTCGCCGCACGACCCACGCGTAGATCTCAGTGCTGCGGCTTCATGTCAACTTTGACCTTTCTGGCCCTCAGAGAACATTCCTGAGAAATGGACTCCCGAGGTCAAGCATTTCTGCCCCAACGTTCCCATAATCCTGGTGGGCAACAAGAAGGACCTGCGGAACGACGAACACACGCGCCGCGAGCTCTTCAAGATGAAGCAGGTGTGTTTCTACTGTGTCTACAACCTTGATGTTGTTTTTGGGCTTTACTAGAACAGGTTGATTTTTTTCCTCATATTCTCCATTGTTCAGCTCCTCCGTTCCCAGTCTGTCAGTAACGCTCTGTTTAGTTCCTGTCTCTATGAAGCTCCTCCTTCTGAAAAGCACAATGTGCTCTGATTGGTCGGCTGGAGCGGTGTGTTGTGATTGGTGTTTGGGAAATGTCCCGCCCTTACCATAACCACCAGTTTCAACACACTACTAACTAACTCAACCAGGCCCCGCCCCTTTATTCTGCGTATGAATTATTTAAATGAGGAATATTGTGAAGAAAACTCAAGATGGAGGTGGAAAATATTCATTTCTATCACTGCATGAAGAATATCAAAAACTTTCAGGGAATTCAGAAACAGAAGAACTCCTGCTGGAGGGACTTTCAGGGTTCGTACAGATACTGTAAAATGACATTCAAGGACTTTTTAAGCAGTACTTTTTTTGATTTTCAAGAACTACAATTAGAGAACTCAAACAATATTTTTACCTTTTAAATTCTAAAAAACAGATATATAAAAATATACTAATAAAACAAAATGGTACAAATAAAGTGCAGCACATGCAGTGACATTAACAGAGACCAAGACCTTTAGTGCAGAGAAGAGCAAATAGAAACGGCATAAACTTCTTACAAAATTATTATAAAAAAAAAAACATGTAATAACGGAAGAAAACAAAGGATTAAATGTGAAGCATTTTAATGTAACTAATTGCAAAGTAATTATATTGCAACTTAATGACTCGTTTGCACTAAAAATATTGTTTCTTTTTAAGGATTTGTTTTTTTTAGTTGAGTCAATGACATGACGTGCTTATATTTGTGTTCAAGTGCATCTTTCCATCATTTACATATATCACTTTATTCTATAAAACCTATTTGGTTTGAATTCATTTTTAGTGCATGTAAATAATACATTTTTGTTTTGTTATCGTAAACCCCCAAAATGGCAGGTGGTGCAACTGTCTGAAAAAGAAAACTATTTAAAATGGTGTCTTAATAATAAAAAAATTAAAATCATTTTAGGTTTCTATGGAGCCCCTAAGGGGACCTTTGCAAAAATAAAAAATACACAGACTTTTGCGTGCGCATGCGTTACAGTCTCCGTTTTATGTATGCTGTCTATAACCTATTTCCTGTGCGTCACTGCCACTTTACTGTGAAGAAAACAAGCGCATGGATGCACATGAATGAATAAAGCTGTATTTGGCTTTCGTTCAGGCAGTATAGGCTGTCTCTAACATCACAGCCTTATGTGCGCTTTAACGCATCCTCTGTGACGGCCGAGAAACCGCGCCGTGAGATGGGCAGATGAGTGCACTGGGCTAAAAAGTGCTCAAATGTTGGAGTTCGTTTAAGCAGTTCGTCTATCGTTCTAATCATTCGTTTGTCTTTTTCTGTTCTTCATGTCTGTGGCTCTAGCGCTGTTAGAACGGAATGAAGAAAATAAGCATTTCTCTGCCATCGTAAGGATGCATTAATCTGACAAAGTGGTTTAATAATAATGGGGTTTTGATCTTGTGAAATATGAAATTTCAGTAGCCTACATTTTACTGTTCCAATCATTTTTATATGGGACAATATAAATATACTGCCGTAACTAAATCCATTTTTTAAAAATAATTTTACTGTACCAATAGTTTTTTCATGAACCATTAAGTTTGGTGTATGAAGACACTGAGCCTATTAATGACGCCACAGAGTTAAATTCGTTAAAGTGGACATAAGACCTTGAAATATGACGCACTGCCCTAACGAAAGACCAGTTTTGAGCAAATAGATCTTTATTAATTCATGCACATCCATACTCTCGTTTTCTTCAAAGTACAATGGAAATATGAAAACATTAATAAACTGTATAGACTATACACAATTATTTTATTGTTGAATTATTTATTCATAAAATCATTACAGCCATCATGTGATTTTTTTTTATTTATTTTTTTTATTATTTGTCATGTATGATAGATTCTGACAATTGAAACTCAGGCTTGTGTATTTATGACATCAATTACTGCTTTATTTGTTCAAAAACAGAACTTAAAATGTTAGTTTGTATTATACTTTTCAGATTTTTAGTATAGAGTACAGCAAAACTACAGCGCTTCCATGAGGCTATTTTACAGAGCGATCAACACACTAAACCTTGTTGAAGAACACCCAACGATACGTTATTAAATTAATTTATTTACAAGTTTTGTGCTCGCTTTTTTCGTTTTATTTGTTGCACCCGTTTCTGAATTGCTTTATTTACACCAAAATATTACACTATTCAGAAGCAGGTGCAGTAATTTCTAAATTTTCTTTTATTTATTTTCATCTTCAGAACACAAATTAAGATATTTTTGATGAAATCTGAGAGGTTTATGACTCGTCCATAGACAGCAATATAATCAACGCTTTCAAGGTCCAGAAAGGTACTAAAGTAGGGCTGTGAATCTTTGGGTAGACAGCGAATCGATTCTATTCACGATTCATAGGTGTTCGATTCGATTCAAGAACGATTTTTGAAAATTCAGAACGATTCAATTCGAAACGATTCACATTAAAATTCGATGCGATTCGATTAATTAGATTTGATTCTGAATTTTTATATGCATCCATTGGGTTATTGAAAAGCTTTCCCCAATGTGTCTTGGTCAGGGTGAGAATTACCCAGCAGCCTTCAGGAGGTCAGAGAGTGAGGACAAAAAACAACCTTTTGTCCATTGTTAATGTTGGTTCATGTTAGTTATAATGATGCTACATAACTTTATTTTAATAGCCTAAAAATTAGCATTTGTAGAAATGTACATAAGCCAAAATTTTAAAAGGCTTTAAAAGTATTGTTAGTTCATGTTAACTATAGTGCAGGATAGTGTTAATGGCTACACAACCTTATTAAAGTGTTCCAGGTACATTAAACATACTAATGCTTACATGGAGAGACTACCTTAATATCATGCACTTTCCCAACTAACCCTAAACTAACTTTTCTTCACAGAAGTTAGTTATAAAATCCCTCTTTGTTCTCTTTACACTGAATTTTCCTTATGATGATTCTGAAAGAAAACGCGCTGGGTTTCTACTGTTGCTATAGTAACAAACACAACTTTAATGCGCATCTGATTGATAGATAAACCGCGCGCTCTTATTTCAGTGTTGTTAATGTTGTAGTGTTACTTGTTACTTCAGCAGTTTCCTTCGCACATTCAGTTTAACAACATTAAGTTAAATTTCATTTATCATTCATTGGAACTGTGCGTATGAGACACTTACATTATGTGTTTGCTCCGTCCATGCAATAAATGCGCCCTTGAATAAGCGGTTTTACTTCAACTGCTCAGGTAATGTCAATGGTATGACCCACTTCCGTAAAACTTCAGTATTTTATCTTATATAAAATATCGGTGACGTTTCCACGCAATGAAAGCGTTATTTCAACAGTAGTGACCACGCAAAGACTTGGCAGCTTTATCAATGGCTTGATCGGTTTGACTCTGTCTCAATTTGCTGTCTCAATAGTGGCCGTCCTGAGGAGAGCTCAAACGCGGGCTTCTCAAGCGCAGTCCAGTGAAAGGCGGTAAAGATCGCAGCGCGTCTGTGTGAAGGAGAGCTGTGAGCGCGCGAGTGACGCGCACAACGTCTCCCACCAATTCGCGCATGTAGTAATTTAATGTTTATATATTTTAATGCACTGAATCGCGATTAATCCGTTTATTAGCATTTTACATCGATTATCGACCGAAATGAACGATTCACGATTCAAAAAACGTTTCAAGATCGATGCATATGCATCGTCAGGATTTGTAATCGATGCATCGAGAAAACGAGTGAATCGTTACACCCCTATACTAAAGACATCATTAAAACAGTCATGTGACTGCAGTGGTTCAACCTTAATGTTATGAAGAGACAAGAATATTAATGATGTCTTTCAGTAATTCAGTAAGTACTGTTTTCAAGGGTTTTCCTGGACTGGATTTCAAAAAGTCCAATTCAAGCAGCTTGTACAAACCCTGAAATCTGCAGACCTTGATCATGCTCAAACAGCAACATTATACTCTAAAGAGTGTTTTTGTTGCCTGTATAAAAATGCACGTCCATCTATCCGTGCAAAAACATCCAAGCTGTGAGAAGGTTTGATTCCCAGTGCAGACAGACGGTTGCTCAGTGTTTTGGCATCTCTTTCTGTCCCGCAGGAGCCCGTCAAACCCGAGGAGGGCCGAGACATGGCCAACCGCATCTGTGCCTTCGGATACATGGAGTGCTCTGCCAAAACCAAGGACGGCGTGCGGGAGGTGTTCGAGATGGCCACCAGGGCGGCGCTGCAGGCCCGGAAGGGCAAGAAGAACAACAAATGCCTGCTGCTGTAAACGGACTGTGTTCATTTTATTCCTTTTAACTGAATCAGTTCATCTAGTGTTGAGAGTTTATGTCAGTATTTAACGCTTCGATTGAATTTGCCACATTCAGACTCGCCGTGAGCCGCAAACACACGAATATGCAACCGATCCGGACCAAGGTGCACTGCACACACTCGGACAGACTTGAAACTCATTCTTTTGTCTTTCACAATAAGCAGAATTTGGTATGTTTGTGTATTAAAGCCTTTATAAGACACTTTTGCTGCTTTGTGTTTGTCATGCAGTGATTTACATCTACATTCATTCATTTAGTTTTTATCCAAAGAGACTAACAACCGAAACGCTGATGGTTGAAAACACACTGAGAAGGATTTGACCTTTATTTCTGCAGTCACACACACAAGAAACAGACACTGTACATGAAGCTCGCACTGCAAAAATCATGTTCCTCCTCAGTGTTTCTGTCTTGTTTTCCAGCACAACATTCTTAAATCAAGATACATTTACTGGAGAAGCAAAATGAAGAAGGAAAAAATGTATCAAAATGTGTCTGCCTTTGAATTATTTTTTTGACTCCATTAGCAGATAAGCAAAATCTCACTGCATTTCATTAAACAAGACTTTTTTGTCTCTCCAGTAAATGTTTCTTGATTTAAGAATGTTGTGCTGGAAAATAAGACAGAAACACTGAGGAGGAACATGATTTTTGCAGTGTAAAAAAAACAGGTTCATTATAGCTGCTCAAAACTTTAAAGAAGCTCAAAGCTGATGGTTCGATTATCGCTGCTGGACGTCACACTAGTCACTGGTTTTTCTTGGACGGCGCTCTAGCGTGCGCGATGAGCAGCGGCAGGAGCGCGAGCAGCGCTATCATCACGCCCAGCAGAGGGCGATAGAAGATCCAGCCGGCAGAGATGGTGAGCAGCGACAGCGAACAGGAGACGCAGAGAGCGAAGATCTTCAGCCCCGCCGACACCAGCTCACGCAGCACAGGAACACTGTCCACTGAACCAGAGAGACGACATCGACTCAACAACCACCCATCAGAGAGAGTGTGTGTGTGAGAGTGTGTGAGAGAGTGTGTTACCCAGTGTGTAGATGATGCGTGTGCTCAGACTGACGGACAGAAACATGAGCGCCCATCCTCCGAGCCTCAGCGCCCACGTCTTCATGGCGTTCAGCTGATGTTCTCTAGCAAACACCTCCTGCAGTGAAACACAAGCGCACACACACGTCAGCAGCACGACTGCAGCGGCGGATCCGTGTCATGTGACGCAACGCACCTCTGCTGACAGATCGCCCATGTACAGGATCTCCAGCGCGCCTCCGGCCCGCGTCCTGAAGGCCGTCAGCCGATCCGCCTGCTGCATGGCCACAATACTGACCTACACACACACACACACACACACACACGAAACCTTCCTCAAAAGCCTGATGATCACATTTGAGACTCATGGAGACGTCTGGATAATCAAGTAATGTGAAGCTGCTTCAGTCCAGTAAGTGTTCATCAGAAATATTACTAACAATATCAAAGATATTCTTACTGGAGGAGATTGTGTGCGACAGAATTGTTTTCTTTCAGAATTCTAACTAAGTTTATCTCTCACAAAACCTTTTTTATTTTTATTCTGTAGCAGAAATGAGCTTCCATAAGAATTACGTTCTGTTCACTGCTCCACTGCTGACAGTGATTGACACTGGTCATCTGACAGACTGACTGTATTAGGATGATGTCACATGCACAGAATAAGGGAGCTGATTGGCTGTTCTTACCTTATGGGCGGGGCCAGGATAGAATCCGTCACCGCTGAGACCAGCGTAAGCAAAACGAACACGAACATCACCGACCTGAACAACACAACAACATCACCATGGATACAGCAACATTCACGTGTGTGTGTGTGTGTGTGTTCACTCACCTCTGGACGTCGAGGGTTTGCCGTGTGGTAAAAATAATCGTCCTGCACCGTGAGGAAGGTGTTGGACACAGGAACAGGAAGTCCTGCGAGACTCAGCGTCTGGAAGTCATTGATCTGCTCCACCAGCCCTGGAAACACACGCGTGAGCAACGCGTGACACACCTGCCATGGGACGAGGAAGAGGAGGAAGAGTGTGTGCTACCTTTGGACAGGAAGAGCCTCCCGACCCAGACGTCCGGAGCCACGACCGTCACGCTCTCCACCGCCATGGCACTGAGAAAAACATGACACACACGTCACACACACGCGTGTGCAACACACCATCGTTCACCAGACTGCGGCGGCGGCTCACCTGGGGTTCATGTGTCCGACCTCCTGATCGAAGTGTCTGCTGCTGATGACCTCTGACTTCCACTCTGTGTCTGTAAGAAACACAAGCTCAATGAGACGTTCCCGAGACACTGCGAGAAACGGCAGGAGTCGGCCGACACTCACTGTACGAGTACGTCGTTTCCGTCTTGGTCTCTCCGTTTTCCTTAATGTCCCTGAAAGGAATCAGATGAGTGTGATGAATGCGAGTGAATCAGCGTGATGAATGCGAGTGAATCAGCGTGATGAATGCGAGTGAATCAGCGTGATGAATGCGAGTGAATCAGATGATGAATGCGAGTGAATCAGATGATGAATGCGAGTGAATCAGATGATGAATGCGAGTGAATCAGGATGATGAATGTGAGTGAATCAGATGACGAATCAGGATGATGAATGCGAGTGAATCAGATGATGAATGCGAGTGAATCAGATGATGAATGCGAGTGAATCAGATGATGAATGCGAGTGAATCAGATGATGAATGTGAGTGAATCAGATGACGAATCAGGATGATGAATGCGAGTGAATCAGATGACGAATCAGCGTGATGAATGCGAGTGAATCAGCGTGATGAATGCGAGTGAATCAGCGTGATGAATGCGAGTGAATCAGATGATGAATGTGAGTGAATCAGATGACGAATCAGGATGATGAATGCGAGTGAATCAGATGATGAATGCGAGTGAATCAGATGATGAATGCGAGTGAATCAGATGATGAATGCGAGTGAATCAGCGTGATGAATGTGAGTGAATCAGATGACGAATCAGGATGATGAATGCGAGTGAATCAGATGATGAATGCGAGTGAATCAGATGATGAATGCGAGTGAATCAGATGATGAATGCGAGTGAATCAGATGATGAATGTGAGTGAATCAGATGACGAATCAGGATGATGAATGCGAGTGAATCAGATGACGAATCAGCGTGATGAATGCGAGTGAATCAGATGATGAATGCGAGTGAATCAGATGATGAATGTGAGTGAATCAGATGACGAATCAGGATGATGAATGCGAGTGAATCAGATGATGAATGCGAGTGAATCAGATGATGAATGCGAGTGAATCAGATGATGAATGCGAGTGAATCAGATGATGAATGCGAGTGAATCAGATGACGAATCAGGATGATGAATGCGAGTGAATCAGATGACGAATCAGCGTGATGAATGCGAGTGAATCAGATGATGAATGTGAGTGAATCAGATGACGAATCAGGATGATGAATGCGAGTGAATCAGATGATGAATGCGAGTGAATCAGATGATGAATGCGAGTGAATCAGATGATGAATGCGAGTGAATCAGATGACGAATCAGCGTGATGAATGCGAGTGAATCAGCGTGATGAATGCGAGTGAATCAGCGTGATGAATGCGAGTGAATCAGCGTGATGAATGCAGTGAATCAGCGTGATGAATGCGAGTGAATCAGCGTGATGAATGCGAGTGAATCAGCGTGATGAATGCGAGTGAATCAGCGTGATGAATGCGAGTGAATCAGCGTGATGAATGCGAGTGAATCAGCGTGATGAATGCGAGTGAATCAGCGTGATGAATGCGAGTGAATCAGCGTGATGAATGCGAGTGAATCAGCGTGATGAATGCGAGTGAATCAGCGTGATGAATGCGAGTGAATCAGATGATGAATGTGAGTGAATCAGATGACGAATCAGGATGATGAATGCGAGTGAATCAGATGATGAATGCGAGTGAATCAGATGATGAATGCGAGTGAATCAGATGATGAATGCGAGTGAATCAGATGATGAATGCGAGTGAATCAGATGATGAATGCTGAATCAGATGATGAATGCGAGTGAATCAGATGATGAATGAGTGAATCAGATGACGAATCAGGGTGATGAATGCGAGTGAATCAGCGTGATGAATGCGAGTGAATCAGCGTGATGAATGCGAGTGAATCAGATGATGAATGCGAGTGAATCAGATGATGAATGCGAGTGAATCAGATGATGAATGCGAGTGAATCAGATGATGAATGCGAGTGAATCAGATGATGAATGTGAGTGAATCAGATGGCGAATCAGGATGATGAATGCGAGTGAATCAGATGATGAATGCGAGTGAATCAGATGATGAATGTGAGTGAATCAGATGATGAATGTGAGTGAATCAGATGACGAATCAGGATGATGAATGCGAGTGAATCAGATGATGAATGCGAGTGAATCAGATGATGAATGCGAGTGAATCAGATGATGAATGAGTGAATCAGATGGCGAATCAGGATGATGAATGCGAGTGAATCAGATGATGAATGCGAGTGAATCAGATGATGAATGCGAGTGAATCAGATGATGAATGCGAGTGAATCAGATGATGAATGCGAGTGAATCAGATGATGAATGCGAGTGAATCAGATGATGAATGCGAGTGAATCAGATGATGAATGCGAGTGAATCAGATGATGAATGCGAGTGAATCAGATGACGAATCAGGGTGATGAATGCGAGTGAATCAGTGTGATGAATGCGAGTGAATCAGCGTGATGAATGTGAGTGAATCAGATGATGAATGTGAGTGAATCAGATGACGAATCAGGATGATGAATGCGAGTGAATCAGATGATGAATGCGAGTGAATCAGATGATGAATGTGAGTGAATCAGATGACGAATCAGGATGATGAATGCGAGTGAATCAGATGATGAATGCGAAGTGAATCAGATGATGAATGCGAGTGAATCAGATGATGAATGCGAGTGAATCAGATGATGAATGCGAGTGAATCAGATGATGAATGCGAGTGAATCAGATGATGAATGTGAGTGAATCAGATGACGAATCAGGATGATGAATGCGAGTGAATCAGATGATGAATGCGAGTGAATCAGATGATGAATGCGAGTGAATCAGATGATGAATGCGAGTGAATCAGATGATGAATGCGAGTGAATCAGATGATGAATGCGAGTGAATCAGATGATGAATGCGAGTGAATCAGATGATGAATGCGAGTGAATCAGATGATGAATGCGAGTGAATCAGATGATGAATGTGAGTGAATCAGATGACGAATCAGGGTGATGAATGCGGTGAATCAGCGTGATGAATGCGAGTGAATCAGCGTGATGAATGTGAGTGAATCAGATGATGAATGTGAGTGAATCAGATGACGAATCAGGATGATGAATGCGAGTGAATCAGATGATGAATGCGAGTGAATCAGATGATGAATGTGAGTGAATCAGATGACGAATCAGGATGATGAATGCGAGTGAATCAGATGATGAATGCGAGTGAATCAGATGATGAATGCGAGTGAATCAGATGATGAATGCGAGTGAATCAGATGATGAATGCGAGTGAATCAGATGATGAATGCGAGTGAATCAGATGATGAATGCGAGTGAATCAGATGATGAATGCGAGTGAATCAGATGACGAATCAGGATGATGAATGCGAGTGAATCAGATGATGAATGCGAGTGAATCAGCGTGATGAATGCGAGTGAATCAGCGTGATGAATGCGAGTGAATCAGCGTGATGAATGCGAGTGAATCAGCGTGATGAATCTGAGTGAATCAGATGATGAATCAGTATGATGAATGCGAGTGAATCAGATGATGAACGCGAGTGAATCAGATGATGAACGCGAGTGAATCAGCGTGATGAATGTGAGTGAATCATGACGAATCAGTATGATGAATGCGAGTGAATCAGATGATGAATGCGAGTGAATCAGCGTGATGAATGTGAGTGAATCAGATGACGAATCAGTATGATGAATGCAAGTGAATCAGATGATGAATGCGAGTGAATCGGATGATGAATGCGAGTGAATCAGGATGATGAATGCGAGTGAATCAGATGATGAATGCGAGTGAATCGGATGATGAATGCGAGTGAATCAGCGTGATGAATGTGAGTGAATCAGATGACGAATCAGTATGATGAATGCAAGTGAATCAGATGATGAATGCGAGTGAATCGGATGATGAATGCGAGTGAATCAGCGTGATGAATCCGAGTGAATCAGCGTGATGAATCTGAGTGAATCAGATGACGAATCAGTATGATGAATGCGAGTGAATCAGATGATGAATCTGAGTGAATCAGCGTGATGAATCTGAGTGAATCAGCGTGATGAATCAGTATGATGAATGTGAGTGAATCAGATGATGAATCAGTATGATGAATGCGAGTGAATGTGCTGATGGTCGTGTGTCAGACAGACGTGTGTCGACCTGCTCTCGCTGTACTCCACCCACTGATACATCTCCACCCGCCTCTGCAGCTTCACCGCCTGCACCGACACGCCGTAGTTTGGGTCGTACAGCGGCTGCAAACACACAGAACAGTCAGTCCATTCCAGTCCCATTCACCGGCTCATAATTGCATTCAGTTCTGATTCTGATTCCATATCCATTAATTCGAAATGTTGCACAAAGCCGGTTTCAGTTTCTACCCAGGTAAGTTCAAGATTAGTTTGAGCAAACTCTGGTTTTTCGGGCTTATGAAGGTGGATTGGTTTGTAGTGGGGTTCATTGCTATGGTAACTTGCGCTACACGGCTATCCTGCTCCGGAGCAGGTTTTATTCTGGGTTAGAGATCACAAACCCAAACTGGACCAATCAGCTGTGAGTAAAGTGACATGTATCTGATGCAATAAAGCCACTCCCCCTGTATCTCTCGCTCCAAATTAAATCAGTTTATAGTGAAAACATTTTAGAGACAAAACTGCTCATCTTTTGCTGCTAATTATTTATTATATTTATATTATATGAATTAATTATGTATAATTCATATGATAATATATTCATATAGCCTATTATATTAATTGACAAATATTAAACTTTGCTTTTAAATTGATATAAATATAATGCATGCATCAATATATAAAGCTTTTAAACAAATTAAGCTTATGTGTATTCATTTGAGCTCTTTGTGAAACTAATATAAATTATTATATTATAAATTATTAGGCATATTTCTTTGATTTACATGCATTGATATAGTCAGATATTTTCTTTCAGCTGCCTTCTCAAACTTTCACTGCAGCAGGGTTTATTCCTGCCTTGTAAATGCGTTTAATTTCATGATATTTTTCATAACGATCTCTTAATGAGAAGTTGAGAAGTGAACTGCGCGGCTCTCTCGCGAGAAGTGAATCAAACAGATGCTCTCCTTGTATCGTGTGATTGGCTGTTTGCCGCACATGTCACACTTTCAGGTGCACGTGCTTCAGAGTTAATCGCAAACTCTGGATTAAACCTGAGTTGACAGAGAAAGTTTATACCGAGCGTTGTGCAACAGTTGATCCTGATCTAAACCAGGTTGGATTCATCTGGATTTGTCAACTTCAAACCTACTCTGAAACTCAGAGTTTGTTCAACTAGCTTCATGCAACAGGGGTTTTACAACTGACGTTAAAATTACAGGTTGAAAGTTTTTTTTTTTTTTAAATATAAACATTTAAACAAATACAAATGATTTTTAGAGTTTTGTTCAAGCATCGACTGAAAACAACACAGACAAAAATAACAGAATTTTCATTTTTGGGTGAACCATCCCTTTAAATCCAAAGAAGGCTGAACACTAAAGAAGATATTTTGAAGAATATGGGTAACCAAACAGTTGGTGGGCCCTATTTACTTCCATAGTATTTTTTACCCATCAACTGTTTGGTTACTCGTATTCTTCAAAATATCTTCTTTAGTGTTCAGCCAAAGAAAGAAATTCATGACAGATTTTTTTATTTTTGGGTGAACTGTCCCTTTAAGAGTCGATAATGACATTGTTACCTGTGCGGTCCGCAGGGTTCCGGTCAGGTGAACCAGGCGATTGTTATTCTGAGGGTCCAACATCAGGTCTGGATGAAGAGACACGACCTGAGAGAGACCCTCATCCAGAGACGAGCTCGTGCGCAGAGCGCGACCCTACAGACACACAGATGATTAACAGATGGACTGACCGATTGACTGACTGACTGACTGATTGATTGATTGATTGACTCACCTCATTTGTGAACAACACGTATAATGACAGCACGAACAGACACAGGCCCGCGATCACGCCGCCCGTGCTCGCGCTCAGACGCTCCAGGAAACCCTCGGATTTGCGCTCGTGAACGCGCGTGTGCTGCTCACCTGAGAACTGACAGGTGAAGACAGCGTTATTACTGCAGTATTGAGCAAATTGGGCTGCTGTTGAATATTGGAGCGCAAAATTACAAATCGAAAGATGAATGACTTACTGCTTCAGTCATTGTGTGTGTTTCAGGAAGAGACATTGATCAACGCGATCGCGAATATAAATCTTTACCGTACGAAACAACAGCTACGCGCGTCTGTTTCTGATCAAACTATCGCTTTAAAACGACCTTACAGCGTGAAAAGGAGCGAAACTCACAAAACTCGACCGCTTCAACGGATAAAGGAAGTTTCTGGCGCTGAGCATGCTGGGGGATGTAGTCACTTTCGCGCTGAGCATGCAGGGAAATGTGTATGCACTGTCAAAACTGTCTCAACTGATAAATTGTCATCGCAGAATGTAAACTATATTATCATCCAGGTCTGATCTGATAAATGTAACTGTAAGGCATGAAGATATTAAGTTATTACAAACTTTAACATGAAGCTGCTTTGAATCAATGTTTGTTGTGAAAAGTAGCTACTAAATAAAATGTACTTTAAACTGAGTGCTCAATTCGTGTATGAATATTAATATATTGAGAAACATTGTTTTATTACAATTAATGTGTTATCTTTTATGGTTTTATTATTGTGAAAATTAAAAAATGTTGCAGAATCTTAAATCTTAAATACTAGGCTTGCTGGCACTCATAAAGCTGCAGCAGACAGACAGAGAGACGGTGTGTATGTCAGTGACCCTCACACGACGCGAGGATTATGAGTTTAGGATAATAAAGTAATTACACACACACACACACACACACAGCTGAAGCAGACGGATGAAGTGTGTGTTTCAGACAGTCGAGCGTCAGAATGCCGGAGTTTGATGTGATTGTTCTGGGAACAGGACTGAAGGTAAGAAACATCAGACTGGTTCATGTTATTGAGTAATGTTGATGATGTTGTTCAGTCATCTGCTCGTGTCCTGCAGGAATGTGTTTTATCTGGACTGATGTCAGTCAACGGGAAGAAGGTCCTTCACATAGACTGTAACCCGTATTATGGAGGAGAGAGCGCCTCTATTTCACCCCTGGAGGAGGTCAGCCGTCACACACACACACACTCACTCACACACACACACACACATTGTCATCAGCCGCATGCATCAGCAGCAACCTTCTTGCATGGATTTCCGGTCCATCGAAGTTGGTACTGCATTATTACAGTGGTGATGCTGGTCATGTTGGCTTCCTCCAAGACATCAGAATGTTGGTGTGTCTGTCCTCCCAGCTGATCCTCAGAATCTTTCATAAGGATCTTTGGTGCTATTGTTCCAGGGCTCTCAGGTGCCGGCTGTAGGTGGTCCATGATGCGCTCCATACAGCAGGGTGGGGAGGACAGCTGCTCTGTAGACCAGGAGTTTTGTTCGGGCTGTTAGGTCTCAGACTTTGAAGACACTTTTACTGAGTCTGGCGTAGGCTCCTCTGGCACAACTCAGGCGATGGTTGACCTCAGAGTTGACGTCAGCTTTTCAGGAAAGAAGGCTGCCGAGGTTGGGGAAGTGGTCATGTTTTCAAAGGTGGTGTTGTCCACTTTTATGGTGGGCTGGGTAGCTGGCTGCTTGGGTGGAGATTAATATAGGACCTGGGTCTTCTGATGTTTAAGGTTAGGCCCAGGGAAAGGCATTCAGGATGCCCTGGAGGTCTTCTGAGGAGTGTGCTGCGATGACATTATTGTCTGCTTACTGGAGCTCCATGTTGGTGGTTGACTTTGCTCTTGGTCTTGAACCTGTTAAGGCCATCTGCCATCAGTTCTGTACATGATTGGAAACCCCTGTGGAAGCTCTTCACCAGTGAGGTGGAGTATGGCTGCAATGAAGATGGCAAACAGGGTGGGTGCGATGATGCATCCGTTTGACTCCCGTTTCCACCGTGAAAGGCTTGGAGCCACCGTTGCATGCTGTCATGTAGAAGCCTCAGTATTCTGATATACCTGTCATGACAACCATATTTTGATAGTATGCTCCACAGAGCCTGGTGGTCTACCGTGTCAAAAGCCTTTTTTGGGTCTATAAAGGCCATGTACAAAGGCTGCCTTTGTTCACAGCACTTTTGCTGTAGTTGCCATGCTGTGAATATCATGTCTGCTGTACCTCTGGATGGGCGGAAGCCACACTGTGATTCTGGGAGTACTTCCTCAGACAGTGGTAGCAGTCGGTTTGCAAGGAGCATGTTGTTGACAGGAGCGAGATGCCCCTGTAATTTCCAAATTCAGCCTTGTCCCCCTTCTTGAATATGGTCACTATTAGAGCATCCCTGAGCCCCGAGGGAAGTTCTTCTTATTCCCAGACCTTGAGGAGTAGGGCATGAATGTGGTACAGGAGCTCTGATCCACCTTCCTTTAAAATCTCAGCTGGGATTCCGGCGGCCTTGTTGTTCTTGGCTCCTGATGGCGTCTTGTACCTCTGTTATAGTTGGATGTCTCCCCATATCTTCTCTGATGGGGATCTGTTTGGTAATGTCTATTTCAGTTGTGCTGTAACTGTTGAGGAGTTCTTGGAAGTGCTTAATGGACTCGTTGTCCTTCAGCAGCTCCTGCCCGTCCTTTGTGTGCAGGGGGTTTAGGCCGCCCGCGGTAGCTTGGACCTCTGGTGTCATCCGAGTCTGCCAGTCTCTGGATTTCCAGATCCTTGTCTGTCCACCAAGAGTTCTTTAACTCCCTTAGCCATCTCTGGACATCCGCCTTGGCTCTGGAGTGAGCCAGCTTTTTGGCCTTGCAGGTTACATCATTTTGCCAGACACGAAAGGCTTTCCTTAATTCTATCCCTGTGTCATTCTCATCGAACCGGTATTTTCTGCACTTGTACCCAAGAATGGTTTTGCAGGTAGCGAGGATGGTAGACTTGATTGTTGTTTTTCCTGTTGGAGGCTTTCCCCAGGAGAGGCCTGAAGTCGCTGCTGGATGGCAGTTTCATCAAGGCTGTTAAAGTTCAGCGGCCCCTGACTCGTACAATGACAGTGAGCCACTGTTGGAGCAGTGGTGTCTCCAAGATGCCTTAAATGTGTTTTTCTGTTGAAAGAAGATGTTAGTGATGGTGAGGTTGTACTGAGCACACTTGTCAAGGAGCATAACTCACACACACACACACACACACACACAACAATCTGTATTGTATAAAGAGCTGTAGAAATAAAGCTGACTTGACTTGTTCTTCTGAACAGCTTTATAAGAGGTTCCAGGTTCCTGCTCCTTCTACATCAATGGGACGCGGGAAAGACTGGAATGTGGATCTGATTCCTAAGTTTCTCCTTGCAAACGGTGAGAGTCGTGTGTGTGTGTGTGTGTGTGTGTGTGTGAGAGTGTGTGTGTGTGTGTGAGAGTGTGTGTTTGTTTGTGTGTGTGTGTGTGTGAGAGTGTGTGCGTGAGTGTGTGTGTTGATGCTTATGTGATGATGGTGATGATGACGATGATGTGTTGATGATGATGATGATGGTGTCTCTTCATCACAGGGCAGCTGGTGAAGATGCTGCTCTACACTGAAGTCACTCGCTATCTGGACTTCAAAGTGGTTGAAGGCAGTTTCGTGTTCAAAGGAGGGAAACTTCACAAAGTTCCCTGCACTGAGACTGAGACGCAGAATTCAGGTAACTTTTAATAATTCCCAATTACATTTTTTAGATATACATATATATATATATATATATACTGTATTTTCCATTTTCATTTTAGTCAAAGTTTTTGTTATTTTATTAGTTTTATTTTTTTAAATATGTTTTTATAGTTTTATGAATTATTATTTCAGTGTTCACTTTAGTTATTTTAGTATTTCAATGTAAAGTAAATGAAAATGAGAAATGTTGCCTTGGCAAGTAACTGAAAAAAAACAAAACGTTTTTTAATATTTTATTTCAGTTACCGTTTCATTCATTTCAAGTAACGTAAATGTTTCTTATGGATGTTTTTAGTTTTAGTTCAGGATGATAACCCTGGTGTTTCTCTCAGATCTGATGGGGATGTTTGACAAGCGCAGGTTCCGTAAGTTCATGTCCTTCATCCTGAACTTTGAGGAGAATGATCCGCGGACGCATCACGACATGGACCCGCGCAGAACCACCATGAGGGACGTGTTCCGTCACTTTGACCTGGGCGATGATGTCATGGAGTTCACAGGTCATGCTCTCGCCCTTCACGTCAACGACAAGTGAGAATACAAACAATATTAGACTTTATTTGAAAGCAACACACTTCCTGTTTCTGGAAAATATAGAGATAATGAACAGTATTAGTAAAATATTACATTGTCCATGCTATGCTAATGTCTTCTGGGCTTCTGAGGCAAGTCTCAGATGTTACTCAGTTCAGTGTGTCTGTGTGATTTTGTTGACCTGTGAAACTGTGTGTCGGTCAGTTATCTGGAGCAGCCGTGTCTGACGACCATCAACCGGATCAAGCTGTACTCCGAGTCTCTGGCGCGCTACAGCTTCAGCCCGTTTCTCTACCCGCTGTTCGGTCTGGGCGAGCTGCCGCAGGGATTCGTCAGGTGAGATTCAGACATGGCATGAGACCAATGAGCGCTCACACATGAAGCCTGACAGACGCGTGTCGCTCCGCAGGCTCAGCGCTGTCTACGGGAACAGCTACATGCTGAACAGACGCGTGGACGAGATCGTGATGGAGGGCGGCCATGTGGCAGCGGTGCGGTCTGAAGGAGAGGTGAGCAGAAACGCACCTTCATCCGCCCCTCGTGATGACGGTGATGATGATGATGATGATCTGACTGCGTTTGCGTCCCGATGAAGGTCTTCCGCTGTAAGCAGCTGATCTGCGACCCCAGTTACGTGCCGGAGCGCGTGAAGAAGGCCGGCCGCGTCATACGGGTCATCTGTCTGCTCAACCACCCCATCAAAAACACGCATGATGCCAACTCCTGCCAGATCATCATCCCGCAGACGCACCTCAACAGGAAGTCAGGTGAGAGCATCTGAACGTGTTGGCTAGTGTGTGGTCTCCGTCTTCAGCGCGCCATCAGCGTGCGTCTGGTGTTTGTGTGCAGATATCTACGTGTGTCTGGTGTCCTACTCTCATAACGTGGCCACCGAAGGGAAGTACATCGCTGCCGTGAGCACCATGGTGGAGACCAGCAACCCTGAGAAGGAGGTTCAGCCTGGTTTGGCCCTGCTGGAGCCCATCATGGAGAAGTGAGCACCAAACCTCTCAGCAGTGGCGTGATGTACATGCGTGTCACTCACTGTACTTCTGTCCCGCAGGTTTGTTTCTGTCAGCAACCTGATGGTCCCGACGGATGACGGCCGCCGGAGTCAGGTAACGAACGCTCGAATCAAGTCAGCTTTATGTGCTTCATACAGAACAGATTGTTTCAAAGCAGCTTCACAGTGATAAATTCAATTCTGCTGTAAAGCTGCTCTAAAAAGACAATAGTGTCACGTGGAGCTGCACGATTCTGGATAACTTGAGAATCATGATTATTTTTGTCTCAAACAGAGATTGCGATTCTGAACAGAAAACTAAAAAATAACGTAATTTACTAGTGGTTCTGACAAAATTTCTGCAGTCTATTTATAATGTTTAATTAATCTGAATGAATTATTTAAAAAATCTGTTTGAGTGAATGATTCAATGACTCACTTATAAAGACTTCATTACTGGATCAGTGTTTTTGAACGAATCTCTTAAATGAATGATTCAATGACAAATACATATTTTAACAGTCACTTGTCACCACCTACTGGTGTAATGATGTAATGAATATAATCTTTATTTGAAGTTACTTTCAAAAGGTGATTTACTTGATTTTGATTGCTACCGTAGACATCAGTGTTTATATCTGAACTATAAACTTTTGTCCCAGTACTTCTGTGATAATATGAATATTTGTAACACAGAAATAACGGTACCGTGTGTTACATATCTATACATGCCTGGGTGATGTACGCAGATCTGAATGTTCGCTGTGATTTTACTTTATTAAACGTAGAGCCGAATCGCTGTCATTTAGGAAAGACATCGTGTGGGTGTTTGAATCGAGATCACCATCTTTTAACGATTAATCGTGCTGCTCTAGTGTCATGTGACACCAACGCCCGCCAGCACTGCTGATTATTGTGTTTTTCATCTAGATCTTCATCTCTCGATCGTACGACCCCACGACGCACTTCGAGACCGACACCGAAGACATCATGGATCTATACCGCCGCATCACGGGGTCAGAGTTCATCTTCAGGAACCCCAGAGATGGCGACAGCGACTCTGACGAGTGATCGTTCAGCCAAACGTGATCATTCTGTCATCATTATCATTTGAACAAAACTGAGAAACACTGTCTGTGGGTTTATTTGGTTCCAAATGTTCTTCAAAATATCTACTGAAAAACGAAAGTCGTGCAGGTAAATGATGACAGAACGATCGTTTTTGGGTGGACGATCCCTTTATGGGTCAGTAATTCCCCCTGCTGTCGATTTTCTGTGACAGAAACATGACACTGTGTGCGAGACTTCAGCTGAATCAGGCTGCGTCTACATTTATCCAGACACATTTGAAATCCGTCCACACTTTCAATCGTTTTCCATAAGATTCTCTTACTCTTAAAACATCTAACTGCATGAAAGCTAATAAAAGCTCCCTGAGATGATACCGTATCAAGTTCTCACACTACTCTTCTGACACAAAATACCTCACCCTTTTACTGGTCGCACTCAATCGCCATTCCACGTTTGGTCTAAAACGCAGTCGGCCTCATGTTTGACTGCAGTACATTTCCTGTCACCTTTTGCAGGAATGTAAAATGAAGATTGTAAGTCACATTTATGTTCAGCAACACTATGAAAGTGAATAGCACATATGGACGTAGATATCTATGGGTATGATATGCGTCACATGACTAAACGTGCGCACCTTCGATTTCACAGTCCAAACTATAATATGTATCAGCTTGAGAGAGCGCCTTCAAAAAGCTTTTTGCAGGACAAAAATGCATCAAAATACTGAGAAAATGATGCTTTTTCACATGTATCTGGATTCATGTAGACGTAGCCTCAGCTAATTCAAATCAATTCTGTCAACTATAGAATCAAATCAACATTAAATAGAGAAAGACACATGAACCCAATGAAATGATTGATGGTAGTTTGTGCAGATCTTTTCTTGTGAACACTGATGTTTGTTGTAAGTGTTTCCTTCATTTGCATTTGCAGATATTCATGTTCTCCCTGGAGTCCTACAGTAGTCAACTTCTGTTTCCTGTGTGTTCTGTGATGTTTGTGTAGTAGATAGCAACGCTGGTGCTAATAAAGATGTGACGTGATGACGAGTGTGTTTGTGTCTGATCGCACATGAGCTCAGATTAACCCGTTATCACAGAGGACAGAGAGATTAACAGCCTCAATCTGGGACACACACACACACACACGTTTAATACCTTTAATCTGTCTGTATTCACTATACATTAATCAGCAGAACTCTGCCATAAAGACATTTACAGAGGTCATGTGACACACATGAGGAAATGACATCACAAAACATGTTTCCTGCGTGATGTTGTCATTCGACAGCACTCGAGGCCGGCGGGGGAATCAACGCGGCCGCTACTAATCGTCTCTCGCTGGACAGGAAGTTGAACGTCGCACATGCGTTAGGCTGAAAGAGAAAGTATTTAAATGGTGAACCTGTGCTGATGTGTGGCTTTATTATGTGAAGAGAATGTGAGGGCGTTTACCGTGTCCTGAACCTCGACGGCGATGCCTTTCTTCCTCAGGAAGTCCAGCACGTTTGGATCCAGACGTTCAGTACGAGCTCCCGTCCCCAAAACCAAAACCTCTGCAAGACCACCATCAGTTACTGTTAGCTAGGGCTGGGACAATACATCTGGATACAATGGATCTGGATCGATCATGATGTTTTCTCTCTTGAATCGATTCTGAGCTTAGTTATAACAGCAGTTTTTAACCACACGCTCAAATGCTCATGAAGAAGAGTGCTGGAGAGTCATGTCAGGTTAAATACTCCTCGGCTCAGAATGCTTTTATGACGCCAGATTAATGTAAACACAGCCCACTGCAAACATTATTATAATTCACTTCAACCTTTTACAACTTTTTAAATGATTATTTTACGTTTAAATGGTGTGTGTAAGCAAGCAGAGTAACGTTACGTGTGTTTTAGCACTATCTGCTGTTAAAAACTGAGCTCAGGATCGATTCGAGAGAGAATCGCGATACATCAGAAAATATCAGAATCACTCCAGATTTTGTATCGCGAATCGAGAATCGATGTATTGTCCCAGCCCTACTATTAGCTAAAACTAAAACCACAAAACATCATTTTCATTGCTTGAAACAAAATAAGCAATAACTGAAATATACGGAGCCCCACACGACATGCAAAATATATTTAGTGGCAAAGAATTAACAGTTCGTTCTCTCGTTTTAGTTAAATCGTGGCCTCACTGAACTAATTAATTCCCTCGTTTTGATTTAACTAAAACAAGGGAACAAATTATTAAAACGTGGACATGATTTAGTAAAATGGGAGAACGAATTATTATATTGTCCACACGATTTGCTTAAAATGAAGGAATGAATTATATCTTCTGCACAATTTACTTTAAAGCGAAGGAACGATTTTGTAAGACGTGCTGATGTATTAGTAAGTCATGGGACTGAAGTGTTAATTCGTTTGTTCCCACAATATACATATTTTTTCCCGCATGTCGTGTGCGGGGCTCTGTAGAAATTAAACAGAATATAAAAATAAAACTTAAACTAATTTTATTTTAGCTAGTTGCCAAGGCAACATTTCTCATTTTCATTTAGTTTAACTTGATGTACTAAAATAACTAAAACTGAAATAAAAACTAATAAAAATGTCAAACATACAACAAAATTTTAACTAAAATTAAAAAGAAAATTATTCAAAATTTTAAAAATGAATCTCAATCATACTAAAATAACCCTGCTGCATACTGACTACTAGCTTTTACAGTAGTACACTACTAACGAATAAAGTTGCGTCCAGTTGAGAAATTAAACTTTTGTCATTCTGATCAAAGAAATAAACCTGGAAAGAACTGCAATTAGATTAGCGACTTTTCAAACTCCTTTACGACTTTTTTTTCAAAAACGCGAGTAGCGACAAATTTCTGCTGGTTAACATTACGTTGTTTCGTTGTCTGACAGAACAGCTTTATTGGAGTATCAGATATATATTATATTAAAGTACAAGAATGTGAGCTCAGATTAGGAGAGAAACAGATGTAAAGTGACGACAGGAGGAACATTACGTCGTATATTTAGCTACTTTCTGAGCAGCTGTTTTCCACTGAAGACAGCAGGTGGCGCTGGTGCACATGTGGAGGAATGGTGTATTTGCTCACCGATGCGCGGCTCCAGCAGATGAAACAGAGACAAGCTCTCCGCTGTGATGTCCGTGTGATGGCCCACCTGTAACAGAAACACACTGCAGTGAGCGCGAGGCGAGCGTGAAGCACGAGGGTTTGAGTTTCGATCTGCGCTCACGTTCCACTGCAGGATGGCTGGTGGCACCACGGCACACGGGCCCAGCACTCTGTTGCCGCTGATGTTGAATCCTCGTGGGCTGTAGCTGTAGATGATGGTTCCTGCCTCCGCCTCCTTCTGCATCACTGACACTGTGGTCCTCTGGTACAGCTCGTCATCGGCGGGGCCGAGCCTGTGGCTGCGCACCGGAGCGACTCTGCAGCAGCACAAACAGACGCATGTCACATTTAATAGATCACACTTACATTAAAGCATCGGCAGTTGTTTGTAAATGGTGTTTTTATGCATGAGTTTTTGCTGCATTTACACTCTTCTGACCAGCAGGGGTCACCAGCGTGTGGCATCTCCAGCAATTCGAAACGAAAAGTGAATTATTTTGTGATGCTATTGGTTCAAATGATTCAAAGTTTCGAAAAGCTTCATTTTCCCCATCACTACCAACTTGATTTGTTGCGAACTCGGTGTGGGAAAATCTTTCGCTCTTATGCGAAAGTCACAATCATGTGCGAAAATTCGCAGATCAGCGGTAAATGTGAACGCGCTTCAGGGAATCTTTGGGCGGTCTACTATTTTTCCCAGAACGTCCAGTACACTGCACTGCACACACCGTATCCCATCATGACCTTCTACGTATTTCTAGTGGAATGAATTAATCTGAAGTAACAAATCAACCGTGATCTTCTTTCTTGACTCATTATTTGATCAGACTGACAAAACGTTAAATATTTTCATAGAAAATTTTAAATAATTGTATTATTTATTTAAAAATAATTTTATTTCTGGGATAGCTGAACACGACTTAAACATGCTAATTAACCCTAAGGTCATGTGACAATGTAGCGTACTACAGCTCAAATATTGTATCACGTACTATACAGTGCGCAGTTGACAGTAAATACTACACACTACAGTACACTAGAGTGATCCACTGCATCAGAGACATCAGGACACATTTATTCTCATCTGCAGCGACACGTTTACCGGGTCAGAGCTGGAAGAACCCTCGAACCGAGCCGCAGTCCGTGAACGCATCCCGGTGACAGTAACCTCGCGCAGCTCACAGCGGCCATGACGCGCGGAACTCACGCGCTCGCGTGCACACGGACACATTTGACTGGCACACACTGCCGGTGTCAACATCCTCCGCAGGGTGACGTTTCTCATCTGCCCATCTTAATGTTAAAAATCTAACTGCTTCATACCTGTATATATTATTGTGTTCTCTTATATTCACATTTCAGTTTTCAGCTATGATTTTATTTAAGCTCCAGCATGCCAATGATAATATTCTCTGTAATTAATGTGAATCAGCCGTACAGTCTCTGAGCACGATTATTTTTCCTGGAGGGCGCGTGACTGTCAGTGCGCGAGCCCGGTGTCGTGTTTACGGGACACGGGCTGCGGTTCACCGACTCGCGCGTTCACATGATCTGAACATATAATGATCGCGCTTCTTATGTTTGTAACTCTCCTCTGAGTGCGCCATTATCGCGGGACGGACGCGTCAGTGCGGCGGAAACGGCCGTTTTGATGATGTATCGCTCTCTGTTCGCCTTCAGCTCTGCAGAGCGGAACGCGCTGCGCTTCCCCGCGGGAGAGTCTTTCCTCATCCTCGAGCGCAGCAGCGCGCACTGGTGGCTCGCGACGCGCTGCAGCTCCGGCGAAACGGGATACATCCCGGCGACATATATTGAGAAAATACCGGTAAGATAGGATATATATATATTATATAAATATTATATAATATTATATATAAAAATATATAATGTACACAGTTCATAGACTTTAATTCATAGAGTATATCTTAGGTGTATGTTTTGATGTCAGTTCAACTTTAATAAGTTGTCAACATGCATGCATAAACAAAATATTTTATTTATTTATTTTTTCATTCATGACATCTATTTATAAAAATTCATTATTTTCTGCATATTCTGCAGAAATCAGAGCGCTGCTCGTTTACACCGGCGGGTCGTTTTACTGCGTCACCCTATACACACACACACACACACACACACACGCGCGCGCGCGCTGTGACGCATATAGAGCAAACAGCACTGAGACATACAGTAATATATAGAAGAACTCAGACAATCACTGTCATGTTTCTCAATTGAGAAGATTTATCTCTGATTGAGCTGATGCCATCTGCGCATGCTCTCTGCTGCGGTGGCCTGTGTGTAGCGATGATAATTGTCCTGTCCAAATACCCACACTTACGGTCTTTGCACTTGACCATTTGTCTACTTACATGACGTATTTCCTGTATTTGGCCCAAGTGTTCCAGTGGGCGTGAAGACCGCAAGTGTGTGTAGAGCTTTTGATTACCTGATGGGACACACTTGTCTTGCAGAAAATGAAAGTTTACAGAGCTTTTTTATTTTCAATACTGTGCATTTTAAAATAAACTTCTAAATGTCTATTCAGTAGTCACTATGTAACTAACAGAAGACACCATTTTTAAAATTGTGGTGGTTCTAATTAAATGATAAAAAGCAGTTGCAAATGTTGTACAAAATACACATACCCTGCCCATATTTGCACCAATAAAATGTGCAACACTTTATGTTTTACTACCAAATTATACGTAATATATATTTAATTTAACTTACAGTTGAACGTTTTCCTCAACATCTCGTGATTTTGGAGCTCGTGAGGTCCCGAGCACAGTGCATGATGGGATACGCTTAGCCTCAAATACTGCTCCGAAGCGGTATTCAAGATAGTGTGGGTTTAGTGTGCATTAAGGGCACTGCACTTACTTCCTGTCGCGTGCACGAGCTCTCAAGTGGCCAAGACCACAAGTGTGGGTATTTGGACAGGCCAAAAGTCTCATCTCGTCTCATATTTTCTCTTCTCTTCTCTTCTCCTCTCCTCGTCTCTTTTCTCTTTTCATCTCATCATCTCATCTCTTCTCTTCTCTTTTCATCTCATCTCGTCTCGTCTCTTCTCTTTTCGTCTCTTCTCTTTTCATCTCATCTCACCTCACCTCTCCTCTCCTCGTCTCATCATCTCCTCTTCTCTTCTCTTTTCTTCTCCTCTCCTCGTCTCTTTTCTCTTTTCATCTCATCATCTCATCTCATCTCTTCTCTTTTCATCTCATCTCGTCTCTTCTCTTCTCTTTTCATCTCATCTCACCTCACCTCTCCTCTCCTCGTCTCATCATCTCCTCTTCTCGTCTCGTCTCGTCTCGTCTCCTCTCTTCTCTTCTCTTCTCTTCTCTCCTCTCCTCTCCTCTCCTCTCCTCTCCTCTCCTCTTCTCAGGCTCCAGAGCAGGATGAGGTGCTGCAGTCTATTGATCGAGCCATTGAAGCCATTCACAATGTGGCCATGACCAATGGAGGCAAATACAACCTGGAGCAGAGAGACGTCCTGCAGTGAGACACACACACAGTGTTCATGTTATATTAATATATTTATATTATATAATAATTTTATATTGTTACTGTATATTTTGTATTTTATTACATTTTATATTTTTGTTTTATTTATTTTTATTAGTTTTACATTTTTATGTATATATAATTTATATTTTTATATTATATGTTTATTACATTATATTGATATTTATTTATTTATACAATTTTTATATTTTATTATATATTTATCTTTTAAATCAAGATATATTGCATATATATTTTTGTATATTTTACAGGAAGTTGATCCACCACAGGAAGGAGACACTGTCCCGCAGAAGCCCGACTCCATCCGGTCACAAGCAGAAAATCCCATCATCCTCCAGCGAGGTGTCACTGAGCCGCACGCCGCAGCCGCCCAATGGCCTGAGCCGAGCCTACAGCTGCCAGGGCAGCGAGCCGATGTCAGAGTGCAGCGCTGGTGCTCCTGGACTGTATCAGGTACAGCAGATGCCCTGCGCTCTGATTCCACCCGTGAGTGAGTGTGTGTGTGTGAGTGAGTGTGAGTGAGTGTGTGTGTGTGAGTGAGTGTGTGTGTGAGTGAGTGAGTGTGTGTGTGAGTGAGTGAGTGTGTGTGTGAGTGAGTGTGTGTGTGTGAGTGAGTGAGTGTGAGTGAGTGTGTGTGTGAGTGAGTGTGTGTGTGAGTGAGTGTGTGTGTGAGTGTGTGTGTGAGTGAGTGTGTGTGTGAGTGTGTGTGTGTGAGTGTGTGTGTGTGAGTGAGTGTGTGTGTGTGAGTGAGAGTGTGTGTGTGAGTGAGTGTGTGTGTGAGTGAGTGTGTGAGTGAGTGTGTGTGTGAGTGCTGATAATGTGTCTCTGCCGCAGGTTCCTCCTCAGCCTCGTAGAGCGGCACCTGTAACTCCACCTCCTCCGGAGAAACACCGGGAGTTACGACGCATTGGTGAGTACCGACTCGTGTTAGACACGCTCACATTACGCTGCACACACCTGACTGACTGAAAATCTCTCTCTCTCTCTCTCTCTCTCTACAGACCCGGAAGTGCCAATGAGAGTTTCCTCAACAAGCCCCGCCCCCAGCTCTGTACCTCCTGCTGGACCCTCTCTATCTGTCAGCTCCGCCTCCTTAGACTCCAGCTCCTCCCACTCGGCCGTTTCCTCAGATGTCAGTCTTCCCAGCATCAGCAGCACTCCGCCCCCTGTGCCAAAACGAGGCAAGGCTCCGCCCCCTCCTCCGCCTGACCGATCCCCCCAGGAAGAGCCTTCGAAAAAGAGCCCAGCACCTCAACTGATCAGTTCACAGGCTCCGCCCCCTTCTCCAGACCCTTCTAAAAAGAGGCCAGCGCCTCAGCCAATCAGTTCACAGCCTGCTGCCGAATGCCAATCAGATGCGGAGTGGCCACTGGCCCCACCCTCGGTTTCTCTCAGCCCCCTTGGTAGCCCCACCCAGTCTGCAGCCGTTCCCACGACGATCGGAGCGGAACTGATTGAACTGGTGCGCAAAAACACTAACCTTAGTTACGAGCTGTCGCGGGTTGCCGTGGGCGTGGTGGTGGGACACCTGCAGAGCGCTTTGCCGAAGGCGGGGTCGGAGCTGGAGCAGGTGCTGCTGTCATTGGTGGAGAGTAAGGTGAGTATCTGAAGGTACATCATTGACTCAGCTGTCCTTTGTTGTTAAACCCGCTGTCTCCTCAGGACCAGAGCTCGGCGCTGCCGCTCGGACAGGTGTGTCACGACGAGCAGCGGCTGCAGGTGATCTTCGGGGATCTGGCGCGTCACCGTGACGACTCTCAGCAGCGCAGCTGGGCGCTGTACGAAGATCACGCGCTCATCGCCTGTTACCTGGAGGAGCTGCTGCAGATACTGGTGAGACACACACACCTTTGTGCTTATGAATGTGTGTTTATATCGTCAACATGATAATCCTCGACCCTACAGAGAACAAGCGGCTCTGAGAACAGATGATTTATATTATAATTGTGTGTTTCTTTCAGACTGACGCAGATCCTGAGGTGTGTAAGAAGATGTGTCGTGTGAACGAGTTCGAGGCGGTTCTGTCGCTGGTGTCGTACTATCAGATGGTGAGTCCCTCTGCTGATGATGTTATCATGGCCCGTTCACACCATAACTATAACTAAAGCAATAACTAAAATGATAACTATGCCTATAACTGTAACCGTAACTATAACTATAAAGTTTTAATAATTGTAATAACTCTGAGAATAGCAGAGTCCACAGCACAACTATAACGTAACGACACCAAGGAACGATATCACTGGAATCACTTTCATAACTATTTTTTTCCAGATGATGAACGATAAAACATTGACAGCCAATCAGAATCCATCCTGCTTTAAAGAGCTTGAGCATTTAAAGAGACAGACGACAAAACTGCAGCGTTTATAATAAACAGAACGATATTTTGCGTTGATGTGGACGGTAATGTAGTTATCGTTATAGTTATAGGTGTGTTATTATAGTTATCGTTATAGTCATCATTAGAGTTATAGTTATATGTATAAAGTTATCATTATAGCTAATATTATAGTTACAGGTGTAGTTGTAGTTCTCAGTGTTTAGTGTTTAGAGGGTCATTAATGCGCGTGATCGTTCAGGAACACCGCGTGTCGCTGCGGCTGCTGCTGCTGAAGGTGTTTGGAGCCATGTGCGGTCTGGACGCTGCGCTCATCTCCACCCTCCTCAACTCCGTGTTGACCATGGAGCTGGCGCGAGACCTGCAGACGGACACTCACGGTCAGTCGTGACTCTAGTTGTGGTGATGACGTGTCTCTGCCGTCCGGCTGACGTGTGTTTTGTCTGCAGAGCATGAGAAGATGTGCTACAGCGCGCTGCTGATGGCCATGATCTTCTCCATGGGCGAGCAGATCCCGCTGCATCACTACGGTAAGAGAGACGCTCGCGCCGTTAGACGCTCGGACGCCGGCGATGTGAGTTTGACGGTGTCTGTCTGTCTCAGAGCATCTGAACGCCGCGTTCCTGCAGTTCCTGCTGGACGTGATTGAGGACGGTCTGCCCTCCGACGCCACAGAGCAGCTGCCCGATCTCTTCATCAACCTGCTGCTGGCCTTCAACCTCCACCTGAGTGGTGCGAACAACACAAAACACTTCCGTTACAATGTGTCAACTGTGTAAATGACCATTCATCTTTATTAATGACTTCAATTGTCACATTCATTTGTGTGTTTGCTGCCCCCTGCAGTACCGGAGACTAACATGGTGATGCAGGCGCTGATCAAAAGACGCAACGTGAAGATTCTCACAGAGAAACTCTTATTACTGCTCAACAGAGGGGGTGAGACACACACACACACACACACACACACTCACATTCAGGCCCTGATATACCTGAAGCAAAATAGAGGAACGAACTGGTGTGACGTCATTGCGAATAAAATCAGGCCAAAACGAAGTTCGTTTGGAGTTTCTGGAGTTTGAAACGGCTTGACTCCGGCTGGTAAACTCCTCTGAACTCCCATTGGTCCATGGTAATGATGTGATAGGTGGGTGTGGCTCTGATGCTCCGCCTTCTCTGAGGTGTAAATCCAGGGTATCCGCGGGGCATTAAAAAGCATTAAAAGTCATTAAATGGATTTTGCGAAAATTAAGGCCTTAAATGGCATTAAAAAGCATTAAATTTTATTCCTACAGGCATTACATTTTTTAGATAGTTTTGAAGAAAAATAGTACTACCAGTTTATTTTGAATATAGCCTTCATAATTTATAACTGATTTGCTGTCGCAAAATATGTACATTGGTGTGATGCACACACGGAACCAGTTTGGTAATTGCCGTAATGCCGTTTTTGATAGCGGTTTACCGGCTTGGACCTGGAGACGGAAGGCTGCATCAGTGTTGCCAACTTAGCGACTTTTTTCCAAGAAAGCGCACTGTGACAAATATAGCGACTTGTTGAAACCTTATCTATCTTCCGAGACCCCCGGTACTGCCGCACGAGCGCAAGATCTTTCTTTCCCGCCACAGGTGCGCCTCTCTCTGCGTCTGCTGTTCAGTGAGTGACTGAGAGGAGCAGCGCATTCAGTTGAGGCTGTGCGCTCTGTCAGAGAACAAATAAAATAGATACTGTTGCTTCTAACCTGAGTGATCGTTTTACATGTACAGATATTCACAATCACAGCAACTGTCTTTCTCTTATGTGTGTGGAGATTTTGTCTGACGTCTCGATTACAAATCAGGATTATAACATGTCAGGGCTCGACACTAACGCTTGTCCATTAGTCCGGGATAAGTGGATTTTTTGAAGGGGCAAGTGAAAGAGAATTTTACTTGCCCGGTCGGACAAGGAGCCTGATTAAGTTGTCAATAAAAAAAACAAACAAACTTGGGAATCACCAAAACGCCAGAATGACAGATTTGATTAGTGTAAGTGACGATCGATAGTGGATAATAGGCTGTATAATGGACTGATCGGTTTCAAGGTTGCTCACGCAGCCTTGTTTTCATTAGCCTACTGAATGATTCAGCGATTTGAACGAATCGGTTGAGTCAAAGATTCAATCCCTGCATCCCAATGTGCATATTATCCACCCTATCCGCCCTAAATAGTGTTGAATATTACTAATGCCACATACTATTTAGGATGGATAGAATGCACATTGAGATGCAGGCGATGACTCATTCATAAACAACTGCCTTATTCTTGAACGAATCAGCCATTGGAATGAATCATTTGAATGAATGACTCAACGACTCACTTATTAAGACGGTTACTTGCCGCCACCTACTGGTGGTTTAGTTTCATTTTTAAAAGTATCACTTTCCCCCCAACATTTCTTATTTGAATTTTCAAAAAATATTTAAAACAATCTCATAACATTATTTAATGCAGTTGTAATTTTTTTTTATTGTAAATGATTTAATTTGATTAAATCAGCCCTTAGTGTCTTATTCTAATTGAATTTATTGAACAAATTTAAGAATTTAAAAATAAAAGATGAATCATACATTTTACATGAATCATACAGGATTGGGTGGGGGGAAACTGCCCCTTGTAAAGGTAAAAAAAAAAAAAAATGCCCTCAGTCTAAATATCACAAATATGCAGATTTATATATGTCAAAGCTGGGATATTCTGAAAGGATATTGCTTCAGAATAAATTTATATTTACACCAAAAAATAAAAATAAAAAATCCTATTTTTTCCAGACAAGCAACTGTTTTACTCAGACAAGTGAATGACCGATTTACTTGTCCGAAGGACGAGCACATGACAGTCACCATTTCATATTGTCTGAAACAAAACAGAAAAATATATAGATGAAACAATTTTACTGGGAATTTGGCTGTATTAAAATACATTATGTGAGCACAAAGAGGTAGCAGCAGAGAAGCAAACAAATGTAAAGGGCTGACACTTGGCAGCATGCGAATGCAACTTAATGAATATTCTAATTGCCATATGATGTCATCTATTTGACGTCATCATATCTATCTATATATATATATATATATATATATATATATATCTATATATATGGCATTAAAAATTAAAAAAACTGCCATTAAAAAGGCATTAAAAAGCATTAAATTAGATTTGATGAAACCTGTAGAAACCCTGAAATCTTCTCCAGTTCATTTCTGGTCAGACACAAGTAAAAACATGAAAACAGAAAAGACTTTGGCATGAGTATATCAGGGCCTTAGAAGTGCTGACACTGTGTGTGTGTGTGTGTGTGTGTGCAGAGGATCCCGTCTGTGTGTTCACACACTCTCCTCCCGCGCCGCATGCCGTGCTCAAGTTCCTGCAGGACGTGTTTGCCAGTCGAGACACGTCAGATATCTTCTACCGCTCGGATCTGATGGTGATGATTGACATCGCAGTGAGGCAGATCTCAGACCTGTCGCCTGGCGATCGAGTGAGACCCGCTAACCCATCTAGAGTACATGTGCGTCTGACCTGTGCGAGCGTCATGTGACCGTCCGTCTGTCTGTCTCCTCAGATGCGGATGGAGTATCTGTCTCTCATGCACGCCATCATGCGCTCCACCGACTACCTGGAGCACCAGCACCGGCTGCCGGACCTGCGGGCGGCGCTGCAGAGGATCCTGGGAGAGGAGGATTGTGGGGAGGATCCGGGCTCGAGCGCCAGCGGACAGATGGACAAACTCATCGTGCAGCAGATCTACAAGGAGTTTCCTCAGATCTGTGGAAACTGAATCTGTAGTCAGACGGTGTTAAACCTGCTTCATATCTTTGATCCTGTAGAAACTGTCCTTCAGTGACTCCACTAGTCTTAAAAACTACTGCAAAACCTTCACTAACCGCTTATAAAGTATTACTGTGATGTGACCACACTGTCATCAGATTGTCTTTGCTTTTCAGGCTGTCCCTCACTGGTAAACGTCACTAATTCAGTTCTATTAGTGACCTTAAGCTTTAACCCTCTAATTACTAACTCTAACCCTTAAACGTGACCCCTAACTATCCTCACTAGTTAGTGGAGTATGAGTTTACAGTATTATTACATTGATGTGTTTATCACGCACACTGAAGGCGAAGCGTCTCTGTGTTTCACAGGTTTGTGCTCGTGTCTGTCATAAACATCGGATGTAGCTTTGTGCTAAATGATCTATTTTTTCTCTTTCCAGTTTTTGTTCAGAAGGGAAACGTGACATAATATATTTTCTTAATGCTGAAAGACTAATAAAATGCTGCCATCCTAATGCATCTAAAAATGTGTCTCTGTGATTTATTTTTTAAACCTGTAATGTAGATTGGAAGCCATTTTAACCACATAAACAACCATGCCTTTGTATATGATAATTATGCTATAAAAAGTCTAAATTATGACATACTAAGTCATTATATGTGACAGAGCCGCTTATGTGATGTTTTAGCAGCGGTTTGAACAATTATACATGAATAATGACGAGGACAACATTTTGATAGATTGATTAAAAAAAAAAAAAAGTTATTATATATATATATATATATATATATATATATACTCTACTGGTCAAAAGTTTGGACACAGTAAGTTTTTTAATGTTTTTAAAAGAAGTTTCGTCTGCTCACCAAGGCTGCATTTATTTAATTAAAAATACAGTAAAAACAGTAATATTGTGAAATATTATTACAATTTAAAATAACTGTTTTCTGTTTGAATATATTTTATAAAGTAATTTATTCCTGTGATCAAAGCTGAATTTTCAGCATCATTACTCCAGTCTTCAGTGTCACATGATCCTTCAGAAATCATTCTAATATGATGATCTGCTGCTCAAGAAACATTTATTTGTGTACAATATATTTTTTTTTTTCAGGATTCTTTGATGAATAGAAAGTTCAAAAGAACAGCATTTATCTGAAATATAATCTTTTGTAACATTATAAATGTCTTTACTGTCACTTTTGATCGATTTAATGCATCCTTGCTGAAAAAAAGTATTCATTTCTTTAATTTCTTTTCAAAAAAATAAAAATTCTTACTGACCCCAAACTTTTGAACGGTAGTGTATAATGTTACAAAAGCTTTGTATTTCAGATAAATGCTGTTCTTTTGAACTTTCTATTCATCAAGGAATCCTGAAAAAAAGTACACAACTGTTTTCAACATTGATAATAATCATAAATGTTTCTTGAGCAGCAGATCATCATATTAGAATGATTTCTGAAGGATCATGTGACACTGAAGACTGGAGTAATGATGCTGAAAATTCAGCTTTGATCACAGGAATAAATTACTTTATAAAATATATTCAAACAGAAAACAGTTATTTTAAATTGTAATAATATTTCACAATATTACTGTTTTTACTGTATTTTTAATTAAATAAATGCAGCCTTGGTGAGCAGACGAAACTTCTTTTAAAAACATTAAAAACCTTACCGATTCCAAACTTTTGACCGGTACTGTGTATATAAATGTATATATTATAAGTGGAAGAATTATTTTTTAAACGTATCTGCTAAACTCCGCCCTTTCTAGTTCTGCGGGTCCGTCGGTGAAATAGTTCCGGGTGTGTATGTGTGTGAAAGGTCGCGGGTGAGACGGAGACGCTGGAAACTCGCCGCTAAAAACAGCTGTCTATCTGTCATTTGTCTGTCATTGTGTGCATTTCAGACAGACACATTAAATCACCCGGACTTCTCTCTGATTTCGCTGAACTGAGTCGATCATGTCGAAGCAGCAGCCGATCAGCCCGCTGAAGAATTTCTTCGCCGGTGGATTCGGGGGAGTTTGTTTAGTGTTCGCGGGACACCCGCTGGATACCATCAAAGTAACAATATTCATTATTATTCAAGTTATTTATGCTCATTGTTAGTTATTATTTAATATTCATAGTTACTCAATCATTATTAGTTTTAGTGTTCGCTGGATACTATCAAAGCCAAACTATATAACAAACTATTGGTCTTAAAGTGTTTATATATATATATATATATATATATTAGTTGTGTGTATGTGTTTTTGTCAGTGGGGTTTAGCCCTGGATTGTGACCTTTGACCTGGATTTGTTTGTGTAGTCAGTAGTGTCTTATTGAACCGATGTGTTGACATGTGATCGTCATGCGCAGGTGCGACTGCAGACGCAGCCAAAACCCCGTCCAGGTGAATCTGCGCTTTATGGCGGGACGTTCGACTGCTTCAAGAAAACCCTGGCGAAAGAGGTACGAGTGTCTCACTCCATCTGTCTCTCCACATCTGTCTGACTGCATCTGTCTCACTGTCACACCATCTGTCTCACTGCACCTGTCTCACTGCATCTGTCTCACTGCACCTGTCTCACTGCATCTGTCTCACTGCACCTGTCTCACTGCATCTGTCTCACTGTGTCACTCCATCTGTCTCACTGCATCCGTTTTACTGCATCTGTCTCTCCACATCTGTCTGACTGCATCTGTCTCACTGTGTCACACCATCTGTCTCACTGCACCTGTCTCATTGCATCTGTCTCACTCCATCTGTCTCACTGCATCTGTCTCACTCCATCTGTCTCTCCACATCTGTCTGACTGCATCTGTCTCTCCACATCTGTCTGACTGCATCTGTCTCACTGCACCTGTCTCACTCCATCTCTCACTGTCACTCCATCTGTCTCACTGCATCCGTTTTACTGCATCTGTCTCACTGCACCTGTCTCACTGTCTGACTGCATCTGTCTCACTGTGTCACACCATCTGTCTCTCCGCATCCGTTTTACTGCATCTGTCTCACTGCACCTGTCTCACTGTCTCACTCCATCTGTCTCACTCCATCTGTCTCACTCCATCTGTCTCTCCGCATCTGTCTCACTGCATCCGTTTTACTGCATCTCTCACTGCACCTGTCTCACTGTGTCACTCTATCTGTCTCACTGCACCTGTCTCACTCCATCTATCTCAGTGCACCTGTCTCACTCCATCTATCTCACTGTGTCACCCGTGACTGCGCTGCAGACAGCCTGATGGTGATGCCTGTCTGTCTCTCAGGGTTTGCGCGGGCTCTATAAGGGCATGGCAGCGCCCATCATCGGAGTCACGCCCATGTTCGCCGTCTGCTTCTTCGGCTTCGGACTTGGAAAGAAACTGCAGCAGAAAACACCAGACGACGTTCTGACGTGAGCCGCTGCAGATGATCAGATCTTTTAATTCAGTTGAAGCATATGAAAGCCCATTTCTTCCACATAAAAAACAAAATCATGTATGCAATTAAAAAGTTAAAATTATGAGGTAAAAGGTCATAATTATGAGAATCATAATTTTGACTTATTTTTCATATGTCATCATTTCACTGTTTATCTCATAATTATGACTTCACAGGTGCCATACATGAGTGTGATTCCTCTGTGTGTGTGTGTGTGTGTCAGGTATCCGCAGCTGTTCGCGGCCGGTATGCTGTCAGGTGTTTTCACCACGGCCATCATGGCTCCAGGAGAGAGAATCAAATGCCTCCTGCAGGTGAGAGACGCACACGTGCTTCACTGTTCTACCTGCGAACCGTGTGTGTGTGACGACTGTGTGTGTGTGTGTGTGTGACGACTGTGTGTGTGTGTGTGTGTGACGACTGTGTGTGTGTGTGTGTGTGACGACTGTGTGTGTGTGTGTGTGACGACTGTGTGTGTGTGTGTGACGACTGTGTGTGTGTGTGACGACTGTGTGTGTGTGTGGCGACTGTGTGTGTGTGTGTGTGTGTGACGACTGTGTGTGTGTGTGTGACGACTGTGTGTGTGTGTGTGACTGTGTGTGTGTGTGTGTGTGACTGTGTGTCTGTCCAGATCCAGCAGGCGTCCGGCGAGGTGAAGTACGCCGGGCCGATGGACTGCGTCAAGCAGCTGTACAGAGAGAACGGCATCCGCAGCATCTATAAAGGAACGGCTCTGACGCTCATGAGAGGTACAGACACTCGCTGCAGTGACGCGCCGCCTCCTGCAGATGGAGCCGCTCACACACCGCTTCACTTCATACACATTATGTTCAACATTCGTAACTTGTCATTCACTTCCAGTTATTTTAACTGTACAAAAACAGTTGTTATTTTAATGGTGACACTTTACAATAAGGCTTCATTTGTTAACATTAGTTGAATCAGGGATATATATTGTTAATATATATAAGAAAATAACTTACTTCTACATGACAAAATAAGAGTCTTCAGGGGAAAAACAACACTGTACGAACAAAACACAGTCATCATACCATTAGAATAGCAAAACAAACACTCGCACGTACTATAAAAGAAAAATGTTGACAAAATCCTGTTAACGGTTATTATTGTAAAATGTTAATTGGTTCCTGTGCAGTTCAGGGTAATATGAATACATGAAAGTGTTGTTTGAGAGGCTCTGAAACGCTGATGTCAGATGATTGACAGCTGTCACACTCTGTCTCAGATGTGCCGGCCAGTGGAATGTACTTCATGACGTACGAGTGGCTGAAGTACTCGCTCACGCCGGAGGGCAAGAGGTCAGTCGGGTCACATGACCGCCGCTTATTAATATTCAGATATGCAAATCTGCCCTGCATCGGTCCATCTGGCCGGTCAACTTTGTGCTGCTCTCATGAGCTCCGGCTCTGTGTGTAATAAACTTGTTGTTGCGTCCAGTCCGACGGAGCTCAGCGTTCCCAGCATTCTGTTTGCCGGCGGGATGGCAGGGATCTTCAACTGGGCCGTGGCGATTCCTCCCGACGTGCTGAAGTCTCGTTTCCAGACCGGTGCGTGAGACGCTGTCATGTGCGTCAGCGGCTTCGTCTGCAGAAGGTCTGACGTGTGTTTGTGTTCGATCCGCAGCTCCGGAGGGCAAATATCCCAACGGTTTCCGGGACGTCCTGAGAGAGCTGGTTCGGGAGGAGGGCATCGGCTCGCTCTACAAAGGCTTTAATGCTGTGATGCTCCGAGCGTTTCCGGCTAACGCGGTACGACAGACTCCCTAACCCTCCCATGAACACGTACAGGGTCACATGAGGGTCAGATTCATTCCAAAACCAGATTTTGAGCCCAACTCTCATGACTGTAATGCATCTTGACATCTTCTCAATTCTCATAGATTTCTGTCATTGCATTACTTTTATTTAAATTACCATAAAAAATACCGCAGATGTAGAAGATCATGTATAAATACACATTTTACACATCATTATCTTTTCATGTTTACATTAATGGGAACGAGCTGAATTCTCATGAATGTCACAATACAAAAAACAAGCTTTATTTTCTAAAGATATCATTTCTTTTGATTACAGTTTTTCTTTTGGTTTTGAGGTGAAATATATGGAAGCCCATTTCTGCCATATAAGAAAAGAAATCATGCTTTGGCAAATCATAATTATGAGATAAAAAGTCAATTATGACGACAAAGTTTTTGTCATAATTTTGACTTAGTTTGTCATAATTTAAACTTTTAATCCCAGTTATGAATTTTTACTTTCATAATTGGTCATAATTTCCAATTTTTATCTCATAATTACAACTTTAATTTAATAAGTCGCTTTTATGTCTTAATTTCAACTTTATCTCAAAAGTATGACTGACATAATTTCCTCTTTTTAGCTCCTAATTATTTTTTTAATTTAATAATTCTCATTTTATCTCATAATTTCCTTTTTATCTCATAATTACTACTTAAATTTATTATGCTTTTGTCATCATTTCAACCTTATCTCACAATTATGACTAAGTATGACATATTTTCATCTTTTTAGCTCATAATTACAACTTTTTAATTTAATAATTCGCTGTTATGTCATAATTTTTAACTTTTTATCCCACACTTCTGACTGACATTTCCTCTTTTTAGCTCATAATTACAAATTTAATTTAATAATTCACTTTTATGCCATAATTTCAACTTTTTTATCTCATAATTGTGACATTTGATGTCATGATTATTATTAACTGAAGGCTTCCAAAGGAAATGTGACCTGGACTTGTTTTCCTGAGATTCCCCATATAAAAACTCAATAAAGTCAATTGATCTGTCCCATTACAGTAGTTCAATAACACTGACTCGGTTTCTGTCTGCCTCAGGCCTGTTTCCTGGGGTTTGAAGTGGCCATGAAGTTTCTGAACTGGATTGCTCCAAATCTGTGATCCAGCGGAACCGAACCAGAACCAGATCATGTGACACTAGAACACGCGCGCTGTGGACGGTGTACGGATCGATACGGGACGGTCCGAAGAGAACAGCGCTACAGACTGTAGCACATGTTAATGAATGTTTCGCTGCTTTATGATTTATTTGAGGGGATTTTAATCTGTATTAGTGCCTTATAGCGGACTGTGAACCAATTTCTGCCTTCAGGGAAACTGAATGTTTATAATGTAAAATCCATTAACAGTTAACAAACCTCTGTCTGTACATGAGCAGATGTCGTTTACAGTATCGTCTGCCTTCGGCCCTCATGACAGGAATTCAGTACACAGTCAAGGCCTATTTTGTTTTAATTGTTTTGTTCGTTGTGTTTAATTCTCAGTTATTATCACATACATCATGTACATAAATAAATGTATATTGATCATTTTCATACGATGCTGTATTGATTTGTGTGTTTCCGTTGAGTTTTTCCCGCCACTGTCCTCACATCAACTTACCTCAGCGCATTTTACGGTTTAATTTGAGTGAATGAACGTGTTCTGTGCAGATTTAACAGTCTCTTTTAAGATAAATATGCTGATTACAATTGTTTAACATAAAAGGAGTAAATCACCGACTTGCAGTCGTGATATTTTTTGAGGACAGTCGATATTTTCCGCTGTGATGGACACTGTCGATCCGTCACGAGTCGATGGTTCTGCCCACTGGGAAGATCCCAGTGAAAAACAGTCATTTGACCAAGTATTTTACTTACAACTAGACGGTTTGATGCACAGACACCGGGTGTGTGTTGTTTTTTGAAGCGTGTTTGATGTTTGTGATTATTGACCGGTGAGCAGCGACTGTCCTCACACAAACGCCCGCCGGTTGATGCTCCAAGAGCAGCCCGTGAAGAGCACCAGGATGAGCGTGGAGGTTCCGGCGGGTCTGAGCGACCTGCTGAAGGGATACACGCTGGAGGTGTTGAAGCAGAGGCCCGCGGACCTGCTGGAGTTCGCGGTGCAGTACTTCACCTGTCTGAGGGAGCGGCGGAGCTCCACCCGCGGCAGCAGCAGCCGCTCCCCGGTGACCCGCGGCGTGGCCTTCGACCAGGATTCCGCGCCGACCGACTCCAGCGAGGAGCAAGAGGAAGAGGAGAAGGTGGAGGAGGAGGAAGATGGAGATGACTTTCCAGATGATTTCACTTTCAAAGGTAGGCGCGCGGAACTTATCTTGATGAACTTATAAAGTTCGTATGTCTCTATCTATCTATTTATCTGATTCTATTTTAAACTTACAGACTTTTGTCAACCGTAATCAAAGTTTGTTTACATAATCTTTTAGGTCTCGTTGTTGTTTGTTCTGCACATCAGCTCTCACTATCTGCTGATGGAAATATAATCAGATGCTTCAGAAACACTCAGAACATGTTCAAATTCAGTCTGTAGATGTTGGGCACATTTAATATTTTAGTTTTACTCCTGTTTTATCTTTCAATAATTGTATGAGACAGTGACCCCTATTTCTCTCTCTCTCTCTCTCTGTAGCTCCTCCTCCCAGTAAATGCAACAGACGGGTATCAGGTAAAGTGTTTAAAGTGTTTTAATGATAACCCTGTGTGTCTTGAGCTGTTAGTCGTGCTGTCGTGTGAGTGACGGTGATAGTGAGTGTGTGAGACACTGTTCCTCAGTGTGTGCGGAGACTTATAACCCTGATGAAGATGAAGACGAGGGCAGCGAGTCGCGGGTGATTCACCATAAAACGGAGGCACAGCGTCAGCGTCTGCAGGAGGCCTGTAAGGACATACTGCTGTTCAAGACGCTGGAGCAGGTGAATATGAGCCTTCAGACACTGTGGACACATGGGACGCCAGAGGATATGTGACGCCTGTCTGTCTGTCTGTCCCAGGATCAGTTCGCAGAGGTGTTAGACAGCATGTTTGAGGTGCTGGTCAAACCGCACGACTGCATCATCAATCAGGGGGACGATGGCGATAACTTCTACGTCATCGAGAGGTGAGACGATCCTCTGCTTCCTCAGACGTCCCGCAGCAGATGATGCTGATACCCGTCTGTCTCTCTACAGGGGTGTGTTTGATATCCTGATTCAGAAGGACGGCGTCAGCCACTGTGTGGGCTGCTATGATAATAAAGGCAGCTTCGGTGAACTCGCCCTCATGTACAACACGCCGCGCGCCGCCACCATCAGGGCCGCTCAGGAGGGGGCGCTGTGGGCGCTGGTGAGGTCACTTCCTGCACTTCCCACTCTTTATACCTTATTTACATTGGGACACATTTCTCAAAACTTTTCAAAAACCCTTTCCCAACTTTCATCTTGGCACAGTGGTTAATTTCACATCCAAAATGCACGAAAACTACCAAAACTCTGCATTCGTGTCTCGAATCAACTCACTCTTCCATTACACTAGCAAAGTTTATCACCTAAAACACTAACAAAATTTAGCATCATACAATGTTTTATTTTGTAAAATTTCTAGACTGCTTGAAGAGTTTGATGATTGAGTCCTAGTGATTGTAAAACACTGTTATTTTGTGGCGTCAGGACAGAGCCACGTTCCACAGACTCATAGTGAAGAACAATGCCAAGAAGAGGAAGATGTACGAGCGCTTCATCGAGAGCGTGCCGCTGCTGAAGTCTCTGCAGGTGCGTCGAGTCCAGATCTTCACCTGCGCTTGTGCCGTTCGCTTCATGACGCTTTCTCTCTGTCTCTCAGCTCTCCGAGCGCATGAAGATCGTCGACGTCCTGGGGATGAAGAGCTTCAGAGACGGAGAGCTGATCATACGGCAGGTGGAGTACCTTTGGTTCTCTCACAGATTCCATTTTTTCCATTTTAATTTGTCTGGACTCCAGGTTAATGGTTAATCAAAAAGCACGTCTAAATAATTGAAATCCATTTAAACTTTTAATTTAACAATAAGTCATTAAAGGTTTAACAAAATATTATTTTTATGGCCCTTTTTTCCCCAAATTCTGGTTTATTTTTCCCAAAATCTGTGTTTTCATGTCTAATTAATTGAATTCATAAAACTTAAACAAATTATTATTTTTTTTTATTTTTTTTTTTTACAATAATACAGCCCTATGAAATGCTTTATTTTTTCATAAATTCTTTGTTGTGTTTAGGGTTATTATAGTTACAGCTGAAACTGACACTAAAACCATGAAAAACATTTTCATTATTTGAAATAAAATAAAATATAAATACTGTAAACTTATTTTATATAATCTAGTTGCCAAGGCAACATTTCTCATTTTCATTTAGTTTAACTTGATGTACTAAAATAACTGAAACTAAAATAACTGAAACTAAAACAAAATTAATAAAAACTATATAGATTTTTTTTAAACTATAAATTACAAAAATTACAAACCTTAAAATGAAAATATAAAAATAAAAACTGATTCAAAATATTAATAAAAACTACAATAGTATCTCTCAATGATGCTAAAATAACAGTAGTTGTGTGTTTGAATTTATGATTCAATGCAAATTTATTATCATAAAATGGTGGTAATCAAACCAAGGCATGAAATATTTTTGACAAACAAAATGAGTTTTACTGACATAGAACCCCAGAAACTTTTAATAATTTTATTATTACTTTGATAGGTACATTCTACTGTTCAGTAGTAATATATAACTCAGCGTTTTGTGCTTTAATATTCACACACACTAGTCCATATCGCCATCTGATTATCCAAATTGGACAAATTCTGACATTCCACGTTATACAGCTACTTTCATGTCTATGACTGTAATGCATGATTCCGTCAGTGTTTTCCGCATCACAGGAATCATAGGGCCGTATTCGTCATGTGGTCTGGTGTGGTTATGGGATGAGCGTAACGCAGGTGTTCTGTGGTTCCTCTCAGGGTGATTCGGCCGACTGCTTCTACATCGTGGAGTCTGGAGAAGTCCGGATCATGATCAGGAGCAGAGTAAGAACCTCACGCACACGGACACTCGTCCTCAGCTCGACTCTCGCTCACTCACTCGTCTCTCTGTAGACTAACGCAGGTCAGAGGTCAAACCAGGAGGTGGAGGTGGCGCGCTGCACACGGGCCAGTACTTCGGCGAGCTGGCGCTGGTCACCAATAAACCCCGAGCGGCATCAGTGTACGCGGCAGGAGACACCAAGTGTTTAGGTAGGAACACCAGACTGACACTCATTCAGCTCTTCAAACACTTGTGTTCATATAGAGATAGAGCTGCTGCTGCTGAAAAAGTTCAGGTCCGGACGGATGAGTGGAAGTGATGTACTTGAGTTAAAGGAAATATTATGCCACTGTAAGCAGAAGTTGCACCTGAATATAAACCGCACCAGGTCCAAACTGCATTGTTGAGAGAAAGAAAACACATATTAGTCACGTCGGACTCTGTATATCAGTCGTAATTTATAAAAATGTAATAAAACATTTTTTTTTACAAACAAAAACACTGAACATATACAGTACTGTCCAAAAGTGATGTTGAGTCTAGGAAAATAGACATCTTCACTCTCTATTCAAATATTATTAAATATGTGTTAAAGATTTGTAGTCATATTGTGTAGTTGTCCTTGGAGTCGATTGTTTTATTGTGTGACATCATTTTTGTCCAGGCTGTCATACAAAGAAATTATGAATGCATGCAAAAACGAGAGATAGCCAACAAAATATTAATACCTGAATATGATGTAGTCAATGTTTGCTTTTTCCTGCCAGCTTCTTGTTTTTCCGATGCATTTTGTTTTTGCATAGTAAATAAAACCTATAACTGTAGTTTGCCTTTTTTGCCAAATAATTTTGTCAGATAAACATCTTAAACAGGTTTAGTGCTTTGTTCCTCCCTCATATTTTGATGATTTAATCGAATTTGTAATAAACAAATATCCCCAATGGAAATCATCACTTTTGGACATTACTGTATATTAGTTCCCATCATTAAACAGCAAATCCTTTAAAATAAATGGTATTCAGAACAGGAATATTTATATATATATATATATATTGTAGATTGAAGAACTTGAAGAAACCGACCTGCAAATCTACAGTACTATGAGAAGTTTTAGGCACTTGTGTAAAAATGCTGTAAGTGAGAATGCTTTCAAAAATAATGTCATAAATAGATTTTATTTATTGGTTAACTTCTGTTAACTAAATCAAATCAATATTTGGTACACTTGCTCATAGTTTTTCAGGGAGCTTTGCAGGAAGGTTTCTTCAAGCCTCTTGGAGACGTTGCCACAGTTCTTCTGGATTTAGTCTGTCTCAGTTTTTACTGTTTCTTCATGGAATCACAGATGGACTCGATGATGGTGAGATCAGATCATACCGGCTGATGTCAGACTCCTTGTGCATTCACAAATCTCAGTAGATTGTTAGAATTAATAGGAATGTTTGGAAATGTGAACTGATATTTCCTACTGGCACACTACAACAAAGGATATAAATAACTGGCTTAAAACCATTCTTCTTCTTTTTTTTAGTGAAAATAGTAACATGCCTAAGACTTTTGCACAATACTGTATGTATGTATGTATATAGTCACGTGAAAAAGAAAGGACACCATTTTCTATGGTTTTACGTATCAGAACATAATAAAAATCATCTGGTCTTTAGCAGGTCTTAAAATTAGGTAAATACAACCTCAGATGAACAACAACACATGACATATTACATTTATTCATTATTTATTTAAAACAAAAATAAATCCAAAATGGTGAAGTCATGTGTGACAAACTAAGTACACCTTATGATTCAATTGCTTGTAGATCCACTTTTAGCAGCAGTAAGTTGAAGGAATCATTTTCTATATGACTTTATCAGTCTCTCACATCGTTCTGGAGGAATTTTGGCCCGCTCTTCTTTACAGCGTTGCTTCAGTTCATTGAGGTTTGTGGGCTTGTGTTTATGCACAGATCTCTGAAGGTCCTGCCGCAACATTTCAGTTGGGATGAGGTCTGGAGATCACTGGACCAGTACAACACCTTGATTCTTTTTTTCTTCAGCCATTCTGCTGTAGATTTGCTGGTGATCTTCAGATCATTGTCCTGTTGAATGACCCAATTTCAGCCAAGCTTTATCTTTCGGAAGGATGGTCTCACATTTGACTCGAGAATACTTTAGTATAAAAGGACTTCATGGTCCATGCAATGACTGTGAGATGTCTAGGGCCTGTGGCTACAAAACCAGCCCAAAATCATCAGCCCTCCACCAGCAATCTTGACTTTTGGTACGAGGTGTTTGTTCTGATATGTTTGGTTTTCTGTGCATTATGGCCAAACATCTCCACTTTGGTCTCATCTGTCCAAAGGACATTGTTCAAGTCTTGATGATCAATCTGGGAAGGGTATACAGCCATTGTATGGCAGTACAATTAGAAAAAGACTGAACAAGTTTGGCATGTTTGGAAGGGTTTCCAGGAGAAAGCATGAAAGAACATGGCAGCACGGCTTAGGTTTGCAAAGTCTTAACTTGTTCCCAATGAAATCAGAAAAATAAATAATTCAAAGTGAAAACAAGATTATTTTTCTGACCCCACTGGCAGATATTTGTTCTTGTTTTCAGCACAAACTGAAAATGTACACTTTTTGCAGTGAACACTGATTTTCCACCCTGGTCTCGGTCAGTATGTTTGAGTGCAGGTTTTCTCTGTGTTTGTCAGTGATCGACGTACAGGCGTTCGAGCGTCTGTTGGGTTCCTGTAAGCAGATCCTGAAGAGGAACATCACACAATACGAGCAGCAGCTGGTGGCCGTGTTCGGATCCAGCGTCGACCTCAAACACTGACCTTCACCAGCCTCCAATGCTTTACAGTTCAGATACACTCTACGTACAACATGCTCTCGATTACCACAGAAAATATGGCACATTTATATATTCCCATTTTCCATAAAAGCATCTGCAAATAATGCAGCTAATAGTTCAACTCCTCTCATGATCCTGTAAGGCCAGTAAACAGTAAGAGATGCAACAATAATGCTGTTTACATGGATCAAACCCTGAAGGAACACCACCAGAAGTTCATCTTCTTAAGACAGAATCAGAAACACTTCACATTTGTACTCTTCAATCTGGAGCGTCTCAGATTTCCAGTTTACAAAAAGCAGAAATCACGTTTGCAGACAGAAGTTATTTTCTGTAGTAACAGACATGAGGTACACAGAGCTTCAGATGTTTCCATCCCAAACAGTGACGGCTCGTGGGTTTTAAAATAGAGGAGGCACACTAAATTCTAGTGGTCTGGGGATCCCCTGCCGATTATTATTATTATTAGCCTATTATTAGCTTAACTGGTTTTAATTGGCTTTTTTCTCATTTAGACAGAAAATGACATATACAGCAAGATAATACAAATATAAATTCACTCACCTATCACTTGAAGCAAACATCCATCCCTCCTTAAATGTCTGTGTTAAAAGAGTGCGTTATGCCATTTAGTAAAGCTGGCTGCTGTAGCCTATATTTGCAACGTATGCGTGGAGTCTTCCTTTATTTTTAATTTGCATATACTGTTTAACCGATAGATTAGTAAATTAGTTGGCGATCAAATAGTCAATATCGCTACTCTCCATAATTATAATACTTGGTAGATTATCAGCGCAGCGGTAGCAGTTCAAAACTAATATCACGTTATTCACGAAATTTACGTCTCTATGATGATTGGTTGATATACCAAGGGAGGCTAGCCTCCCCTGTGATGTATCTTTTCTCAACTCTCCTAAGCGCTGAATGTAAAACACTCGATGGTGATTGGCTAATTTTTTTACCAACTGAGGCACAAGACGAGCTCGGCTCATGTGCCTCCCCTTCTCTATCCCCTGTGGTTGTAATGACATCAGCAGATTCGGCACGTTCTTGAAAGAACAGAGGTGCTTTCGATTTCAGTAACATCTTATGGTGTTACAGCAGTGAAATTACAAACAAAAAATACACATTCTGAGGCATGAAATGAAACGAATAACTGGGAATTTTATTAACATTAAATCATCCTTTCTCCCATTTTCTCCTCAAAATTTTGGGTAGGCTGTGCCTCCCTTGCCTCCCCCGACGAGCCACCACTGATCCCAAACAAACGTTCCTTAGATTACTTGTTTTCCATGTGACGTAGATTCTCATCTTGATATATTTTCTAAAAACACCACTGATTTATACAACTGTTAGTCTTGATATTTACCTTTCATTACTCAGTGTATTATTTTGATGAATAAACACTGAAAGAGTGACAAAACACAAGTTTTATGGACTTATTTATTTGAGTAAGAAAATCTGAAGTGCCCGCAACAAACCCAGCAAAGAGCTGCCAGCCCCAAAGTCTCACAAGTATTTACATCACAAAAGCGGTTTGATTCTGTATTTCTTTCAATCCTCCAGATACTGTACGATCCACAGCCGAAGGTAAAGGGCGACTCTTTTGGGCTTGTTCCATCTCGCCACGGTTTTAAATATTTAAAATTAAGCTCCATAAAACTCCATGATCCTGTCGGTTTGCTGCGGGTGATCGGAGACGATCTCAATGTTCAATCCTCTACGGGACCACATGACTGGTTAAAAACACATTTATGTTACAATAATTTCTATGATTCCTTCTTCAAAAAAGACTCAAAATCAACAAATGAAGAAAACGTCACGTGTCGCTCTAGACTGTTGTGATTTTTTTTTTTTCTTTTCGCCCAATGAAGCATTTCCATGAAAAAAAAACGAAATTGATCAATAAATACAAACACTGCAGAGACAAAGTCAGACTGTACAGAAACGCAGAAGAGCATCCGTGGCCCACAGACACGAGGAGAGATCCGTGGAGGAGACAGGTGAATCACACAGAGGTGATGACAATCATGAGGTGCGGAGAGATGCTGGAGATCTGGCTGAGGAGGTCCGGAGCGAGTCGCAACAGGTGGCTCTCGGAAAACTCGCACGGTGGAAAGATCTGCAGCACGTAGGCAGGCTGCACATGGAGGGAAACCATCGATTTAATTGACCAGACAAAACCTGAGAATAAGTGCACTGGTACAGGAAAGGCACCTACCTGATTGGAGCCGGGATTGGGGACGTTGATGATTCCAGGCCAGTTTGGCCTGCAGGTAATTGATGAAGGCAGATTTGAGCGCCTGCGTTTGGTTCAACACGTCGTCCTGGTTGACGCCACACGGCATGGCCAACAGCAGGCAGAAGTCACTCTCTTTGTTTGTATTACTCAAAATAAGTTTGCATTTGCATCAAAACTACAACACACATTTGTTATTAATTAAATCCATTTTTTCTAGAACTGATAGCCCTCTTGGATACTGGAAGATTAATAGATTTTAAAAAGCTACAACTAGAGCCTTTGTCCCCAGCTTTACCAACAGGCGATGCACCAAAATAGAGACTCTTGGAGGAAAACAGAATATTCCACAGCCATGTACCGTCATTCTGCGAGCGACTCCCTCCAACTGCTGCGCCTCCAGCCTCATTCTCTGTACGATTTGGAGAATCCCTCCACTCTATCTCCCCATCTAATGAAAAACAGGAGAAAACAGTATTTACAAAAGAAATGGCACTCACCCCCTACAGCTCCCAGATGTGGAAAAGATATTTACAATACAAAAATAAACAAAAGTGAAATGGGATTGACAACAACTTATCAACTCAAACCCAAAATTAACACTGCACAAAACAGGCAGATCAACAGGCAAGCTAACAGCAACAACACACTGAAGCAAACACACAATGGCTGCGTCTGAAACCGCCTACTTCTCTACTATATAATAGGGGAAAAGCAGTAAGCGAGCGAATAAGTATGTCTGAATCCTTAGTATTCAAAAAAGAGTAGGCGAGAATTACCTGGGTGACGTACTAATTCTCACGAGACTCGGACGTGTGTCTAGTTAAAGTGCGTCCGAAACCGCCTACTTCTCTGCTATATAGTAGGGGAAAAGCAGTAGGCGAGCAATTAAGTATGTCCGAAACCTCAGCATTCATCAATGAGTAGTCGAGAAGTTCCCGGATGGCCTACTGCTTCCGCCCAGATTTTTGAGTGCTCATCCGATAGATACTTTTCTATCCCAGGAGGCCACGGGAGAGGATACAACATAAAGAAGAAGATGGCTGAAAAGTTGGACGCGGGTGTTTTCAAATGTGAGTATTACAAACCAAAAACACGGTTCCTTGTTTTAAGTTCGCATTTGTTGATTTACTGTAGAGCAAATTGTTGAAAGTGTAAAGACGCTAAATGGTATAGTATAGTTGTGATTTTGCTGTTAAAACACTTTTTATTATGTATAGCTAACAGGGGAGCTCCAGGAAGCACACGTACGTCTCCAAATTGGATTTACATTCATTTTAAATCATATACATCTTAAATATGATTACTAAATGTCTATTTAATATCTTGTAAGAAAATCGTTGATGTGAATTTCATATGAGTATGTCTATTAGGTCCTAGATATGAAGTAGACTTCTGAGTGATGTATATGTATGCTATTGTGTAACTTAATACAATTCACTGTTGTCAGCACAGTTTGCAATAGATGAATGAAAGTAATGTAAATAAATTTCCATAAAGTAACTAAATATAAGTAATCCTTTTTTTTTTTGTCCATGAGTTCTGTTGAAAAATTGAGGAACATTTGTGTTGGATAAAAAGCTACTTAACACATCATCAACTACCTCAACATTTAAATGTAGTTTTGAGCACACACATCTCAGAGATGACTTGAATCTTGTCTGGATGATACATAAATCATAAGTTGTAGTTTATTTCAATTATTGTAATTATTGTAATTATTATTATATCAATTATTGTAGAGTTGTTACACTTTTCTGATTCTTGATTTCTGTTCATTTGCTGCAGAGATTTTGTGGAGCAGCAGGACCTGCAAGGCAGAGTGACTGAAGCATTTGTTAAAAAAAAAAAAAAATCTCAAACAAAAATCTAAAGATAATTTTGTTACTTCTAATACAGAAATAACATTGTGCTATTAAAATGACAGCTTTTGCATTATGTTTGTGCATTTTTGTAGGATCTGAAATGTGAGTGAGCACTGAGGATGGAGAACCCACAGCAGCATCCTGGAAATGGTTCAGTGCCATGGATGAGGCAACCCTCCATCACTCCACCTGCCCTTATTGCCTCATCTGGCCCAGTTGTTTAAAATTTGGACATTCTCATGCTGAGAAACTGCAAATAAACAGCAAAAAAAAAAAAAAAAAAAAAAAGTGTGAAAAAGGGAAAATTTACATATATTTCTAAATTAAAATGGAATATCTCATGAAGGAAATATGGCAGCAGGTTCATTCTTTTTTTTGGTGATGTTCCTCTATATATGAGCTGTATCTGGATTAAATTTTGTGGTGATCGCATGAAGAAATCAAAAGTTACAAAAATAATGACTCATAACTTCAAATCTCTAGCAAGGAGAGTCAACAGGTTGGTATCATTTGAAAGAAAACTTTTTACATTTTTAAAGGGGAGGTATAATGCTATTTCATGCATTCTGACTTATTTACACTGTTAAAGAGTTTAGATTGATAAGATGATAAGATTCTCATGCTTAACATGGCCAAAGTTTCAAAACACAAGTTGGACGTATGACGGCGTATTTCTGTGCCAAATCCACTATTTCAGGTTTCAGTACAGGATTCTGGGAGTTTTTTTCGAGTGTGTCCTGTATAACGTCAAAAGAGAGCGGAATTCTTTGTATAGGCACTTCTCCCTGATAAGCGTGCGCACACACATCACCCAGAGCAAGAGCACGCCCATCAATGCGCTTCGTTCAGGATACGGAAGCTGAGAGATTTTTCAACAGTGGCTGTGTCCCAATTCAGGGGCTGCACCCTTTGAAGGCTGCATACATCATCGAGGCAGTCTCATTTAAGAAAAATAACTGTTATATTGCAATGTAAGAAAGAAATTACAGTATTTTACACTTCACAATGAATATCAGTCAATTTTATTACTTTTCTTAAATACGACATCCTTGATGATGTATTCAGCCTTGAAATGCGACCTCCGGAGGACCCAGCCTCCGAAATGAGACGCAGCTCCTGTTAACAAAGGAGTGTGTTTTTGGTTGTGAGGGAAAGATTACCTTTTTCAGCTTCCCAAAGAACTCAGCGTTAAGGGAACAGTGGATGAAGTTTGTTTTTCCGGGGCAGCAACGGAGTTGTGCACGTATGTTTGTTTGTTCCCGGGATTTCGGTGATAAATACAAGTCCCAGTTCGGCGCTGGATTTGCAGATCGCGGGTGGTGAGTAAAGCCCCCCCTTTAAATAAAAAAATTAAAAAAATTAAATTTGGACATTTTTAAGCTGAGAAACTGCTGATAAATTAAAAAAATTAAAAGTTTACTCAAGGGAAATTTTTACATATATTTCATATTTGACATGCAAAAACTCAGAAAGGAAACAAGGTAGGAGGACAATTCTTTTTTGGTGATGTTCCTCTATATGTGAGCTGTATCTGGATCAAACTAGTAGTGATCCCATAAAGAAATCAAAAGTTACAGCATTTGGAACCAAGGTAGCCTTTTTGTTTATCTATTGGCTCCCCCTGATGGGCATTTTTAAAATCTTTCTTTCACGTGGGGTAACTCGTGATGAGCTTATTAGATTATGTTGATCTTGGACTCATTTCAATCGGGAGAATCCACTGTAAGTAATGATCAAATGAACAGGTGTTGATAAATGTGGCGGTTGAAAACGGTGATCCTTTATCACCTCTACTTTTCAACATTGCACTCGAGCCATTAGCTGTAGGAATTAGAACACATCCACATACCCATGGTATTTCATTGGGCAATGCTAAAAAGTCTGATAAGTCTATATGCAGATGATCTTTTGCTGTGTGTCAGATCCTGTGGTTTCTGTCCCTAAAATTTTAGATTACATTGACACTTTTAGTAAACTTTCAGGATACTCAATAAATTGGAGTAAAAGTGAATTTATGCCCCTAACGAATAACTTAAGTGATACCTTTTTGAGCAGTATACCATTTAAAATAGTGGATGATCACTTTACATATCTCGGTCTGAAAATTCCAAAGAACCTTAAACATTTGTTTAAATTAAATTTTTTAGACATGATTAATAAACTTAAATTAAGCATTGAAAGCTGGAAACTGCTCCCTTTATCACTAATTGGCCGTGTGAATGTGATAAAGATGGTTACTCTTCCTAAGTTTCTATATCTTTTTCAAAATCTCCCTATTTATTTGCCTGCAACCTTTTTTAAGCAACTCGATTCAGTTATTCTTTCATTTGTATGGAACTATAAAACACCTCGCATAGCAAAAGCCCATTTGCAAAAACCTACTGATTGTGGAGGCCTTGGCCTTCCCAATTTTAAGCATTATTATTGGGCAGCAAATGCCAGGGCTCTCACTTTCTGGCAAAGGGGTATTCTGGATGACATGCTACCTGAGACTTCTCCTCTATGGGTTCGTGCAGAGGCTATGTCAGTGCCAGAGTCTTCTCTCCCAACTTTACTTTTTACAGAGTGTAAATCTATCTGTAAATTAGGCAGCAGTAATTTTGTGTTGAGAAATTCTTTGAAGATTTTGAATCAGATCAAAAAATTTTATAAACTAGATTGATGGAGCTTTTTTTTATTAGGATGGAGGATAAAAGGTTTATGCTGTATAGGAGATCTCTATATAGAAGATCAATCTGTGTCCTTTTTGCAACTTAAAAATACATTTGTACTCCCACAGTCTCACTTCTTCCGATATTTGCAAATTAGAAATTATGTAAAGAAAAATATTCCACAGTTTATAAATAAACCTGAAAACCATATTATTCATGAACTTTCATCTTCTAATCCTGAAACTAGACATTTGGTATCTCATTTTGTTCATGCTTTTACAACACCTATATGCACCAAACAACTTAAAATAGCCTGGTCTGCTGAAGTGAACAATGAAATGTCTGATGAGATCTGGGAAGAAGGCCTGTCGAGAATAAAGAGCTGTTCTGTAAATTTGAGATATAAATTAATCCAGTTCAAAGTTATGCATCGCATTCATTACAAAATATTTCCCTCCATTTCTTCTCAGTGTGATAGGTGTAAGATGGCAGAGGGGACATTGGCACATTTATTTTGGTTTTGCCCTATTCTGTATGATTTTTGGTCTAACATTTTTTAATTGTTTTCAAGCGCATACAGAATTAACATTCAACCTGACCACAATCTGGCTATTTTTGGCTATTCTAATGTAATGGATACTATCCCTCATACTCATCAGCACGCTCTAATGGTAAGCTTAATTGCAGCCAAAAAGGTAATACTCCTCAATTGGAAAACGTCTCGGTTACGTATGTAACCTTAGTTCCCTGAATAGGGAACGAGACGCTGCGTCAATCACTGTGGGAACGCCTCTGCGTGATTGCGTTGTGAAGCGCGTATGAAATCAGTCCAATAGGGTGACGGAACGTCATAGGCGGGTGACGTCACTGACCAGGAACTATAAAGCCTACCCAAAAACACACTCATTCAGCTTCTGAATTCTGAGGCAAAGTGCTTACGGGCATGCCGGGAGTATGGCAGGGCAATGCAGCCTCTTGTTACATACATAACCGAGACGTTCCCTTTCAAGGGAGCTCGCGCTGCGTCAATCGCTGTGGGAACGACAATCCCAACATCACCATATGAGCAAGTGACCGTTTGTGTGAAATCAAAGCGCACACTAAAACGATAACACCTGCGCCCCTGGAGTGGAGCCGAGGTCTAGCTCGTAGAACCTCACGAATGTGTGTGGTGAGGACCAGCCTGCCGCATCACAAACTTCTTGAAGTGAAACTCCCAAAAGTAACACCTTAGAGGCAGCCATACTCCTAGTAGAGTGAGCTCGAACAGCCAATGGTGAAGGCTGACCAGCCGACTCATAAGCAAGCAACCCACTTGCTCATTCTCTGCTTAGATGCAGGGTGACCTTTCCTAGGTGACCCGAAACACACAAACAGTTGATCAGATTTTCTCCACATGGCAGCTCTGTGGACATAAGCATCCAAAGCCCTAACCGGGCACAGCAGATTAAGCTTTTCCTGGTCTGACGTCGTAAAAGGAGGAGGACAGAAGGCCTGCAGCACAATAGGTCTCACAGCATTAGTGAGGACCTTAGGAACATATCCTGGTCTTGGATGCAAGAAAGCCTTGACCATACCGAGCCAGAATCAACCAATCATCTATGTAGTTTAAATTGCAGATGCCCTGCACCCTCGGGTGACTCGCAGGGAACCACTGCACCCCAGCATTGCGGCGGGGTTGGCAGAGCGCACCTGAGGGCACCGAAGGCACACGGGCACCGTAGAATGAGGTGAACGCCGTCTGACTTCGGAGGGGACCACCCTCAGGATCCTGACACACTTGGCGTCAGGATTTCTTTGACGAAGCCCTCTTAGCAGCAATGACGGTCCTCAGATCCGTCTTGCCCTTCAAGGACTTCCCGCATCCCAGCTCCTCGGAGGGGGAGTACGGGTAGCAACGCTCTGCTTCTGCTGTTGCCTGTGTGAAGAGCTTGTACTCAGCCTTGGCTGCTCCCGCCCAGCAGCCGCAGAGACTTGGGATCGGCAGGGAAGAAACTGCTGCAGTGCTGCAGCCTGTTTCTTCGACTCCATAAACCTCTCAGTGACAGAAGAAATAGCATCACCAAAGAGGCCGGAGGGATTAAGTGGGGCATCCAGGAGGAAGGACTTATCTTTGTCCTTGATATCGGTCAAGTTCAACCAAAGGTGCCTCTCCGTGGCCACTAGGGCTGCCATAGAGCGGCCGATGGATTTGGCCATCTCCTTAGTGGCACGGAGGGCTAAGTCAGCTGACTGATGCAACTCCTGAATCATGTCTGCACCCACTTCATCACTCTCATCCAAGTTTCTGAGCAGGTCAGCTTGGTATGCTTGCAAGATAGACATCGTGTGCAAGCACGCCGCAGCCTGACCTGCAGGCGAGTATGCTTTGCCCACCAGCGCTGAAGTAGCTTTCAGTGGCTTGGTGGGCAATGTCGGGGCTTTCAGGGACGATGCCGCTTTGGGGGAGAGATGGCTCGTGAGCATCTCTTCCGCCTTTGGCATCGCCCCATAACCGTGCCGTCTCATACCAACCACATTGCTGTAAGTCGACGTTTGTGGTGTATAGACACGGTAAGAGACCAGTCTCTTCCACGACCTCGACACCTCGGTAAGCCCCGACGTGGAGTTTGAGCAGATCTAGATGGCAGGAGAAGTGCTCATCTAGCTTGCTTTTAACTGGTTGCTCTTGTTTCTCGGCCGGCCAGTCAATCTATCAACGGCACGAGTCAACACCTCCACAAGCTCCTCACTCGTTTAACAATAGTTTAACAAGAATATACTCTGTAATCCTCCCTTCTATTTATTTATTTATTGATTTATTTTTTTAATTTGTATAATTTTTTTCTTCCCCAATGCTGATATAACTGATTTACAAAACAACTGTGAATATTGTCAGATATGTTTATTCTCAATAATTATTTTGTATATATTTGCTGACTGAGGCAATCCAGATGTCCCCCCCCCCCAAATTTTAGAAGCCTCATAATTTATGACGCAGAGAAACGTAACCCGGCCATGAAGAGGAAGTAATCGCATGAAAAAGAAATGTATCTTACTCTAAAAACACCCCTCAACCTCGTAATTGCAAACAATAAAATTAATTTAAAAAGAAAATACCGGTAAATAAAACAAAATACTTACAAACATTATTAACATATATAAACTTGGTTATTTTAGTACCCCTCTTCACTCCACAGAAAATCCTTAAAATTTATTTTATTTAGAACAGAACAAGAACGAAAAATAAGTAGCTGTAAAATTATATATTAAATTATAAATTGAAACACCAATTAGGCTATAGTGGCATACATTATAAAGCAGAAATGAATTTATTTAAAGCAAAACTGAATTGGGCTCACATAGCCTACCTCTCTCATTCGGGAAGAATACAAGCGTTTTCATATTCACAATGTAACATTTATTGGTTGGTGAACTGCTGTTCATTATGTAAATTAAGGCTTTGTATTTCACTCGTTTCAATATCCACGTAAAACATCATCCTTCGCATGCGCAAAACGCCGAAAGAAAACAAAAAAAAAAGAGCTTTTTGGCAGCAAACACTTAAGATGGGTTTGGTGCACACAGGGGTAAAAAGTACCCCATGTGTACAATGAAATATACTGCTGTATCTTTAATGCTGTGAGCCTATTTTTCTGCCGGAGGTCCTGGACATCTTGATCAGATACATGGAATAATGGATTCTATCAAATACCAACAGATAAAGAAATCAAAACCTGACTGTCCCTGTTAGAAGTCATATAATGGGCTGTGGTTGGATCTTCCAACAGGACAATGATCCAAAACAAACATCAAAATCAACACAAAAATGTGTCACTGAGCACAAAACCAAGCTTCTGCCATGGCCGTCCCAGTCCCCTGACCTGAACCCTAAAGAAAATTAGTGGAGTGAACTGAAGAGAAGAAGCACCAACATGGAGCTGGGAATCTGAAGGATCTGTAGAGATTCAGCATGAAGGAATGGTCTCTGATCTCTTGTCAGGTGTTCTCCAAACTCATCAGGCATTATAGGTGAAGACTCAGAGCTGTTATCTTGGGAAAAGGAGGTTGCAAAAAGTATTGAATAAAAGGGTATGATTAATTATGAGCAATGTGTATTAGAGAAAAACATTTATTTCATAATGAGATTTTCCCCCCATTTAAAATTATTATTCTCCAATGAAAGGTTGGATTTTTGTAGATTTTTAAAATAAAAGATCAAAATGATTAACGATGCAGATTTATTTTCACAGCCTTCTTTGGTCATATTTACCAAGGGTATGAGTCATTTTGAGCACAACTGTATATATATATATATATATATATATATATATATATATATATATATATATATATATATTATCAAGCTAAAGTTGGTTTTTGATTTTTGATTGAATCACTTCCATTGTAAAATTTGTTAATTATTACTTTAGGGGCCGCTTAAATGACACCTTTCCTACTGAAAACCGAATACCTTTAATGCATTCTTGCCGTTCATTTACGTGTTTAGTCTTTAGGTTTGCGTGTTCGAGTGTGTATGTGCGCAGAAGCTTGGTCTTTTTAAAAAAGTTATATTTGCCAAATTACTTTACTGGTCCACATAATACAGAAAAATTAGTTGTGTCCGTGGATCTATGCGAACTGGAATAATTTTGATAATGTTTTATCTATACATAGGGAAAGGAAAGGGAAATGAGCCTTTGCAGGGGATAGTTTAGTTGAAACGTCAGGGCTGCGTTATCGTCATGTCTAGATGCAGGTCCTTCATCTCATCTGGATACGGCCTGGATCTGGCAGGCTGCGGCAAACCTCGGGACAAACAGAGAGAGACTAATAGTAGTGTAGACGCCATTCTTCTTATGATGTAGCAAGTACATCAGGTGTTATGGGAAGTGCTCCTGGTTCCGGCTGACCTAATCTATGCAGCCTAACAATTTACATGATTTGAATTATAGAAGTAAATAATGGTTTATGTGTATGCAAGTTTAAACAGATGTGTTTTTAGTCTAGACTTAAACTGACAGAGTGTGTCTGCTTCCCGAACAGTGATAGGTAGACTGTTCCAAAGTTTAAGTGCTAAATAGAAAAAGGATCTACCCCTGCGGTTGATTTTGATATTCTAGGTATTATCAACTGGCCTGAATTCTGAGATCGCAATAGACGTGAAGGACTATAATGCATTAAGAGCTCGCTCAGGTACTGGGGAGCTAAACCATTTAGTGCTTTGTAGGTAAGTAGCAAGATTTTAAAATCTACACAATGTTTAATAGGGAGCCAATGCAGTGTTGACAGAACTGGGCTAATATGGTCATACTTCCTGGTTCCTCTAGCTGCTGCGTTTTGGACCAGCTGTAGTTTGTTTAACAGGCGAGCAGAACAACCACCCAGTAGAGCGTTACAGTAATCTAGCCTTGAGGTCATGAACGCATGAACTAACTGTTCCGCATTTGTCATTGAGAGCATATGTCATAATTTAGATATACTTTTAAGATGGAAGAATGCGGTTTTACAGATGCTAGAAACATGGCTTTCAAATGAAAGATTGGTATCAAAGAGCACACCCAGGTTCCTAACTGATGACAAAGACTTAACAGAGCAGCCATCAAGTGTTAAACAGTATTCTAGGTTATTACGTGAAGAAGTTTTTGGTCCAAAAATTAGAATCTCTTTTTTCTGAATTTAGTAGTAGGAAATTACTGGTCATCCAATTTTTTATGTCAGCTATGCATTCCGTTAATTTTGTGAATTGGTAAGTTTCGTCAGGGACGCGAAGAAATATAGAGCTGAGTATCATCAGCGTAACAGTGAAAACTAACGCCATGCTTCCTAATGATATCTCCCAAGGGTAGCATGTACAGAGTGAAAAGCAACAGTCCTAGTACTGAGCCTTGCGGTACTCCATATTGAACTTGTGATCGATATGACATCTCTTCGTTTACTACTACAAACTGATAACGGTCAGATAAGTAAGATTTGAACCTGATAGACATGAACTTTAATGACATCCCATTCTTAATCTGTAGGGTTTATTATGGAGTTGGCCCACCCTTTGCAGCTATAACAGCCTCAACTCTTCTGGGAAGGCTTTCCACAAGGTTTAGGAGTGTGTTTATGGGAATTTTTGACCATTCTTCTAGAAGTGTATTTGTGAGGTCAGGCAGTGATGAACAGGAAGGGGCCATCCCCAAACTGTTCCCACAAAGTTGGGAGCATGAAATTGTCCAAAATGTCTTGGTATGCTGAGGCATTAAGAGTTCCTTTCACTGGAACTAAGGGGCCAAGCCCAACCCCTGAAAAACAACCCCACACCATAATCCCCCCTCCACCAAACTTTACACTTGGCACAATGCAGTCAGGCAAGTACCGTTCTCCTGGCAACTGCCAAACCCAGACTTGTCCATCGGATTGCCAGACAGAGAAGCGTGATTCATCACTCCAGAGAACACGTCTCCACTGCTCTAGAGTCCAGTGGCGGCGTGCTTTACACCACTGCATCCAACGCTTTGCATTGCATTTGGTGATGTAAGGCTTGGATGCAGCTGCTCGGCCATGGAAACCCATTCCATGAAGGTCTCTACACACTGTTCTTGAGCTAATCTGAAGGCCACACGAAGTTTGGAGGTCTGTAGCTATTGACTCTGCAGAAAGTTCGTGACTTCTGCGCACAGCATGCCCCGACCCCGCTCTGTGATTTTATGTGGCCTACCACTTCATGGCTGAGTTGCTGTTGTTCCCAATTGCTTCCACTTTGTTATGATGTAACAGTGTTACCTGTTATCCTTCTATTTTTGATCACACTCACCACTAGGGAGCACTAGAGCGTTAAAGCCCCAGGTATTTAAACTGTTAGGAGTGTAGAAGAAGTCAGGTTGTTTGGAAGAGGGAAGCATGGCCTTAACCTAGTACCTCCAGCAAAACTCATTGGAGTCCTGATTGAGAAACTTTGTTTCCAGTTCAATCATGTAAGTTTTGTTTATTCTTGTGTTGTGCATTTGTTTTCACTTGATGTGTATAATTTATGTGTGGGTTTCTTTAGCTAATGGTAGATTTCTTTTCTTTTTGTAGATGGACTCTTTAAATGTTGCTTTAACTTTTGGTGTCTTTAATCTGTATGAGTAGTTGCACTACTTATATGGACATCAAGTGTTTTTCTCCATTGGATTGTTCACTACATTACTTTGTGGATTATCAAACGTCCTGAGTACAAGGATTTGACTGTGGACTATTTTGTGGGCTGGATTATTTGAAGAGCACTTGAGGAGTGTTTTCCACTTTTTGTGTGAGAGTTTTTTTTTTTTTTTTTGGTTCATTATCAATGGACATGGATATTGACTATTCAACGTGTTTGGTGGTGATCCTATATTTACCCAAAGAATCACTCATCTACAACGTTGAACTGATCAGATAAGCATTGTTTGCCATTGTCATTGCCATTCTTTTCCAGTTGTTTCACATTACTTTATAGACAATCTACAAGTGTATTATTTTGATTTACTGTACTGGTTTTATTTCGGTTCATTCTCATTTCCATGTACGTGCATTGTTCTATTTGTTTATTTTTTTTTGTTTACCTAAGACATTCAATTTATATAAAGGTGTAAAAATATAAGTCTTGTCTGTGTTGTTTGTGACAATACACTGGGAAATAGATTAATACATATTTTTAGCAGCGTTAAGTTAATAGTTGGTGGGCCCCTCCTGTATTTCAGATACGTATAACTGCTGACAGTGGTTATAATGATACCACTAACAGTTGACCGTGGAATATTTAGTAGTGAGGAAATTTCATGAATGGACTTATTGCACAGGTGGCAACCTATCACGGTAACACGCTTGAATTCACTGAGCTCCTGAGAGCGACCCATTCTTTCACAAATGTTTGTAGAAGCAGTCTGCATGCCTAGGTGCTTGATTTTATACACATGTGGCCATGGAAGTGATTGGAAAACCTGAATTCAATGATTTGGAGAGGTGTCCCAATACTTTTGGCAATATAGTGTATGTCCGACAAGCCATGCCGCTCTCACGCCACACATCATGCTCTCTCAGAGTGAAAAATACATTGGAGCAAAGAGGACACTGACAATGCATACTTTTGATATGAAACAAAGTCTCAAATTTTGTAATTTTTAAAGAAATTTAAACAATAAATACCTTTTTGTGGCTCTTTAATGTGTCTTGACAGATTGCTGTAGCGCCTCAGTTCAAGCGGCATGTGATGCTACGTTAATCTACTAACTCCCCTAACTGCTTTGTCGGACATAAATGTGGATACGGCGTTATGATTGGTTAGATCGCCTGTCAATCAAACTCCCTGCGAAGGGTCAATTGGACGTCGAGTGCAACACGAGCTAATTGTCAGTAAAAGTTAGATAATGGAAAATAGACCGTAAAAAAAGGAAAGGCGGTGCAGAAAAGGTTCGGGACAGCAAGAAAAGTGCTCTTAAGTCCGACGCTGCCAAATGCATTAAATTAACCAAACTCTTTTCAAAGGGTTTAAATTCGACGGAGGACAGTAGTGCTGTAGAGGTAAGAAAAAACAGAAAATACAGCTACCTCAAGTCATTTTCACGTTACTTCTGCCAGTTAGCTCCAGTGTTTTTTTTGTTTGTTTGTTTTGTTTGTTGTTGTGTTTTTGTTTTTTGTTTTTTACAGTAGCCTACATTGTATTAAACAGTTGTTAGCTTAGCACACAACCCCCGTATATTTTAAAATGTCATTGCTTCGTGATAATTGGTTAGAAGTGTTAGCTAGCCTGTCACTGAATTACATGACTGAAATATCAGCAGATAAGGTGGGATTTAGGGTAAACAGACTGCTGTGTGCTACTTGCAATATATTCTAACACATCAAAAATGTATAGCAACCCAGGTGAAAAAAAAAAGTACACTTCCATAATGTACTTAAAGTGCTTTATTTTCACACACTAATTTTGTACTTAATATATGAATATAAACTAAACTGTACTAAATGTGCTTTTAACATACTATCTCTGTATTAAAATGTATTTAGTTACCATTTGTAGTACACTTATGGGTTCAAGTGTACTACAAGTGGTAACTAAATACATATTCATGGTGTCTCAAAATAGCACAGTTGAGTACACTTAGATGTTCTTAAGATTATCTTAAGAAGTACTAAAGAAGAATTTTTAGGATATTAAGTACAAAATTAGTGTGTGAAAATAGAGCACTTTAACCCTCTGGAGTCTGAGGATTTTTGTGGCCCTGGAGAGGTTTTGACATGCCCTGACATTTGTGCTTTTTTCAGTTGCTTATAAACATATTAATGGCAAAAGTGTCATTACATTGTATTCAGCACGAACTAGGCTACCATAATATGTGAGCAACATGTATGTACATGTTTGTATTTTTGAGAGAATAACTTTTAAGTCACTGAAATACGGCCACAAAACAAATACTAAATATGTGTTCACAAGACTTCTGGGTATTGGAGGTTGTAGACTAGAATTTTTCCTTTTAAAAAATGATGTAAAAATTATCCTGCCTACTCGTTCATATAAAACAATATATTGATTTAAATTTTGTAAGACACTTTTTGTCAAGAAAAACAGTGTGTGGGAGGTGTGAATCTTCATGAATAATGCTGTGTTTCACACCAGAGAAGACAAAGACCTCTATAATGACCTGCTTAATGACCCGCATAATGAGCCCTTTCAGTCAGGTAGGCTATGTGAGAGAAAACTAAAAAAATCAAAGTACAAAGTAGTTTTTTTGGTAGTTTATTCAGAATATAGTTAACAATATAAATGAGACACTATATCAAAATGTGAACTCATTTATTCAAAATGAGTTTTACCTGGAAATAAATCCTGTTCAGAGATATAAGTGAACATCACTTACCTGGCAAGGTACTTACACTTCCAAGGTGTTTGGTGTTTCTGCACCAGAGAAAAAAACAAAAAAAACAAAAACACATAAAAAAACAAAACAAATTTCCTGCTTCAAGTCAGTGATCTCACTATTATATTCATTCAGAATGTCCAGTATGGGCCACTATCTGGTCACTATGATTCTCAGATCTGTGAGATAAAAGAAAAAACCCTCTGTGAGCATGCTGATAACAGGATCATATCAGCTATTGTATTAACGTTAAAATAATGTTCACTCTTAAAAGAAAACATGATTGTATAGGCATAAATTTAAAATGACCGTACCAGTCAAAAGATTGGACACATTACTATTTATGTTTTTGAAAGAAGTCTCATGATCATCAAGTCTGCATTTATTTGATCAAAAATACAGAAAAAAACCCAGCAATACTGTGAAATGTTATTACCATTTAAAATAATGTTTTTCTATTTTAATATACTTTAAAAAATAATGTATTTCTGTGATGCAAAGCATCTAAACATTCATATCACCTCTATGGTATTTTATATATTATATATAGAGCCTAAATGTTAATGTGCAGTTTAATACATTGCTAACACATTTTATTTCAGTATTTATTATGTATTTCAGTCGATTTCAGCAATATAGTTTGGGAATAGCCATGGGAATTTACTAATGTAAGTTATGTGTAGTAAATGAAACCGCACGTCGATCTGCCCCATTAATTCACACTGAGACACACAAAACTGGCAGGATTCTTATTTAAACTGTTTTTTTTTTTTTTTTTGCAGTTCAATATTCACAGACACTATATCGTGATTAGAATAAAGAACTTAAGAATAAAAAACAACTTACCTTTCACAATCATCAGCTCGATCTAGTTGATCCTCGAAATGAAAGTGAATCCGGTCATGCTCATCCTCTGAGGCAAATCCTTTTAAAATTATTCCTCACCGCAAGATGAAAAGTACATGAAACTGACTAAACTTGATGCGTTTTTCCAAGCTGACGCGGGCGTTCACTCTGTTGCATGTATCGCCTCAGAATTTGCGTCTGAATAGCGCACCCGCTCCATGGTCGTGGCCAAATTAGTGGACAATGAGCTGAGCTGCAAACTACTGACATTTCTCTCTTTTATACAGATTACATAAACAGAGAATATTTGTTTTTGATTTGACTTGACATTTGATATTCAACAGTGCTTTGATCTGCCGGCATTGACACTATTCTTTAAGAGCTGCTGTGCAGCCAAAATTATATACCAGTTATCAATGTAAAGCTGCTTTGACACAATCTGCATTGTAAAAAGCGCTATATAAATAAAGGTGACTTGACTTGACTTACATGATTTAAAACCTGACATTTCAATGTTTCTTTAGACATATGTTTCATTTTTGTGTCAAGTTACTGTTCATTTTCTGAGGGAGTATCAGATTGGTCTTCATTCAGAGAAGAGACGACAGATCACACATCATGTTAGTTTTCTTTATTTTGCAAAAAGCACAACATTTTGTTTTTACTCTGAGTGTACACAAATAAAAGAAGACATTTCACAGATTAAAATGGTATATAACTCTTAATTGATATCTCCAAAATTGACAGAGTATTTTTAGTCTCTTTCACACTGGTAAGAAAAAAACCAAGGTGGTATCGCCGGCGATACCGCCGACTCCAGAGTGTTAAGTAAATTATGGAAATGTACTTTTTTTCACCTGGGAATGCGCGTGTCCGTGGGTGGGGTAATGTGGGCTGGTGTGGCTACAGTGCCAGGGCTGAATTTTTGTCCCAGTCCACCCCTGGGCAAACATTATGCACGTAATTTACTGGCTTTTGAGTTGAATGAACCCTGTGATGTTTTTTCCTTTTATTTTATCTGTTCAAACATCAGTGTGTCTGGTTTGATCTGTTGGTGGATAAACAGCTTCTGCTGGATGTTTGTTGTCTCTGTGTGCGTCAGCAGTTTGTGGCTGAAGCATTTCTTCATTTTCTCTCCTGCTAATAAGAAGCTCACAATCTTCTACTCCACACAAAACATCTTTACACTGAAATAAAGTGAATCCATCAACAGTCAAATAAGAATCACAGGTCAGAGGTCATATATAATTGACAGCTCACAGCACTAAATAACAGCAGTAGATTCAAATATCTAATCCAATATTTCACTCTTCTGTTATTAGTTTTTATTCAGGCCTAGAATTCATTTGGAAAGGTCTAGGTTAAGTATGTAACCCTCATTCCCTGAAGGAGGGAACGGAGACGTTACGTCAGAACAGAACTGACAAATGGGGTCTCGTTACCAATCACCTTCGAGTGGTAACAAAATGAGTCAATTGTACGCCGAGTACTTTGGTCTGCGGAATCTGCATCGCGATCTCCGCCCCACTCTGTGGGTATTTAAGGAGCAAAGCGAGCATTCATGTCTCCATTCCCTCCCCTTGCCACAATTGTATGGACCACAACGTGCTTGCTCATATGAAGCAATCAGGGCGGTATGACAGTCGTTGCGGACGCCATATGCCCCAGGAGCCTCTGAAATAGTTTCAGTGGAACCGCTCTCTTGCCCTTGAATTGACTCAGGCAATTCAGCAGAGACTGAACGTGCTCGCTCATAAGCTGCGCGAACATTGCGACCGAGTCTATCTCCATACCGAGAAAAGAGATTCTCTGCACAGGGGAGAGTTTGTTCTTTTCCCAGTTGACCTGAAGGCCCAGACGGGTGGGGTGTTTGAGCACCAGTTCCCTGTGCTCACATAACTGTTCTCGAGAGTGAGCTAGAACCAGCCAGTCATCGAGGTAGTTGAGGATATGGACACCTTTGTTCCCTAAGGGGAGCCAGAGCCCCCTCCATGACCTTCGTGAAGACGCAGGGAGACAGGGATAACCCCAATGGGAGAACCTTGTACTAGTATGCCTGCCCCTCAAAAGCAAACCAAAGGAACAGTTTGTGTCGAGGAAGAATGGAGACACGAAAGTATGCATCTTTCAGTTCGATCACTGCAAACCAATCCATAGGACAAATGCATTCGAAAATGTGTTTGGGCATTAGCATCTTGAACGGGAGCCTGTGATGAGCTCGGTTCAAGGCATGCTAGTCTAGGATTGGCTGTATCCCAACGGTTTTCTTGAGTACTATGAAGTAGGGGCTGTAGAACCCGGACTCCATGTCAGCTGGAGGAACCGGCTCGATCGCGACCTCCATGCGCATGATAAGAGCATCCTTGCCCACCATTGTAGCATGAACACCCCGAAACCTGGGGGGAAGCTGGGCAAACTAAATCGCATAGCTGAGCCTGATCATTCGGATGAGCCAGCTGGACGGAATGGGGAGCTCTAGTCAGGCCCCCAGAAACCAAACCAGCAGGGTCAGAGAAACTACAGGCATACCCACGGTGGGGCAGCAAGGCAGAACAGACAGCCCTGACATGGGAGGCGTAGCGTCCCTTAGCGAGGGCAGAGTGCGTGCACTCGTCTGATTCTGTGTAATGACAGAGGGGGCGTGAGAAGGCTGAGCGTTCTCGGGCTGGCTCTGACTGGTGACTGGCCTCTTGGGACCCGGAGGTAGAAGAAACATCTCTTTTATTGAAGGTTTGGGTACCACTGGCCATGGGGCTAGTGGCGGAACAAAAACAAAAAAAACAAGGATTCTCCCCTGGCCCTCCTCCAGGGGAAGGAGTGGTCCTGCCACCATCTTCTGTAGAGCTGATGTCCAGGTCTCCAGATCTCCAGGTCACCCGTCTCAGGAACACCGCTTGGCCTGGCGCTTGGCAGGTTTAGGGGCAGAGACGGGCTGCGGCGCCTTTCTACGGCCATTTCCTCACTGCGGCTTGGGTGGAGGCTGCTGCTGTGGCCAAGTGGGAGTGGAGGAGGCCACAGGGGGCACCCTCGACGACGAGCAGGCTGAGGCGAATATGTTTAATCGCCTCAGACTGCTTCTGGGCGGCCGAGAATTGCTGGGTGAATCTCTCAATCTCTCAAAAGAGGCCAGCCTGGGAGACCAGGGAGTTGAGGAGCTGCGTCCGATCAGACTCTCTCATGTCTGCCAGGTTTAGCCATAGGTGGCATTCCTGGACCACCAAAGTGGACATCACCTGATCCAGGGACCGCGCAGTGACCTTTGTCGCCTGGAAAGCGAGGTCGTTAGCAGTGCACGCCTCTTGCATAAGTCTGGGGTCAGCACTGTCCTCGTGCAGCTCCTTGAGCACCTTGGCCTGGTGGACCTGGAGGATAGCCATGACATGCAAAGCGCAAGTGGCCTGACTCGCAGCTCTGTAAGCCTTGCCCACAAGCCTGGACGAGAACTTACAGGCCTTGGACGGGTGCTTGGGATCACCACACCAGGTGGAGGCGCTCTGAGGACACAGCTGCATCGCAACAGAACACTCCACTGGAGGCATCCCTGCATTCCTTTTGGCCGCCCCACCATCGAGGGCATGTGAAGGCGGAGGTAGCACCAGAACGGTTTCGGGCAGTTAAAGGTGCCTTCCATGAACTGGTAACTTCCTGATGCACCTCCAGGAAGAAAGGAACCGGTGGGGGGCGCTGACGATCAGCGCATGCAGCCCCCAGGAACCAATCAAATCTTTTATTGTAAATGATATTATTACAGACAATAATCTAGATGTGCTGTGTTTGACAGAAACCTGGCTAAAACCAGACAATTACATTTTTTTAAATGAGTCTAGCCCTCAAGGTTACTATTATCGACACAAACCGCGTCGGAAAGGCAAAGGGGGAGGTGTTGCTGTAATTTATAGTAATATCTTTAGTATTACTCAAAAGTTTTTCAAATTTAATTCCTTCGAAGTGATGGTGCTTTATGTAACATTATGTAATGCAAGTGACAAATCCCATTTGAAATTTGTGCTGGCTACTGTATACAGGCCACCAAACATTTACATTTACATTACATTTACATTTATGCATTTGGCAGACGCTTTTATCCAAAGCGACTTACATTGCATTATACTATACATTTGTATCTGAGTATGTGCAATCCCTGGGATCGAACCCATGGCCTTGGCATTGCTAGTGCCATGCTCTAACCACTGAGCTACAGGAACAGACTTTATCAAAGAATTTGCTGATTTTCTATCAGAGTTAGTACTAGCTGCAGATAAAGTCCTAATTGTTGGTGATTTTAATATCCATATAGATAATGAAAAAGACGCATTGGGATTGGCATTTACAGACATTCTAAACTCTATTGGAGTAAGACAACACGTGTCAGGACCCACTCATTGTCGTAATCATACTTTAGATCTAATATTGGCACATGGAAACGATACTGATGCCATTGAAATTCTGCAGCAGAGCGATGACATCTCAAATCATTATCTAGTCTCGTGTATACTACATTTAGCCAAGGCTGCTAAACTGCCTCCCTGCCACAAATATGGTAGAACTATCACTTCTACCACTAAAGATTGCTTTATAAATCATCTTCCTTATCAGTTTTATCGCCTTAGCATACCAGACAGCTTAGAAGAACTCAATGTTGCAACAGAAACTATTGACTCTCTCTTTTCCAGCACATTAGACACAGTAGCTCCTTTGCGCTTAAAAAAGATTAAGGAAATTAGTCCAACGCCGTGGTCCAACGAGCTCACTCGGGCCCTTAAGAGAGCAGCCAGAAAAATGGAGCGCATCTGGAAGAAAACAAAACTAGAGGTTTTTCGCATTTCGTGGAGAGAGAGAATGATTGGGTACAGAAAGGCCTTAAAAACTGCTAGATCTGCCTATTTTTCAAATCTTTTAGAAGAAAAAAAAAACACAACCCCGAGTATTTATTTGATACAGTGGCTAAATTAACAAGAAATAAAGCTTCAGCTTCTGATGTTTCCAAACAGCACAGCAGTAATGACTTCATGAACTTCTTTACTTGCAAGATTGACAATATTAGAGAGAAAATTATAACCATGCAGCCGTCTTACTAGTCAAGTCACCTTTATTTATATAGCGCTACTACAGTATTGCGTCAGTGCACTGTAGTATCCCTGAGGAAAAATTCAATTCATTCGCTGCTGTAGCAGAGGAAGAATTGTCTAAACTTGTTAAATCATCAAAATCAACAATATGTATGTTAGACCCTATACCGACTAAGCTATTGAAAGAGATGCTTCCAGAGGTCATAGATCCTCTTCTTAATATTGTTAATTCATCTTTATCACTAGGATACATACCAAAAACTTTTAAGCTGGCTATTATTAAACCTCTTATTAAAAAACCACAACTTGATCCTAGAGAATTAGACAATTACAGGCCGATCTCGAATCTACCTTTTCTGTCATAAATACTAGAAAAGGCAGTATCATCACAACTATGTTCCTTTTTTAGAAAGAAATGGTATCTGTGAGGATATCCAGTCAGGATTTAGACCATACCATAGTACTGAGACTGCTCTCATTAGAGTTACAAATGATTTGCTCTTATCATCAGATAGTGGTTGTATCTCTCTATTAGTGTTACTGGATCTTAGTGCTGCATTTGACACTATCGATCACAACATTCTTTTAAATAGACTCGAAAATTACGTTGGCATTAGTGGAATTGCATTGTCATGGTTCAAATCATACTTATCTGACTGTTATCAGTTTGTAGTAGTAAACCAAGAGATGTCATATCGATCACAAGTTCAATATGGAGTACCGCAAGGCTCAATACTAGGACCGTTGCTTTTCACTCTGTACATGCTACCCTTGGGAGATATCATTAGGAAGCATGGCGTTAGTTTTCACTGTTACGCTGATGATACTCAGCTCTATATTTCTTCGCGCCCTGATGAAACTTACCAATTCACAAAATTAACGGAGTGCATGGCTGATATTAAAAATTGGATGACTAGTAATTTCCTACCACAAAATTCAGAAAAAACAGATTCTAATTTTTGGACCACACGTAATAACCTAGAATACTGTCTAACACTTGATGGCTGCTCTGTTAAGTCTTCGTCATCAGTTAGGAACCTGGGTGTGCTCTTTGATACCAATCTTTCATTTGAAGGCCATGTTTCTAACATTTGTAAAACCGTGCAGCGTTTGGCTGCGAAAAAAAAAGATGGTCCTACATTTAAAAAAAAAAAAAAAATTGTTGATATCACGTTCAAGTTCATGAGTTCACCTACCAGAGGAACACAGCTTTCGCTCTAAACCAAACTAACACTACTAGCCAAACACAGGTAGAATGGAGCAGGTCTTGGAAAATGTGTGGTTGAGATCCAGCTCCAGCCAAGTCCTACTAACTCGGGGGGAGATCAGGGTGAAAAGCACAATAAACCTCACAATCGAAAATGGGTTATTTTCCCATAGACTGGAGTGAGACCATAGACATCTCTCGAGGTGTCGATCTTGTAAAAATGTCACGTTTACCTCAGAAAAGCAGTTCAGCGTCCAAAAACTCATTAGTCAGCTACAAAAATTAACTTAGAGAGGAGCATTTTGCACTATAGGCTATTGCATATTCATTGTATTTGTACTTAACGTGCTTTAATGCGTCTGAATCAAAATCAAATCCAATTGTTAAATTTGTGTCAATGCCCAGCAATAGTGTCAATGAATGTTTATTTTTTACTTGAAGCAAATGCTTTATTTTTCATTTATTCTCGTCTTGCACCAGAATGCTTTGTTTACATGTTAAAATCACATTTTTTTCTCCTGAGGGAGGATACCCCCAGATCCCGCACAACAATTTAGTTTGTACACGTCACCTTTTTCACCTATTTTGAGTTTGCAGGTATGGTGTTTGTGACTTGAAAATACATGTGTGTAACGGTGTGTAAACGTGTTAAATTGATGCATAAATGGGGACAGCGCCATCTGTCTGCTGCGTGATAGCATTTAGCACGTGAAATAGGGACCGCCCACAGAACTCATGCTGCATCCCCTAGGGGTCGCTATGGGGAACGGAATACCCATGCTGCCATGCTGAAGGGATGAATGCCTTATTGGCTGAGCTATGTCAAAGACTCAAAGAGTCTTCATCCCTAGGCGCACCGGTGACAACCATAGACAGGAGCTTCTCAAGAATGGAAGCCTCAAGGAAGACTCTAAGAGAGAAAGCCTAGCTACATTCATACTCAGACCAGGTTCCAAAAAGGCTCAAAGAGAGTAGAATACTCAAAACTTCCAAAAGCAGCCCTAGAGAGAGGAGGCCTCAACAAGAGGCCTGACAACACTCTAACCCAAGGGCAGTGCCGGGTTGAGTCCAGCTGGTCCACGAAGCTCTGCAGAGTGAAGGCCTAAATTGAGGCAGGCATCCAAGGAGGCTCAAAGAGAGCCTAACTACCTAGCACACTACCCTACTGCCTAGCCAAGCTCTAGGAACAGAGGCCACAGCATGACGACTCTCTTATCGAGAGGAGGCCTAACAAAGTTCCACACTCAGGACAATTCACAAGGAGGCTCAAATAGAGCCTGCAACCCATAACTAATATCCAGCAGAGCTCTAGAGAGTGGAGGCCTCAAAAAGACAACTCCCACTCCCAAGAGGAGACCTGACGATGCTCAAGTTAGCCAAGGAGGCTCACAGAGAGCCTGATGACTTAGCTAATAATAGCCAAGCTCTAAGAATGGAGGCCTCAGCATAATGAATCTCCTAATGAGAGGAGGCCTAAACAACATTCCACACTCAGGATAACTTACGAGGAGGCTCACAAAGAGCCTTCAACTCATAACTGTTACCCTAGCGGAGCTCTAGAAAGCGAAGGCCTCAATAAGATAACTCCCACTAACGAGAGGAGACCTGACGACACTTAAGTTAGCCAAGGAGTCTCACAGAGAGCCTGACAACTTAGCTAATAATAGCCGAGCTCTAGGAGCAGAGGCCTCAGCATGATGACTCTCCTTTCCAGAGGAGGCCTAACAATGTTCCACACAGGACAATTCACAAAGAGGCTCAAAGAGAGCCTGCAACCCATAACTAATATCCAGCGGAGCTCTAGAGTAAAGGCCTCAGAGAAGGCAACTTTCTAAAACGAGTGGAGGCCTGGTGACGCTCAAATTAGCCAAGGAGGCTCACGGAGAGCCTAACGACTTAGCTAACAAAAGCCGAGCTCTAGGAGCGGAGGCCTCAGCATAAGAACTCTTCTATCAAGAGGAGGCCTTAACAACATATCCAACGAGGAGGCTCACAGAGAGCCTTCAACTTGTAATTGTTAACCTGGCGGAGCTCAGAGAGCGGAGGCCTCAATAAAACAACTCTCTTAAATGAGGAGGCCTGGCGACACTCGAATTAGCCAAGGAGGCTCACAGAGAGCATGACGACTTAGCTAATAATAGCCAAGCTGTAGGAGCGGAGGCCTCAGCATAACGACTCTCCTATAGAGCGGAGGCCTAACAACATTCCACACTCAGGATATCTTGCAAAAAAGCTCACAGAGAGCCTACAACCCGCAACTGATAGAGAGCGTAGGCCTCAATAAGCAAACTCCTACTAATGAGAGGAAGCCTGATGATGCCCATGTTAGCCAAGGAGGCTTACAGAGAGCCTGACAACTTGGCTAATAATAACCAAGCTCTAGAAACGGAGCCCTTAGCAGAACGACTCTCCTATTGAGAGGAGGCCTAAATAATGTTCCACACTCAGGATAAATTACGAGGAGGCTCACAGAGAGCCTTCAACTCATAACTGTTACCTTAGCGGAGCTCTAGAGAGCAGAGGCCTCAATAAGATAACTCCCACTGATGAGAGGAGACCTGACGACACTCAAGTTAGCCAAGGAGGCTCACAGTAAGCCTGACAACTTAGCAAATAATAGCCGAGCTCTAGGAGCAGAGGCCTCAGCATAACGACTGTCTAATCGAGAGAAGGCCTAGCAATGCTAAAAAAAATTAAAACACTGCTATCAAAACAGCATGATGCTGTTGTTAACAGATTCTATGCAGTAGCCAAGGAGGCTCAAAGAGAGCCTAATGACTTGACGACACTGCTAGAAAAAGCGACGCCTCACAGGCATAATGCGCTTCCTATAATAGTGGCTAAGGAGGCTAAAAAGCCTAACAACTCAGCATCGCCAGTAGGTGGAGCTCTACACACAGAAGCCTCAAACACTTGCCTAGCAACATCCAAAACACAGAAAGCTTAGTTAAGCACACCCTGTTAAAAAAATAGTAGTCAAGAAGGAGGCGCACAGAGAGCCTACTACACAGTAAACCACCTGGTGTCAGACAGCGCATTCACAGCTAGCCACTAATGCCAAACCATCAGTAAGGCAGATGTGAAGTAAAAACAAACTGCCAAAAACAACATAGGTCTACCTTCAGGGCCAGATGTAAAAATGTGTGAGAGCCCCTCTTTGCATAGCCAGGTCATTCAGCAGATCAGCCTGGCAGGCTTGCAACACCCAAAGTGTGCATCACCACTCCAGCCTGACCTGCTGCCGCATATGCTCTTCCATTAAGACGCGAGATGACGCACAAAGGTTTGGCAGGCAGAGATGGAGCCTTCAACACAGATGCCACACCCATTGCAAAATAGCTGGTAACATTTCTTTGATCGGAAGCATCAACACACTCTCATGCTTCTTGCGTTTCCAAGGTCTAATCTCGCCGTGGCGCAGGAAATAACATCCAAAAACTCGTCATAAGCGGTGCAAGCGGGCTGGGAGTGTTTTTTTTTTTTTATAAACATCATCGATCTCATCAGCCTCGTCCTTAGACTCACCCTTCATTTTTCCAGATATCAAATATGTGGTCACTTCAATCTGTTGTTGAGCATTTCTCTTCGTAATATTTCTTATGTAAAATCACTATTTAATAAAACTTTCAACCTGGTGAAGCAAAATGACATTAGATATTAAGTCTTGTTTAATGAAAAATGTCAATGAAGGGAGTTTATGCATAAAACAAGAACAAATATGTTCAAAGGGAAAATATTTCTTCTTGTTTTCAGCACAAACTCACTTCATTTTGATACATTTTTCAGAAAACAATATCTTAAGTCATTACATCACTTTTTGCAGTGAGTGGAGGTTCTCAGTGATCAACTTACAGGCATCTGAGCGTCTGTTGGGTTCCTGTAAGCAGATCCTGAAGAGGAACATCTCGCATTACAAGCAGCAGCTGGTGGCCGTGTTCGGATCCAGCGTCGACCTCAAACACTGACCTTCACCAGCTTCCAATGCTTTACAGTTCAGATACACACTATGTACAACATGCTCTCGATTACCACAGAAAATACGGCACATTTATATATTCTCACCTTCCATAAAAGCAAATGATGCAGCTAATAGTTCAACTCCTCTCATGATACTGTAAGGCCAGTAAACTGTAATTCACGATAAGTAAAAACAGATGTAACAAAGCTGTTTGAAGGACCACCACCATCTCAAGACAATATTGAAAATATTTGCACAGAATTTTAAGCACTTCAGCAAAAACACTTAACATTTGTACTCTTTAACCTGGAACGTCTCACCTCAGATTTTCAGTTTACAAAAGCAGAAATCACGTTCGCAGACAAAGTTTTTTTTTTTTTTTGTAGTAACAGACATGAGGTACACAGAGCTTCAGATGTTTCCAACCCAAAGAAACGTTCCTTAGATTCCTTCTTGATATATTTCTCATCTTGATATATTTGCTGAAAACACCACTGATTTATACAACTGTTAGTCTTGATATTTACCTTTCATTATACTCAGTGTATTATTTTGATGAGTAAACGATGAAAGAGTGACAAAACAAGTTTTCTGGACTTTTTTTTTTTTTTTATTTGAGTAAGAAAATCTGAAGTGCCCGCAACAAACCCAGCAAAGAGCTGCCAGCCCCAAAGTCTCACAAGTATTTACATCACAAAAGCGGTTTGATTCTGTATTTCTTTCAATCCTCCAGATACTGTACGATCCACAGCCGAAGGTAAAGGGCGACTCTTTTGGGCTTGTTCCATCTCGCCACGGTTTTAAATATTTAAAATATTTACAGTCCGGCAAACCAGAAACTCCATGATCCTGTCGGTTTGCTGCGGGTGATCGGAGACGATCTCAATGTTCAATCCTCTACAGGACCACATGACTGGTTAAAAACACATTTATGTTACAATAATTTCTATGATTCGTTCTTCAAAAAAATAGACTCAAAATCAACAAATGAAGAAAATGTCACGTGTCGCTCTAGACTGTTGTGATTTTTTTTTTTTTCTTTTCGCCCAATGAAGCATTTCCATGAAAAAAAAACGAAATTGATCAATAAATACAAACACTGCAGAGACAAAGTCAGACTGTACAGAAACGCAGAAGAGCATCCGTGGCCCACAGACACGAGGAGAGATCCGTGGAGGAGACAGGTGAATCACACAGAGGTGATGACAATCATGAGGTGCGGAGAGATGCTGGAGATCTGGCTGAGGAGGTCCGGAGCGAGTCGCGACAGGTGGCTCTCGGAAAACTCGCACGGTGGAAAGATCTGCAGCACGTAGGCAGGCTGCACATGGAGGGAAACCATCGATTTAATTGACCAGACAAAACCTGAGAATAAGTGCACTGGTACAGGAAAGGCACCTACCTGATTGGAGCCGGGATTGGGGACGTTGATGATTCCAGCCGCCAGTTTGGCCTGCAGGTAATTGATGAAGGCAGATTTGAGCGCCTGCGTTTGGTTCAACACGTCGTCCTGGTTGACGCCACACGGCATGGCCAACAGCAGGCAGAAGTCACTCTCCCCCTGACAACACAGAACGTAAAACACCATATAGTGAGAGTCTTCTCCAACGTTCAATCAGCAGCTAGTTGAATGCGTTGATTTTAAAGAGCACCCATCTTTCTTTAGTTAGTAATGTTGCTGTTTGAGCATGAAAAAGGTATTTTAGGTATTTACATTTGATATTAAACCGATTTTTTCTAAAACTGATAGCTCTCTTGGATACTGGAAGATTCATAGATTTTAAAAAGCTACAACTAGAGCCTTTGTCCCCAGCTTTACCAACAGGCGATGCACCAAAATAGAGACTCTTGGTGGAAAACAGAATATTCCACAGCCACGTACCGTCATTCTGCGAGCGACTCCCTCCAACTGCTGCGCCTCCAGCCTCATTCTCTGTACAATGCGGAGAATCCCTCCACTCTCCGGGAGAGGCAAAGACCGCAGGCCAAGAGCTTTGTTTCCACATAAGAAATGCAGCTGAACCGCTGCTGTATCATTCTTCAGTGCCAGTAGGCCTTGCCACACAATAGGGTATTTCTGTATAACAACAATAGAGTTTATAAAACACAGTCAATCTTAAGGGTCTGGTCTACATTTGCATCTAACCCACTACACATAGATGGTTGAAAATGAATACAAAGTTTTGTGTCTGTTTGTGGTTAGTGGAACATGTTAATGTGATGAACTAAACCTGTGTTTAGTCTGCTAGAACACTTGATATTTTCTAATATATGATGATATTAAGAGAACAAATACTTTCCCTGGTCACTGTACAGAACTCAACAATAAGGAGTGTTTCAATAGAACTTCCTGTAAAGACGCTTTGATACCATGTGTATTGTGAGAAGTGCTATACAAATAAATGCTTTCAAAACTATTGAGGTATTTGTAAGAATGTGTTGGAAACTACCAACCAGTTAATAATGGTTTGCATTCATTTGATAATATATGTATATAATATATATATCTCCAGCTTGTTGCAAATTTTCACAATTTGTACAGATTTATAAAAAAAAAAAAATATATTAAATATTTATAACAAACAAAACATTCATACTAACAGTAAAAACTGATTGTTCTTCTGATGTGGGGCTAGTGAAAATAATGGCACAGCAAGTAAAAATCAGGAGTTCTGGGTCGACAGAAATCCTTTGAGCCCTGCTGTATGCAGGCAATGACAGAGACTCACCGTCAGAAGCTGCACCATGTTCACTGGCTGATGTCCAACCAACTCCACTTTAGCTTCAGCTTGTGGCTGACTTGACTCTGGCTCTTGAGCTCCCTTAGTTTCAAATAAAAGGGACAAAATGTTATTGGCATAGCTCTAAAAGCTAGTAAACATTTAGAAATGTATGCATACGCAAACTTACCTGTGATGGTGGGATGCTATGGGTGGACTGGTTAATCCCCATTGGAGAATTATCAGCAAACTGAGCGTGGGTGGGCCGTAGGTTTGTATACATGGCTGAATATTCAGGGAAGGACGTCCCAGCTCCTGCTGTCATCAGTTGAACTCTCTGAGGGGAAGCCATGGGAGCCATTGCACTACGGATTGCAATCATTCCCTCCTTACTGGGAGGTGTCTGTGCCCTCCTAAGCTCTGATGTTTTCGAGGGGTCCTTCTCAGATACTCCCTTTGCTAACAAGTGTGGCCGAGGGGAAAGAGATGACGCCATGCTGGTAGGAGTTGAAGAGGGTGGCATGTTCTCAGGGACATGCACCTGGTGTAATTCTGCAGTGGGACGATCACTCTGCTGGTGGTGAATGAGTACTCGCATGTCTCTTGGTGACATGTTGAATCGTTCGATTGGTAAACCACTGGGGAGAGCTCCACGATATTCTGCTGGTATGGATTCTGGTTTCAGTTGAGCAGCTGGTGGTCTTCCAAGAGCTGTATGGAAACGCCTTGCCTCTTCTTCCCCCCCATCATGGCTTCTTGCATTGGCTGTGTTAACTTTGAGGACCATTTCCCTGTTCCCCACGGCCTGGGGAGATGTGGGTCGCTGCTGGCCAGGTGGCCAAGAGGAAGTGAGGCTTTCAGAGTGAATAGCATAGTTCATCATAGAGAGAGGAGGAGTGTTCACTCTTACCTCACCCTGAGTGAGGTGCCCTATTGGGCCAACACGGTGCGGTGACATTCTTCCAATACCACCGTGAGCATTGTGTGGGGGCATGATCACAGACTGCTCAGAGTGGTGGACAGTGGAAACATATGGGGACAGAGGGGGTAATCCAGGGGGAAGGACCATAGACACACCTTTTGGAGATGAAGAACCTATAGGAGACGACACTTTGGCAAAAGGAGAATGAGGGTGTCCAGATTTCCTGGGAGATCGCGGCTCCTGCTTAGGTTGAATAAGTGACGGAGTTCGATCTGTCGATGTGCCAGCTATGAACCCAACATGATTGCTTGCTGCTGGGGGAAGATGTGGACTTATAGCAGGACTAATAGTTGGGACCCAGGCAGGTTTCACGCCATCCACGCTGAGGGACTCTGACCCATCTCCCTTCTTGGGGTGCTTCATCACTGTATGATGGTAACTCATGACCTGCGATGGGCCAGGCGTTTGTTGCAATATTTTAACAACTCCACTTTGAACTGGAGTGTAAGAGGATTCTAATTTGTCCAGTGCAGTCTCTTGTTTAATTGTGGAGACATTTAGTTGTGGTTTCATTGAATGCCCATGATCTGAAGGAAGTGAGCATTTCGAAGATGGTGGCTGGGAGGCACTATAAAGTTCCTGCTTGATCTGGGGCATGGACACCAGCTGCTGTGACTCTATGTCCACAGCACTGGCAGGTGGGATCTGGCTGATTTTGGCACTTATGCGATGTGGCCCCTCCATTTTCTGGCCAGAATGACTCAGCACCACCACACCTTCTGACGTCTGAACTCTCAGTCCTGTGCTGGAACCTGTACTCAGCGATGTACTCTCCACAATATAACGACCAGCATTTCCACCTTCCTCACCGACTGGTGGACCATGGTAAGTACTGCTTTCCTCCAAGCTTGGCTGGTAAATCTGTTTTGGAGGTTGTTTGTCGAGAAAGGGATTTCCAATGGGAGCATTTGGCTTATCCTCAGAGTCAGGGGGATTGCAAACTCGACTGATGACAGAGGTAGGAGTGGAAGCAATAACTGAAATAACAGACTTCTCACTGAAGATCTGCTTTGTTTCTGGGGATGGTATAGAAGCAGGTTGTCGAACTACAGGCTGGGCTGAAACAGAGGGTTGCCTGTTATCTTGATGAGCACTTTTGCTGGTTACCACATCTGGTGTAATGTCACTTTCCCTTACAGAATGAGGATGCATATTCCCTGATGTAGCACCAATGTCCAACACTGGGCCAGTTCTAGGCTTTGTGAGGATTTTACGCAAATCACCTGAGTTGGCATCATGAACAGGGGTATCTGAGGGTAATGTCGGGCTCTCTACAGTGGTATGTGGAGGGGAGAGGACCCCAGCTTCTTTTGGCTGATTGAAGCGCTCTGTTGGGGAAACACAAATCCTGCTTGGGCATGAGGACAAATTCTTGAGGCAAGTTCTTGTTGGAGACATTGAGGGGGATGTGGTTTTGTATGAATAAGGCTGATATTTGGATGACGTTGGGCTTCTGCTGAGAGCAGGAGAAGATTTTGGGATATCCATCTCAGTTTTAAGAGGCAACTCGGGTTCGCTTGGAATGTCTGCATTAGGCGCTGTTAAAGTTACACTCTGCTTGGAAGAGGAAGTAATGACAACAGCCGTACTTGTGGGTGATCTTTCTGTGACTGTTGGAAGTTCGGTGGGTATGGACTCTGGTGACTTCACAGGGATGTTTTCAGCATCCAAAACTACATCTTTGAAGGGTTCCTTTTTGCTTCCAGCACCCTTTTGGCCTTTGCCCTTCTTTGAAGCTTTTGCTCTGCCTTTACACCCTTTTCTAGGAGTGGTTATGGTCTCCTCAATGGTTGTGCTAACACAGGTTTCAGATACTTTTGAACTGGGTCCAAGTGTCTGCATATCAGCATCCGAATCTACAGCAGAGTTGATTATTTGTTCTTGTGGCAGAGTACAAGATGTGTCCTCTGATGTAATGGAATCTATAGCAGCAGCAAGCTCTGTTTCACTGGATGGATTTGCAGGCTTTTCTTCTTCTGAGTCACGCTCTGGTTCTTCAGCTAATGAACGTTGTGCCTTTGTCAAGTTACTTTTGAACGGAGGAGGAGATGCATCTTCTGTCAGCTTTGCAATATTCTCAACAGCTTGCTCAAGCTCCAGCTCTCGAGACAGCGAAGCTACATCTGGCTCAATGGCTTTTGTTGAAGCAGGTAATGTTTCTCTTTCACTATTATTACCTTCATCCCTAGCATCATTTTCAAATTTAGCTTCTAGTACCTCATCCTTTGAAGACACACCAGGTGAGCTCTTTTTGGGAGAATCATCAGTTCCAGGTTCATCTTCACTAGTCTGAAGCATTGCCTTTACCTCTGTCACGTCAAGCCGAATTGTAAGGTTTTTAAGAACAAGAGAGTTTTCTTCAGTAATGAGTTTGGAACTTTCTGATATTTTCTCCATTTTGTCTCCCTTTTTTCCATTTCCAGATGTGGATACATTCACTGGACTTACTCCTTTTTGTGTGTGGGGTGAAAATTTGCCTTTACCTACTTTGGGAACCCCCTCACTGTTCATCTCACTTGCATCCAATTCTTTAGACTCAGTTGATTTTGACCGTTCAGTTTTGCCTGCTGGTACATCCTCTGCTTGGCGTCGATTCTTGGGGGGGCGTCCCCGTTTCAAGGGCGCTGCAGTAACAGTCTCTACATCAGGACCCACATCTTTATCTACACCACGCTTCCGCGCAACACGAGGTGATTCAGCATCTTTTCCAGGTTGCAGAGCATTTTCATCTTCAAATGGCTTAGCATAAACAGAACGCACATTCCTACGTCTTGCCCTAGATGGTACATTTTGCTCTGTACCTTGCTCCATTTCTGTGCTGTGCCCAGGGGACTTACTTACTGACTTTGAATCAGGTACTGCCTTGGATGCCACTCCTCTTGGAGAAGATGAGCGTTTCAGTTTTTCTTTGTCAATGCGCTCACTTTTGCGGGTACTCTGTTTGTCTGGGGTAGCAGGCAGAGGTGTAGTTACTGGTATGGTAGGTGAGATTTTAGCCTTTTTATTTCTTGACTTTGGAGGAGGAGAAACAGCTTCTTCAATTGGATAATTATCAGCAACTTTCTGATCATCTGTACTGTTAGATTCAGACTCTGTAACAGGTGGCTCAGGTTCCTTTTCATGTTGCTCAGAAGGGATATGTGAGAGGGGACTTTGGGATTCAGGAAACTTCACTGGAGGCTCAGTCTCTGGTTGCGAATTGCTGACTGGTGTTTCGTTGCTTGAGAGCAGTTTTGCAACATCTTTGTTGGTTTCAGGAGCACTTTCAAAGTCATTAGTCTTCAATACCATCTCCTCGACTGGTATCTTTGACTCTTGGCATTCTGAAGAACAATTGGGTTCTGAGGGTTCCTCAAGTAAAGGCTTTAATGGCTGAGCTGAGGGCAGTTCATGCTCTTTATCTTCCTCCTTCATGGAAGAACCAAGCAAATTGTAGGTAGGAGTATCAACACATTCTGTTTCTGCTGATGGCAAGGATTCTTTGGCTGCTAAAGCAGGCGGTGATATTTCAGGAGCTTGGACAGGACTAGTCTGAGGTGCCTGAACAGGGCTAATTGATTTGATCTCAGCTTGATGGATACTAGGTTCAGTAGCATTTTGTTGCTGTGGAGCTTGTTCTTCCTCTGGTGTTTTGCTTACTCTGGTTGCATCTATGGTTTCTTCATGCTTAGAATTTTGAGGGATTTGTTCTTTATTCTTCTGTTGCTGCAACCTTGTTAGCTCCAAGAAGCGGCTATGGAAAAGCACAACTGGTTCTGGATCAGGCTGCCCTTCTGCTGGGCCTTGCTGAGAGTACAGATATCCAATACCATGTTCAGGGTCCTCATGCTTTTGCTCCAGATGCTGGAGACGCCTTGAATCCTGCTCAAAAATAGAACTGTGCAAAAAACGTGATGCAAACAACTCTCGTCTCTCCTGTTCTTCTGGCTTTGGATCTTCTTTCCTGTCATCCACTTTGTCTTCAGACTCACTTCGAATTTTTTTCTTCTTCATGTACCACGAGGGAGTTGGTCGTGGAGCTGACTCTACCTTTTCTGTGTCCTTTCTACTTCTGAAACTTGCAAAATGTGAATCATAATCAAGGAAAGACCAGTTGTCTTCCCTTGAGGAGGACAAAGACTTTGCACGCTCTAACAAAGCTTTAGTATCCGGTGTGATTGTCTGATCATCTGCAAAAGAACGGAATTTGTTTCTCTCTAGAGAGGATGTTAGCTTGGACTCTGACAACCTGTCTGGACGATGCCTTTCAGAGAAAGATACAGAAGTTGATGGCGCAGGAGAGTTGGGCTTATTTTCACGATCCTCTTCAGAGTCAGAACGCACTTCACCAGGTTCCAAATCGGGCCAAAGTCCATAATCCAAGTACTTCCGATTGAGACGTCTTTTCTCAGAGGTCCTTGAAAAGTCTGGTAACAAGTCTTGCTTTAGTTGACTCTCCCATCGTCTTTGCTGCTCATCTGGTAGGGATGTACTCATCTTTGACATCTGTGAGGTGTGCATCCGTTTACTGGCAAGTTCCAGATCTAATGGAACATTATCTTCAGGTTTTGAGGGTTCTTTTACTTCTCTCACAGTCATTTGAATACGGGGGTCTGCATATTCTTCCTCTCTTTGTAGCGGGGCATGCTGAAACCTTGGAGAGTTTGTGTTATTCCACTCCGGGTCTTCACTCTTTTGCCGAACTGTTCGGTAAATCCTTTCCCTCTTAGCACTCATTTCCATCTCAAAGGACTCTTGTTTCTTGATCTTACTTGGAGGCGAGGTATCAGTTACATCCTGCGGAGGCTTGCCAACCTCATGGACCAGGCTACGATGCTCAAGATCTTCTGCATCTATACCTTGATGAGTTTCTGTCTTTCCTGGTTTATCGGGTGTCTGCAGCTGCTGCCGTAGCCGTCGGTTTTGCTCCATCTGTTTGCGGTAACTCTGAGAAAGGTCAATATTTTCTAGATATTCGTCCCTTACTTTGCTGTCCTTATCCGAGGTTCCGTCATTTGAAAATCGCCTAGGCACAGGGTGTGATTTTGAGTCCAAAACATCCACCTCAGATAATTCACCTGGTCGTAGCGGTGGGCCTTGAGACGTCCCTCTCGTACTGCTATCCAACTCTTCCCTTTGACTATAATGAGAACTAATCCTGGATTTGGACTGTTCTCTTTTTTGAGCCTCTTTCTCTGCTTTCACATCAATATCTGTCTCTTTTGCAAAGCCCGTGTTCATTGCAAAGTCTGCAGGTTGGCTAATCGCAGAAACTGGATCATCCTCTAGACGGCCTCTTTTTTGTCTTATAGTTTTCCCACTGGGATCACCAAACCGCCTCTTTCTCGCTGCAAGTCTGTCAGAATCTAAAAGGGAATCTTTGCCATCACTACCAGAGTCAGATTTTAAATGTTTCTTTGACTTTCCTTTGCCATCCCTGTCTAATGACTCACTTTTGCACTGATCGAGTCGCTCTCCCTTTTGAGACTCAAGGCGAGTAACGTGGTCAGCAGGGGAGGGTTCTTTGTCCCCTTTATGCTTCTGTCTTTCTTGACTCTCCAAATCTGAAACTTTTACTTTCCCAGAACCCAAATCCAGACTAGCCTCTCTATCTGCTTCAGAATGAGGAACACTGGGAGACTGCACTTTACCTCTCCTTTGCTTTGCTTTCTCTCCCTTCTCTCTGTCAGCCTTTTCCTTGCGTCTGCTACGCTTCTTGCTCTCTGCTCCACTTGTACGCTCTGCCTCGGTCTGCTCCATTTCTCTCTCCAGTCCTTCTGATTTGTAATCTACTGGCGATTTCTCAGACTTCTCAAACTGAGGTGGAGGTGGAGACAGTGAGCTGCAGCTTCCAGATCTCTCAGAGGAGTGTCTGTACACGCGTCTTTCAGCTTCTCGTGAGACACGATCAGAAGGTGAGGGTGAAGCAGAGGGAGTTAAGGGACGACGCTGATGAGACGGGCTCCATCTGCCTCGATCGGCCTCAAATCGCTCCCGCTCCCGTTCTCGTTCACGCTGGATATAGCTGTACTTCCTGATGTCCTCAAAAGGGTCTCGATAGTCTCTGTATTCCCGTGGGTCCTCATGATAGCGGGGATCGTAATGTTCTCCTTGGTAATGATCCAACTCTGCATAGCGATCGCGACTGCGACCAGGATAGTCTCGACGGGGGTCTTCAGCGTAAATGCCAGGAGTCCTTACATTCTCGTAATACGCCCGCTCAGCTGAAAACTCATGATAAGGAGTTCGCCGCTCTTCCCTGACAAAACAAAACAAGATTTGGGAAACAATTAGCAAAGTGCTTGAAGATAAACAAACTGCAAGCAGGAATTATAGTTTCTAAGGTGTTTTACTAAAGGCAGCACTCACCTCCTCTCTGATGGAATATCATAAAAGTCACGGATGTCCTGCCCTGATGCCTGCATAGATCGATAGAAAGCCATTTGACTCTCCTGACTGGCAAAATCAACCTGGACAGAAGAAACAAACATTACGTTATATAATTGTATATATACTGGTGGTCAGAAGTTTGAAAGAAGTTTCTTCTGCTCACCACGCCTGCATCAGTGTTAATTCTGCCAGGCATTTTTAATTATGTCTTAGTCTTCATCTTCAGACGAAAATGCTTATTAAGACTTATTAGTCAGATTTTAGTCATTTTTGTCTTTCATAGTTTTAGTCGACGAAAATTCATTGCATTTTTGTCGACTTTTAGTGATTACTTTTGGTCATACGGCAGTTACCAACATTAATTTTGGTAGCTACTTTATATGTAGTCTTTAGACAACAAAGTCATTATAGTTTTTCTCTTTATACCACTTCAATTAAGCTTATGGGAAATTAGAATCAAGGAGAGTTGTCGAAAGTACTGACTTCGGTACCTAGTCGGTTCTGAAATTTTAAAAATGTGATGCTTTGAGCACTGTTGAGCGGATACGTAAACACCTGATTGGCCATTGTGTTCACGGCACATCGGATATGTCTGTGATTGGTTTCAATGATCAACGCTGTAAAAACATTGTAAATAATCATCAATGAAGCTCTTCAAGTGCTCACACCGATACACACAGGAGAGTTTGAAAATAGGCGTCTATCGCGGACCAGTCTGCTGCAACAAGCCTGCTTTCAAACAATCCCACTTTTTTTTTTTTTTTTTAAAAGTGTCACATTTTTAAAATTTCAGTACCGATAGGTACAGAAGTCGGTACTTTTGACAATTCTAGAATCAAGGTAACAGGCTGTATTGACGTTGCATTCTTAGCTGCTATCAGCCTGCACTCTGATTTGCAGATTTAGTCACAGCAAACAGCGCAAGCAGCTCGTGAAAGAACACAGACCAACTGTGGGTATAAAACGTGTTCTTTTAACAGAAAAGCTCTGATTGGGGGAATTAAATTCTTGAAATCTGGCAACCGTAAGCATGAAAGCTCTTAAAAACAATGTTTTGTCTCCTTTATTCGACAAAAACAAAGAGTGGTTTTGGTGAATTGCATATTGATATAGTCGTTGGCGTCACTTCGTCATCGTCATGGAAAAAAAGGTCGTCATTGAATATTTTTTGTCAGATTTCGTTAACAAAATTAGCACTGGGCTGCAAGTATCACAAATCCAGTAAAACCAGTAATATTGTGAAATACTATTACAATTTAAAATAACTATTTTCTATTTGCACATACTGTGAAATTCCTGTGATCAAAGCTGAATTTTCAGCATCATTACTCCATTTGCTGCTCAAGTAACATTTCAGATTATTATTATCAATGTTGAGAAAAGTTGAGCTGCTTCATACTTTTTTCAACACTGTAGATGAATAGAAAGTTCAAAAGTCACTAGTCAGTTCCACACACCTTAATTTTGTTCCCTCCTATCTTCCATCCTTTGGTTTCTCTAACAGCTGCTTGGGCAAAATCAGTGTTGTTGTATAGAATAAGAGCCATTCCTTTTAACCTATCAAATACAACCTGTAAAAGAGGCCAATAGTTAGTTTAACTCCACACAATTCCAGTAAAAATCAATATATTCAAATGTCATGCCAAAATCTACCTTGACGACGGGTCCGTAGCGACAGAAGTGTCGTGTGAGGTACTGCTCTGTGATATTCGAGGTCAGCCCATCCAACCACACGCATGCTGTCGGCATACTTTTCCCAAACCCAAGCTGGAATCAAGGCAAATATAAACATTACAGAGCATCCAGGCCAATTTCACTCTGACAAACAATATGGTTACACACACACACACACACACACACACACAGTATCTGCCAAGAACATGCATCTAAATACCTTTAGTCTGTTGGTGCCGAGATACTCTCCATCCATTTTCTTAATGGCTTTACAAACACTTGCAATATCAGAGTATTGAACAAATGCATACTGGGGAATGCCGTTCACCCTCTTGATATCAATATCCTGAAATCAATCAAGACAAATACATGCTTTAAAAAAAAGACTGCAACAATTACAAGGTGCAACTAAGAAACTTCAAATAAGATCGGAGTTTGTTCGCTCGTTGGAACCATAATGAACAATGTTTGAGTTTTTCCCCCCCTCAAACAGACAGAAATTTCCATGTAATAGATTTATAGAGTCTCTAGGACGAACAGTTTACATGACTAAGTCATTTACAGGAAAAACAGCGAAACAAATTCCTGGCTGCAACTGAGAAAGCTCATTTTAAATTGGCCTTTCTTTACTTATTTATATATACACACCTGCATGACTAAACAATTTTGACAAAAATTATGACTGTCGATCAATGCCCTTGATCATCACACTGTACACCACCACAGTGGATCTGAAATGAAGCAATCAAGATGGAAGTGCCGATTCCAGCTTCAATTTGTGGTTATTTATATCCAAACTGGGCAAACGGTTTAGCAATTACAGCACACTGTATTTGTAGTTCCCTCCATTTCAAGGGAGCAAAAGCAATTGACCGATTAGCTGTTTCATGGCTATTTTGTTAATTAAACAGTTAAACGGTCAGGAGGAGATTCGTAATGTGGGATTTGCATTCACAAGCTGTTGCAGAAACGCTGAAGAAAACAAAAACCCATCAGAGAGATGCAGAAGCTTCAGGAACAGACGACGATGGAGAAAAACCCTTCACAATATCAAGCCACAGTCACTGTTAATGTGTAGAAAAGACTTCATCAACGTCAACGCAGCGGCTTCACCTCAAGAGAATTTAGTTCTTAAACAGTTCATATTTTTGTTTAACTACTTGAATTAAACTGAAATACGCACACTGATTTTGCCAACCCTCTACAATGCAAGTAAATCACTCGCATGTGACCAAATTTCATGCTTGATGACAAAGAGGCAAAAATAAGTTCCGCGCAGATATAATTTCATCGCCTGCTGAACTTTACGCACCGTCGCTGGACTGAGAGCACCCTCTGTCGCTTTTTCACACATGACAGGAAGCGCACATATGAACTGACGCGCTAGATCTAAAAGCAGGGCTTGACAATAAGGATATCTGAGCTGACAGAACTGTCACTGTCCTGATCGGGCCAGTGCTGCATCGTCATGAACGTTTATCATTTACACATGTTTAAGCCTTGGCAATTTAGACATGCAAGCGCAAGAAGAAAAACTCAATTCAGAACTTGCGAAAGCCGCGTCTAACAGCACGCGAATACTGAATTGATTTCTCTTTAATGTCTTCTTGTGCTCGAACAGACAATTTCACACAAAATTATGTCAACATGCCCGTCTTGGCAAGAATCCCAGTAAACATAGTCGGTTATGTCTTAAGTGAAAGTAAACTGTCGCAGAAAAAACGCATGTGTAATCAACACTTTCAAGGTCCAGAAAGGTACTACAGACATTGTTAAAACAGTCATGTGACTGCAGTGGTTCAACCTTAATGTTATGAAGAGACGAGAAATTTTTTTTTTTTTTTTTTGCACACAAAAAAGTAACTTTATTCAACAATCTCTTCTCTTCCTTGTCATTAACCTTGCACAGGTGAAGTAACACAGTGAAGCTTCCGTATTTACGTCCGAATGCCGGCTCAGAATTGGCCAAATCTGATCACGTGATCCGCACGACGCATGTGCGTGAGGCTGAAGCAGGAGCCGGCCAATAATGAGTCAACGTTCTGATGAAGAACCTGGAAGCGCTGGACGTAAAGAACGTATGAGAATGACACAGATGAGAAGAGATTGATGAATCAAGTTGTTATTTTTGCACACAAAAAGTATTCTCGTCTCTTCATAACATTAAGGTTGAACCACTGCAGTCACATGACTGTTTTAACGATGTCTTTAGTACCTTTCTGGACCTTGAAAGTGTTGATTATATTGCTGTCTATGGACGAGTCATATACCTCTCGGATTTCATAAAAAATCTTAATTTGTGTTCTGAAGATTAACGAAGGTCTTACGGGTGTGGAACGACATGAGGGTGAGTAATTAATGACATAATTTTCATTTTTGGGTGAACTAACCCTTTAAAGTGACAGCAGCCTAATATTCCTGCTGCTGTCTGTGTTTAATGTTAATCAAAAGAAAAGACCTCTTAAATGAATAACTTTTGTAACTTTAATAAGAATTAATCTACATTTCAAACAGTGAAGACTATGCAGTGTTATTTTACATTTGATCACTTTAGGTAGAGCACAGATAATAATCTTACTACTGTCAGATCTACCTGAACAGCACTGTTTATTACATTTGTATCTTGGTTCTATTGTGGTTCTATTGTGGTTGATTAACTGTTCTTATTTAATCTGCATTGAATAATACTTGATTTCAAATCCACTGTGATGGTGCAGAGAGCCAAAATGAGGAAAACTGTCACTGTCCAGATGTTTATGGATCTAACTGAAGAATGCTTCGTGACGTAACTGCAATTAATGAACTCTGTAGATCGATGTGAATACTGACTTCAATCAAACTATCTTAAACTGTACCTATAATGTATGACATGAGATGCTGCGTTCGTCTCTCACTGTCTGTATAATCCATGAGAGAGTCAATATCACACTGATCAACAGGCGTAGAAATACTTTACAGTAATGAGTAGACTTCAGTAAATGTTAAGTCAGTAAAGGAAGTTTCTTGTCCAAGACTTCATTTCAGCACATAACCACCCCAAAACGCTACAACTCTTCTGTACTAGAATTAGATTAGAGTAAAAATGCTAACATACCACAATCTCCCCGAAGCGCTGGAAGACGTCAAGTAGCTGCTGATAGTTGGTGGTCTTCTCCAGGTTTCCGATAAACAGCGTACGAGTGGCCTTGGGGTGAAACTCGTCGATGCGTCCGTCCAGGGGACGAAACTCGTTCTCGCTCTCCGTCTCGGGGCCGTTCCAGGCCGTGACCTCGATCAGCATCCCGAAGAAGAGCTTCCCTTTGGACACGCTGAGGGCTTTCTCCTGGTCCTCCTGCTGTCGGAAGAACACCAAACCGTAGCGCTCTTCCGACGCCCCGTGGATCTGCACCGATGTCACCTTCCCATACTTCTTAAACTCGTGAAAGAGTCCGTCTTTCAAACTCGTATCTGATGAGAGTAAAACACAGACGCTCTTAGATTAAAGTGTTATGTTTTGATCAAGAAAGAGACCCATAAAAGGACCAAGGATTGTAATATATGTGTTTAATCTTCAAACATAAGCTTTGACTGGATTTATGACAAGAGTTAGTTCACCCAAAAACTGAAAATTCTGTCATCTGTTACTCGCCCTCATGTCGTTCCAAATCTGTAAGACTTTCGTTCATCTTCGAAACACAAATGAAGACGTTTTAAATGAAATCCGTGAGATTTTTGTCTATTCACACAAAACTCTGACACTTCAAAAATGGTCATAAAGAGATGGCAAAATAAATCCATATGAATAGAGCCGTTTAATCCATGTCAGTTGTGTTTATGAAGATGAAAGAGTCTTATGGGTTTGGAATGATGACAATTTACATTTTTGGTTGAACTAACCCTGTAAACCTGTCAGAAATTCAATCAAAGCTTATGTTTGAATATCAAACGCATATATTACCATCCTTGGTCTTTTTATAGGTGTAATTAAATCCCCCTAATAACCCATATTTTGAAATTGTTCACCTTTTTTCAACTTTGATTCTGAAAATATCTGTACCCGAGAGACTCTTAAGTACTTTGGACTTTAAGGGAACAAGTTTGTCTTCATGTCCACCAATTTCCATCAGGCTAGTGATCATAATTCTTCAGATATCAAACTCTAAACATGCCTCCCTGATTAGACGAAACTATATCAGATCTTAGTGTTAGGTCACCAACAACAAATGAGCAAACTATGAATTGAACAGCAACACGCTCCGATTTGACATGGACAAAAAGCAGAATAGGTGCTCTTGAATGAAGCTCAGTCCATGTTCATCTTTCTTTAGTGTGTAATGCTGAGCATGAAGAAGCTCTACAAAGTCCCTCCAGCGGGAGTTCTTCTCTACATCAGTGTCACTGTTTCTGAACTCCCTGAAACGCCTCGAGTTTTAGGTCTTACCTTATATTATTTTTTGAACACTAAATGATTAAAAAATCCCTATACAAAATATTGAAAGTATAAATGAGCATAGACCCCTTTAAATAAGATGAAAAACACGGCCCAAGGAACGGGTGAAGCGAGCAGTAAACGGTCACCTGTGGATCGTGTCGGGAGGTTCTGGACTCTGATGCCGAAGCTCCTCCGTGGCTCGTCGGAGTCCAGCGCGAGCACAGGAGGAGCCGGAGGAGCGTGAGTGGCCGTAGACTGCACTGAGCGCGCTCGCGACCCTTCACTGGAGCTGCTGTTCGAATCACTGCTGCCAGAACACAACAGAGGAACCACATTCAGACAAACCCAAAAAACAAAAACACCCACTGACATCCAAAAATAAGAGCAATAAACAAACCCAAGGAGATTTAAAGAGAACGCCATTAGTTATGTTGGAGAAACTATAAACATTTAGCATTACTACAGTATGAGACTATTAAACATGTCTGTATTTGAACTTCCTCAACTGAACCCAACAATTAAAATCATGTTAATGTTAATTTAGAAGGAATAAGTAATTTTGGTTCTGTTTTTACACATCTTTTACAAGTGTTGACTGTATTCATCAAACTCAACCCCTCAATCATGTTATCAAATTTACGAAATTAAAAGATAACTGAGTTTGGTCTAATCTGACAGACAGCTTCATTCAGGCAGAACCTGAATTACCGAGTTACAACCCTGTTACCTAGAAAAATCTTTACATTTGATGTTTATTTAATGCTTCAAATTACCATGTTATCCACGATGCAGAAAACACAGATGGAATTACGGTATAAAATGGAACGTTACTAAATTTGGAAAATTCTGTATGAATAAATCAAAACTATGGTGATGTTGACGAGTGTGTGTGAATATTACAGACTGCTGTGTAAATCTGAAGTCTGTCTCAGTTTGCTCTTCTACACAAACTCAAGCACGTGTGACAGTCTGTATGAAATTATGATGGAAATACACTGTGTGCAGAATTATTAGGCAAGTTGATTTTCTGGTCATATTTTTTTTCCCAAGCACATTTTACCAATTCCCTAACCTAAGTCTCTGAGATCCTGACACCTTGCTCTTCTGGAGACCCCAGGTAGGTTGCAGTTCTGGTAAATGGTGGCGCTGGAGACTAAAGGGTTCCCTTTGGTTTCACACTTAATTCTTCACCTTAATTCTTAATTCTTTTACAGTTAACATGTGTCTTTTCTTTTCCACCCATTTTTGTCTGACCCTTCTGACAACAATGAGCATTTAGCTGTCCATTGGTCATGCTTTAACTTTGTAATTTCTAGTATTGCATCCTTCTCATGGACATTTAATCATTTTTGACTTTTCAGTCTGAGTTAAATCAATTTTTTTTGGCTCATTTTGCCTGTAAAAGAAAACCTGCCTAATAATTATGCACACCTGAATATGAGGCGTTTTTCATTTCCAGCCTTCATGAACAACTATATCAATTATAAATGATTAAATACAAAATTAATAGTAGTTATTATGATTGATTTGGTTTGGAATTGTTAAAATGTGCTTGAGAAAAAAAAAAAAAAAAAAAAAAAAAAATATTTAATCCTTAAACACAGAATCCAGAAAAATTTAGACAGCTAAAAACTTTGTTATTAAAATTTTACTAAATTGCTTACATTTTATGAACTCAATTGATTAGACAAATGTTTTGATGACGAAAAAAAAAATTAAAACCATTAAAATGAATTCTGAAAAATTTCATACGGCTCCTATTTTAAACTGTATTCAGACATGGCAGGATTCTGATAAGGTTGTAACAAATGTAAAATCTCATAAAACACGGTTGAAGCGCTGGTACGATACCTGCCGCTGCCAGTGCTGCTGGTGCTGCTGACCGAGTCCGAGCTTGAAGACGGGCTGCGTGAGCGAGAGCGCGGGCCCCGGCTGGGAGACACGGGCGCTCTTTTGGGCGAGTGGGCGGCTTTAGGGGTCTGTCCCGCGCTCCTCTGGGGCGACGGGTGCCGGGACTGGGAAGAGTGCGAGGACCGGCTCCGCCGATGATGGTGGTACGTCCGATCCGCGCGCCGGCCCCTGTCGTCACGGTACGGGTCACGGCGAGCGGAACTGGAAAGAGTAAAAGGGTCACGAATCCGAGACTCAAAGTGAGACTCCGATGCATCGAAGCCACCGCTAAGAGCACTAGCGGCCGGGCTGGAGCTGACCCCGGAGGCAAACATAGAACGGTCCCTGTAATAGTCTGTGTTGTAGTGCCGCGGCCTGTCGAATGTGCCGCTGCGCTCGTGGTGTCCGTAAGGACTGTGCTCGTACGCTCGCTCCCGACTGTCAGAGCTGCTGCTGTGAGAGAGACAGAAAGAGACACGACAGAAGGGGGAACATACACACTTAGATTCGAACTCGATCCATCTCAAACAGCTAATACAAGAACTCAAGTGCACCTTATCGTACAAAATCTAGTGGGCCAGGTTGGGGAGCCACAATTTAACGAAAGAAATCACAAGCACACGTCCGAGAGGCTGGTGGACTGAGCTACACTGAGGCGCTAGTGCTGAAAACGGACTTCTACACCAATCATGCAGTGTTTCTATCCGACTGTGACATTATTAAAACGGATTGAGGAGGAACGTTTACTCTGATCAACTGAATCATGCTCGCTATCTGGCTCTGAACACTGGAGGGGAAATCAGACAGAACTGAAGATCGAGAGCTGAAACAAGTATGGAGGGACAGAAGAGTTAAAAATAACAAGGCTCTAGGGTTAGTAAAGAACAGGGGTTAAGAGACAGGGTGCATGTCTAGGTTAGAGAGAGAAAGCACAGAGAGGCGTAAGGCAGGGCAATACCAACCTTTTCAGAGCAGTAACTGACCCTACATATTCCCAATACAATATAGGAGGAATTTTGTGTGAGCCAAAAACAGTGACGGCGTAAAGCGGTGCCTGGCGAAAAAGTCCCGAATCCCACTATGCAAAAAGGGTCTTCATCCAATCAAGGTCACGCCGGCCATCCGTACGCCTTCTGTACCGTTCTGAAGGTAGACTTGATGACAGTTTAACAAAAATAAAATATAGGAAAAAGTCTTTACCAAAAAACAAAAAAACTATCTTCTTCCAAGAAAAACATAGCTTTCCACTGGCGAGGAATAATCCGAACGGCGCACACAAAAAGACGACGGCTCTGCGGGACAAAAAGCAAAACAAAAAAACGAACAATTGGTAATTCCAGCGCATTACGTTCCTCCGAACGGCAGCGGTGAGACTTCAGCAAACTCTTCTACCGGCTGCGTACATCCACTCGAGATCAGGTAATCCAGTTCGATCTACACCTATACATCCAACATGAGCTTAGATCCAACATTCAGGCAGTGGGAATCTTCCCGTCACGTCTTCTGGTCTTCGAAGCTTCACGGAAATATCCAAGCGAGCGAGCGACGAGCGTTTGTGGCCCTTTCTAAGAATGATGTGCGGTGACAAGGAGGATGGAGATGATGAACCCTGACACACTTACTCCACACGGCGCTGGTGCGTTTCGCTCTTAAATCCACGGCAGTGATACACATCCACGGCTGACCATGACAGACAGTTAGCACAATGACCAAATGGGTGATGGGATAATCGTGCAAGGCAAATGAGAATTGACAAAAAGGTTTGCGATATCTCGTAACTACTTTCCCCGTTAAAAATCTTGTGTTTAATCCGTCATCGGCACATACTTCCAAAGAGCACCATCCAAGGGGTAATATCCGAGATTTGGAGAACGCCTAATATCCAAACTCACCCGTTACGTCTCCGCCAGACATCGTAATATCCAAACCGACCGGGATATTCTCCACGTGGGTAATATCCAACTCAGACGAGGGCTATGGCTCACACAGTAATCCCACATTTTGAACACACCAATCTAATCCACTCATTCTTACATGATAGACAAGGATTAATAATTCCGTGTGCAGGAAGTCAGGCCTCAGAGAATGGAGAGGGATCCCTAGAATCTGGTCTTAGCAATCAGTATTGTGTTTTACCCAACCTCAACCCCTGTATCTGACACCATAGTCCCCCTGAGGGAGCCTGTGTCCACTTACCCGTCTAGTCTGCGTTCATAGCGCCCCTCTCTGGTGTGGAGAGACACCGGAGGCCCGTACACCGGCCCCACGGTGCTCCTCGAGAACCCCGCAACCTCCCTTCCATGACTGCTAGAGGGGGTGCCGTCCTCCAGACCCCGCACGGCGCTGGGCACTGAACCCGGCTCATTGTAATCAGTGCGAAGGTCCCTGTCCCCCATTTTGTTGACGGCATTGTGCGCCTTTTGAGCACTTTTAATGTCAACGAAATCCACAAAGGCTGCCACGCCGCCCTCGGAGCCGCGCTTCCGCAGGACTTTGACGCTCTCCACCCGGCCATACCTGAGAGAGAGAGAGAGAGAGAGAGAGCAAAGCCACTGTAAATGTTACACCCATTCAGGTATCACGTGACCGTCAGCCACAGAAAACAAACGTTATTCAATTTCTGACATCCAAAAACTTAGTAAGTGAGACCTTCATAATGTTTGTTTGCTTGACAGCTGATAATGACACCCAATCATTTTTACATTATGCTCCGGCGCACGTTCACACTGCGAACGCAAAGCGATTTCACAACACTTACAGGAATTCAGTTTACTGAAGTAAAACACAGTACTTATGTGCCTGAAGTGAACTTTGTGTTTACTTCAGAACTACCGCAGAATGAACCGCAGATCCTCAATCAAGTTTCTGTTTCTTCGGACTGAATCGGTTTCGCTGTTAAACCGGCTCAGCCTGTCCGGACGCTGTTAGCAGCGAGCTAATTACCGCACACGGACACAAACACTCGCTGTTCTCCCGCTGAAAGCGCGTTTTATGCAACTTTTCGTGAGATGTTATTGTGGCGTGAACGCAAAACGTGCGTTTTCTGTGAAAAAGACCACAGATTCCACTAATTTACCAGCAAAACATTAACTAGTCACTAGTGAAGCGGCCAGCTAACTGCTTAACTTGGTCATGTTAGCGGACTGGCGGCTCATCAGAGATCGCTTCAGTTTGTTTTTATATTTTAAATCGAGTTTAGGGCTCATTGTTGGTGTTTTAACTCGTTTTCATCGGCGTTTTGTCGCTAATTTTCTGCCATCGCGGGCTGAGGCTGTTTGTGTCCGCGCGAGGCCGCGTCACTGCGCGCGCAGCTCCGCTTCTTGTGTAACTCACCGTTTAAAATGCTCCACAATCTTCTCCTCACGAACATGTTCGGGTAAATTTCCCACCCAGAGGTGTCTGGTTTCCCGAACCATCCTGCGTCGACCGTGTCCCGTTCATGCACATATGCGCTTTCGCGTCGTTTAATCTCTGACCGTGAGGTAAAATCCACTGCTAGCTCGTGTGAGGAAAAAGATCTCGCGGCCGTGCACGTGCACGAGCGGGAGCGCGCGAAGGAGCCCTCGATGACGAGCACCGCAACCCTGCGCGCCCCCGTCACTATGCGACATCTAAGCAAATGTCACGATGTCATGAATGATGCCACAGCATAATATTTCACACCACATACTGAATATTTTATTTAATATTTCAGTAAATCACAGTGACAGTGAGATCATCAGCATATAAAGCAGTCAAGCAGGAGATGGCATATATTAGTAGTTTATTTGTAGTCAGCTTCCTATTACAATGGAAATAACAATGAAAATGGGATTTTGGTGTTGCTGCTGTTGAATAAATATCTTTGGTGCTTTGCATTTTGTGCATATTACAAAAAAGAGTGCAAAAGACTACATTACGCTTGATATGCCTGATTCAGTAATGGACAAAAGATATTTCACATAGAAAACAGCTATTATAAATTGTAATAATATTTCACTGTTTTTACTGTATTTTTGATCAAATAAATGCAGCTGTGGTGAGCAGAAGAGACTCTTTCAGAAAAAAACTTTTGATATAATCGGTGGAATGTTAAAAGAAAAGAAACCAAGTAAAAGCAATGGTCCCAATGTTGTATTTCTGCTGCATCAGTTTCCAATACAATCGGTGGGTCATCATCGTCACAGTGAAGAGCAGGTTTAGTGCGCCGCGCTCTGGATCAGCGACACGTGACACGGTTTGCACAGAATCTGCCCGTCCAGCGGGTGGCAGCCGTGCTCGTTGGGCTCCGGAGACAGAAGCACACGGCACACCTGAGAGAGACGAGCAGAGAGAGAGAGCCTTCTGAAGTGCATACTGATGTTGCAAAGCATCATGGGTTTTGTGCCATTTTTTGTGAAGCTTACGGTCATTCATCACACTGGAAATGATTGCACTGCATATTAGTGACGTTCTCAGAACTTTAGCTAATGTTCTGGCAAGGTTCTTTCAATGTTATGAACAAACATTCTTCCACTAATGTTAAAAGAACATTTGTTCAAAGTTATCTGGTCTTAGTTAATGCGACCACTGAATATAATCACTTAATAATGCTCTCAAAATTAGCACAAGAACATTAATTATACATTGTTCACAGAACGCTTTAGTTGGTCGTTCGTCTAACGTATTTCAAATGTTTCAGAACGTTCAGAGAACATTCAAAAGTAACTCACATAATGTTTGCAAAAATGGAATGTTTCTTAACGTTCACACAACCAAGAAAAAAATGACGTTTAAGAAATAACGTTTTCAATCATTTATGGGAACATTAGCAAAACATTCTTATTTGTCAGCTGGGTCATCTTGGTATTTTGTGCATTAAAAATCCCTACATACTGTGTACAATAAACAAACAACAAACGCACACACACACACACACACACACACACACACCTCACAGCGGTAACAGTCCTCGTGGTACGAGTGACCCAAACACTCCACAGTGAAGCTGTCCGTTCCGTCCTCGCGCGGGATGATCAGCTCTGCACACACGCGGCACTGCGGTGCGTATTTCCTGCAGAGAAGCTCGTGTTTAGTGCATGTTCTTCTCTCTCACTCAACATCAACACTAGCTGTGAGTTTAACTGATGCGCAAAATTGGAATTAGACATTTGTGAATAAAGCAGCGTTTCCATCCCATGTGTTCAAGAGAACAAAATGGCCACTTCATGGGAAATTGCTGCAAAATATCAGTCTTTTTCCCTCCTTGGTCTCAGAGTGATAAACACAATAAACGCTGTCATGTGATCTTGCATTCGGACGCTGGTGTTTGGGAACACAATCGTGTGAGACGCTTCTGGAGGGAATTAAACCAAATCATTCTGATGACAGACTTTGACTCGGGCGTTTCAGAACCACCAAACCAGCATTTGAGATGCTGCGATGTGATTGGTCCACTGGTTATTCCAGTTATCCAATCACAGCCTCTGCTGAGGAAAAGTCACATGAGGGTTTTGAGGGAGTTATTCAGTAAATGTGATTGAGCCTCAATTGAGCACATACGTTTTTTTATGTCCATCTTGGAGTTTCTATTCAGCATTTTTTCTATGCAATATCTCAAACTTCTCACATAAATATGTGGATGAGGTGAGTTTGTACCTGTAGTAGTCCTGTAGGCAGTAAACCTCACCCACTTCCCCCTGCGCAAACCGCTGCTCTCCGATTGGCTGTCTGCACGTCGTACACACGAAACAGGGCGGGTGATAGGCTCGTTCCAGCGCTCGGATCACATGGTCTTTGATGACGTCACCACACGCCCAGCACGGCTCCAGACTGGCCTGTCAGACACATCGTCAAAACTTGATAACTATAATGTGTGTTATACAATATTCTCTTCTCTGATGACGAGGGCGGGGCAACCTGTCACTCACATGAGATCCACCAATAGCAAACCACAAACATCCAATCAGTTCCCCACGGACAAAATCAAGCCCCGCCCTACATTTGTTCTTGTTCCAGAAGCCGTTTCATTTGGATATACGGCACAATAAGGGAAAAAATCCAGTGATTCTAAAGATTCACATTCTTTGATAACAGTACCTGGTAACAGTCCTCACACAGAGGGATCCCAGATTTATTGTAGTAGAGTTTGGCTGCCAGAGGCGCGTGGCACTGCCGGCACTGGAAACACGCGGCGTGGTACGTCCGGTTCAGAGCGTCGATGGCGGGTTCGGACAACGGCACCAGCTTACGACAGAATCCACACACATCTGAGGCACACAGAGAGCAGGTCTAAATGACTATCCTCTCAAAGGATTCGTCCTGTTATCACCAGGTTTCTCACCGGTGCAGTGCGGTCCAGCTGAAGGCTCGTTCACGATCCCTCCAGCAGAGGGCGCCGATCTCACCGCTGCTCCACCAACAGCGCTCTCCTGCCAGAAGAGCAACAGCAGTGTCATTTACACTCACTCTTACACATACAAGGAATTGTCTTGGTGACAGAAGCTTCCACAGTACAGACAGAATGACAGATAATAAAACAGAACAGAATAAGTGATTAGAAAATGAAACTATATAAAAATGACAATATACAAAATAGACAATATATGTATGTACAGATATGTTATACACAAATGCAGGAAACTTAAATAAGATGTACGTTGTGCTAAATAAAGACTGCGCTCATCCTGGGAAACAAACTGACCTCTGCAGGGGCGTCTGGTGGTCCGGGCTCAGGGTCGCAGGGGTCATGTGGAGGAGGCGGGAGGGGGAGGTCATCAGGGTAACTGCTTACCACCGCTAACAGATCAAGAATCAATGAGCAAATCATCTTTACTAACCCACGATAAACACACACCCAATGTATAAAGCGATATGTACTCTACAGCAAATCTCAACTGCAAGATTGTTTATATTATCGCAAAAAAAAAACTATATTATCGCCCAGGCCTAACCTGCTAATGTGACTATAAACATTAACATGATTTCCTGTAAAGCTGCTTTGAAACTATGCATATTGTAAAACGCGAGCGTCTTCTCACCATCTGGAGCGCGTGTGCTGTCCCGTCTGCAGGGGGCGGCAGTGGGCTGGGCATAGAGCGGGCTGGCGGGTGTGGACGGGCCGGTCCGTCCGTCCTGTGACGAAGAGCTCCGGCGCCGTGGGCTGCTGTGGACGTGAGCCGTCGGGGTGACGGTCGCCCTGAACGGAGACGCCAGAGTGATGAAGACAGACGACACCATCCTCTTCTGAGGGGCCGCAGACGCCATGATGCTGGAACAGAGCAAACGAGTCATATCAAACCAACGAAGTGCTGTGGGAGAGATTTCTGTCAATGCTATTTCAACATTGAAGCAACAATTGACATTATTTCACACTGAATATTTTTTAAATAAAATCTCACATTGAGCTACTGAACACTTTTGCACATATAAAGGCATCTTTACACAGGCTGCTCTGTGCCTGCTCAAAATTCAGTGTAAATGCCGGATAAAAGTCAGAACTAATTATACCTGCTCTGACCCACTTCAGCCCCTCGTATCAAAGCGAACAGTTGTAATGCTGTATAAATGCATTTATGCACCTCTGAGCAGCATTAAACAGCACTTAAATGTCACTTCAGAAGCACTTCTGTGCCACCATTACAGTGTAAACTTGGCATAAGATATTAACTAAATAAATAAAATAATACACAAACCACATACATAAACTTAATAGCTATATAACCCACATAGACTAACCAAACTACATAAAGATAAACTATGTGAATTAAACAAATTATATAAATTACTAAACACTTTTACACATAAAATTAATATGTAAACTACAAAAAATAAACTACACAAACAACATAAACTTAAGCTATATAACCTATATAAACTATACAAACTATATAAAATTAACTATAAACTATCTAAACTGCATAAACAAACTATACAAACACTATGAATTAAACAAATTACATAAATTGTGCCAGAAGACCAAGGTGGAGCCGGAGGGAAGGCGGAGCCTGACGGAGCCAAAGGAGTGGAGAGACGGAGCACAGGAGACACAGGAGACTCTGAGCTGGGCGGAACCAGTGGGGACGGAAGAAACAGGGAAATTACCTCCTCCAATTCCTCTAAATAATTTTCAGAGGCCAGGCACAACTCATCCACAGCAGCGGGGTGTGGACGGGGCTTCCCTCCATGCCCTCGAACTCCACAAGCAACTCCACAGGAATGGACGATGTAGTCGCCTCACGCACCTGGTCAGACGGTCCGTTGGGCTCGGGCTCCGGGGGAATTATGTCTCAGGCGTTGGCTCTGGCGCGTTCTCCGTGGCGGGCTTGGGCTCAGTGTCTGTGGTGGGCTCAGGCATGGAGAGCAGTGTGGACGACTGGCTGGGCTCTGGGACTGGAGCGGAGCTGGTGAAGACTTCCTCAGCGGGGCAGATGGTGAACAGGGATCTGCAAGTTCACCAGCACCCACTCCAAACTCCAGACCCACACTGGGCAGGCGTGCTTTTACTTCCGCATTGAGACTGGTATGATAGAAGACGCACAGACGGTGATCCGGAAAGTAAGTGAAGCACGCCAGTTGTAAAAATCCACTGGTGTGGACCTCGAGGGATTGCCCCTGCTCCAGGCAGAGAAGCTGGGCTGCCTGTAAGTGCATTTCTTTTTTACTGGCTATGAGGGTCCGTTGTTCAGTCATGGAGTGGCTGTATTGAAGCGCTCAGGAGATAACAGGAGTAATTATACAAACAACCACATAAACATAAGGGCTTAAATACTAACAGAGTAATCAAAGATAAAATGGAACAGGTGTGGGTACTAATCAACAAACTAGGGAACTAACTAGGAACTCAGGCAAACAGGAACAGAACAAACAGAATGAAAACAAAACTAAAACAGAACGTACATGTTACAACTAAGAATTAAGCAAATTATATGAACTATCCAAACTACATGCAACATAAACTATATACAATTACTGAACACTTAGAATTATTATGTAATATTACACACAAATAAAAAGTAAGCACCAAATAAAAATCTGCATGAAAGTGAATAAGGCATGTTACTAGGCGTGTCCATGTCTTCAATACCAAAGATCACTCATGAATGTGTCGAGCGACGCTGTTTTAGGTGGAATGTGCGTTCCTCGAACGCTCTCTCTCGTATTGCAGTGATATAAAGTTCACATACAGAATTAATCAGAAAACACACACGTTCAGTGTGTCGGACGCGTCACAGACTCTCACCTGCGCTGGAGCTTCAGGAGAACAGTATACATGAACGAGCTGAAGAGCGACACACATGACTGAATGACAGATGAAGAACTTCAGAACTTCAGCTCACACTGACACACAAACACATCTATTAATATGGTGAATCTCTGTTTCTTTTCTGTCCAGCTGTTGAGAAATCACTGAGTTTGAGTCTGATAGAGTCTCTTTTCTTTCTCAAACGTACCTGAACAGCAGATCAAACTCTTCCACTATGTCGTTCCTCTTTCCTTGCGATGTGCAGCGCTGTAGTGAATCAAACACAGACAGAGAGAGAGAGAGAGAGAAAGAGAGTTGTAGCAGTAAGGATCGTATCTGCACGAGGACACGCCTTTTCCTCCCTCATTCCCTCCCTCCTGTCTCTCTCTCTCTGCCTGTCTGTCTCTCAGATCAGTAGAGGTGAAGAGCTAAACAGTTACTGACTCACAAAGAGCAGTAAAATGCATGACACACACACACACACACAGTTTTCTCTGCTTTATCACACAGAGGCAACAGGATGTGACTGTACTTGCCTTTTCCAGCTAAGCTCCCCGTCTGTCCGTCTGTCCGTCTGTCTCTCTCATTGTTCTGTCAGTGTTATTTTCTCTACCTCCCTCAGTGTGTCTGCCCTCTTTTCTCTTCCCATCCCCCACTTCACTCGTTTCTCAATCTCTCCCGCATTAAACTCACCAGACTTCACAGTGAAAACGACATCAAACAAATGAACTACATTAATTATTCAAATCATATGAACTAAACAAATTATACACTATACACACTATATAAGCCACACAAACTACAATCTATACAAACTCAAACTATATAAACTGTATGAACTAAAATTATTACAAAAACTAAACTACATGCAACTTACACTATATAAACTATGAACAACTACATAAACTATACAATCTATATGAACAACATAAACTATATAAATGGTATGAACTATATGAACTAAAATTATAAACTATACTCAAATTGTACTCAACTATTTTCAAACTACAAACAAACTATATAAAATATTCAACATAATGTATTAAACAAATGACATAAACTATACAAACTACATTCTATATAAACTGTATAAAAATGATATAAACTTGTATGTGAATAAAACAAGTTACATAGACTATGCAAACTATATAAACTTAAACTATATAAAATATGCAAACTTTATAATCTATACAAACTATGTGAACAATGTAAACTACATAACATCATGAATAAACTACACAGACTATATGCAGGGAATTTGAGTAGACAGCAGTGAAGTCTGAGTGGGATTGTGGGATTGTGTGAGTTGAACCTCGACAGCACAAGAAGAACCTCCATCATGCTGGAATCTGGAGGGGAGGAGCTTAAGAAAACACACAGAAGAGAGAGGGGGAGGGTCTGTGGAATGCATCAGTGATGTCACTGCTGCAGGAGGGAGCATGCTCAGCGATGACATCATCCTCCTCACACAAGCTCCGCCCACAAGACATCAGGCCTGCAGAAAGTCCAGATGAGGAACATCTGAGCAGAAACAGAGAAGAACAGTGCCCATACCTCGCTTTGACATTTCATTATCTAATATAACGACAATCACACGTTTACGCGAGTGTCTGTGAGGTCATATAGACTTATGAGGGCTGATGTAGTTTTTGAAATGGTACTTGAAAGGTTGTTGGTTCAAACCCTGAGTCGTGAATCATGATCTGCCACCATTGAGCAAGACGTTTAACCCGTTTAGTCAGCGATTAACCGGAATTTATCTGCACTGGTATACCACGTCTATCAGATAAGAATGCTCTCTGAGGTAAAAGTACAAACACCAAAACAAATGATTCAATTATTTAGATTCCTTCATTTCCTGTTGTAGATTAACTCATACACCACCAAACTATCCTAACTATTCATGAAGGCTCCAGTATGCACTGTGAACAGCACGTGACCTCGTAAATCGCGTCCACTGTGCGGTAAGCAATCGTTTCGATCTGAACGCAGCAAAAGGCGTTGTTTTTGTTTTTTCAGATCTGCGGATGATGGTTAATTAGTGTTTCACGACTAAAATAGAAGAGAAAAGTTAGAGAGTGAGTGAACTTCAACATCTCGAAGACGATGAACATCACGGAGAGAGACGCGCGTTTACAGCTGCAGTGACTCAATGCAGCGCCACCTGCTGGAGAAACAGCGGAGAGCTTCAAACAGCAGCAGCGGAGAACTATAAAAGAACCTCAGAAGTAACACAGAACCTCAGAACCACGAGAGAACTGCAGAGGACACGATGAGAGGCGAGTGGATTTGACTATCAGTGCGCTGGAAACACCAGTCACGTGATTCAACAAGTTTTACCTCAGAGCAGAACGGTGGCGGGATTTGGGAAGCCATCTATATTTTGATCCGTTTATTACTAGAAAATAAACATTGTAGATCATAAACATAAGTATAATGCCTAAAAGTTTCTTTTGTCATATTTTACCGGTATTTTAACACTGGAACTGGGCAGCTGCTGGGCTTCGTGAGGAACTGCAGGGCAGACTTGAGATTTGATGAAAATATATAAATGAAACCATAAAAATGCAAAATTACAACAAATGAACAATTTTATATTAAAACCAATTAAAATAAAAACAATTACTAAAAAGATGTTATACTTTATGTTTAGCTGCATGTCACGTGACCATTAACCGACATCAGAAACATGCACGTGCGAATGTGTCGACAAATGATTGAAATATTCACTTAAACTCTCAAGGGGATGTAAGTATTTTAGATTAAAAAAAAAAAGGTTCGGATGAGAAAACATTTGCAAATTCTGACCTCAGAGCTCAAGATAGACATGAACTGAAGTCTGGTGTAGTTATTTGTGTTCTGAAGCTGCACTAATAATCACAGACACACTGAAGTCAGTCAGTAAAAACTTTAATCAACTGCATAATAAAAATACAAAGAGTCTTTACAGTTATATCGGAGATAAGACACACTGGTGAGGTAAAACCCATGATCTTCTTCAACTGCATTAAGAGTCATTTCAAGCTGAAGCATCTGGATGAATCTGTATGTGATGAAGCACAAGCGTTCAGAGGATCCTCCAGCATCATTCACTCACACACACACACACACACACACAGCTCAGTGCGTGTAGAGCAGTGCTCGCTGTCTCAGGACGTCCCATATGAGCATACTGAGAACCGTATGAGGAGCCAGACGCACAAACACCGGAGTCATTCCTTTATACAGACCCACAATCCCTTCAGTAGCGCAAACCTTCATCAGACAGTCCACAAACCCGCAATACAGACGGCCCTGAGACGCACAGAGAGACACAGCTGGGTGCATTTGATTTTAATGTAGATGTAAATTCGTATTTAATATAATCTTTAATGTCTTTTGTGTTCTTTTTATTTCTGCAATGTTATACATAAAACAGTCATTTCAGTAGATGATTGTGACAGTTTCACCTGCTTGGTAAACAATGTTTGTGTGTGTGTGTGTTTTACCCTTTTAAACTCATCCACTGGTTGGTTGTATAGTCGTGTGCTGATGACATCAAACGGCGTCATGGTGATCGTCACGGCGACTCCGCTGATCATGGCGGCGATGAGAGCGGTGAGGCAGCTGTGAGGACTGAACCACTGCAGACACACATTCAGACACTAAACCAGTCTTACTAGTTTACTTTACCTACTTACAGTTAGGGACAAGTTTTTTTTAAAGCAAAAGTCTCTGTGTTAATGAGCAGCTGAATTATGTACATATGTAGATGTGTGTGTGCTGACCTGTGCGCGTGTGACCCAGTCTTTAGCCGAGCTGAACGTGGCCAGTTGAGCCGCTGACCCCACCGTGACCCTCGGCACGGCCCCATTCACCCCCCGCCACAGACCCGTCACTCCCTCACGGCGGTAGATGGACAGGAACGCGCTCGACACGCCCTGAAGAACACCGACACGCCAACCGTTAGAAAAGAATCGCACAAACTAATATAGTCAACTATACTCAAACTCATATAAACTCAAACATGGTAAAAAAAAAACAAAAAAACTCATAAATATACTCAAACTCATAATATCAAATACACTCAGATATATTCATATATACACAAACTCATTTTACTCATGAACTCAAATATACTCAAATAAATTCAAATTTGAACAAATAAATTTATATAAACTCATATACTCAAATAAACTCATATTATAGTCATATAAACTTAAATATACTCAAACTCATATAAACAAATTTACTCATATATACACAAATAAACTCAAATATACCTAAATATATTTAAACAAACTCAAATAACCTAAAACATTTTTAAATATACACAAATATATTCAAATAAACTCAAATAAACAAACTAACTCAAATATATGTAATTAAACTAAAATATATTTACAATATATTCAAATAAAAAAAATAAAATATACTCAAAAATATTCAAATATACACAAACAAACAAATATACATCAAAATACATATATTATCAATTATATGGTTGCAGACACGTTATAAGTCAATATTAAATTAATGAAAATAAACGAAGGGACTTCCTGTGGAGCCGCAGATGAAGTATTTCTCCACAGATGTTTTAAACTGAGCGTCAGATATCAGCGATGATCAGAATCATCAACCCATGATGATGTCACACTGACGATGGCGTCTCATCTGTGATTGAGTCAGAGTTCAGCTGTATCATGTGATGCTGTGTCCACACGCCTCTGTGTGCTGGACTCTGATTGGCTGCCAGTGCAGAACAGCGAGATGTGTGTTGACACACACACACACACACACACACACACACTCCGGTCAGGTCACATATTTTGGGTGGTTGACGGAAAACAAGACTGAATTAGACGCGAGTCACATGACTGGTTCCACACATCTCTGTACCTGATGGTTGTGCTGGTGTCCTACAGCGATGGCCGCCACCGTCTGCGCCTGCAGCTGTGTCTTCACCTGCACAAATTCAAACAAGAGTGTGACATTCACAGGAAACGCATCACACACTAATCACAGCCGCACTGTAACACACTGACTCTGAGTCTGTTGTAAAATACTCATCTTTAACTTCCTCTGCTGTTTTGATATTTGAGCCCGTCTCTGGCTGTCTTACTGTCAACACTTTGTGTGAGTGTGTGTGTGAGTGAGTGTGTGTGTGTGTTTGACCCTGTCTATGTGTGCAGCGCTGCAGTGATTAATGCAGCAGCAAACGACAACAGCTCGAGTTACTGCTTCAGATTGTTCCTGAAAATGAGTCGGCTAAAGACGGAAAACAACCACAAATACGGGAAATGCTGCAATTCTGCATATTTAAAGCTTGCATTCTTTTGATTCAGCTAAAAGGTCACGCCGTGATGTGTCAATCTTCTATTAGTCACATGGCTTCAGAAGATAGGAATCCACAGACAGAGTTCGCCCAACTGAAACTCTGGAATGCAGTGAAATTCGCATACGTTGCATTTCCAGTCTCCTGCATTCACATGCATATCAATGGAAGTCAAGGGACCAGGAGTGTGACGTGCATGAAAGTTTGTTTCCAGCACGGAATAAAAAGGTTTACGTCTCATACAGACTTTTTTCTCAGAATTTTTAAATATAAATTCGCAATTACAAGATAAAAAGTTTTTAAATTGTGACTTTTTATCTCACAATTAAACTTTAAATCAGACTTTTTTCTTGCAATTCTAAGTGTATAACTCACAATTCTGAGAAAAAAGTCAGAATCAAGAGACAAAAAGTTGCAATCACCTTTTTATTCCATGACGGAAACACAATGACAAACTCAGTCTGCTGACACCACCGATTATGACACTAGCTACATTTCCGTCCAAAGTTGTGCATTTAACTTGTGCGCAAAATTGGAATATGACATAAAACATTTGTGAATAAAGCAGTGTTTCCATCCCATGTGTTCAAGAGAACAAAACTGTCACTTTCTGTGAAACTGGCACAAAACATCAGTAATAAATAAGCATGTGTAAAAAGGTATTATGTTTTATTAAGCAAGCCTGCAACCATCTCGATCATTGATGGAAAAGACCATTTACAGCAAATACAGGCAATTTACCACAGGAAAAATATAGTTTTTAAAGCTTTTAAACAGTTATCAAGGTTAAGCAAAAAACCTAGGACTAGTTCGCCAAAGTTGGATTGTGAAATAATCTCCAATATTTAACGAATGAAAATTGTGTGATACACGATCCTCTACGCACGTGAAAAACGCAAAGGTGCCCCTGGGGGCCGTTTTCTTTCTAATTTCTCACAGGCCTCTAGAACCGTGAGTCAAACAGGCCCAGCGAGTTTCGTTCCGATCGGCCTCCGTTAACCTTGTCTAATAGGTGCTCAAATTTAATTGGCCGATGGCGGACATGTTTTATGAGATACGTCAATGTCCTCAGAGACAGTCATGGCACCTCGGACGAAGACACTGCATGCCAATTTTCAAGTCGATCGGACTAACGGTGAAGTAGTTATAGCCTTTTTCTTGTTTTTTTTCCTGTTATAGCGCCACCAAGTGGCCAGTTGTTGTGTCAATTTTTACGCGACCACAGAATGAGCTCTTACATAGGTGTGCTGAGAAAATATCTCATTCTGTTCACAAGTTACAGCCATTTTAGTAAAAGTGGCCAAACCAACATTTGAGATGCTGCGATGCGATTGGTCCGCTGGTTAGTCAAGTTATCCAATCACAGCCTCTGCTTTCGCAATTGAGCGCTATCCCAAAATGGGCATAAAAACAGGTGGATGGAAACATAGCTAGTGATCAGAAGCGAGAAATCACCACCACCAGTACAGATGCTCAGCAAGTCTTTTACCAGATATGCGGGCGAGGCGATGAACGCCCCCAGAGCTCCTGCCGCGGCCCCTGCGATCAGACTCCCTCCCGGGGCGTCCGTGAGCCCCGAGGCCTGCGTGTAGGAGTAGAACCCGAGCCGCACCCCGTTCATCAGGCCCTGGTACAGCAGCGCCGCCGTCAGCCCCTTCTGCAGGCCTCGGACGCCGTCCGTGCTGCCCACCACCCAGAGCGCCTGCAGGACCCCGCGGTAGTGCCGCTGGTAGGAGCCGCGGGCCCTCAGCTCGCCCTGCAGCTGCAGTCGGGTCTTCACCACCTCCAGCGGGTTGGTGAACACGCACGCCCCGCAGCACGCCAGCGCGCCCAGGGTGAAGTCCAGCGGGAGCCACAGGGCCCCAGGGGCGTGCGCGGGGCCGGGCGACGCTCGGGCGACGGGCGCGATGGAGGGCTGCGGGGTCAATGGTGAGTTTATGAATCGCATGACAGGCATGTCAGGAAACACACGTCATCCACTGTAGATCCTGCTGGTGTGTGTTATCTCATGGAATTCACGTATATAACATTATACTGTATTATCATGTTTCAACACTGCAGAAATGTGTCCAGTTTGTGAATCCACTCATGAAGTCCAGGATTCAAATCTGCAACAGTTCAAAAGTTACTGGTCATTGATTTACTGGTTGATTTATCCACAACAAATAAATTTCCATTTAAAAAAGAAAATTTACATGAGTCATCCTCTAACAACACTGGTAAACATACTGACATGGAAAGAATGTTATGCAGCATAATATTTACTTAGGTTTATGACATACGATTTGCATATTCAGGAAATCGTCGAAGTTTTAATCCTCCATGTGTTTAATATACGCTATATACAAACAATTCAACTGCGCGATAAACTTTACGTGACAATTTTCTCAGTATTAACGCGTGTCTTACCGAGTCTGATGGCTTTTCTGTTTGTGATTCACACACTCGTAAACACGAAGCGCTTCAGTGGCCGCCCCGCCCACGCCTCCTGCCCGACCAATCACCGCGCAGCTTCTCCGCCACCTCACAGCCTCCCCAGCGGACAGCCAATCGTGTCGGAGCACCACAGACTGAATTCAAATGGGTTAAAGGTGAATGATGCGGGTGAAATCCTGACTAAAGTCCCGCTGCGGATCTTTAACTCGCATTCTTGCGTCAAATCCAGAACAAAAAATGGGTATAAATTTCTGCAGTTACACACACAAACGCATATATGTAAGTACATTTGGTAACACTTTATTTTACAGTGTCCTTGTTACATATGTTACATGTACTTACCATAGTAATTATGCATAATTACATGCAGCTAACCCTTAATCCTACCCTAACTCTATAGTAAGTACGTTGTTAATTAATATTACTTAGTACTTAAATATATAATTACACTGTAACAATGACACCTTAAAATAAAGTGTAACCGTACATTATTAAAATTCACTAAACTGAGAGGAATGTATTAAATAATACCAAAAATAAATACTCTCTGTGAATGTCAGGTTTCAACGGTTTCAGCTGAAGTCAATTAAAATAAAATAAAAGCTGAAAGTGTAGTTTTTAAACATATAAACTTAAAATACAATAATAATGACATTCAAAATCTAGTGTGTAGAACTAAATTGAGACGATATTTGAGGAGCAGACGTCACACGTGACCGCACGGCTTTATTCCGTTATAGTAAAGATCGTAAAAACGCACTCAATATATCAGAGAATTAAGACATGGAGAACTTTCTTTATTTCCGTTTACAATCCACGGTCTCATTCCCTCAACAGCACTATCGCACACACACACGTTTAATGTAAACAATGCAGGCTGAAAGAGCGGTAAAAAAGGTCCATTTCATCGGTTCGTCCTACAATCGTGTTTCCTTCAGTCAGATCAGCGTTTCTGAGGGTGAAATGCGACAGAAACAATAAAACATTCCCTTCTAGATTTCTCTCTCACTCACACACGCACGCGCACACACACACACTTGCAGAGCACATAGCAAAAACATCATTCATTCACTCATAAATTGAAACAACAACTATGTTTGAGTGTCCTTTATATGTGTTGAGCTGTATTTTAAGGTAAATTAGTGTAAGGGCAGCAGTCGTTCCCGTCCGTGTCGCGCCGGCTCGCGTTCCTCCATTACCTCTTCGCGCGGACGAAGTACAAGGCGTTGGTTTTGGGGTAATATTTGACGTTCTGCTTTTTGTCCATGAGGCCGCCGAAGATGATGAGCTCTCCGCGCCCCTGAACCACCGTGTGCAGGCTGGTCTCCGGCGGTCCCGTGACGGCGCTGGGCGCACCGCCGCTCCCGTACACCTTCCACGACACCACACCGTCCGACTTGGCACGAGAAATGTCCAGCAGGTACATCTGCATGGGTTTGCAGTTGAGCGACTGGTACAGCGGCTTGCCCACGTTCAGGCTCTGCGGCGGGTGGTGGCCGAGCCGGCGCGCGATCGGCGGGATGGAGTGTCCGTCGGCCGCTGCGGCTTGCGGCGGGCTGGAGGAAGCAGGAGGGGTACTGCCAGACGCGGGAGCGGCAGGCTGGGACTGCGAGGATGAGGATGGCAGCGATGACGAGGCTTTGACGGCCTCCAGACCTCGGCGCAGAGCGGCGGGAGAAACGGCGCCCGGAGGGGTGCGCGGCGACACGGCCTGCGGAGGCGTGTGCAGCCCGTTGGAGCTGAGCGGATCGGCGTCCCAGCTGTAGTCTGTGGGTGCGTGTGGCCGCGTGGGCGGGGACGCCGCCTGGACGGGGCTGGTGCGGGGGGACGGCGACGAGCCGTTGAGCAGCGGCGGGCTGTCGGGACCTCGCGAGGGCGACTGCTGCTGCGAAGACGACGGACTGCCGTCCCGCGCTCGAGCCGACGCTCTCGGTCGCAGTGTTCCCCAGCGACCGTTCACACAGGGCGCCTCCTCGACCGCGCCCAGCACCATGCCTGCCGCGCCGCTGCGCACCGGAGACTGCGAGCGCAGAGAGGGCGGGTCTGGGCCCAGAGGGGCGGGTGTAGAGCTGATGGGGGACGGACGAGAGTTGAGACTCGGGCTGAGAGGAGCTCGACCCGACGGCGCCTGAGAGAAAACCACCACACACTGACCCACCTGAGAGAGAGAGAGAGAGAGAGAGATCAATTGTGAAGATCTTGTAAAGATTGAAGATGGTGTTTTAAACCTAGAACTAAATTTACTAAATTTCTGTCCATTCATTGGGTGTTGAAAATGGGGCGTGGCACTCAAAAATGGAGGCGGCTCTGAATGTAAACTTGCAGTGGATTGTAAGAAAGGGGCGGAGTTTAAGCGGAAGAGATGATTGGAGAAGTCAGTCATTTCACTGGAAGATTCGGTTATGACATTTTGATTAAAATCACCAGATTAAAAATGAAACACATGGACGAATCCTTCACGACAAGATCAAGTGGAAATGATTGAATTACAAGTCAATTCAACAGTCAAACAGAGAAACTTTATAGTCCGACACTAGTTCTGCAACAGACACAATTACATCATTAATTCTGATGTCCAATTATTCCCTGATATAAGAGTAAATTGTTTCTCTATGAACTCTGTTAAAGGGTTAGTTCACCCCAAAATGAAATTTCTGTCATTAATTCCTCTCCCTCATGTCGTTCCACACCCGTAAGACCTTCGTTCATCTTCAGAACACAAATTAAGATATTTTTGATGAAATCCGAGAGGTATATGACTCATCCATAGACAGCAATATAATTAAGGTCCAGAAAGGTACTAAAGACATTGTTAAAACAGTCATGTGACTGCAGTGGTTCAACCTTAATGTTATGAAGAGACGAGAATACTTTCTGTGTGCAAAAACAAAACAAAAATAACCACTTTATTTAACATTTTTCCCTCTTCCCTGTCAGTCTGTTATGCAGCTGGCGCAGTGCTGCGTTTCCATGTTTATGTCAGAACGCCGACTCATTATTGGCCGGCTCCAATGTCAGTATAACACTCATGCCTCGTGCTGCTCACGTGATCAGCTTCGGCCAATACTGAGCCGGCGTTCAGACGTAGAACCTGGAAGCTGCAACAACAATAGCGTAGCAGAATGACAGGGGAGAAATGAACTTGTTGAATAAAGTCGTTATTTTTGCTTTGCTTTTGCACACAAAAAGTATTCTGGTCTCTTCATAACATTAAGGTTGAACCACTGCAGTCACATGACTGTTTTAACGATGTCTTTAGTACCTTTCTGGACATTGAAAGTGTTGATTATATTGCTGTCTATGGACGAGTCATATTCCTCTCAGATTTCATCAAAAATATCTTCATTTGTGTTCAGAAGATGAACGAAGGTCTTACGGGTGTGGAACGACATGAGGGGGAGTAATTAATGACAGAAATTTCATTTTTGGCTGAACTAACCCTTTAAGACAAGTAACAGTCATCAAAACAGCTGGTTAATGGATGAATCAGAGAATTCTGTGAAATAAAAATCATCTTCCATTTTATAGAAAACTGTTTATCAATTAATCAATAAATAAGATTAAAAAAAACATACAAATCAAATTCAAATCTATTATTGTTTGTTCATAGGGATGCATCAATATTAAAATGATGGCAGATATAATAAGCTGATTGATAATCAATAAATGCCCAATATTATTAAAATGATAATTTTGTCTAAATAAATGAAATAAAACAATAAAAATCAATCTTTTTTATATGCTAAAATTAAATAAATGTAGGCATCACAACATTATAATGAACTGCATGATTAATCATTTTAAGATCTAAACAGAGAAATTATTAGTGTAAATTAACTATTAAATATAATCGATGTGGTATAACACCAGTAGCATCGATGAGTGAATAAATTTAAATCATATTTGCATACGCATTCCATCTGCTTCCTCAAACTCAGGAAGTCTCGCTCACCTTGCAGGCCGGATGACACCAGAGCTCCGGCGCGCCGTGATCCTCGTTCTCCACCCGCAGCTGCTGCCACGTCCAGCTGGAGGCGCTCATGTGCAGCAGCCAGGCGTCCTTCAGCAGCTGCACACACACACGTTATACTAGTAGAGCTCTGCCTTCAAAAGAACACTTATAAATCTCTGGTTATATGTCAACAAATATTGGATTCAATCTTTTTATCAACTTTTTGACGTGGAACACTGATGCAGGTCGATCTCACGCTCATTAAACAGCAGATACTCACAGCGTTGGGCCCGCCGCAGCCGCCCAGAATCAGCAGCGTCTCGCTGTCGATCACGATCTGAGGGCGACACAGTGAGCGCATCAAACTCAGAGGCATCATGGGAAGCGGCGGAGAGACTGAAGAGTGCGAGTTACCTGAGACTGGCCTCCGCGTGGGTGAGGAGACGGGCCGCTGACGGCGGTTTGGACCAGGACCACTGCTCCAGATCCAGAAGCCACACCTCGTTACTCCTGAGACACAAACACACATCATGAAGCACGTGTCCGTCAGCTGACGGCGGCGCTCAGAGCGTCATACGTACATCTGCCGCGCGCCCAGAGAGCCTCCGAACACCACCATGGTGCTGCCGATCACCGAGGACGAGTGGCCTGCCATGGGCGGCGGCCCGTGAGTCGTCACGATGCAGTTCCACCTGTGGGAGAGAAAGGGGCGGGGTTACTGCCTCGGACTTCCTGTGTGACACGATCCTGTCATTCAGAAACTCACTGAAATAAACGTTGGGTTAATAAATCTCTCTTGTACAACAGAATGAACTTCTCAAAGAAATATTAATTATAATACAATTTATAAAAACATATCAATGAATATCACACAATCAAGAGATTTTTATTCATGTTTTAATTTACACAGTAAACCTCTGTTGTGCCGCGCATCATGTGACAGAAGAGGCGATATTCTGTTGTAAATAAATTGAGTATTTTCAGTTGATTATAGTTGACTGATTAAATTGTTAAAGTTTTATGAAATCAATGAGTATTACATTTTTTGATGATAAATCTATATTAAATCAAAACACAGAACCGTATATATATATATATTATGGTTATAGTTTAAATTGTTGAGCTGTTATAGTTGAATGATTTCAGTTGATTAGACACGTGTTCTTTGATGATCATGTGACAAATCGGCATCTCTCACCAGTTCTTGGAGGGCGAGTAGGTGTGGATCTCGTCGAAGAACCTCTCGGGCTGGTGCAGCGGGTACGGACTGGGCCGCGTCCAGCCGCCGAACAGCACCAGCAGGTCCCTGTACATGACCAGCGTGGCTCCGGCTTTGGGCGACGGGTACGAGCCTGAACACAACGACACAAGAGAGAGCGTGAGCGTGTGAACGCCCTCATCGGAGCGCTGCAGCGGGACTCTGTCTGACCTGACGCCAGCGGCCGGATCCACTCTTTGCTGTTGAGGTCCAGACGCCACAGGTCGTTGAAGGCCGCGTTACAGCTGCTCTGAGTGCAGCCGCCGAACACGTACATCGACTGATTGGAGTCGTAATAACACGCACCTGCAACACAACAACCTGCCGTCACTCACACACACAACCAGGATCTTCAGGAAACAGTGTATACTTCATCTTTCACAGTAAGATTCATGCTGACTAACATCCCATCAGTGAGTGATTCAGAACCGCTGACTGATTCAGTGAGTGATTCATTAGAATGATTCACACTGATAACTTCATTTTGAAAGAACTGGTTCAAAAGAGTCATTTAAAAAAATCTATTCTGTTGCAATTCAGTAGATTCACACAGCGCTGAACATCAAACTGGTGAGTGTGTGTGAGAGTGTGTGAGAGAGTGTGTATGTGTGTACGGTGTGTGTGAATGTGAATGTGTGAGTGTGTCTGAGTGAGAATGTGTGTGAGTGAGTGTGTCTGAGTGAGAATGTGTGTGTGTGTGTGTGTGTGTGTGTGTGTGTTTGACGTTACTGACTGTGTGAGAAGCGTTGTGTTATGGGTGTTCCAGGATACGGATAGGTGCGACTCTCCCACTGGATGTTTCCCTCCTGAACGGCCCGCAGGAAACCATGGTAACACTGATACGCCACACCTGTGAGAGAGAGAGAGAGAGACACACACACACACACACACAGACGGTCAGGTGTTTAGAGGGTCATTCACAAACAGGTGAGATTTCATGCTCCTGTGTCACATTCACAGCTGACGAGTCTGATTGACACTTAAACACGTCTCAGTGTCACATGACCGTCACAGCGCAACAGCACCACGCTAAAGACATAAATATATAACGATAACAGTAATGATAACTATGAAAAAATAACAATAACTATTGTCGTCCGTCTCTTTAAATGCTCTTTAAATCAGGGTGGATTCTGATTGGCTGTCAGTGTTTTAATCGTTCATCAGCTGAAATAAAATTGTTATGAAAGTGATTCTAGTGATATTGTTCGTCTGTGTCGTTATCGTTATAGAGTTAAAGCGATTATAAACCCTCGTTATCGTTCTTGGTGTGTTTAGCTGCCTCAGGGTCACCTGACCTTTGATGAGGCGGTACCACTGTTTGCACACCAGCGCGGCCGTCTTGTGCTCCTGGTAGGGCGACAGGAAGGACAGGATGTACTCCAGCACTTCCTCCGGTAGCTCGCCCATGCTGTGAGCGCTGGCCCCGCCCCCGCCCGCCGGAGCCCCGCCCTCCTCTGTGTCCATGGCGACCAGGCAGCTGTCTTCACCGTCTGAGCAGCGAGACATGACGCCGTCTGTCTGTCTGCGGATCTGAGGGGAAACGTCAGAGGTCATGTGACTGATCGTCCGAACCTGGAAATGATCCAAGGTTTAAGGATTGCGAACCATTTAAAACTGTGCTTTTTATTGCCTTTTCCACTATCACATGTTTTAGTAATCATCATAAATTCATCCTGTGAAAACCGTTTTGAAATCGCGTTACCATGGAAACGGTACATTTAGCGCTCAATTTTGAGATATCAACTTCAAATTTGGTCAGACAGGCCTTGATTTTTAACATTTCTAAAGTCCAAATTATTTTATAAAATATATATTTTGAATAAAATAAAAATGTTTAGTTCAGTACATTTGCTTTACAGAAAACTTAGACTTCTAACTTTTTTTACACTTTCATTTTTTGAAGTGCTTCTGCAATAATCTCTGTAAAAAGCAAAGCATTTATGAACTAACCATTTCAGTTGAGAGGGATGTGACGGTTAACTTCATGACAGTGTCGTTTATAATAACAGAAGTGTTTTCTGAATGTGTGTCAGTGATCGTGTTGATCAGTGTTTTCTCTGATCTGATCGAACAGATGATCTTCATCACCGGCTGCAGATGATCAGTACAGTATGACTCTACATATTCACTCGTGCACCGCATCAGGCGTGTTTACTAGTGTAAATTCAGAGTATTTTCAGCAGCTGCTTCATTAGCTGAGCGCTAACAGCCGGTTCATTCGCGTCTAACGCTGATGATGACGCTGTGAGAGGCGCGAGACAGACGCGCGTGGATTTACCTGTCTGCTGGACTCTCTGTCCGTCTCTCGTCCGCGCGCTTCTTCTGTTTTTCTGCTGTTGTTTGTGTTTCTCTTTATCAGCTGCTCTCATGAACCTCCACACTCCAAACATCCGCCATCTTCCTCCGCACGGGAGCGCGCACGCACACACGTCACACGTCTCAGAGCGCGCGCGCGCCCGCGGGGCGACGTCCGTTACATTTGGGCGCGCCCGCTGTTTCTATGAAATAAATGTTTATTGATATATCCGTTATATTTTAGACTATTTTGTTTGTCTAAGGATTGATTTTTGGCCATTTGTAAGTAATACGAAATTGTGTCAATTGTCATATTCTATATGATGTTGTTAAAAATGTGTTAAATGATCCAGTTTTTCTTTAAAAAATTATAAATAAATGAAACTGCAAAATATCCTCAAGTGTATAGTGTATTTTTACCAATACAATTTTATTTTGCGTCTAGGCACTTCTTGAGTTCGCGACCGCTCGCACAGATCACCGTAATGTCACGTTTATATTAATCTACTGTAATATGTAGCTTTAAGCCCAAAGTATACTTCACTTGTTAAGTGTACAAGAGGGGCAGTTCACTTGTACATGCAGATCGCACGTGCACTTTTTTTTTTTTTTTTTTTGCAGTATTAGTTTATCCACAAGGTGGCGTTTATGCCCTGGGGGCAGTGTTGCCGAATTGGGCTACTTTTACACTGTTGCCGCAGGTTGTTTTTCGTGTCTGCGGGTTGAATCGACCCAAAATAACGTGATATTTAGTCCCTGGAATGCAAATTTTACCTGTGGAGTCCCGCCAAAAACGCAAATTTTACCCCCCAGACTGTGATTTTTACTGTGGGACCCCCCTAAAATGCGATTGGGCTAGTTTTGAGGAGCAATTGGGCGGGTTTTGTTGTGAAAACCTGGCAACCCTGCCTGGGGGCATCAATTCACAAGGCAGTCGAAGAAAACCTGCATAACAGTGCTGCCAATTTAGCGTTTTTGTCGCAAGATTTAGTGACTTCCCCGCCCCTTTTGAGACTTTTTTCAAAAGCAAAAATTTCTTGCAAACATTATCTAGATTCTGTGACTCCCACTGATCTATATTTATATTAATATAGATCAGTGGACTCTCAAGTGTGATGTCATCTAGCGACATTTAGCGACCAGTTTTAGCTACTTTCAACTGAAAGCAATTGGCAACATTGCTGCATAAACTGAACAGACCGGAACGCATGCAAGCTACAGCGACGATAGAGGCCTACATAGATGAGAGATTGTGTGAAGAGGTTAGAAAGTACCCTCATTTGTACAACTCTAGCATGAAACAATACAAACATATTTACATGGGTTGTAACTCGTGGAGATAACCCAAGAGATTGTTCAAAACTGTGCATGCGTTAAACGCCTGTGTACGTTACGAGTCAAGTGAACTATAGTTTGCAAGGCTGTGTGTTCGACTGTACGTACACTAGCGTTAGCGTACCCAGGGCTTAAGAAATTAGATTCGGTGAGTCAGCTCGTCCAAAACGGTCCTCACTCTTACATTTAGCTTTGGAAAGTCTGAATCATTCTAGCAAGTCTGTTCATTCTAAATGGATCTCACTCTACATGAAGCTTTGGAAAATCCGATTCATTTTAGCGAGTTGGTTCATTCTAAAAGGCGAGATCTCACATGTAGCTTTGGAAAGTCTGATTTATTCTAGAGCTGATTTGTTCCAAACATCACAATCTCATATGTAGATTTGGAAAGTCCGATTCGTTCTAGTGCATCGGTTCGTTCTAAATGGACCTCACTCCAGTCCTGAAAAGTGAAGAAAAAGCGTCTCGATCGCCCCCAGGTGGTTGGTCCCAGTATAGGTCATAAACCCCGCCCTCTCCATGTAGTGTAATGGGACGTGAGACAAACTAAACAATTAAATTACAATTCAAAAAATTTTTTTCCAAAAGTGATTTGTCATTTAATGTAGTTATGTAAATTCAAGTGTTCATTTTTTAAAATAAGTTTGTTTTTAGTTAGTTATTTGATGCTATAAAAACAGGGATGTGACGACATGATTGACAGCTTCTCTGAATGAAGTAGTCACTGAGGCACCAATGGACTTTTTCAGGATTTTCGGGAGGAGATTGGAGCTTTGACTTCTTCATTTTCATAACTGTTTATTTCACATGATAAAATGAGTGTGGGCGGGGCCTTAATAGCACGTGACTCCACTTCACGCTCACTACTGCGCAGACTCGAATCCCAAATTAGCACTAGATGTCAGCGCCATATTGGGACATTGGCAGCTTCACTTTTCTTCAATGGAAGAGAGTGGAGGTGCGTCGTCCATATTTTTTTAGTCTATGGCTCTTACATGTAGGTTTGGAGAGTGTGATTCATTCCAGTGAGTCAATTCGTTCTAAATGGATCCTGCTCTACATACGTAGCTTTGGAAAGTGTGATTCATTGCAGTGAATCGATTCCTAAACAGACCTCACGTAGCTCAGGAAAGCCTGACTCACCTTTGTGAACTGGTTCATTCGGACAGTTCTTGTAAATGAACAGATTCCACAAAGATTCAGTCTTGTTTTGTAGCACTACTTCTTTGACTCCGTTATATTACTTTAATTATATATATATTAAATATATATGTAAATAATTTATAACCAAATATCATGTGCATATTGTTAGTCAAGTTTATGCATTTGCAGATACATTTCACCAAAACGTCTTACATTACATTGAAGGTAAAGATTTCTGAATCAGTTCGTGTTGATCGAGTCAACAACAGACAAAAACATGGTTCAACTCAAACTCGAACAGACGTAAGAAATGAAAGTTGCTTTACTGTCAGACATAAAAACAGTTTCCATCTGATTTCATGAAGTTGTTTCCAGTCCTGTGATCACTGACAGTGAAGTAAACATCAGCCACCGACACAAACACAGACGCGAGTTACTGCGGTTTTAATCATTCCTTCTACTAACACATGATCGCGACTCTAAACGAGCGTTAAACTGGAGTCCCGTCAGGTTTGCTCTGTTCTGACGTCTTCCTGCTGTCCTCCGGCACGTCCTGCAGAGGGCTGAGCACTTCCTGTGCCTTCAGCGGCGGCGTGAAGCCCGTCTTCGTGCCTTTAGCGGGTGTTTCTGGTGCCGGTCGGCCCTCGTTGTCCAGAACTCCTTCTCCATGAAGCCAGTCCATCTTCTGCCGGTGCTGCCGGACGGCCTCGTCCACACGGGCGTCGATCATGGCCTCAGTCAGGACCCCGTCCTCGGACGCGTACGCCGCCGCCTGACACACACAAACACACATTACCCATGAGCCTCTGTGGGGCATCAGTTCTATTTCTACTTAAGTTATAAAGATGACGATTTAAATCATTTTGAATTCTGTTCAACTAATACAAAGCCAAAATGACAGCCAATGAATTAATGTTTGTCATTTCTGAGGTTTTAGCATGTTTCGTGTTGCTGAACGAGGAACAGACCTGCCACGCGACTCCGAGTTTAGAGATTTCTCGTCCAGACATGCCGTCCACACGCTTCGCGATCTCCGAACACTTCAGCCCGTAATCGAACGGAGCCAGCTTCAGCCGCCTGCACACAATCAATCAATCAATCAATCAATCATGTATATGCAAATGACATCATTATGCCTCATTTCGTCCAGCATTTATAATCCACGTGTGTAAAAATGTCTGAATCAGTGTTGTTGTTGTTAACTAAAACCAGAACTATTAAAAATGTAATTTCATTGAAATAACGCTGAAATACAACATTGATTAAAGTGTGTGTGTATGAGAGAGAGTGTATGTGTGTTGAGTGTGTGTCTCACTGGCGTCCTCCAGTGGCCGGCTCCAGCACGTATCGGTCAAAGTACAGCCGCACGAGCCTCTCTCTCTCTTCGGGTCCCGGCAGCATGAAGTTCACAATCTCATCGATTCGGTCGTTTATGGCCCAGTCAAACTGCTCAGGCTGATTACTGGCCAACACCAGCATAAACCTGCAACACACATACACACACACACACACACACGTGATCAACACACCAGCGAGAGACAGACAGGTGTGTGTCAGACAGACAGGTGCATTTACTTGTTGCTCTGTTCTCCGGTGCGGTACAGGAATGCGTTTAGAGTCGCGCGCAGATCCTCGCTGATCTTCTCCTGAAACACACACACACACACACACACACACACGTGTCAGCTGATGCGGTGACACACATGTAAACACACAGTAAACACACAATGACTCACAGTGGATCTCTTGCGCAGGAATGCATCGGCTTCATCCACAAACAGCAGCAGCCTGAAACACACACAACAGCACAATTCAACACATGATCGTTACTGCAATCCAAAAATATTTGTATAACATTTTAAATGATTATTTCTATAATTATATACAGTAACTTTCTAAATGTTTATCTACATTAAAATGATGATATTAACATTACATTTAAATTGCAGTTTTTTACAGGATTTAATTTATCCTGATATATGCCGTTCGAGTTATGTAATTACATAAGTAGTAATTTGATATATTATACAAATATTTTTTATTCATGAGTATTTGTGGGTTTAAATGTGATTTCACAGAAATAACATCTCAACACAAAAAAGACCTTTATGGTCATACATTCTTCATTGTTTAAGCGGCAAAGACAATTCCTGATGTTTATTCAGTGAATCATGTGACAAGCGGAGCGTCTCACCCGCGGCGGCTGGTTCCGGCCCAGTCGAACACCTTGTGCATCGCCGTCACTCCGTCACGCCCCATCGGAGCCACGTCTCCCCCCGTCATGATGGCGTAATCCATCCCAGAATGCATCGCTAGCTTCTGCTCACAGCCAATCAGACGCAGTTAGACGCACCGCTGCCGTGACGATGGTACAAACGCGCGTGAGTGCGAGTGCGTTACCTTAGCGAAGAGTGTCTTCCCCGTCCCCGGCGGCCCGTACATGAGGATATTCCGGTACAGTCCGCGGTTCTGTCGGGTGTTCCTGGTGGCGATGGCGATGTCGCGCACGCGCTCCTCCAGAGACGGCTGCAGAGAGACAGGAAGAGACACATGTTTCTCACCGCGCACATGTTCGCTAACAGGAAGTGAACGATGCGCAAACACTCACACTGAGCACGACTCCCTCCAGCGCGTCCTGCGCTTTACTCTTCAAACGCTTCGCCATCTGAAACGCACACACACGTGTCAGCACCGCAACACACCTCACTTCCTGTCTGTGCAGGAAGAGCTCATCCTACACATTCCTGTCATACCTTGACGGGGTGTTTGAGGGCTTCCACCACCGTGATTCGAGAGGTTTCTCGTACTAACGAAGGCTTTCCTAGCCGAGCCTCGATGTAGCGTCCCGCCACAGCCGTCGCGTTACGCGCCGAGTAAACGCCCACCGCCAGCAGCGTCAGTCCCGCCACCTACAGGAGTGGAGGAGTGTGAGACGCGGTCAGACATGGGCGTCTGAGACGCAAGAGACACACGGGCGCTTACCGTAGCCGTGACTTTATCCCAGTCGGATATGAACGTGCGGAAACCTTCTCCGAACACGGCGCCTGCCGTCCTGAAGCACACAAACAAAACAGCATTAAGTATATGTAAGTAAATAATGTAATAATATATGAAGTAATTGAGCCATATTACCGTATGGACTCCAGTACGGTCTGTCTGTGTTCGGCCGCCTTCAGTCGGATCTGTTCGCGGATGATGTCAGCGTTCTCTCTCTCCACACGGGCGCGAGCTTTAGACTCCGCCTCCACGCGCAGCATCTCGTTCTTGTGCCGTAGATCCATCTCGTGCTCAATGGTCGCTTTAGGAACAAATACCAAATGATGTTCAGATTATGAAGACAAACACTGATTTCTTCAGAATAACGTCACGAGTCAACAGAGCCAGTGCTGATTCACCTCTCCTCATGGCTTCCTGTTTCTGCACCGACTCTTCCTGTTTGCGCAGGTTCTCCTCATTCAGAATTTGCTGTGGAAGAACAGAATGATGTCGAGCTGTTAGAGTCACATGTCTGAATCAAGAGTGAGTGAATTTGAGGACACGCACCTGCTGTCGGAGCTGGTCGTCGTACCGCTGCCGCGCCAGTTTGTCCTGATACTGAGCTCTCTGTGGACGGAAACATTCATCATCATCATCATTATCATCATCATCATGAATCTGCTGCTCAACACTCGTGATCAGTCTGACGTCTCACCGCCTGGTGTTGTTTGGTCTCCTCGTTCAGCGTCTTCCTGCGTTCTTCACCCTGAACGCGGATCTGCTCGCCCTTCAGCTGCTCCACGGCCGCCTCGTACTCCTGAACGACAACAATAACAAAACATTCGAACCAGACACCAACAGATGGTAACTGTAACGATAAATATATTAACATCCACGCTAGTGATGTCAAAAGTACCAGTACTTCGGTACCAAGTCGGTACTGAAATTTTGAAATTGTGACGATACCCGCATTTCTGTAGTACCGAGAATCCGGGTATATTCGGTACACTGATAGGGCTGTGGCAGTATTTACGTGAATATGACACGAGTGAAGCACAAAGCTTTGTTTACAAAAGAAATAATAGGTTAGCAATTAAATGCGACATCGCAGCCATGAAACATTTTGGTTCATGTCGAATGAGAGAGGTGTGTGAGTCCATACATTTAAGCTTTGTATTCTGTTTTGCGAATCCAATCTGGTCACCTGATTATCAGAGAATTTAACAATATTCCATTAGTTATTCACTGAACATGGAATCTCTGTTTCTTTTCCCAAATCTTCACTCACGCAGGGGATTATAAACGTTTCTTCCTTTCGTCGCTGTTAGGCCTATTATAGGCTATTCGCATTCTTTACTGTGGTAAAGTAGAAAAAACACCGTAGGACAGAAACATTTTTGCTTGCACGTCAATTTCTATTTAACACAGTTTGCGCTTGTTATTAGACTTTATAAGGCGCGTCAAGTTTATTTGTATAGCGCGTTTCACACATGCTGGTGATTTTTAGTTTCGCTTTCTCTGGCAGCGCAAAATCAAACATAGCCTGAATGTCTGAAGATGAAACTCGCTCTTCAGACCTTTTACAACAAGTGTCAGTGTAACATAACATGAAGATATTATTAAAGAGAAATGGTCTCTTTCCTGCTCGTGTCTCACATCCCTCTCAAAGCGCAGAGCGGCTATATGACGCATCTTTGTGTGGAAATAAAAAACGAATGTTTTTTTTTAAATATTTAACTTTCTTATTATTTATGTTACCATTATTTACTGATATTTATTTCATAGTTTTACAGGCTGTAGTGTCGTTTCACTGAAGGAACAGCTAAAATAAACATGCACATCTGTTACAAAATGGATGTTTGAGCATTTGTTTATTTATTTATATTTATAATGTCATTGGGGTATATACACACACAAGCTCCAAATATTTATATAGATGATTACCATCATATTTAATATGTTTTTAAAATAGGCTATATAAAATAGTAAAATAGTTCCAACAGATTTTCCTGTGGTACCGAAATTGGTACCAAGAACCGTAAAATTTTTATGGTATTGGTACTGACTACTGGAATTTCGGTAACGTGACAACACTAATCCACGCTAGTAAACGATAACTATAACAATAACTATATTAGCATCCACACCGGCATATGATAACTATAATGATAACTATATTAGCATCCACATTAACGACGATAACTATAACGATAACTATATTAGCATGCACACCAGCGGACGATAACTATAACAATAACTATATTAGCATGCACACCAGCGGACGATAACTATAACAATAACTATATTAGCATCCACATCAACGACGATAACTATAACGATAACTATGACGATAATTATATTAGCATCCACACCAGCGGACGATAACTATAACAATAACTATATTAGCATGCACACCAGCGTATGATAACTGTAATGATAACTATATTAGCATGCACACCAGCGGACGATAACTATAACAATAACTATATTAGCATGCACACCAGCGGACGATAACTATAACGATAACTATATTAGCATGCACACCAGCGGACGATAACTATAACAATAACTATATTAGCATGCACACCAGCGGACGATAACTATAACGATAACTATATTAGCATGCACACCAGCGGACGATAACTATAACAATAACTATATTAGCATCCACATCAACGACGATAACTATGACGATAATTATATTAGCATCCACACCAGCGGACGATAACTATAACAATAACTATATTAGCATGCACACCAGCGTATGATAACTGTAATGATAACTATATTAGCATGCACACCAGTGGACGATAACTATAATGATAGTTATTACGGCGTTTTGGGGGCCTGAAAACGTTAACTTTTAAAAACAGGTTTCAAAGTGCAAGTTTATGATATCAATACCGTTATCGTCTCCGTGTAAACTACAATAACGTGAATTTGTGAAAACGGGTGTGTATTACGCGTTCAGTCTATAGGTGCGTAGTGTTTCTTTACAAAGTGACTCCTCCAACTACTGGTCTGGCAGCAGAATACAGCAATTTTAGTCGTTTTTGCAGACCTGTATGAACAAAATAGGGCTCGCTCCAGCCTGAGGTGGACATCCAACTCCGCCCACATCCAAGTGTGACGTCAGAAGCCACGCCCATGCCCAAAACGTCATCTCGTGACTCCACACTAAACCACTTCACCAGTAATCCTCCTGCCCTGCAGGTCATTTCATTGGTTACAGTGATGGTTAGGGTTTAGGAATCCATAGGCTTGTTGGAGATGCATCGGAGCTGCGCAGACCTGATCTGCGTATGATATTAAAGTTCAACGAGAGCGTTTGGAGAGCAGACGACTCCTTACGGTTTTTAATAGCTCTCGCAGTACTCTGATGTCATACGCAGATCGGTCTGTGGAGCGCTGATGCATCTCCAACAAGCCTAGCGTTTGGTGTAGGCAATCAGTACTGTGACTGACAAGACCAATAAAATCTTAAGAATCGGCTGCGGGATGGCATAGGCGTGGCTTCCGACATCACACCTGGATGTGGGCGGAGTTAGAGACGCTGCAGCGAGACACTTCTTGTGTGAACGGGGATTGTTTTGACAGTGTTGTCATCTGACTGTATGTGAAAGACTTTTCCTTTTATTTTTTTGTACATCATTGTCGTGTACATGTACCCTTGAAACTAGAGTGATTATAAAACTTTATCGTTTATAGTTTATAATACCTTCATTTTGCTCTGATGCTCCATCTGGACGGTTTGCTCCTGCATGCGCGCGAGATCCAGCGCCTCTTTGGCATGACCTGCGGTCACAGGGGTCAAACCTCATTAACAGCATCACTGTAATGCAGTAACTAGATAATTCACACTGTGTGACCTTTGACCTAATACCCTTCATATGCTTATGACATCTCAACTCTTTCGTTATAATGAATGAAGCGGCGCGCGTCGCGTCAGAAACGCGGCTCGGTTCTGGTACTCACGGGATCGGTCCAGATCTTTGGCCGCCTGCGCCGCGCGCTCCAGCCCCGTCGGGTCGAAGTTGCTCCATTTGTCCTTGGGTTTATCAGCCGAACCAGAACCGGAGCCGCCGGGCGGAGGAGGAGGAGGAGCGGGCGGAACCGGGCCCTCCGGCGGGGCGCCACTCTGACCTTTATTGAGCCCGAACAGCCACGACATGATCCGCTGACAGACACAGAACCACCGGGTACAGACAGACTTCCACTCCACACGAGTGTCACGCCGCGCTCTGCGCCTGCGCCCTGCTCCTCACGCGCAGCCACTCTGCGCTGATTGGCCGATGCGCGCGTCCTTCCAGAAGGTCAGAGGAAGCCACGCCTCCCTCGCGGCGTACGGCGGCCGAAAGATGCCTGAAAGCATCTGCGCGAGTCTTGCGTCAGTTTACGTCGTCACATGCGGTCAATAATACAGAAAAATAATGAAATATTTGCTATGAATTATGCAAGTGATGACGTATAATAATCATAAATACAGATTTTTTTATAACAATACATCAGACACGTGAGCTATCAAATAGATTCAAGATCTGTTGTTTAGTGTTCCTCTCAAGAAAGACGGGGTAAACAATAAATATAAGCAAATACATAATAAGGGCAATAAGAATAAACAACAACACATTTCAGTGTTATACAATAGAGTACGAATAATAAGAAACAATAAACGCAATAAGAATAATAAAATAAGAAATATTTCCAGTTATGATAAAAGTATAAAAGTGATGTGTAAAGTCAGTGTATACCTATTAGAATGATGAAGACATTTGAATATTTGTTAGACACTTGTCTTTATAACCATATAATTTTTTTCTTAACATCTCAGTCATATTTTCATAGATAATTGCCTTTTTGTATTGAGTTTAAATGTAATAAATGTTTTCAGTAATCGACACACACACACACACACACACACTTGACTTAACGAGTCAAACCACATTATAATATAACAAGGCTTATATGGAGACATTTCATAATTTCTCATGCAAACTGATTTTCCTAAAGATGAAATGACATGATGTTTACGTTATGAAGGATCTGAGAAGATTGAAAGTGTTCTGTATTATTCTAATATATATTTGGACTCACAGGTGGAGAGTTTTATTATAAATACAACACGGCAGCCATTATAGGAAAATGTTTAATTGATATTCATAAACACACACACAAACGACACTTATTTACAGGAACACAATTCATCGATCAGGACAGCTGTGTGATGCGGGAGAAAACGCCCGGCGGCTCGTTCCCGTCGCCCAGCGCGGCTCTGAACCCCTCCTGCTGGCGCGCGCGCGCGAGTTTGGCCAGCGCGAGGAAAGAGCGCGGCTCTGTGATTGACAGGTCGCACAGCACACGCCTGTTCAACTGGACGCTGCTCTGTGAGGGACAAACACACATGTTTAACAGCCATCGCGGCGAACAGTGATGAATCAGAAGCACGCATGCGCACTGACCTTCAGCAGGTTGTGTACGAGCGCGGGATACTTCATGTGGTGCTCTCTGGTGGCCGCGGCGATGCGCGAGATCCACAGCTGCGGCACAGACGTCACAGGTCATGAGTGATTGACAGGTGTGATGCACATGCGTCTGAAAGAAAGGTGTGTGTTCTCTACCTGTCGCATATTGCGTCGTTTGGCTTTTCGCGCTTTGCTGGCGTAAATGAACGCCCTGCGGACCGCGCGCACCGCCAGACTGTAGCAGCGGTTCTTCCTGCCGCGGAAATGCTGCAAAAACACAAAAATCAGATTAACGTTCACTTTATTTCACTGAACACAGAAAATGCAGAAGAATCGGAGCTGACCGGGAACATTCTTTCAAGGTTCTCTCAAAGTTATGATCAAACGTTCCAGTAACATTAATAGAACATTCGTTCATAGTTATCTGGTCTTTACTAATGTTCTCAAAATGTTAGCACAAAAACATCATACATTGTTCATAGAACGTTTCTGAACAGTGTTGGGGGTAACGCGAGTTACATAATCGGATTACTTTTTCAAGTAACTAGTAAAGTAACGCATTACTTCAGGCTTATTAATTTCCCTTTTGGTGTGAAAGGCCCTTTACATTTGCCAAAAATAGAACTTTTTTGTTGTTATAAAAACAAACACACAGTAATGTAACATTACTTTCCATAAAAAGTAACTAAGTAATGCGAGTTAGTGTACTTTTTTTAGGGAGTAATGCACTGTTTTTACATGTTACTTGTTTCAGAACGTTCCCATAATGTTTGAAGAATGATACAATGTAAAGATTCCTTAACGTTCACATAACCAAGAAGAAACGTTTTAAAAACATTGTTCAGAGAACATTCAGAAAACGTTTATATAACTTGATGGGAACGTTAGCAAAACAACCTTAGAACATTTCTGTTAGCTGGGAAATTAAATAACTCTCACAATTATGATCTGAGCAACTATAATAAAGATGGATAGATAGATGTTTCTCCACAGCATCTCACCCGCGCGTTCTTCAGGAGCTCCTGGACTTTCCAGTACCGGTCCGGTCCGCGGTTCCGGATCCAGCAGGACAGCGTGAGGAACACCATGATGATCAATCAGACAGATCGATCTAATAACTTACTGGAAATTAATGTCAACTGATTTTACATGTGTGACCTCAATCTCTCGTGCGCTCGTTGCTTGCCTGCACCGGTGACGCGACGTCATATCCGGAGCATCGAGCCTCGTCAGAGTGCGAAAATAAAAGTCTTATAAAAGTTCAAAGTCTTTATTTTAAAATATACTAGTATTATACGATTATTATTATTATTATACAAACGCTATTAATTAAAATATACGATAATTAAGAATTATGAATGAGACAACACCGTGTTTTTCACTAGTTATTTATATACTTAGTGTGCGGTTAATAATTTTTACATTTTAAAACATAAAAGATTGAGCAGGAATTCATATAAAGCGATCTACAATCATCGTTATATCACTCACGGGCTGTGTTTCAAAACCTAGTGATCCGCCTGTCTAGTACACATCATTTGTGGTCATTACAAACGCATAGTGCTGTCTCGATAGGCAGCTGCGCGCGTTTATTGAGGCGCGGCCCGCGCAGTCGCGGCGCATTGTGGGCTGTTGGAGGAGCGAAGGGTCAGATTGACGTGATCATGGCTGCTGTGTGTTTCTCCTTGAGCCGCTGCTGCGCTGCCGTTCACCGACCCGCGATCACGGTGAGGAACATCACGACACGGTTCATCAGTGCTGAATCTGATCGATCATATCTGACGATCAATAGAGTTTGAGTTCAGATCAGAGTCTGTAAAGCTACAAACACGGATTAGGAGTTTTGTAGAGATTAATATGGTTTTATTGTGTTATAAAGATGTGGGAACCTTTGTTGTGATTAAAGTTGTGTTACACTATCGTGAATATGAAGTGACAAGGTGTGAGCACTTATGATGTTACATATTTCATATTGTCCATTATCCATTGCTGTTGATGTTAATAATGCTTCCTCACAGTTACTGACTAAAACTCTTTCAGGTGTTTAGATGGAACTCATTCAGTTCATTAGGGATCCTGTGACATGTTTTAAGTCTTAATTAAGAGTGTTTCATGTTTACTGTGTTTTTTGTAACAGTGTCAGTGATGTAAATTCCGTCTGTGGACACTAGAGGTCAGACCAGTCTCAACAGTGTCAGTAACTCACGGTTTCTTCTCTCCAGGCGGTGCGGTTCGCGCAGACGGCGGCGGCGCCTGCGGCTCAGCCCAGAATCAAGAAGTTCCAGATCTACCGCTGGGATCCAGACACCGTCGGAGACAAACCTCGCATGCAGACGTACGAGATCGACCTGAACACGTAAGTCGAGCCGGCCGCTCGTCAGCTCCAGAGTCTGTTTGTCTGTAGATTGAGCGTCTGTTGTGTCTCTCAGCTGCGGGCCGATGGTTCTGGACGCTCTCATCAAGATCAAGAACGAGATGGACGGCACGCTGACCTTCAGACGCTCCTGCAGAGAGGGTGAGGAGATAACCGGGTTGTGTTTGAACTGGTTCTGGTGTGTTCCGGGTCTGATCCGGTTGCGATCTGGTCTGCAGGAATCTGTGGATCGTGCGCCATGAACATCAACGGTGGGAACACGCTGGCGTGTCTCAACAAAATCGACAGCAACACCAGCAAAGTGACGAAGATCTACCCGCTGCCGCACATGTATGTGGTGAAAGACCTGGTGCCCGTGAGTATCCGAACCGATCCGTGTTTCTGTCTGTGTGTCCGTCTGTGGGTTTGTGAGACGCTGTGTGTGTCCTGCAGGACATGAGCAACTTCTACGCTCAGTATAAATCCATCGAGCCGTACCTGAAGAAGAAGGACGAGTCCAAACAGGGGCAGGAGCAGTACCTGCAGAGCGTGGAGGACCGGGAGAAACTGGTAGCGTAAACGCATCGACACACACACACGTGTGCAGGAGCGTGTCTGTGGTCTCACGTGTCTGTCTCTCTGTCAGGACGGCCTGTACGAGTGTATCCTGTGCGCCTGCTGCAGCACCAGCTGTCCCAGCTACTGGTGGAACGGAGACAAGTATCTGGGCCCCGCCGTCCTCATGCAGGTGAGCACAGGAGGAGGGATCGTTCACGCAAAAATCGCCTTCATCACTTTCGCTATTCTTCTCGTGCACTGGTTCGCTAAGCTGAACAGCCAATCGGAGAGATCTTTCTCACCGACTGCCTGACGCCAGCTCAACACGCTCAGAAACACTAGTGCCGTCGGCTTGGTTTGTCATGGCCTTTTGCCCTTTAAAACCGACCTACCTTGGCAACCGTTGCCGTGTGGTTTTGCTCTTGCTCAGGTGTGTTTGTATCGCAGGCGTACCGCTGGATGATCGACTCGCGCGATGACTTCACTGAGGAGAGGCTCTCCAAACTCCAGGACCCGTTCTCTCTGTACCGCTGTCACACCATCATGAACTGCACCAGAACCTGCCCGAAGGTAAACCGCACTGACCTCAGGAGACGTCTGACCGGCGGAGGTTTGTTTCTGATGAGAGTTTCTCGTCCCGCAGGGTTTGAATCCAGGCAAAGCCATCGCTGAGATCAAGAAGATGATGGCCACGTACAAGGAGAAGAAAACGGCATCAGCGTGAACGTCTCGTGTTCAACACTGAAGATGTACAGACCGGCTCTCGCACACCTAGACACTCTCGACAGGACAAAGATCATGTGATCAGACCCACCCGAACTGATGCTGTTCATCACTCCATAAACGGACACGTGTGTATGTTGTTTCAGAGACGCCAAGACTCATTTTATCTGGAGATCTCGCTGTATATTAAATAAATACATGCTTATAGTTCACAGTGTTCTGTGTTTTTACTGACTTGATCTGAAAAACACTGAAAAGTCTCCTCATTCTGACTCTTATTCTAATGATAGAATAATAAATAAAGTGAAGATCAACTCAACACAAAAGGAAGTATGGAGTAATTATCAAAACGCTTATTTGAGCTGCATCTTAGTCTAATTTCCAGCTTTTAAAACGATTTTAAAGGTGAATGATTCATCTCTTTTACTATCAGTACAACTCATACATCAACAAAAATTAAAGTAAAAAATACAGCCACAATTTGTATTTGTCTTTTAACTGTTCAAACTAAAATAAAGCGGGTTTAGACTACTGCTGTTGTTGAGCCAACGGTACGTGCAGCGAAAATAAATTTGATTTTCTGTCGAATTTGAACCACTGAATTTGTGGAAGTGAATTAATAAAGTGAAATAAAATGGACCGAAAATTGCCTGTTGAATATTTTAGGTTGTATTTTTAAACAGAATGTATATTTTGGAAGTGAAATCTAAAAGGTGAATATGAATCTTTGAATTTTTAATAATGAAAATGTGTGTGAAATGTTTTGAATTGAAATATTCACTGCTTAAGTATAGACCATGTTGAATTTCAGTTGATAAAAATGCAAGCACGGTTAATGCAACGCACATTTTTTCAGTTAGCTAGTGCAACTCAACAGGCTTTTTATTTCAGAAACATTTGGCATTAATAAACTTCCATACAATATGGCTGAGAGAGAATTGCACCTGGAATTCCTTTATAATTTAATAACATTTAATAATATCAATAAATGTATCTTAGAATTGGCTCGAATGGGGCGTTTGGATGATTTGTAAGCTACATATCAGCTACATACGTACATATCAGACGTTTTTCATGTTTATATGTAAAACAAAATCAAAAACATTTACAGGTACAAAACTCTGGATAGATACACAGAAAAATCCTCAGTGAACACTGATCTGTGTTTAGATCAATCTACACAAAGTTAAAAGAAACACTGAAACAGTGTTGAAGTTAATGAGATAATTAATGATCAAATAACTGATGATTGAGCATTTGGTAAAATCAACTGAAGATAAAAGACATTAAATCTCTGAAGATCTGATTAAACAACTCCACAAACAGCATTACCAGCTTCACTTATTACTAACCAGACTGACTTTATTTCTGTCACACGTCTACAGAAGCTCTTATTGAGAATTAACAGAGGTTTAGATGTTGATTTCATCACACTATGGATCACAATATTCTTTTAAATAGACTCGAAAATTATGTTGGCATTAGTGGAACTGCATTGTCATGGTTCAAATCATACTTATCTGACTGTTATCAGTTTGTAGTAGTAAACGAAGAGAGGTCATATCGATCACAAGTTCAGTATGGAGTACCGCAAGGCTCAGTACTAGGACTGTTGCTTTTCACCCTGTACATGCTACCCTTGGGAGATATCATTAGGAAGCATGGCGTTAGTTTTCACTGTTACGCTGATGATACTCAGCTCTATATTTCTTCACGCCCTGATGAAACTTACCTATTTATTGATATAAAAAATTGGATGACCAGTAATTTCCTACTTCTAAATTCAGAAAAAACAGAGATTCTAATTTTTTGACCAAAAACTTCTTCATGTAATAACCTAGAATAGTGTCTAACACTTGATGGCTGCTCTGTTAAGTCTTCGTCGTCAGTTAGGAACCTGGGTGTGCTCTTTGATACCAATCTTTCATTTGAAGGCCATGTTTCTAGCATCTGTAAAACCGCATTCTTCCATCTTAAAAATATATCTAAACTACGACATATGCTCTCAATGAAAAATGCAGAACAGTTAGTTCATGCGTTCATGACCTCAAGGCTAGATTACTGTAACGCTCTACTGGGTGGTTGTTCCGCCGCCTGATAAATAAACTACAGCTCGCATAAAATGCAGCAGCTAGAGTTCTTACTAGAACTAGGAAGTATGACCATATTAGCCCAGTTCTGTCAACACTGCATTGGCTTCCTGTTAAACATCGTATAGATTTTAAAATCTTGCTAATTACTTACAAAGCACTAAATGGTTTAGCTCCCAGTACCTGAGCGAGCTCTTAAAGCATTATAGTCCTTCACGTCTATTGCGATCTCAGAATTCAGGCCAGCTGATAATACCTAGAATATCAAAATCAACCGCAGGCGGTAGATCCTTCTCCTATCTGGCACCTAAACTCTGGAACAATCTTCCTAGCATTGTTTGGGAGGCAGACACACTCTGTCAGTTTAAATCTAGACTAAAAACGCATCTCTTTAACCTGGCATACACATAACACATTATCAATTTATATTTTCAAATCCGTTAAAGGATTATTAGGCTGCATAAACTAGGTCAGCTGGAACCGGGAACACTTCCTATAACACCAGATGTACTCGTTACATCAGAAGAAGAATGGCAGCTACGCTAATATTAGTCTTTCTGTTTATCCCGAGGTTTACCGTAGTCAACCAGATCCGGGCCGTATCCAGGTGAGACCGAGGACCGGCGCCTTGACACGACCACAACGCAGCCCTGAAGTATCAGCAGAGATTGAGTCAACTAGATCATCCATTGTGAAGGCCTCATCGACACGACAACCAGTGGCACAGCTCCTCAACACACCGTCCATACCGGTGTGATGAATACGATCCTCAACTGGACATAAATACTTTGAATGTTGCGATCCTATCGGACTTATGATAGCTGCCTGAATCGTAATCATGTACTGTTCGCTGTTGGCCAGAGGAGAACTGAGCGACTGAGCCTGGTTTCTCCCAAGGTTTTTTTCTCAATTTTAACACCTGTTTGCCACCTGATGTCACCTGTTGGAGTTTGGGTTCTTGCCGCCGTTGCCTTTGGCTTGCTTAGTTGGGGACACTTGATATTCAACAGTGTTTTTGATCTGCCTGCATTGAAACTATTGTATGTGAACTGAACTGAGCTGGACGATGACATCACTGTTTACTCCAGTGCTGATGTAACTGGTCTGTTTTCTGCGTTGTGTTATGAAAAACTGGACAGCAAGCGGCAGTTTCGCTGATATTTTACTGATGCGAAAACAAGAGAAAATCAGCCTCTATGAGTGACTCGCCGTTATCATGCTCTATAAACATGTGTACACTTATCACCATGTGCTCATTGCCATATATTAGACAAAAATATAAATCAAAAAGTGCAAAATGACAAAAATAATCACACAGATAAGCAAAATAACACCACACACATAAATTGGAGTGAAAATAAAGACAGAAAAGCATTAATTACAACCAAGATTATCAGGAGTCAGATTACAACTCACCTCTTCCATGCATTTACAATGCCAAGAGGAAGAGGCGGAGTCAGAACAGGAAACTATGTTGGCTCATGATGTCATCGCCACAATTAAAGGGGAAAACACTCATATCAATCAGGCATCTACATCAGGTATATGAAAATAGACAATTTTGTGTGAATTCTAATATATGTATTTAACAGGAAGCTTTCTGTACCTGTTACACTGATATACAGATAAATTAAATTAATAATTATTGATTTTTATAACAGAATGAATCAATACTGAATTTACTTAAGATGGATAATGACACCATTTTCTTCTAGATCTACTGTGCAGCCAAAATTATATACCAGTTATCACTGTAAAGCTGCTTTGACACAATCTGCATCGTAAAAAGCGCTATATAAATAAAGGTGACTCTGACAGGAGGATGTTAGTGAACCCAAAACACAAGACACAAGTGTACAGGAATGTGGTGATCATGAAATGATATCAGAGTTATGGCAAGAATAGAAGTGAACTTAATCTCACTGATTCTTGAGATAAGAGACAAAACATGTTTTTATTATTTAATAACACATTATAAACTGATATATTTGTAGACAAAGGTCTCAGCTAATGAACATGTAAGGGAACAGGTTTTTCTGAAAATGTTTTCTTCTAAAAATGTACATTTATTCACTTCAGAACTTCATTTGTGTCAACTCCATCAGACACATTAAAAGATGCTATTTTAATTTGATCATCAACAACAGTGTAAAACACACATGACAAATATACAGCAGTAGTAAAGTGAGATCTGTGTGTCTCTGGGAGAAATATAAACAATAAAGCCTTACAAATAAGATTTGTACAAATCTGACACTGAGAAGAGAAGCTCAAATAATCATCAGTATTTATGATGACAAAAACACACTTGAAGAATCTTTAAAGTTCAGCGTTCTGCTTTAGATTGAAGCTCTTCCTGAAAAAGATGAACACGTAAAGCCATAAATGAATAAATCTCACAAATATTAATATATGCTGAATCAGTGTGTGAGAAATGACATCATCAATCATGTACCAGATGTGTGAATATGTGCTTGATCTCGTTCAGCTCTTCTGGATCTGATGTCATAAAGCACAAGAATGACAGTAGCCACGCCCACCAGAGCAGAGAGGACCAATCGGATCACAGCTTCAGTAGGACCACAACAGTGGACAGAGTCTGAGGAATAAAACATCAAAGTGAGATCAGCTCAGTCAATAAACGCTCATATCATCAGCGCTGCCGCACCTGAACATGTGTGACAGAGTTGAGTGATGTTCAGATGTTGAGTCTGGTGGCTGATGGGATTGTTCAGCACACAGCTGTAGGTGTTTTTATCCTGATATTCCACCTCCAGAGGTAGAGAGAGACTGATGCTGAGATCAGACACACTGATGCTGGACAATGAACTGTTTCCTTTGTACCAGGAGAGAGTCACATGACTCACATTCACCGCTGAACACACCAATGAACATGATGATGATGATGAAGAACATTGTGAAGAGTTTCTGCTGATGACAGGAACAGGCAGACGACGAGCTGAAAACATGAGAGAATAAAGAGAAATGAGGATGAATGAAGATATTCAAGAAACATCCAGAGGAACCAAGATGATCAAAAGTAGAGCATTTAAAACTATTTCATAGAAAGTTAAATATAAACCTGCTGTTCATGTAAAACTAAGAGAATTAGTCATTTTAACTAATTAGTCATGATAAGATACTTCTTTAGATCTAGCTGTAATAAATAAAACATGTGAAACTGATATTTAACTCACCGTAGACAATGAGACGCATAACAGAAAAACTTCCAGTGTTGGTCCATAGGTTATAATGTCCAGCATGTTTCATTGTGGTGTTTGTGATGGTCAGAGATCCAGTTTGATTGTCCAGCTTCAGTCTGTCTCTGAATCTCCCATCAAGAACCTCATCACGTACAGTGATTCTGTCGGTCATCACATTGATTTCAACTATTACAGTGTTTTCAAACCTCCACTGAATCACATCATCATACTTTATTTCAGTAAGATCAGAGTTTAGAGTGACTGAATCTCCCTCCATCACTGACACTGAAACAGGGTTTGTCACAGATAAATAATGGTTGATTAAAATAAATAGTTTAACATTTAAATTTGAAATAAACAATATCATAAAACAGCAAAAAGAAACTAAATGATGTATGAATTCAATTCAAGTTTGTCATGAAAAAACAGGTGAAAACATTTTTGAACTCACTAATGACAGTGAGATAGAAATGATACCACTCAGTGTTGGTCCATAGTCCATAAAGTCCAGCATGTTTCATTGAGGTGTTTGTGATGGTCAGAGATCCAGTTTGATTGTCCAGCTTCAGTCTGTCTCTGAATCTCCCATCAAGAACCTCATCACGTACAGTGATTCTGTCGGCCGTTACATTGATTTCAGCTATTAAAGTGTTTTTAAACCTCCACTGAATCAGATCATCATCCTTCATTCCAGTAAGATCAGAGTTTAGAGTGACTGAATCTCCCTCCATCACTGACACTGAATCAAACACACACATGGAGAACAAACAGAAACAGGTTCAACACAGATTAAGACTGTCATTTATGAAAGTAAATGGTTTGAAACTTAAATTTGAAATGAATATCATCATTAAACAACAGAAGCAAAATTGAGTTTGGATTAATAATTGAATCTTTGTGATGATTAAAATATAAAACATAAAAATAATATTTAACTCACCAATGACAATGAGATAGAAATTAACACTCTTATATTTGGTCTGTAGTTCATAAACTCCAGTATGTTTCATTGTGATGTTTGTGATGGTCAGAGATCCAGTTTGATTGTCCAGCTTCAGTCTGTCTCTGAATCTCCCATCAACATCATCACGTACAGTGATTCTGTCGACCCCTTTATTGATTTCAGCAATTAAAGTGACTTTATATCCAAACCTCCACTCAATCAGATCATCATCCTTCATTTCAGTAAGATCAGAGTTTAGAGTGACTGAATCTCCCTCCTTTGCTGACACTATCTTCTCTTCTATAAGACCAAACCCTCCTGAAGAACAGAGTTTTTCACAGATTAAATCTTTAAAATCACTTGATGTTGGTTTGATGAAGCTTCACCGAAATACTTTTAATCATTTAAATGTGATGTGAATAATATTCTGCAGCAGAACAAAGACAAAAGATGATGAATGAAAAGAGAAACAGATTTATATATGGAACAATAACTAAAAAAGACACTTTTACTTTAATGTTTAATGTCACACTAAAACTAATGCTGTTGAGTATCTGAGCTTCATATTTATATTATTTTATTTAATCAATCCATAATAACTGAGTTTAGAGCTGAATTCAAACTTGATCTGACAGTAAAATCACAGTTATTTCTATATGAGACGAACTGTAACGTGTTTGTTCTGTTTAGGTTTAGTTTTCTCTCTGTTTCCGTTTGCCTGTGTTCTCTATCATTAGTTCATTAATCCCAGACCTGTTTCTGTTCTTCCAATGATCTCCCTGTTATTTAAACCCTGAGTTCTGTTCAGTTCATCGTCCGGTATCGTCTACGTTACGTGGTTGTGTTTCTCCTCATGATTCTCCTGTGTATTGTGTGGATTATTAGATTAAAGACTGTTCTTTGAGTTATTTCCTGAGTCGTGCGCTTCACTACAGCCACCGTCGCTGACACTATCAGCGAATGTTAATCTTCTCTAATTTAACCAGTAATTTATCACATGGCACCAGAACAGAAACAACTGAAGCCATAAAAACACATTTAAAACTCACCAACCAGACGCCACAAACAGAGCAAAACTAACTTGAGAAACATTTTCTTCATCGGTTCACTGAAAAGCCCACGATAGTGACTCTTAAAATGTCTGAAAACCCTCAGATTGATCTGAAACACACTGAACTGTGATATTTATCTGGTTGTGTGTGAATCCTCCCCCAAACTCAGTTAGTTTCCGCTCACACATCCGTCTTCTTTAACATCACCAAAATCAACAAGCTTTTGCTGATCTTACATTTTCAAATGAATTCTGGCCCTGAATAAAAACTAATAGCAGAAGAGTGAAATATTGGACTAGATATCTGAATCTACTGGTGTGTTATTAGTGCTGTGAGCTGTCAATCATATTTGACCTCTGACCTGTGACTCTTATGTGACTGTTGATGGATTCACTTTATTTCAGTGTAAAGATGTTTTGTGTGGAGTGGAAGATTGTGATCTTCTTATTAGCAGGAGAGAAAAAGTCACGTGATTTCAGCAGTTTGATAGGAGATCTGAATCACTGATTCGATTCGTAAAGCTCCGAAGCAGTGTTTTGAACTCACATGAACTGATTTAAATATGTTTTTAGTATCTTTATGGATCTTGAGAGGAAGTACCATTGCTGTCTATGCAGGCCTCACTGAGCCATCGGATTTAATCAGAATATCTCAATTTGTGTTCCGAAGATGAATGAAGGCCTTACGGGTGTAGAATGACATGAGGGTGAGTAATTAATGACATTATTTTCATTTTTGGGTGAACTAACCCTTTAATGTAAACATACAGTAACCTGTAAATGTAATCGTTCATTTAGAGAAATATTATTTGGTTACCAGAAAGTTTTGGTCTTGGGAAAATTTGATGAGAAATGAGTTCATAATCAGATGTTTTGCTTTTGATTGCAGACTTTGGTATTTTGGTGAATCTGAGCAAAATAACTCTTTTAAAACTCTAGTTGAAACATGTGAGTTTATCTTGGTCTTTTCATCTGGAGAAACTGAGAAGTGTAGATTTACTACTAAAGTGTAGAAGTGATCTTTGATGACAATCTTTCTTTTGAAAACCACATTTCTGGCATAAAACCACTTTATTCCATCTTAAAAATGTCTCTAAATTACGACATATTCTTCCAATGTCAGATACAGAAAAGTTAGTTCATGCGTTCATGACCTCAAGGCTGGATTATCGTAATGCTTTACTGGGCGGTTGCCCCGCAGACCGAATAAACAAACTCCAGCAGCTTGAGTTCTTACTAGAACCAGAAAGTGTGACCATATTAGCCCGGTTCTGTCAACACTGCAGAGCAGAACTGTTTCAGCAGCTCCTGTGGCAGGTTGAACTTCCTCAGCTGGAGAAGGAAGTACAGTCCGTGCTGGGACTTTTTCCACACTGGAGTCAATGTGGAACTGCCACTTCAGGTCCTGAGAGATGCCCAGGAACTTGAATGACTTGTAACCACCCAGAGTTTGGTTACTATGTTTTTTTTTGTGTGTGTGTAATGCCACTACTGTGCACTAGGGGGCACTAGGTAGCATTCTCCCTTGTATATGTATATCTCCTTGTATGCCAGTATTGTTTGGTGAAGGGGAAGCATGGTTTTTCTCCCTTGGTACACCCAATCTGCGGAGAGTCCAGAGTGCTGTTTCATAAAAGATGCTAAGAAAAGCGAGGATTAAACTCCAACACCTGACTTGAATGAGCCTAATAAATAAGTTGGGGCTAAAGCAGTTTCATAAAAGGAAATTGAAGTTCACACAGTCCCGCTAATTTGATCCAGGTTTACCTAGTCAAGATAATTGCGCGTGCACGCTTTTCTAAAGCAGCCCTAGAGGTCGATCATGGATCAAATCGATCCACCATAGGAAACAGCATACATTTTGTGCTATTTTATGAGTTTGAGACATGGTGTTTCCCTCAGTGCATAACTTACATTTCACAGGTTTATTCTCCATCTGTAAATGTTAGAACGTCATGCAAATATTTCCATTTTGCTGCTAAACTTCACAGTGAACAAGTGCTGCTGCGCGCCAAACTGACCGAACGCAATAGGAGCGCAATAATACTAAAATATATATATTTTCTAAAATGTTTGATGTTGGACATTAAATGTGCTTTATGTACAATTTTAAACCTACAAGTAAGTGTATTTTATGATAGTGTAGCCCCTCCAGTTCGCACCTGCCCACTCCAAGCGGGACGCGAACCCGGGCCCATCCGCATGGGAGTTTTTTTAGATTGTAATGTTCTAATGTTCTTCTAATAACCATAAAAAGTGCCAAACAAAACCAGAGAGAAATGTATTCACATACACCTGTAAACCTGTAGTACACACACACACACACACACATATATATATATATATATGAGACCAGAGTATAGATTCTCAGAGGTCTATATATTAGTAAAAGGCTAGCTGCTACAGTAGGTAGTTCTAGTGTGGACAATAACCATGCATGTCACTTCTGCAGGCTGAATATTATTCTGTCACTCTTTTCATAGCTTTTGCTGGCTCTGAAACACTTGCTTGGTATTTCTCCTGCTCTTTGTCTAGCTCAAAAATCCCTCATCACTAAATGAAAGCTTAAAAGAAAGGCCTGATTATTTCAGGGTCTTGTCACAAGTCCATTGATTTTGAAATTCTGTGTTACTTTTGCTATATTTTCACACTTAAAACAATGATTTGGTAATCCTGTTGTTCCACTGTCCTCTTTTGTCCTGAGAAATAAGTCTCCTGACAGTTCTCTCCCAAGTGCTTCCATTTTTGTCAGTATTAAGTCTGAGAATGATTCAGTGGGTTATATAACACTTAATTTTTAAGAAACTACTTCTCTTTAAATGTTTTGGTTCATCATACTTACCTTTTAATCAAAAATTGCCTTATATTTACACCAAATTTTTATTTATTTAGCTCTGTTTAGTAAATGGGTGTACTCATTTTTGCAACACAACATTTTATCACTTTGAGAAGAAAATCTTATTTTCCTGAATAATTTTGACATGCTTCTTTGGTAATTGATTAAGCAGACTTGCTGGAACATTATGTCTCTAAAGAACCCTAACATGTCTTCTAAGTAAAGAGGAATTGCTGAATTTAAGTTTCAGACAGGGTGTGCTCATTTATGCTAAATATATATATATATATGTATGTATGTATATATGTATATTTCTAGACTGATAGTGGTTAATAAAGTCAAATAATTGTATGTGAGAGAGTCAGCTGTATCATTGTGTTTCTATTGGTCAGTGTCGGAGGAGCTCAGCTTAGCCTGATCTGGACCAGGCTAGTTTCCCAGCATAAGTTGCCAGAGTAACTGAGTTTGAACTAATTTAAATTTGCTTTATGAAACAGAATTCACTGACAATAAGTCTGAATAACTAAAATAAGCCTGGCTTGTTTTCTAATCTTGTTTTATGAAACAGCCCTCAGATTGAGAAACTTTGTTTCAAGCTCATTCAAGAAAGTGTTTCTTGTTCTTGTCTGGGTTATGTCAATTGTGGTTATTTCATAGTTAAATTGTATTTTGTCTTTCATGTTTTATGGCTTCTGTTTGATTTGTAAGCGGCATGCTAATGCTAGTTTATATGTCTTGTTTATAGAAGGACTCTTCATATACCATCGTTTCATCATCTTTGTGGTTTATGCCGCTGTTTTGCCTGGAACCTAAGAGTAATACATCAAGTATACTTCATCATCTTGGTGTTTGGATTCTATTTGGATGACCTGTTTCACTGCATCACATCATTCACTGGACTGGATCTAATCTTCATCGCTGCAAATGGTACAACTGACTATTAGTTACAAATCTTTGGGATTACTCTACGGACAATAAGACAATGGTCAGCTAAGGTTTTTCTTTTTTCAACCTCATTGCCAAACAGTGACAGGATTTCATTGTGTACTGCCAAATTCTCTGAAACGCCTCTGGAGACGGCTTATGGTAGAGAAATGAACATTCAATTCACGGCAACAGCTCTGGTGGACATTCCTGCAGTCAGCATGCCAACTGCACGCTCCCTCAAAACTTGCGACGTGTGGCATTGTGCTGTGTGACAAAACTGCACATTTTAGAGTGTCCTTTCATTGTGGCCAGCCTAAGGCACACCTGTGCAATAATCATGCTGTCTAATCAGAGAAATCAAACACACTGCTGAACAACAACCAATATCTAATATTGTTTTTCCTATATTTTATGACAATTTTATGATTGGTTTATGTACGACAAACACTCGTGTATTAAGTCCTCGTGGATTTTATACAATGTAAAAAAAGATCACAGAATAAGGCAGAAAATACAGTACCTATCAAAAATCTGGAAACATTACAATTGTACAATTTAAATAAGTCTCTTCTGCTCACCAAGGCTGGATTTATTTAATCAAAAAACGCAGTAAAAACAGAAATATTGTGAAATATTATTCCAATGCAAAACAGTTGTTTTCTGTGTGAATATATAGTAAAGTGTAATTTATTTCTGTGATCAAAGCTGAATTTTCAGCATCATTACTCCAGTCTTCAGTGTCACATGATCCTTCAGAAATCATTCTAATATGATGATTTGATGCTCAAGAAATTTTCAAAAAAATCAAAGATTTGGGACACACTAATTCTAATTTCTAATACTATTTAGGACGGATATTGGGACGCAGCAAATGATTTAAACATGAGCTAACAATCAAAAATAGTTATATATGAGTTGTATAATGTATATTAGTTTTATGAAGATATATTAGCGTTATATTCACGGTTTTGGATGAGGAAGGATGGAGTTTCACATTCCTGTCAGCGGTGATCGGCGGGACTCGGGGAGGGAGGGGCCGTGGGCGGAGCTGTGCGCGGTGGGCGGGGCCGGAGGCGGGGCGACGCTGAAACTTCAGACACACCGAGACTTGAGCATCACTCGAGGAATAAAGGACTGAATTAAAGGTGAGCACATTCATTCTTAAATATTGTATTTACTATATTAAATTTAAACATCTGACCTCAGAGAGAGTATTTAATATAACTGCGCTTTTGTCATTTGAGTCATAGTTTAACGTGTGTGAAAATGAAGCTTGTGTACTGAACAGAGTTTACGGTCCTTCATGATTAATACGAGTTAACGAGTACAGTTAATCAGTTACACTCATTATCTGAAAGACGATTTAATAGATCATTTGAGTGTTTAAAGTTTTGTGATGGAGACTGTTGGGGGAGGAAGGGCCGGATTACAGCCAGGGGCGAATGACAAAACAGCCAACATAAACACACACACACACACACACACACACACACACAGAGAGAGAGAGAGACATGGGGAGTTGCAGCAGCAAGAGTATTTAAAAGAAAAATGAACAAAGACTGTTATGTTTTAACGAAAGAGATGAGAGTTATTGAGGAGAGCAGAACACATGAGTGTGTGTGTGAGAGTGTGAGTGTGTGTGTGTGTGTTGGGGGAGGGTCTAAAGGGGGTTTAATGACTCCCAGATGTGAGCTTCAGCATATGCTACAACACACACATGCTGAGGAATGTCTGCACAAACACACACACACACACACACACACACACTCACAGACTGTATTTACATTGAGAGTGTGTGTGTGTTCTGCTAAACAGATCAATATCTGTGAGACGATTCATGGTTTGATATTACAAGCTGAAAAAATATGACTTTAATGGGAATGTCTGTCTCTCTCTCCGTCTGTCTCTCTCATTCCATCAGAGTGTCTTTCCTTCTTCGTGACGATCTCATCTCACCAGGGGGTCAGAAGAAATGAGAGAGAGAGAGAGAGAGAGAGAGAGAGAGAGAGAGAGAGAGAGAGACAGAGAGAGACAGAGAGAGACAGAGAGGGGAGAAGAAGGGAAATTAATGGTACAGAAAATGGCTTCTAGGAAAAGAGCCGAGAGACAGACAGGAATGTTTGCGGCAGCATGAGGGTCGTTTCTGAGAAAAGGAGAAAAGCAGAAGAAAGACACGAGCACATTCTTCTCTGGGGCCGCAGAAGGACAGACAGAAGGACAGACAGATAGACAGATAGATAGATAGATAGACACAAACACTATGTAATGGTGAAGATGATCAGAAGTAAACAAACTACAATCATTTTCTGTCTGCGGGTTTGTTTCTACAGACACTATGAAACTCTGTTACCTGCTTCTGCTGTCAGTGCCAGGTGAGACTCAAACACACACACACACACACACACACACATACATACACACACACACACACACACTCTCTGACCTCTGGTGGGTTTGTTCTGCAGGTCTGGTTCTGGCTCAGGATCAGAACTACGATGATTATTTAGACATCTTTGGTGAGTCCATCACTGGATTCTGACTCTGTTATTGATGCACAAACACTAAACATGGATTATTGTGTTTGATCTCAACAGGTAACGGCAACAGTTATGATCCGTACTTCTGTAAGTGTCCCTCAGAGAGATTCATAGATCATCCTTGAGAAGAAATATCTCTCATATCTGAGCTCATGAAGCTGAAGCTGTTGTTTTTCTCATCAGATCCAGCTGTTTCTCAGCAGGTTTTACAAGCTCAGACTGCAGTACCAGGACAGACCGGTGCGACTTCTGCTTTATTCTCTGACTTTATATTGTTTAGGTGTTTACTGTGTAGTTTTAAATGGTGCTTTATAATTAAAATATAAGTCTAAAATAAAAGTGTTTTTATTCCAGCGGTGGATTTCCAGACGGAGCCGACTGAACCTGGACCGCTGGGTAAGAGCGCATCACGGGTCAAACTAACCCGCAGTGTTATATTTCATATGCTATTAAAGTATTTATTCATATTTTGAATTTGCTTTTATTTGTATATTTTCAGTTTGCATTTTAACTTTTAAGTTTTAGTCATGTTTTTTAATGTATGGAAGCTTGTTTCTGCCATGGAATAAAAAATATTTGTCTTACTTTATTTCTCGCAATTTTTTTCAGCAACGTTTTTTTCTCAGTTGCGAGTTTCTCGCAATTCTGACTTTTTTCTCAGTTGTGAGTTTCTCGCAAATTTTTCTCAGTTGCAAATTTCTCGCAATTCTGTTATTTTTCTCACAGTTGCGAGTTTCTCGCAATTCTGACTTTTTTCTCAGTTGTGAGTTTCTTGCAAATTTTTCTCTGTTGCAAGTTTCTCGCAATTATGACTTTTTTTCTCAGTTGTGAGTTTCTTGCAATTATGACTTTTTTCTCAGTTGCGAGTTTCTCGCAAATTTTTCTCAGTTGCAAATTTCTCGCAATTCTGTTATTTTTCTCAGTTGTGAGTTTCTCGCAATTCTGACTTTTTTCTCAGTTGTGAGTTTCTCGCAATTCTGACTTTTTTCTCGGTTGCAAATTTCTCGCAATTCTGACTTTTTTCTCAGTTGCGAGTTTCTCGCAAATTTTCCTTAGTTGGAAATTTCTCGCAATTCTGACTTTTCTCAGTTGCGAGTTTCTTGCAAATTTTTCTCAGTTGCAAATTTCTCGCAATTCTGACTTTTTTCTCAGTTGTGAGTTTCTCGCAATTCTGGCTTTTTTCTTAGTTGCGAGTTTCTCGCAATTATGACTTTTTTTCTCAGTAGAGAGTTTCTCGCAATTGTTATTTTTCTCAGTTGCAAGTTTCTTGCAATTCTGACTTGTTCTCAGTTGTGAGTTTCTCAGAAATTTTTTCTCTGTTGCAAGTTTCTCGCAATTCTGATTTTTTCTCAGTTGTGAGTTTCTCAGTTTTTCTCACAACCATGAGTTTCTTATTTAAGCCATTATTATTAATTTTTTAATATTTCTATTCAGCTTCAGTTTTATTAGTTTTAGTGCTTATTTTATTTCAGTTAGTTGCAATGGCAGCATTTCTGATTTTCGTGAGCAGCACATCAGCAGAAAGTGACAAATAAGACTCGTGGACCTCATTGATGTGTTTGTTGTGTGTTTGCAGACTGTCGTGAGGAACAGTATCCCTGCACTCGTCTCTATTCTGTCCATCAGCCGTGTAAACAGTGTCTCAACAGCATCTGCTTCTACAGGTCAGCAGACACACACTCAAAACACACCCCCTCACACACTCAAACACACACACACACACACACACTCACGGTCTCGCTGTGCTTTGTTTCTCAGTCTGCGGAGGGTTTACGTGATAAATAAGGAGATCTGCGTGAGGACAGTGTGTGCCCATGAGGAGCTGCTGAGAGGTGAGTTGTGTGTTTGTCGTCTTGCTGCACTCGTTCAGTGAACGCAGACTAACTCGTTATCTGTCTCTCTGCAGCGGATCTGTGTCGCGATCAGTTCTCACGCTGCGGTGTAGTTGCACTCAGTGGCCAGTGTGGGGCGATGGGCGGCAGCTGCGCCAAGAGCTGCGGATCCTGTTAAACACACACACACACTAGCCCTGGTACTGCCTATCAGATGCTTTAGGACAAAAATATCTTCTACGCAACTATGCAAACACAATGCTAGTGCGCAGAGCCGTTATACATATATAACCTCAGAGTTTACTATAAACATCTCGATAGTTTAACTAACTTACCCAGCAAGATTGTTATCAGATTGTCACTCCTTGATTGAGCTGAAAAAGAAAATTGACCATAGAAGAAGACATTTTGCGCTAATGCCTACTATAGCATCCCTTATGGCAACACATACTTGTGATCTGATGCATTTTAGAACGCAACAATTTTTTGTGTACTTGCGTAGAGTGTTTCAGACCTAAATCCATCAGACACTTTCCTCTTCTCATATATTCTCCAGCAGCATCTGATGTTTTCTGGACTCATGTAAACTGATATTTACTGTAATAATCTGAATATTTGACCTGTATGTCACCACTGGTGCTATTGTATCTGTTACACTGGTGCAGGAGGAACAGAGATGTCACGTTTTTTGTATTATTACTGTTTGTCATCCAGTGCTGTTGTTGTTTACTTGTTTATTTTGTCTTGGGGTGAGTTATACTGAACCCAGACTCAAACCCTCACACCTGATCTCAGGTCAGAGGTCAAAGCCTGTAAGCACTGACCCAGCTAACAGGGAACATTCTCAGAACTTTAGCTAATGTTCTGGCAAGATCTCTCAAAGTTATGAAAAAAAATATTCCAGCAATGTTAATAGAATGTTTGTTCAAAGTTATCTGGTCATTTATAATGTTCTTAAAACATTAACACAAAAACGTTATTTATACATATCGTTCTTGGAACTTTTTTTTTCTGAAAAATTTTATTTGGACGCTCATTTAACGTTTTTAAATGTTACTAGTTTCAGAATGTTCAGAGAACATTGAAAAGTAATGTTCCCGTAATGTTTACAGAATGATAAAATAGAATGCTCCCTTAACGTTCACATAATGAAGAAAAAACGTTTAAAAAACTGGATGTTTTGAACATTCAGAAGTGTTTCTGTAACTTAATGGGAACGTTAGCATAACGTTTATAGAACATTTTAGTTAGCTGGGGATCGCTACTGAACATAGACAACTCAGTCTGGGTTCAGCTTTAATATACTCACCATTTACTGTAATATTAGCTGTTCCAAACAAAGTTTTGCAATTTTATTAATAAACATTTTTGTACTGTACATTTAAATAGCATGATACATGCAGAGTTTATGTGAAACGTTTTTAAAGAATAGGCTGAAAGCTTAAACATTTAAAGTCATTTTAATGTGTATAAAAACCATTCTAGCAACACAAAAGGACATTTCACACATAAAGCAAAAGACTGAGAAGAGTATAAACTAGCAGTTAAAAAATGCCATTTTTCTTATAACTTAAAACGACAATACGCCATTTACGCGATTCTGGTAGATCTGAAGGACGATCGCTTCTTTTCTCCTTACTTAACATGCACCTTAAAGGGTTAGTTCACCCAAAAATGAGAATAATGTCATTTATTACTCACCCTCATGCCATTCCACACCAGTAAGACCTTCGTTCATCTTCGGAACGCAAATAAAGATATTTTTGTTGAAATCCGATGGCTCAGTGAGGCCTGCATAGCCAGCAATGACACTTGTTCTCTCAAGATCCATTATTGTACTAAAAACATTTAAATCAGTTCATGTGAGTACAGTGGTTCAATATTAATATTATAAAGCAATAAGAATATTTTTTGTGCACCAAAAAAAAAAAAAAAAAAAAAAAAAACGACTTATATAGTGATGGCCGATTTCAAAACACTGCTTCAGGAAGCTTCGGAGCGTTATGAATCTTTTGTGTCGAATCATGATTCGGATCGCGCGTCAAACCGGCCAAACTGCTGAAATCACGTAACTTTGGCGCTCTGAACTGCTGATATTTATGGATCTTGAGAGAGGAAATGTCATTGCTGGCTAAGCAGGCCACACTGAGCCATTGGATTTCAACAAAAATATCTTCATTTGTGTTCCAAAGATTAACGAAGGTCTTACAGGTGTGGAACGGCATGAGGGTGAGTAATTAATGACATTATTTTCATTTTTGGGTGAACTAACCCTTTAATGTTATTGCCTTTAAAATGTATTATAGCAATTATTGATATTATAGCCGTAGTGTCTCACCTCAATAATTCGCGCCATTCCTGTCAGAGTCCGTTAAAACTCTGTGCGCGCGCTGCCGATGTCAAGCACTCGACCTAAATATAACGGACTTTTGACACGTATAATTTACATTTTCAGAGAATCGCGGAATTCTTGGCTTGACAAATTAATCTCAGTGTCATACTGGACACGCTTACAATCAACACTACAACTTTCCAGATCAACATTAATCACGTAAGTGAAATGTATCGGATTCAGAGGGGATTTAATTGAAGGGTGAGTAATTACATCTCTGATCAATAAATCTGACCTGTAAACGGTCAGTTGAGGTAAACATATAGTAGTATAAAACTGAATTACAAATGATAAACATGCTTGTGTTTCACGTATTAAAAAAAATCGGTTCTCAGGGATAACTTCACTGAGTCACATTCACATAAACTATAAATATTACAGTAAAATATTCAAGTATTTGTGTCGAGTGTGTGTCAGTGTTCAGGGAATGTTTCATTCACTCATTAGACAGTATTATATTCACCTCATAAAAATATGTCCAGAAAACTTTTCTTTTGCATTACAGTAGAGAATTTAGAGAATAAAATGTGCTTAATTGTCTTTATAATAATGTTGCAATGTAACAAATCTTGGTCCAAAAAATAAGCTTTTTTTTTCTTTACGCAAAATACCATTTTTATAATTTTGGTTTTGGGGTAAACATTACTATTCATTAAATATTAGATCCACCTTTTCAGTATTCTGTTAAAAAATTAAAAAAAAAAAAAAAACTCAGTATGGCTAAAGGCCCGTTCACACCAAGAACAATAACTATAAACATAATTAATGTTGCCATCAGCTGGAAAAATCGTTCTGTGATTCCAACGATATAGTTCCTCTGTGCCGTTATCATTATAGTTGTGTGAACTCTGCTATTCTTTTACATTTAGAATGATTTTTAGAACTATATCTTGTACGTCCTTGGTGTGAACAGGCTTTAAAAAGGTCATATATCATTAAAGGATTAGTTCACTTCAGAATTAAAACTTACTGATAATTTACTCACCCCATGCGCATCACAGAGCAGTGCAAGACGAGCGTTTGTGGTTAAAAAGTATATACATTTTTATCTTTTTAGAAAATGGCCGATGGTTTCTCTAGATAAGACTCTTATTCCTCGTCTGGGATCATGTAGAGCTCTTTGAAGCTGCACTGAAACTGACATTTGGACCTTCAACCCGTTGAACCCCAGTGAAGTCCACTATATGGAGAAAAATCCTGGAATGTTTTCCTCAAAAACCTTCATTTCTCTTCCACTGAAGAAAGAAAGACATGAACATCTCGATTTTAATTCTGAAGTGAACTAACCCTTTAAGGAACAGCCATTGTGCACATTAACCACACAAAACACTGTTAATGATGTCACAATCAATCATAGTGTTGGATCAGCTCGGCAGCGACGGCGTTCTGCGGCGTATCTCGTGCTGTAGCTGCTCCTTCAGCGTGGACACCTGCTCCTCCAGACCCTTGACGCGCTGCCGGTGGGCTCTCTCGCGCGCGGCCAGCGTTCGCTCTGCCTCTCTCTGACTGACGCGCAGTCTTTCGGCCTCCCGCTGGGCGTCCTCATGCAGACGGGCCGACTGCTCGCTGGCGCTGTGACTCTGCTCCAGCTCGGCCAGCTGAGCCTGAAACACGCAACACGCATGAAACCCCAAACACACTTCACACAGTCCAAAACAACTACCAGTGAACACCCACTGTAACCATAGCAACAGCAGAAACCATAGCAACCCCCAACACCATGTCGAATGTGTTTCTACGAAGCGCAAAACACACAAACGTGACCCGTTCTTACTCACCAGACACAGCGCAATCTTCGGTTTCACGCCGCACAACTCTTCCTTACAAGCACAGTGATGAAAACATCACACACACACTTCACAGCGTTAATCCAGCTCATTAACACTCATTAGTGTTTGCAGGGCTCCAGACTGACGAAATGATCATATTCGCGACCCTCACTGTCACTAGTTTGCTGGAGTTCTCCAATAAAAAAACACTTAGTATAAAGCCAGATGAAACAGGAGAAACAACGATCCAGTTAGAGGGCTTTTCAACATTCACCATGGATTTAAGGTCCGTTCACACCATGAGCGATAACTATAACGATAACAGTAAAGATATAGTTCTAAACGGGCGGACTGGCCATCGGGAGTACTGAGAGTTTTCCCGGTGGGCCGCTGGACAATGTGGGGCGGCCCGTTGCAAAGTAAATATTTATGAAGAATGGATTATAGTAAATGTACGTAGTCTATCCTTCCGTCGGCCCAGACGAATTGTTCACTTGATGCAAAAACTCTAATCTGTTTAGCGTGCTCAGTCTGTCTAAAAGCGCTCGTCAATGTCAAAATGAATAAATATATCCAATCAAATCGAAGGAGGCGGGGTTTACTGTCCACACTTTTTAATGCTTGAAGAATGCGAGCCGAGGTAAGATATCTGAACATGACGAGACAATATAGGCCTACAGCAATATTTGCCGACTGTTTACGATAAAAAAATAAATAAATAAATAAAAACCCAAAAACTTTTAAACGACGGACATTAATTTCCAGGCATGCAAACTACTTCTGGCCTTTTTGGATTTTTCATATTTTAATGTCATTTATGTTATTCGTCACACAATCCACAAATAAACATTAACGTAGCAGTTTTCAGCATATCAGATAAGAGTGAATGTTTGTGTATCTGTTGTCAGGATTTCTTCAGTAATTTCACAATCATTTGAAAATTATTCATAAAACTCAAAATATCATTCTCAGTCTTACACTAAAACATGGTAAAACCGGCAACTTTCATATTCAAGTAGCCTATATCCCGTGTTAGGAAAGTGTCTAAAATAAAAATATAATTTGCTAATTAGTTCACATGCATTATTTTACACACTGGCGATCAAAAGTTTGAATTTAGACTTAATGTTTTTGAAAGAGGAAGGCTGAATTTATTTGATCAAAAATACAGTAAAAAATATTATAAAATATTAATAAAATTTCAAATAGATGTTTTCTATGTGGATTTATTGTAAAATGTAATTTATTCCTGTGATCAAAGCTGAATTTTCAGCATCATTACTCCAGTCCTCAGTCATGTGATCCTTCAGAAATCATTCTAATATGCTGTATTTTTCATAAACATAATATATAATATATATTTTTCATAAACATATAACATAATTTTTACAGTCTTTCCCACAACTGGACCTCTATTCCAAGAAATGACAGTTGTCAAGCTCCTGAAAGGACAAATACTAGAAAGGCACCATAAATCAGTCCACATTATCAGTCTTATAGACCATACCAGATCATTATTATATATGGACTGATTTAATGGTAGGTATATTGAACTTTAGTGATATTGAACTTCCCTGTATGGAAAAGAGATTTGAAATTTTTTCAAAATTATTTACTATTTTCCATGTGCACCAAGGCAAATTAAAACGTAAAGAAGTATGCCAGTCATTCATTAATGTTAATGATAAGCATTTCAATAATAATAAAAAAAAAAAATAGCATTTATATTTCTGTAGAAATAGCATTTATATATTTATGTTAGTAAGTGGTGTAAAAAAAAAATTGGTGGGTTTTATGGTGAGGTGTTGCGGACCGTGTGATGGGCTGCTTTGTGCAGGAAAGTCCAGGGCCACTTTTTTGGCCCAGTCCGCCCCTGGTTCTAAATGTAAAGAGTCCACACAACAACTATAATGAGAACGACACAAAGAAACGATATCGTTGGAATTACTTTCAGAACAATTTTTTTTGCAGCTGATGAACGATAAAAACATTGACAGCCAATCAGAATCCATCCTGCTTTATAGAGCTCGAGCATTTAAAGCCGACGAAACTGCAGCGCTTATAATAAACAGAACTATATCATGCATTGGTGTGGATGCTAATATAGTTATCGTTATAGCTATCGTCGTTGGTGTGGACGCTAATATAGTTATCGATGTTAGTGTGGATGCTAATGTAGCTATCATTATCGTCCATTGGAGTGTACGCTAATATAGTTATCATTATAGTTATCGTTATCGATGTTAGTGTATCATTATAGTTATCATGCGTATAGTTACATTTACCATGGTAATGAGCTGCTATGTGTGGCTTTACCAGTGGTTATCATGATCTACAAATATATGATACTATAGTGAAGACTAACGGTTAATTTTATTTATTTACATTTGACCCTATAAAAATGAGGTTGTTACCATTTTTACAAATGTTACTGCTTTTTTTAATGAAACTCAAGCTACTGTCAAATGTGCACTTCTGAGAGACAAAACACATAATATTATAAATATTAATAGTTATTGATCTGGTGCTGGCACGTCAGATCTTATGATGTTAGTCTGGAGCCCTGGATTGTGTGTAAAAGTGTACCTGCAGCAGCACGATCTGTCTCTGCGCGTCCTGCAGCTCCTGTTCGACGGTGTTGAGCGAGCGATCCAGGCGGCCTTTTTCCGCACACAGACGCATGCTGCTCTCTTCCGTCTTCAGCTTCTGACGCTCCACCTGAGGAATCAAAACAGACCGTCAACAGAAGCTCGCTGCGTCCAATCCTGCCGTCGTCACTCCCGTCTCACCTTATCCAGCGTGTTTCTCAGCGCGGCCTTGTCTTTCTCCAGCCGGACGGCCTGTCTCTCTGCATCTCTCTTCTCGGTCTCCAAAAGGGCCACGGCTCGCTGCAGGCTGCGCAGACGCTCCTCTGCAGACGCTCGCTCTGTCTGCGCAGACTGCAAACTGCGCTGGGCCTCGGTCAGACTGTCGGCCCTCTGCCGCAGAGCCTGCGTGAGCATGTTTTCACACGTCTCTTTAAAGGAATCGGTCTCAGACCACTTCAAAAAGAGAACTCTTTGCGTTCACACTGGCACTGCTATTAAAAGTGAAGTCAGATCTCTTTAGTCCAGGGCAGTTTGGTCTGAGACCAATTTTAATTCACACTGAAGTTTTCAAACCGGTGTAACTACTTAACGAGTTAGCAATTTCGTATGAGTTTGTACAATTTGATGCAGATGAAAACGCACGATTTTTAGGAATAACTAAGCATGAAGGTCTAACCCTCAGTGGGGCGTAAGATCGTACAAAAATGAATGAGATCGTTTGAAGTCATACGAATAGCAAGGTTAAATACTTAGAATTTTTGCCATCGGAATGTGTTGGTTGTTTTTTGAATATTATAATTATATATATTTTAAGATTTTTTTTTTTAAGTTTTTTGCCTTTATTATGATAGGACGGTAAGCAAACAGAAAGCAAAGTGGGAGAGAGAGGGGGACAGGGTCGGGAAACTTGTGTCGCCGAAGCTCAACAGCGCTATATGTCAGCGTGCTGCCCACGAGGCTATCGGCACCGACATAATATTAATTATTATATTATTTCTTATGTTTTTTATTTCTTATATATTTTATTATATTATTTCTTAATAATAAAAAATATTAGACTGTCACTACAATAGTAATATATTTAATGGCGGGGCGTAAGATCGTACATAAATGTATGAATGAGTTTATATGAATTTATTCGAAATCGACAGCAATTCACCAAAAAGTAGAATAGTTGCAATTTTTGCCATCGGAATGTGTTGGTTGTTATAATATTATAATAATAATAACTGTAATATTACTTATTTTTCATAATAATAAAAATCTTAGAATATTAATACAATAGTAACATACTTGACATACTTTTGACAGCATTTTAAGCTTTAACCATTTTAACTTTTATTTTAAAACCTTCAATCTTCATTTACTCTGAGCTCTAATAAACAAATAACGTGAATAAACTGTAGCTTTATTATAATAACATAACATGAAGCTGTTCTCATTGGACGTTTGAGATGGTGTCAGTTAAGTTGCACTTTATGAGGCTGTTAAGTTAAAATAAAATATGTTTAAGTCAAGTTAAAATACGTTAGGGTTACCTCAATTTATTACATTCTATGTTTTTTTAACATAAAAATGTGTTGTGTTTGGTACATTGACATTTAAAGCTACATTTCCGTGAAGTGACATGACCCCAGGGTGAAGACGCTCACTCACCTCCTGTGTGTTGTGCAGCTCTGTCTCCAGCTCAGATCTGCGCAGCTGACTCTGGCTCAGTTCCGACTGCAGCGTCTGCACGCTCCGTGAGGGCGGCGATGTTTCGCTTCCCGTCCGACGAGGACGCTCTGAGTCCGTCCACACGCTCCTGACAGACACAAGACATCACACAATCATTTCTGCTGAGCTCTCTCTCTCTCGGGACGTCGATCTCTCTGCTCTCACCTGCAGCTGTCTGCGCTCACTCTCAGCCTGTCCCAGTGTCTTCTGCAGCGCAGCGAGACGCCCCTGGGTGGCGCTGTGGGCGGCGGTGACTTCCTGCAGGCTCTGGGAGAGAGCGAGCGCTCGCTCTTTCTGAACGCTCTCTCCGTCCTGAGCTTTAGACAGCAATGCCGTCAGTCTGTCCACCTCCCGCTGAAGAGATGAGATGCGAGATTCGCCCTCTGCCACCTGAAACGCGCATCAGAGCGTTAGCGATCATCAGCTATCAGCGCAACAGTCAGGTTTATTTGTAAAACAATTATGTTTAACATTATCCATGATGCTGTGCAGAAAATTCCACCAATCAGACAGTCATGGCGAGCAAATCATGCCAAAAGAGCTTTTTAGCGCCGCCCACTTCCCTTAAGCACCAATGCTACTAACTCACTCTATTGTGGATGAGAGATACTGCGAGTGAGATGGGGCTGATGGGAGTTTGGTACCTGTTTGACGGCGCTCTCGTGGCGGTCGTGAGCCGTCTGGATCTCCATCTCTCTCTCGGCCAGACTCAGTCTCAGTCTCTGCAGCTCTCCCTCGAGACTCCGCCTCCCCAGCTCCACCCGTGTGCCCCGCCCCTCGGCCGCCTCCAGAGCCTCACGCAGCCGCCGACGCTCCGCCTCCAAGCGCGCCTCGCCAGCGCGCAGCTTACTGCACTGCTCCTGCAGGGGGCGACGGGCGGAGTTACTGTCAGTCCACATTATTTTAAATCAATTAAGACGCGAGCAGCCTCTGACCTCCACACGCTTGCGCTCAGCCTCGGCGTTCAGTGAAAGTCTCTCCAGCTCTTTGATTCGCTCGTTTAATGCTCGTCGCTCTCTCTCTCCTCTCCGCAGGGACTCGTCCTGCTGATGCAGCAGAGCTTGAGCCGACGACAGTTTTCCATCCACAGCACGCTTATCTACACACAATCAACACACCACTCCAGAAATGAGCTGAATGATTCTGACCAATCGTGATGAGGAAAACAATCAAAAACCCAAAACAAATTTATTTTAAAATTCGGGTGTCTGCCGTCATTACAATGAGCTTTATATGAAAGCGAGGGCAGTTAGATGTTCATTACCCTCCTGGCACTCCTGTAGTGTGGTGTGTAGCTGAATGAGGCGCTGGTGGGCGGAGTCTCTCTCTGTGGTCATTTCCTCTAATTCCCTCTGCAGTGACCCCAGTTGACCCCGAGCCTCGTCCTACACACACATGAATCACATGGGACAGTCTTAGTTATCGTTCGTGTGTGTGACTAAAGCATCTGTAGTGCGTGTTATCGTAATAGATCTAGTTATCTTAAAGGGATAGTTCACCCAAAAATGAAAATGAAAGGGCATCCAAGATGTGGGTGACTTTGTTTCTTCAGTAGAACACAAATGATGGTTTTTATCTCCAACCATTGCAGTCTGTCAGTCGTATAATGCATGACAATGGTAACAAAATCTATGAGAGTAAAAAAAACATGCACAGACAAATCCAAATTAAACCCTGCGGCTCGTGACGACACATTGATGTCCTAAGACATGAAATGATTGGTTTGTGCGAGAAACCGAACAGTATTTATATCATTTTTTACCTCTAATACACCACTGTCCAACTGCCTTGAGTGCGCGCACAGCATCATTTGTGTTCTACTGAAGAAACAAAGTCACCTACATCTTGGATGCCCTGAGGGTAAGCAGATAAACATCAAATTTTCATTTTTGGGTGAACTATCCCTTTAACAGTCCTAGTGATCGTAACAGTTCTAGTGATAATAACAGTTCTAGTTATCGTAATAGTTCTAGTTATCGTAACAGTCCTAGTTATCGCAGTAGTCCTAGTTATCGTAACAGTTCTAGTTATCATAACAGTCCTAGTTATCGTAACAGTTCTATTGATCGTAACAATCCTAGTGATCGTAACAGTTCTAGTTATCGTAACAGTCCTAGTTATCGTAACAGTTCTAGTTATCGTAACAGTCCTAGTTATCGTAACAGATCTAGTTATCATAACCGTTCTAATGATTGTAATAGTTCTAGTTATCGTTTGTGTGTGTAACTAAAGCATCTGTAGTGTGTGTGGTCGCATTACTCGGCCTCTCTGAGCCTCTCGCAGCTCCTTCAGGAAGTCTCTGAGGCCGCTGCGCAGGGTTTCCGGGTCCAGCTCAGGCTGGGCGACGGGCAGCGGAGCGTCTGTCCTCTCTGGAGACAGCGGCCGCAGCACGATGGTGTTATCCGGAGTGACGTTAGCTGCCACATCTGACAGAGAGCAGAGAAAGGATTGAGATAAAGCAGAACTCAAATTCCACAACTTTCTTTAAAAAACGAATCTAACCTTTGGGTGGCGATAGCGAGCAGTGCAGCGGAGACACGCTCCTATGGCGAGACATCATCCCTGAGGTCAGAGAGGAAGGGGAGGAGCCTGCCGGGCTCCGCCCCCTGCTGCTGCTCCGCCCACTGGCCCCGATGCCCAGTGTACGCGTGAGCGCCGACTGCAGGCTGCACAGCCTGAACTCCAGATCCCTGCGGCCCGCCTCCGCACGCGATAACTCCACCTCCGTCGCAGCCAGACGGCCCTGCGCCTCACTCAGCTCCAGCTGCAACTGCGCAGACGCATCAGAGGTCGACTGAGCGCGAACGGAGAGGTTACGTGCCTCGTCTTGAAGCTTCTTCTCACAGCCGCGAGCTTCCTGTAGCTGAGACGTCAACTCTCGCTCACGACTGCGCCAACACATCTCGCTCTCGCTCAGACGCCTCTGTAGAGAAGCCAGCTAGAGACAGACAGACAGACAGAGTGAGTGAGACATCTTTTCAATTTAATTTAAATCTGTGTAATCGTATGAGATCTCACCTCTTTCTGAAGAGAGTTTCTGCTAGTTTCCGTGTCGGCGAGTCTCTGTTTGAGCGAGATCAATTCTCTCGCTCGCTCCTCGTCCTTCTGGTCCTCCGCAGACAGACGCGTCTGCAGTTCAGCCGTCTGCTTGGCCTTCTGCTCGCGCTCGGCGTCCAGAACTTTCACCTGACGGCACAGAGAGTCACGCACACGTCACACCACAGCTCTTCATCCTCACTCTCTCAACGCTCACGCGTTCAGCCTCGGTCTGACCTGTCTGCGCAGCTCCTGCAGCTCCCTGCGCGCATCCAGTCTGGATCTCTCCACCTCACGCAGACAGCTGCGCAGATCTGATACCTCCTTCTGCGCAGACGCCAGACTCTCCTCCAGCAGAGACGCTTTCTGCTGCTCCTCCTCACATGCGCGCTTCACGCTGAACACAAAGCACAGTATAGTCCCTCCAATCAGCACTGCAGAAAGAACCTCATCTGATTGCTAATTGGCATACTTACTGTTCTAAATAGTATGCAGGTTTACAAGAGCATGTTAAAGTCTTCGTCCGTCACCTGATTCTCTCACTCTCTGCCGCTCTCAGGGCTTCCCTCAGCTGCGCGTTGGATTGGCTGAGAGCATCCCTCTCCTTGGTGACATCACTGAGAGAGCGCCGTAGCTCCGCCCCATCTCGCCTATGCCCCTCCCCTGCCTCCCGTATCTGGCACAAACGCTTGTCCATCTCCAGAAGATCTCTCCTGGCACTGTCCCGGCTCTCCTCACTGGACGACAGCAGCGCGCGACACTCCTCCAACTACACGGGGAGGGGGGGCGCAATTTATTCGCAATAACTCACGTTACTGCCACATTTTGCTCATCAGGTTATTCTTTCAAACACAAACCTCTTTGAGCGCAGTGTCTGCTCGCGTCTGCTGGTCGGCGCAGTTCTCCTGCAGTCTGCGCAGCTCACGGCCGTGTGCACTGGCTGCGTCCTGCAGTTGACTGCGCAGTTCCTGCAGTTCAGCATTTAGAGACGCGACTGCAGCCTAAGAACAAGATAACACACTCACTTACTAGAAAGCGAAAACTACAATACTTTTATTATAAATCAATGAAGTCAACAACACATTAGCTATGTTTCCATCCACGATAGTCCAAATTTGAGCACAACTTTGGACGGAAACACAACTAACGTTGTAAAACAGCGTTAAGTTCTGACCCGCTCCTGGTCTCTGAGGAGCGCCGTCTCTCGGCTCAGTCTCTCCAGCTCCAGTGCTGCAGTGCTCAGCTCCGCCTGTAGGGCGCTCACCTTCTCTGACAGAAGCGCCTTCTCAGCCTCCTTTATGGACAGCGCCTGCACGCGACATCAGGCGGTTACGACAGAAGCGACAGACGCACGTCAGCTTCCCACGCGAGTCTTACCTGTTGTTTGTCCGTCTCCGCCTGTAACAGACTCTGGTCCCTGTCACGCTGCAAGGAACGAAGCTCTTCCTGAAGTTCATCTCGCTCTCTCTCCAGCCGGATCATCTGCTCCTCCAGGTGTTCGCGGACCCGCCGCAGCGCCCCCTCCTGTTCGGCCTCCAGACTGCAGCGCAGCGCCTCCTACAGGATTCACAGGCTCAGTCAGTATTACCCATGTCACATGAACTCATATATAATCATGAGGCAAGCGCTCGTATGACCTTCTGATTGGTCAGTCTCTCCAGCTCCTCCTGGTGGTCAGACAGGGCCGTGCGCAGAGCTCGCTGTGCTTCATGTTGAGCGGCCGTGAGCGCATCTCTCAGCATGTCTTTCTCTTTCTCACTCTGAGACAGAACTGTCTCTCTCTCAGCGCGCAAACGCTTCAGCTCCGCTAAACACAAAGACAAACTAAACGTCACGATGAGGCACATTTTAAAATAAAAACAAATGAAAAAGCAGCTCTTCTGCTCTGGTGCTGTAGCAGTACTTGTACTGCATTCCTCTCTTATCTAGTATTATCCCTCACTATCACTTGCTGTTGTAATTGTTCTGGATAAAAAGAATCTGCTAAATGAATACATGTAAAGTCCGAATCCTCTTATTTACCCGTCTTTCTCTCTTATGTACAAATCTTTCTTGTGTAGCTGTCTAACATTCATGTACACAATACACTTTCTTATGGGGCGTTCACACCAGACGCGACTTGCGCGAATAAATCACGCTATTCGCACGTAGTTGGACGCTTGAACATTGAGTTTACTCGCTTCATTCACGCGTGAAATTCACTTCACAACATGAGAGGGGCTCTCCCTCTCCTTTAAATATGTGTCCCTCAGACTCTTCCACTTCTTTCTGCACACTTCCTCTGAATAAACACAACTTGTCAGCGGGAAAGTAGTTGTAAAATACGGCAAATAAGCTCAATTTGCTGGCTTTAGCTAGCTTGTAGTCTCAATATGAATATATATATATATATATAGCTCAAATTGAGTAAAGACCGTTTTTTACAACTTACCAGATTCTCCGACCTCCTCACTCACTTTCTTCCAAGCAAGATCCTTTTTATTCCTGTTTCTATAAAAGTATGAGGATGTATCGTACAGCGACGATGATTTTGTCCTCCATTGTTGTTTCAGATTTCTGCCTCCACTCGCTACGTCGTAATCACGTCACTACTAGAGCAAGCTCCTGATTGGTTAACGCGGCGCCTCATTCGCGCGAATCGCGCCACAGGATGTCAATTTGCGTCTTTGCATTGACTTAACATGTAAATCACTCGCGCTTAACGCTTCATTCGCGTCTGGTGTGAACGCACCATTAAATGTGTCTTTCTTTCTCATGTACCCGTCTCTCTCTCATGAACTGATCTCTCTCTGTCGTGTACCTGTCGTGCTGTCGGTACGCAATCTCAGGTTCTGGTTCTCCGACTCCAGCTGTTCACGACAAGACTCGATTTGATTTATCTGCTGCTGCAGCTCGTAAAGACTCGTCTCCAGAGCCTCCCTCTCTGACCTGCACACATACAGTCATCAATGAAACACACATGCATGTATTAATATTAATATCGTGACACAAATGTCTTCGGTCTCACCTGAAGGTGGCGATCTCCTCTGTCAGGGTGGCGTTCTCTCTCTCTGACGCCGTCAGCTGAACCAGAAGCCCCGCCCTCTCTCGCACTAGCTCCGCCCGCCCACGCCCCACCTCCTCCAGAGCGGCACTCTGCCTGTCACCTTCACCGCGGATAGAACCAAGCTCCGCCTCCAGACCGCCCATCTCACCAATCAGCTGTTTGATTGACAGCAGCACATCAGAAACTGTTTATGAAGAACTGAGAGGCAGACAGAGAAAGAGAGTCACCTGTGTAATTCTGTCTTGCAGTTTGACTCTGTCTGCCTGCAGCGACTGAAGCTCCGCCTCCAGCCCCGCCCTGGCCAGCTCAGACTCCTGCAGTGATTGGTGGAGAGCGAGACGGACAGAGTCCAGCTCCAGCCGGTCCTGCTCGGAGCGGACGAGCTCGTCTCTGATGGTTAGTTTCTCTTGTTGCGCTTCTCTTCGCTGAGACAGCAGCACGTTCTTTTCCTCCTCCAGCTGTCAATCATTCAATCAACCAATATCATTGGTCTATTAAAAAAACATTTCTCTACGTCTACAAATAATATTAACGAAACAAATTCTAATGGGCAAACTCAAGCCCTAACCTAAATCAATTCATGTCATATTACAGAAGTTAATGCACATGTGAGTAATTGTGTGTTTTTGTACCTGTACGATGAGGCTGTTGAGGTCAGATTTGTCCTGCGCGAGACTCTCGTTAATGGCGCTCATCTTAGCGAGAGAATCTCGGAGTGACGACTCCTCCGAGTGAAGCTTCGTGACTGCTAGCGAGAGCTCGGCGCGACTGCTCTCGCTCTGCACATCAAAATACAAACATCTTCTGTTGTCAACAGAGCTTCTCATTACTAGTTTGGCGTGTTTTGTTTTTAATTGACTCAAACTCAGATTAGGTCAATTATATTGCATGTAAGAAACGCAGTGAGTGTCTGACCCGGTTGAGTGCGTCGCTCAGCTGCCGGTTCTCGGCCTCCATCAGCTGTCGGTCTGTCGCCCCCTGCTGGAGAGACTCTCTCAGCACCGCCAGTTCGGCTCGCAGTGCAGAAGCACGACACTCGGACTCGTCCCACAGCTGCTGACTGACACACACACTCACACACGTCAGGAACACGTCACACACTCGTGGTCCATTTGGGACTCGTCAGACTCACATTCTGTCCGTCTCTGCTCGTGCTCGGTCCCTCTCCAGCGCTGCGGCGTCTCTCTCCTCTCGCTCGTGCTCTCGCTCTCTCTGCGCAGACGTCACCGACAGCTGCAGCCTCTCACACTCCAGCTGCAGCAGCTGCACCTGCGTCTGCGCCGCCTGCGCTGCTTTACCCGTGCCGTCCTTCTCACTGAGAGAAAGAGAGAGAGAGGCAGACAGGTCTGGTCACTGATCACATGATCACTGAGTTTGATTGACAGGTGTCTTACCTGCTCAGCGTGTCTCTCTCCTGTCTCAGTCGGTCTCTCTCTCTCACAGCTGTCTCTCTCTCTCTCTGAGCCTCGTCTCTCTCTCCCTGCAGCGTCTGCGCACGGAGCTCCGCCTCCCGCCGGCTTGACTCCGCCTCCGTCTGCTGCCTGCGCAGCTGCTGGACTGATGACTGCGTGGACTGCAGACGCTCACGCAGCTCCTGCACACACACACACACACACACACAGACTGTGATAAACGTCAAGCCGCAGATGCGAGTCTGTCCATCTGTCCGTCTGTACCTGTAGCTGGATCTGTCTGTTGTTCAGAGTGGAGCGCAGTGCAGACAGACAGCTGTCAGGGATGATGGGTAGTGATGATGATGATGAGGATGATGAAGAGCGCAGCAGTGGCAGCAGAGACTCTTCAGTGTTTCCGTCCACACCGTCACTGTCAGAGAACACCAGCTACACACACACACACACACACACATCAGTGAAGCAGTGACTCGTGTGAGCGTGTGTGTGCGTGTGTCGTACCTGTGTGATGTCTCTGAGTGTGTTCTGCAGCGCTGCGGTGTGTGTCCTGAGTGAATGAACTTCAGTTTCCTCAAGGCTCCTCTGATCCTGATAACACACACGTCACTGGATTAGTGTTTGTGAGCTTCATCACATCTGACCTGTGATTGGTCGCTTCACCTGCCCTCTTCCTGTTGTGGGCGGTTCCTCACGAGAAGATGAGATGATAATGTGGTCCAGCTCATGTCTAGATAAATAACTCAACAGCTGTACTATAGAGGGGTGTGTGCATACCTGCAGTTTCCTGTTGAATGCTGCAACTTCCTGTTCTCTGTCCTCCACACGAGCTTTGAGACGCTCCAGCTCTCTCACTGCATCCACCAGCCTGACACACACACACACACACACACACGTTTTAAACTTCATTTACTGAATAAACTTAAACAAGCTCCTATAATTACACACTTTGGTAACTAACTAGTGATGGTTGACTAATATTGAGTTTACACATTCTTCTGATGGTGGTCATTAAAAGTGCATAAATTAAGGCCGTAATCAGCTTCATTATACAGGATTCCCTTTAGACAACTAATTCATTTATTAAACATGTATTAATTTAGTCCAGGAGTTCTTTAGATCCACTTTCCTGCAGAGTTCAGCTCCATCCTTGATCAAACTCACCTGCCTGTATCTCCAGTAATCATGAAGACCTTGATCGGCTTGTTCAGGAGTGTTTGATTAGGGTTGGAGCTGAACTCTGAAAGTGGACCTCGAGGGCCAGAGTTAGACCTGTAAGCGTGTATGTGTGCGCAGAAACGGACCGTGTGTTGAGCTCGGCCCTCTCCGAGTCACTCTTGGCCTGTAGCGTCATCATCTCCGTCACCGTCTCTCTCAGCTGCTGCTCCAGCTGCAGTCGCTGGCCCGTCTCTCTCTCCAGCAGCTGCGCAGACCCATCCTCACGGCTGCGCAGAGCCGCGCAGGCGCTCACACACTGCAGCTGCACGCTCTGCGCCGCACACGCCAGCTCGTTACGCGCCTCGGACAGATCCCTGGCGGACAGACAGAAAGAGCGTCAGTGTTGAATGCGCTTCGGCCGCAGGTGTGTCCGGCTGCAGTGATGCGGTCTGACCTCTCGGTGGCGCTCTTCAGATCGCAGACGTGCCTGCGGAAGCCCACCACCTGCCTCCAAAGCGCCAGCAGACGGCTGTGCTCGCTGCTGAAGTAGCTGTGGAAAGACTGAACAAACGCACCGTGTTAAACTCTGGACCTTCACACATGGGTTACAGTGATGCGGACGGCCACACCCACCTCCTCCTCTCTCCTCCAATCAGACTCCTCTGCTCCAGCTCCTCCCTCGCTTTGGTCCAATCAGCAGTGAGTCTGCGGATGTCCTGGCTGAGCGCCTCATTGGCCAGTCCGGCCTGTTCCAGCTGCTCTCGCAGCATAGCGTTGACCGCCGACAGACCGCTGCTCCTGCGCACACGCAAACACGTTAAGCACACGCTCATGGCTGCAGGCTTACAGTGCAGACGCAGATCAGGTGAGTGAGTGCGAGACCTCTGCTGTTCCTCCTCCAGACGGATGAGGGCGCTCTCTAGCTCGCTGCTGGGCTCGTCGTCATCGCGCCGGTGACCGTTACTGCCGCCCTACAACAACGAGAACCATGAGCTAAAGCGTAACGGTCGGTTCACACAAAAACATTAGATGCAGGTCAGCGGAATGAAAAAAACGCAAGATCTAGAGACGCGTTGAACTTCTTTTAACTTTAGCGTCACGTGTTTAGAACACAACGGTTAAAGACGTCCGTTTAGAGTGTTTTCATTGAAAAACAATGGAAAAGTAGCGCAGTGGAATGTAAAACATGATATCCCAAAAACTGATATCGGGAAAAACTGACATTGTGATATTTTATTCTGCGATATATATTGTGACATGAAAAAATTCAGGAATTTTTGTACTGTAAATAAAAAAAAAAATTATAATAATTATAACTGGATAAAAATAGTTTGTTGACAGAAACTTTGAAGTTGGCTTGAGAAAGCCTGACCAGAAAGTTTGAAGTAGTTTTAAAAGCTTAAAGTTTGAAGGTTTTCAGTTTGTAATAGTTTTACGTTGAATGGCAGCTTAAATGAGTCTAATGGGCTTTTGGCAGTTTAAATTTGAATTTTGACAGTTGGAGTTTGAACTCGTGGCTCATTTATACATATAAAACAAAGTGAAGCTGCTGCATGTTACGTTTCCAATTCCACGTTATGAGTGAATCACGAGCCGCTCGCGTGAAAACAGACAGTGTTCACTCTGAAACACAAAGCGCTTTTAGACTATTAAATCGCAGTTTTTTGATAATCGGTTTCGATTGTATTCCGATTTCTCGTTCAGCTCATGTATAGTGAGGCATTATGGGATGTATTGAAGCAGGTGTTGTTGAACTGACAGTAGATTTCTCCAGCAGCATCTGCTCCAGATCTCCACACTTCTTCTTATACTGAAGGACCTGCACACACATCAGAAAACGAGTGGTTTTACAGAGGAAAAACGAGTGTGTCTTTTATTGATTTAGACCCAGAGTTGAGTGTTGTACCTTGGCCTGTAGTTTCTGTACGAGCTGTGCTTGCCTCTGCTGCCCCTCCTGATACGCCGTGAGCTTGCGTTTATACGCCGCCTGCTCCTCGTCCAGCCGTCTGCGCAGATCCACGTTCTGCTGCGCCAGACTGCGAGACTCAGGAGAGTCCCGCCCGTCCTCGGCTGTCTCCAGCCGCAGCGCCTGCTCCAGCTGCGCACACAACACCGACATCATCACGAACACTGCAGCTCCTGAGCAACAACACAGAGCACCCTAGCAACCACACAGAAGACCCTAAAGATCACACAGAAGACCCTAGCAACTACACATAACCCCTTAGCAACCACACAGAAGACCCTAGCAGCCACCAAAAGACCCTAGCAACCACCTAAAAGACCCTAGAAATCACACAGAAGATCCTAGCAACCACCTAAAAGACCCTAGAGACCACACAGAAGACCCTAGCAACTATACATAACCCCTTAGCAACCACACAGAAGACCCTAGCAACCACCTAAAAGACCCTAGCAACCACCTAAAAGACCCTAGAAACCACACAAAAGACCTTAGCAACCACCTAAAAGACCCTAGAAACCACACAAAAGACCCTAGCAACCACACATAACACCTTAGCATCCACACAGAAAACCCTAGCAACCACCTAAAAGACCCTGGAAACCGCACAGAAGACCCTAGCAACTACACATAACCCCTTAGCAACCACACAGAGCACCCTAGCAACCACACAGAAGACCCTAGCAACCACCTAAAAGACCCTAGCAACCACACATAACACCTTAGCATCCACACAGAAAACCCTAGCAACCACCTAAAAGACCCTGGAAACCACACAGAAGACCCTAGCAACTACACATAACCCCTTAGCAACCACACAGAGGACCCTAGCAACCACCTAAAAGACCCTAGAAACCACACAGAAGACCCTAGCAACCACACATAACACCTTAACAACCACACAGAAGACCCTAGCAACCACCTAAAAGACCCTAGAAACCACACAGAAGACCCTCGCAACTACACATAACACCTTAGCAACCACTAAAAAGACCCTAAGAACCACACAGAAGTCCCCAGCAACCACCTAAAAGACCCTAGAAACCACACAGAAGACCATCGGACCCACTCATAACTCCTTAGCAACCACACAGAAGACCCTAGCAACCATCTACAACACCCTAGCCAGTAGTGCTGCATGATTTGGGGGTAAAATGTAATTACGATTTTTCTGATTTAAAAAAAATGTAATTATGATTTTAAATGTGATTTAAAAAAAAAAAAAACTCCAGATTTGCTTTGCCAAAATGTTATTATATATATACATCAACACGACTATAAAGTAAAATAACTGTTACTATTGTGACATTTAAAATGCAAAATAATGTGAATTTAAGAAAATAAAGTATTTTTATTAAAATTTTTATTTATTACAATTTATTTACCACAACTCTAACATTACAATACTAATATTTTTGGCTGTCTTGATTTCTTCATTTTCACACGTTAAACCGTCAAGCTTTTATTTTGAAAACCGCAGCTTCTCTTTCACTCACAGCAGACGGTTATGAGCGCTTCTCGACTTTCTGGAAGATCATTGCTGCGTGTCGTGTTTCCAGACGCACGTTATAAAGCGACTGAAACTCAGAGCTGTAACAGTGAAGCTGGTGCATGTTGTGTTTCCAATTCCACGTTATAAACGAATCGTGAGTCGATCGCGTGAAAACAGACGCAGTGCCGCGCTTCACTCTGAAACACGTAGCGCTTTTAGACTATTAAATCGCAGCCTTTTGAGAATCAATTTCGATTGTATTCCGATTCGATTTTATGCTGGCATGTAAAAGAATGCAGTGCCGCGCTTCCCTCTGAAACACACCGCGAGTATATTTATTTCATTAAATTTGATAGCTGCACTAAAGAACGCAACGGGAATCCCAGCGATCGGGAATGTCATGTGAGGGGCGAAAAATTTTCCTACACGGATTTCCGTAGATCGCCCTAGCAACCGTAAAACAACTCCCTGGCAACCTACACCACAGGTAAACACAGCTCACGTTCAAACTGTCTGAATAAATCACATTCGTCCTGATGGGCCCCAAATCACAGAGCCTGTTTACAGTCGTCATGGCAACATACCACTCCACTTCATTCCACTCCCCGTAACCACGGAGACGGGTCAACCTCGCTGAGACGCAGACAAAAGACAGAGCGTGTGTTCTCACCACACACAGTGTAAAACACAGTAAATATGGCACTGGCTATGATTCATCACACTGGAGAACAGCTTTGGGTTCTCAAAAGATCTCAACTATAAGATGTTCTTTGTGGAACTTAAACAGGTTCTTCGATGACATTAGACTGTGTTAGTGTGCGTTTCTCACTCTCTCGCTGATGGCGCTGTATTTGATGGCCAGTTCATCTCGTTCTGCTCGACTGTGAGCCAGAAGATCCTCCACACGACTCAGTTCTGCCTGCAGAACCCGGTTCTCCTCCTGGACCGACATGCCTCCTGCTGACAGAGACAGAACACCCTTTAATCTGTTGAGCTCAATCCCAGCTAACAGGGAACGTTCTCAGAACGTTCTGGCAAGGTTCTCTCAAAGTTATGAACACACGTTCTTCCAGTAACGTTAATAGAACGTTTATTCAGAGTTATCTGGTCTTTAAAGTTCTTAAAACGTTATGTATCGTTTATTAACGCTTTTTTAAATGTTACTAGTTTCAGAACGTCCAGAGAACATTCAAATGTAATGTTCCCATAATGTTTGAAGAATGATAAAACGTAATGTTCCCTTAACGTTCGCATAACCAAGAAAAAACATTTAAAAACTGGATGTTTAGAACGTTAATTCAGAAATAACGTTTTCATAATGTAATGGGAACGTTCTTAGAACGCTAGAGCTGTGGCGGGAATCTCACCGCTGTCGCTCAGGTTTCTGGAGACGATCTCGCGCACGCGGGCCGGTAAACTGGACGCGGGTTCATCTGGAGAAGATCCTCGAACCGTCAGCCGCTTTTCTTCAGACAGAACGCTCTCCTCCAACCTCTGAAACACACAAACACAACGCTATTATGCCACAGTGTGTGTGTGTGTGTGTGTGTGTGTGTGTCAGTAGCAGATGGTCTCAGTGGTGACCTGCTGTATATTTAGATCAGATCAGAACACACACCTGCGGCGTCACCGGAACCAACTGAACTAAACCAGCAAACACATTTCACTTATATTTATTATGTAATTTATCTTATCCAAAGCGACTCACAAATAGTTGGAATATAATAATAATATAATAATTCTTCCGATCAATCGATAATAATTAATAAAGTTAAATAAGTAAATGAACAACACCTGAATCACCGCCTCAAGTTTGGACTCGTTCGTGGTTTCAGAAGCGCTCATGATGAAGTGATTAGATTCATTAGAATCGGACACAAATCTAATATTCGAATAGAATAAACCGTTTAAAATCAGAGAATCGCGCCGTTAGAGCGGGAAAAAAAAAAAAAAAATCACGTGAACTCTCAGTCAGCGATGCATTTACGCGCAGAAATCCACTTCATAAACGAATCCAGATGATAATCCAGTTATTCCGACCCTTCCCGAACAGACCCGCGAACACACTGAGAAAAGAGAGACAGAATGAAAGACAGAGAGGAGGAGGAGGAGAGTGTGAGAGGCAGCAGGAGGCTTTAATGAGATTGAGGGAGATTATACATGCAGGTGCTCGAGCGGATTCAAAAGAGAAACTGAAACAGCGACAATAAACTAATAAAATACACACAATAAATAACTAATAAAACGCGCGAGAGCTGCAGAAATAAGAATAAATAACATTTATCATTCCACACCGAAACTACTCAAAAACATCGCGTGTAGCCTAATAGAGTAGGCCCACTGTATTATGACTTTTTCTTTTTAATTTGTGACGTTTAATAATGTACTACTGCAATTTAACATGCTTAGTATGGACTAACTACCCCATCACCATGACAACAGGCCATCAACACACACGTCATCAGCAGAAATCCAGTCAGAGGTTGATTATTACTGAGGAATTAGGGCCTCCTTAAAAAGAGCCAACTAAGTTTTTATATATATTTAATATACAAGGTGTTAATTCTTCTAATTAATAGTTTTAATGGTATTTTTCAGTATGTTTTAAATAAAAAGCGAGATGTGAATACGGCCCCCCTGAGGCGGGTTTAGGAACTACAGCATTTAAATCTCTAACAGGAACTACAAACTTCTTTCACATTCACTGCACGACATCAAAAATACACACTGCTTTTATAATCAGCAGGTCTTTATATTGTAATCCACCATTTTGAGTACTTATTTTATGTGTGTATGAGATTCACGATCGATCGATTAAAAAATAAACTCAAACCGTCCGGATGCGTAAAGAGGCGCAGTGACGCGACGGTGTACAGTTAAATGATTAAACCACATGATATTACTTCACTAATGACAAGTGATCGATCACATTCATTAATATTTCACACATTCATCCGCGAACGCGTGCAACACTAATCACGCCCGAACATGGAGGAAATCACGCGGGATCTTACCGGCTAAACTGCTTCAAATCCGCATTAAATCCTCATTAAAGCGCTTAAAACTCCAAATGAAAGTGTTTGTGTGGTAATGTGTGTGTGTGTTTATGAGTGTGATGCTCAGGCTGGACTCTTTCCGGGGTCACACTCACTTCCCGCGCATATAAAAGACCCCTAAATCACGGCACTAAAGGCGGAATACTCGGAGTTTTACATACAGAAACGGATTTTCACACCAAACGAGAGCGACTGTATACAGTTAGTTGAGTGTGTGAAGTGACACTTACCAACATGAACATGATTTAACTCCTCAAAGAGATGAATATACATCTGAGTCAATATATTCATATTCATTCATATTTAATAGAGTGACTGATGTACAAACTCACCTGTCAAATCAGCAGCTCTCATTCACACACCTGAAACTACAACAAAACACAACTATGGAAACCATCATCACACTCATGTTTATTTAGCTATGTAAATGAGCACATGTCTGATAGTTAATACTATAACTGATCATTTTTGCCTGAGGGCGTCACTTATTTTGAATTATTCACTTGAATGAATCAGTACATTCAGTATAACTGCAAAAAATAAGTTGTAAAGATGACACTGTGTGTCAGGAAACGGTTTATTCATATATAAACCATCATTTGTACATTCTACAGGTGTTTCATAAAGGCACTTGAAGGAAAGATTCAGACTTTAATAATTACTGACAATATCAAGAATAAAACTGTAGTCACCAGGAAATAAAGCAAATAAAGTCTGGGGTTAGTTAAAAATATATATACTGTGAATAATCATCTGCTTATAAACACACATAAAATCAGCTCTTCAAATCCTGATCCGAGTGAAAATAGCAATTTGAGTCAGACAGATCACATGACGCACAGATAAAACACATGAGGAACTCAAGACTAACAGAAATGAAAGAAAATCTCACCAACTAAACAGACCACATCGAAAAGATTTAAAGCTGAAGCGTGTCATTCGTTTGGATCTTCAAATACTTAGTCTAATGTCGAGGAAGTCACTACTTCGTGAACTTCCTGTAAACACCGTGACTTCTCTTTATTGTTTTGTTCTGTCAACTTCTGGCTCAGCCAATGGTGTGAGTTTGGGGCGGGGCTACCTGTTTGATGACCAATGGGGGCGAGTAATCAGGAAACCTGTTTCGAAAACAGTTATTATGGCACACTTCAGCTTTAACATCAACAGGTAAACGAGACCACATTCATCACATAACTGAAGCCGTGTGAGAGTAACTAACGAGAAACGTGTTTCAAACTCGACAGCAGCTGGAATGCAGCAAATATCAGCGACCGCAGGCCGATTGCATAGAAAACATCTGTGGAAAAACAGCGTCCATGTGTCGTCGCGTTCTCACGTTCCCTTTCTAGAAGCACCACGGGACGCTAGAACTGCACCCACTCCGAGCGCGTGTCCTGTGTGGACCTGTGGAACACACATCAGAGAGTGAGACCCCTGCAGACAGACGGTCAGACCGACGGAACAGACGTCATACTGACCCAGAGCCTGCCGCAGTGAAATCACCCCACAGGTCCTGAGAGGGCGGAGCCGCGGCAGGGACGGAGTCTCCAATGTCCAAAAGCATCCCTAAAGGGGAGGAGCTTGTATTAACCACACCCACCAATGACTATTATAAACAGCAGATGTGAGCATCTCACCTGTGCTGGGCGGAGCGACTGGTGTCATCTGCTGCACTACGGGTGGAGGAACGAGACCGCCGGCTCTCACACCGGGAGGAGGAGGAAGCAAACCGCCGGCCGCACGAGACTTCGCCGGCCCGCTGGAGTCTTTCTTCTTGATGTTCTGAGAGAGAGAGACAGAAATCACCACCTGTCTGTCTGTCTGACAGAGGCGGCCCGTTTCAAAGAAACAGCTGGAGGCTCCACCCCCCAACGAGAAAAAAGACAACTGCGACTCCGATTTATTTATTTATTTTATTATCTCTGATATACTTAAAGTTATCTAATATTTCACTCTTAAGGCTCGTTCACACTGAACGCGACGGGATAAACCGTGGCAAATCGCTGAAGAATGATGCTTTCAAAACGAACGCGCAACGATGGATCGCCTTCGGCTAATTCACGCCTGCACACTAGGTGGCGCTGACCGGTTCTTTGCTGAGCGACGCACTGGACAAAAAAACAACCTTGCTTTTTGATGGTTCACGCCTGTTGTGAATAACTCCATAGAGATCTATTGTTTTCATTCAAGAGCGCCATCGCGACAAACATTTGCGTCGAATTATCGCGTTCAGTGTGAAAGGCCCTTTAATAGTAGATTTATAAATGTATTCTATTAACCACTAATTATACACATTATATCTATTCTATTTACTATTGGGGGCTGTTTACACAACACCATTTTCAACTAAAAACGGAAAACTTTTTATGCGTTCATTTACACGACAACGGCGTTTTGGTGGCCTGAAAATGAAAACTTTTCAAAATGGGTTTCAAAATGCAAGTTTTTGAAAACGATACCGTTGTCATCTCTGTGTAAACTGCAGAAACTCCAATCTGTCAAAACGGCATGCACGTGTGTGTTACGTGGTTAGTCTATCCACCTTATTTTTCAACACGGAATTAAGGTATTTCTGTGGACGCGCGAGACTTCCGATTAATTAGCCGCTACAGGAAAATAATGAAGAATATCAAAGTGCAGTAAACTGTAAAAATAAGGTGGATAGGCATGTGCGTTTGGTGCGAGTGCTCTGTAAAAGAATGTGTTTGCGCAGACGTAATACAGCGTTTTTAGTCATTTTCGCGAAGCCGTGTGAACGGGGGAACGTTTTCATAACGTTGTCATCTGTACAAAGAAAAAACTTTTCCATTTTCAGTACATTGTTGTCGTGTAAACATACCCTTAAATATGAAGCTAAAAGCACCAGTAGGTGGCGGCAAATCATTGCCTTAATGAGTAACTGAATCATTCAGTCAAACAATTTGTTTAAAACGGCTCATTTATTCAGTGACAAAGCAAGTGGCGAGCGATTCGTTGAGTCACTAGGCTTGTGCGAGAGATGCATTGGCGCTGCGCAGACCGATCGGCGTATGACATCAAAGTACCGCGAGAGCGATTCAAAAGCATAAGGAGTCGTCTGCTCTCCAAACACTCTCGCGGTACTTTGATGTCATGCGCCGATCGGTCTGCGCAGCGTCGATGCATCTCGAACAGGCTTATTCATTAGACCGATCCATTCAAAACGCAGATTCATTCAGTAACGAAACATTGCGGTGTTGCTCGGAGACTCACAGTGGCTCTACTGTGAATTTGTTTAGAACTATTTTTGTTGGCGAAATAAAGCAAAATATTCTCTAAAATGTAAGTCACCAAATGTTAACTTCTTGTTTACTGAACTGTTGTATAAAACCAATATCACATTTGCAATCATGCTGATATTTGGGAAAACAGCACTCTTGCTCATGTGATGTTGCTTAACTAGCTAAAGCCAAAAGCAAGAACTCGTACAGGGACATTTTTTGCCCCATTTCTTGGTTTCTGGGGGCATTTTTATTCATTTTGAAGGCATTTTTTCTCCAAGCCCCCATTCATTTCCGACCCTGGTGTGTGAGAGCAGAGGCTGATGGCGGGGCTCTTTTTCGAGCACAAACAGGTTTTCCCAGTTCAAGTGAAACATGGCAAAGGATCAGTATATGTTATTATCTCGACAGCTGCTCACCCCGATGTTGATCTTGATGGTCTGACCCTCTTTGAAGCCCAAGTCCAGCTTTGGTGCCGAATCCTGAGTGGCTTCCTGTCGGGCGAATTCACTTTCCTGTTTCACCCACCTGTGACGTGAGCGAGAGAGACGGGTCATGACATCAGAGGTCATCGCGCACTGCAGGTCAAAGGTCAGACTGAACGACTCACTTGAAATGATCCTGTAGTGCCACATTGAAATCGAACGAATCGCCGCGGTCAGCGAAACCGATGCCGATGAACGCGTGACGTCCTGAAAGAACGACAATCACAAAACATTCTTTTCTCATCACATGGAAAATGTATATATATCTTCATGTATATGTTTTTCACACACGGACCATTTCCGTCTTCGATCCTGATGACGAAGTATCGGCTGGAGTCGGTGACGGCCTCCACTGCGCTGCCCGGATACTGATCCACCGGAGCCTGAGCGAACAGCTCACCTGACACACATCAAGACACGCATGTTCACATGACCTGATCACACACGTGTGTGTGTGTGTGTGTGTGTGTGTCATTCACCTGTGTTTTTGTCTTCTAGTTTAATGAAGGCTGCTGTTCCTTTGGCTGTGATTTTCATGCGTCCGGTCCACGCCGGCTCGTCCAGCTTCCAGTCCGCTGCCCTGAAACACAATTAAAGTCACCATGAAATCAAAATTAATACTGCAGTGTTTATTATAAATGATTTATCGGTGCACATCATCATTATTGTTTTAAATTCATGTTCCTGCTAATCTTGAATCATAATCTCTCCTCTTCTCTGATGACGAGGGCGGGGGAACATGAAATCCTCCAATACTAAACCACAACCATCCAATCAATTCCTCACAGACAAAATGAAGCCCCGCCCTACATCTGTTCTTGTTTGAGAAGCGTTTCACTCGGATATACGGCACAAAGACCAGCGCAACTTTGCTTTCATGATGACTTTAAGCACGTCGATAAACACAAACCATATAATAATTCAGCTGCACAAAAACAGTATTTGATACAGTAAATCTAAATGCCATATTCATGTTTCACTCATTAATATTCATATGTTAATCTTTAACATTCATCAGCCCTGTCATCAACTCTTGAGGAGTTTCTGTTGTTGACAGCAGTTGATCTGAAACATCACTGACCTGATCATGTGATCGACGAATAATAGAATCAAATAATCAAACATCAGATTGATAATGCGTGAGTTTATTGAGGAAGGAACTCCAAGTGAGATCAGTATCATATGATCAGTGTTGTGCGTTTAACTCGTGATTAAACTAGTAAAGCTGACTGATGCAGAGTCTCACCGGTATCCGCGGTTGGAGCTTCTGGGCGGGATTCGGTAAACATGAACCTCTGACTTCACACACACCACCGACTCATACACTGCGCTAGTGTCCGCCATCATCACTGGAACACAACCGACAACACATCACGGCACTTCCGCTTCCGCCTGCAGGCAACACAAAATAAAAGACAGCTCCCGCCCCCTCATTCAACAACATCCGTGTCATGCTGTGATATTATGGTTCATATTTCATGACAGTTTAACGACTGCAGAATAACAAACACGTCATCATAAAGAGCTGATTAAGTAGAAATGTGCGGAATAATCGGTGTGTTTTTCAAAGGGCATATTTGAAATAAATATTTCACAAAAAAAAAAAACAAATTTCGTTTAAACTAAACAATCTTTAAATATTATCCCAGCTAGCATAGCATAAACAGGTTTGACTGTTATATTGATTTATCTTGTGTTATTGTATTTGATTACAGATATACATTCTCTTATTTTGAGGTTCTGTTCATTTATTCACATCATGACCAGTTTTCACATTTATATATATATATATATGTGTGTGTGTGTGTGTGTGTTTATTTCTACACACATTACGGCGGTATAAAGTAAATCTCAATTTAAAACTTGAAATATCAACATGATTCATGTAATACTTTTATACTTAATGTTTGTTGTTGGGCTCAATTGTGAAATTCGGTGACATTTATTATAATTTAATATATTTAATATTAAATTCAAGTAACAAAATTAAGCAAAAATTTAATTTAATAATAAAGAAACAAAATGAACATTACTATTGTCTCATTTTAGGAAAGACAAACAAAGATGCTCTGCAAAAAAAGGAAAAAAAAAAAAAAAAACTTTTGTATTTTTTTCTTTTTTCCAGTCTAAATATTTAAAAATTCTTAAATTCAGATGCTTTTACTAGATAAGTAAAATGACATAAGATATTTTTTCTTGTTTTATCTGCCAATGGGGTAAGAAAAACATCTTGTTTCTGTCTGAAATCTTGTTTCTGTCCCAAATAGAAACAAGATTATTTTTCTTACTCCATTGGCAGATAATTTTGCTTGTTTTAAGCAAAAACTCACTTCATTTTGATTTTTTACCCCCAGAAAAGAAGAAAAAATGTCATGTCACTTTACATATCTAGTAAAAGCATCTAGATTTAAGAATTTTTCGATATTTAGACTGGAAACAACACAAAAATACTACATAAAGCATTTTTTGCAGTGTGCTGAACTTTTAATAGTTTAAGAAAATACGAGAGCATCAAGACTACAAACACAAAATGACACTGATATTTTCATGAGTAAAAAACATGTTGAGGGTTGAAACAGATTTGTGCTCCATCAAACGAGTCACTTTAATGTCACAGAAACACTAAATACAGCAGCAGATCGACCTTCAATACACCTTCAAACATCAGCTAAACATCAAACGCCTCCCGTTTTTCTACAGATTACCCAGCATGCCCTGTTTCTAAAACAGACACTGTTACCTGATACACAAAAATTGGTCTAAAAAATGCAAACCCCCCCGGTGACGTGAAGACCCCTACAAAACTAACACTCACAAAACCTGTGAAAAACACACAGCAAGCAGAAAAACACTGAGGAACATCTGGACGCAAAGTTCGTCAGAGTCTGCGTGGACTCGGGTGGCCGTTGTGGTACAGCTTCTGCTTGACGTGGACCACGTTATTCCCGGCGTCCTCCGTCGTCCGGCGCGGCTGCAGGCGTCTGCGCAGCTCCCTCAGGTTACACACGCGGGACACCCAGCGCCACGAGCGCCACAGCTCGCCGTCCGCACCTGAAACAACACGCAGAAGCTCAGTCAGTCCGCTGCAGCGAACCGCGCGAGACTCTGACCGGAGCGAGCTCTCACCGTACGATCTGCTGGACCTCCAGAAGCGCAGTGCGCAGTGAAGCGCTCCGTCCAGCCACAGCAGGATCCAGCTGATGCAGAAGCCCATCAGGAGACCCAGGACCAGGTCCAGCTCCTGTTTGCTCACGCTGTTCCCCGTCGAGGAGGAGCCGATGGAGCCGGCCGAGACCGAGCCCTCGTACGGGATCACATACTCCACATGATGCCTGTGGGAAGGAGGAGATCACGCTTTCATTAAACCTTCGCAGTCATGACGATGTTCCTCCTAAAAAACAGACTGAAACGAGTCACTCGTTGTCGTACACTGTAAAAAAAAACATGGTACACTCTTAAAAATAAAGGGTATTTTTGCATAAAAGAACCTTTCAGTGATCATTTCTTAAAAGAACCATTTATGTTCAATGAAAAAACATTTACCAATTTTGCCGTCAATTTACTTTTTCACTGTAAATTACAAGATGACTTTCTGTTTCACTTCCATTTAACAATATTTTACTGTAAATTACATGAAATGTCTCCATATTTTCAGCGTATAGAGTAAGAGAACTTACAGTTAACGTATTAACAGGTTTTTACTGCAGTCTTTTACTGTTGAAACAGAGCGACTCGGATCATTTGATGAGAAATGACGGAGTTCGTATTGAGATGTTTGACGACAGAAAGCAAATCTGAGTACAGTTTGACATGTTGTTGTTGAGATCTCGAAACATCTGAGAAGACTCTCATTCTTGTGGTGAAACGCGAGCTGGACGTGTTTTCATGAGGCTGACAGGTTACGTCCAGTAGGTCAGGTGTCTGACGCTCAACAAGCTCTTTCTCCATCACCTGTTACTGGCGTCTTTCCCTCCACACTCATTAGGGCTCAGGTATCCTCACCGCTAACTAACCTACGCCACTGGAAAACTACAGCCCAGACTGGGGTTCCTCAGGGTTTCCCCACCTAACAAAAAAAACGTTTGGCTAACGTTCCCATTAAGTTACGAAAACATTATTTCTGAATGTTTTTTCTTGGTTATGTGAACGTTAAGGGAAATGTTTCAGTTAAAAACGTTACATAAACGATGTACTGTATAAATAATGTTTTTGTGAGAACATTATTAACGCCCAGATGACTTTGAACAAACGTTCTATTAGTGTTACTGTAAAAGCGTTTGTTCATAACTTTGACAGAACCTGGTTGTTTTTAAAATGCTTGTTCGTAGAACTTCATCACCAATTAACATCTTGCCTAGAATCAAACCTACAGCCATCGTTACTAGCTCGAAGGCGTCACCTTCCCTTACTAGGGTTTGTTTACACGGTAACAATGTACTAAAAGTTTAAATTTTTCCTTTGTGTTTTTCACGTACAGATGACAACCTTGTCAAAACGATCCCTTTCACAATGATCAGCGAAAACGGCTAAAACGCTGTATTCTTTTGCCAGGCCAGTAGATGGCGATGTCACTTTGTAAAGAAGAACACTATAGACTGAACAGGTAATACGTATGCGCATGATGTGACCGTTTTCACAAATTCACGTTGTAGCAGTTTACACGGAGACAATAACGGCGTTGTTTTTGCGTTTTCAGGCCCCCAAAAAGTGATATTGAACTGTAACATCTGTGCTGTTACGGAAAATTGACCTAAGCATCAAGGTGCAGTCACATTAACGATATTTCAGAGAAATTTTGCGGGTTTATCAGTCAATAGCGTAGCGATGTATGAAGCTCTGCTCTCCAGTCAGTTTTTTTAAGCAGCTTTCGCATGGTGAATTCACGTGACTAACATGAGAGAAATCTGCATTTGCACTTATCTTTGATGTAATTATGTGTTAAATTAAATGTTCAAATATTTTATAAATAAAAATTAATGTTCAATTATTTACCTAATATTCACTTAATTAACAGTTAATCAAGTGTGAGCAATTACGTTCAGTTGGTGTTATTATGCACTTTTAATTTGTTTTCTTTCGCATTATATAATAAGCTATATGGGTATTTTAAATTAATATCATTCGAATATATTTAGGATAATCATTAACTGTTTGGGGAGACCCGATTTGTCACGACACCGGCACAAGCTGCTTATTTTTAGACGCTGAAGACAGACGTCACTACATGAACCACACAGCGATTGGCTGCCGACCGCGTTTCTCGCTTGATATTTGCATAAAGTCGAGAACTGCCCAATGTTTTGAGGCTCTCGAAAACTTTCAACGCTTTCTCGGTCCACTGTCAATCCCACAATGCACCGCGCGAGCGTGAAGCTCAACTTCCATAGAAATGAATTGAAAACGCTCGCTCCGGTGCGCACCAGTGGACATGAACGTCGCGGATTTCTGCTGTAAATGTGACTGCATCGCATCTTAATGCCTCAAACCATTCCTTACGAAAATTAACCATGGTTTTACTATGAATAAAACCAATAAAACATGGTTATTTTAGTTATTCCACGGTAACCACAAATTAACCATGGTTTTGTGTGGTTATACAAATGGTAATCAATACACAAAGCATGGTTTTACTGTAATAAAATTATAGTTAATTAGGAATTAGTAAACCAGAAATCTGAAATTTAATATTTAAATAATAGCGAGCTAAAGCTATTCCCTTCATCTGTACCTGGCTATTAATGTGTCTAGTAAGTGAATAAAAATAAAGTGTATCTTACCTGCCGCAGGTGCAGTGACACACGCGCTCGGGTCCGCGCATGCGCGGTAGGATGAAGTTGTGAAATCGGTCCAGCAGCGCGTTCATGTCGGACATACACACGATGGCCTGGAAAACACCAAAACTACTGCCATTTCCCAGCGATTAGCGATTAAAAATGCATTTCAACATGTTTCTCCACAGAAAACCATACAATTAGCAATAAAGTTCAGCTGCAGTCATTGTGAGAGTTATGTAATTCCTCAGCAGAATCTTCACAGAGATCTTCTTACCAGCACCAGAACCGCTCCAGCCACCATAAACATCATCTTCATCCACAGACCGCGAACATCATCTTCATCACAGTCCAGAGATCGTTAACATCTTCATCCTCACAGTACATAAACATCATCTTCATCACAGTCCACAAACAACACAGATCGAAATATTATTTGACCATCATCTTAGATCATTCAAACATCAAATCCCTCTCAGATCCAGATGATTGTAGCAGCAGCAGCGTCTTCATCAGAGTCCGCCGATCCTCAGCCTCATCTTCCTCGCAGGTTCGCCGTTGATGGAGGTGTTTTAGCGGAGCATCAGATGTCTCACCTGCGGCTCGGATGCGTTTCTACAACATGTCTGCGAACGCGCGAGTGTCGCGGCGCGTCGGCAGAAGCTTCGGGCGCTTTCAGCGGGTGTTTATTTCCACCCACAATAGCAGAAAAACAGAAAGATCGCGTCCAGATCTGATCTGTAAGTGATCTGCTGGAGTTTGACTGTATCAGATCTCAGATCAGTCCATTAGCTTAATGAGGAACTCCTGCGTCACGCTCATCTGGAATATCAGACCCACGCGGGACACGTACAAAAATACCATGGTAATACCATGTTTTACACTGCGGCTTTTTTAATGTATTACCATGGTTTTCGAACATTTAACAATCCACACCAACGACAACACTATATAAGCGTCCACGCCAACGCGCGATATCGTTCTTTTTATTCGTTATAAGCGCGCGCTGAAGTTTTGACGTAAAATGCTCGCGCTCTTTAAAGTCGGATGGATTCTGATTGGCTGTTAATTCTTTTATCGCTCATCAGCTGAAATCACCCTGAAATTAATAACAAAACTCAAGCCTCGTTATAGGTGTGGACTCTGATACTGAGAGTTAGCGCAATTATTCAAACTTTATCGTTTTTGGTGTGCGCGGGCCTTTATTTAAAAGATAATCTGACACTACCTCAGCATTTATGCGCCATTCTACAGAACTGGTTCAGAGTCAGAGTTGGAAACGTCTTGAAAAAAATTCTTTTCCACAAATTTTGTATGCAAATTGTATATTATCCAAGGTACACATTTTCTACTATTAATTATCATATTGTATTTTCAGAAAGTTTTGGAATATTTTTCCTCTCCCCAAATTTGTCACTACCGAAACACAATAATAAATCATTTAATAAGAAGGGTCACACTGACCTATTAAGATTTTGTTTACATCTACCTTGTAAATATATTTTTTTGCTATTTTTTAAAGAAAGTTTTCACAGGTAAATCAATAAGAATTACAATTTTAACAATATTTCAAGTGTAATTTATGAGATTTGTTGTATTTTGAATCCAATCTTTCTTTGTAAAAGTCATAAAGTTTATCAAACTGATTTCAAAGTGAAGGATTCATTAGTTTGAATAAACATTGAATCAAACACTATAATAACATCTTAGTTGATCATTCAATTTACTTTATTTTTGACAAAACATCCCATGTTTCGGTCTTGACTGCACATTTCCGGCAGTGACAGTAATGTGTTGGTAGTGACCACATCACATGACAGGATTTAACTCACATACTAAAACACTAATGATTTGCAAAACTATACAAAAATTGTGTTTATTTCCCCAAATAAACGATTATGTGTGCACTTTTGTCACTACCAAAACAATGATGTCACTACCGAAACATGTGGTGAAGTTTCGTCGTGACAATTTTAGACACTTTTGAGCCGCTCAGAGATGCTAATCAGCACATGGTTAGCTAGCACAGTTCTGAACAGTTGTACACACATAGAAACTAAATTTTATAGAATAACACCCAAAAAAGTTTAATTGCAGAAAAAGGTGTTTGGTAGTGACGTTCCTTAAAGTTCCACACAGATTTTCAGAGTTTTGAACACATTTAACTCAGAATGATGGATCTATCTACTCTGAAAGAGAGGCTGTGAGAGGGAGGGACACTGGAATATTTCCTGATCAGAAATGTAGAAGTGTGTTAAAATCAGTCTCAGACAATGGACTAAAACACACACTGTTCCGGTAGTGACATGAACATGAGAGGCACATTTTTTTTTTACATAAAGTTTCATGATATAAAAATAGAAATATAAAATATTTAAAAAAAAAAAAAAAACAGCAATGGAAAAAACTGAAGTTGAAATTTAGGGGTTAGGGTTCAGGACAGACACCTCCCAATTGAAAGTACCTAATAAATGATGATTTTATATATATTAATCTGACTGATACTTCAAATATTATTGTGGGATTCAACAGATAATAGAAAGGTCTTAGTAAACATCTAAAATTTGAATACTTAAATGCTTTTTAAATGTGTTTTTTGGTTGTGGGACAGCAGTTTACACCAATCTGTAAAATGGCCCATATATAAAAAACAAACACGTTCACTGAGATTCATTGACGCTTTATTCATTCATTCATTCATATATAGCGCAGTATTTACAAGAATAATTTCAGGCACTCTGGGCTGCTTCAGGTACAATTACAGAATCATCCTTTCATTTGCAAAATTAAAGGGAAAAAAAAAACAAACAAAATATGATCAATGGGTATCAAATCCCATGTTTAAATAACGAAAGAAATTCATGAGAAACTCAAAAGATATCACATCCCATCTGCCCATCTGAGTTATTAAACATTACATCCTCTAAATAAAACATTTTTTTTTTTTTTTTAAACGTGATCAGATAAGGTCGGGCTGCAACAGACCCTTTAAATGCAAGAAAACCCTTATTATTATTATTATTAACTCTGAGGGTTGTGTCACTAATGGGTTTGTTGGCAGCGCTGCAGGTCAAGATTTGAACGCTCATGTCTAGAACGTTCTCTCTGGTCAGTTCAGCATTCAGTGTCCATGTACACATCAAAACATCTCACGACCGTGTGTCAAGTCTGCGTGGAGCTGCGCAGAGCGGTCGGCGCTGCTGAGGTTTGTGTTGACAGTAAACAGAATGAGAGAGAGAGAGTCACGTGACCACCGGCGCCAGAGTTACAGTCCAGACCGAGCTCTGTGCGCGTCACGTCACGTGAGAGTTTCTGCATGTAAATGAGGGCGCTGCCATGGCAACCAGCCTGACGACGGCGTTCAGCGCGGGTCAGTAGAAGCAGACGGTGTGAAGGAACGGTCTGTGGCTTTTGTCCTCAAACTCCTGCAGAAGTTCATCGATCTCGTTCTCCATGTCGTCAGTGTGTTGAATCTGAGAGAGAGACGGACGGATCAAAACACTCATCTGGGAACGATCACACACAAAAACGCCATGAAAAAAATAAAAAAAATATATTACATGAAGGTTCACGCAATGAGCCAAATTATTGTATTCTTGGATTGTGAAAATTAGCGTAAGAATGATTTGACAAGCAAACACGAAATCCGAGCAGAACGAATTCCGCGTAAATTGTTGTTAAAACCTTTTTTATGTGAACTGAACGTGATCATTCACACAACAAGCGTTTTATGAAACGCAAGCAGAACGAATGCGTATGTTTGTAAACCTTTACGTAAATTAGCACACATTCACGAAAAACGAGAAGAACGAATTTGTGTAAATCGTTCGTAAACCGCTCTGACGTCTCAGCGGGAAAAACGCTGCGCCTCAAATCACTCTCAGGCGCCACCAGCTGGACGTTTTCAGAAGAGCACCAGGCATTTTTTTTAGCCAGCTAAAAACGCTTTCGATAATTAAATATATTTATTGTTAGGCATATGGCTTATTAGACTCTTCTGCATTTATGCAATATACTGGAGCCAAACCTGAGACAGGGGTGCAGAAGATTCCACAGCATTCCTGGTCACGTGATTTACGTAGTTTTAATTCATATGCGGGGATTATGCTAATTGTGAATGAGCACCCTATTTACGAATGATTGGAATTCATTAACATTCACATTCAACTATCAAATCTGATGTTTACGAAGCTTTTGTGAATCAGCGAAGGTCCGTTTTGTGCGCAAACTACTCCGAATTTACTCATGTTTATGAAAGTTTCATGAATGAGGCCCTTAATGTGAATATTTATGTAAGAAAGTTACACAGATGTTCATGAAACTTGTATTCTTCTTAAAGTTATTCTTACAGAAATGTGCTAATTGCAAAAACTTGCGTACGAATGGCTTGATGAACGTACATGAAGTGTGTAATCTGATAAAACATCTTGTGTAAATTTAATTAACATCAGCAGTTTTATTGACAATTTACACATTTCATACTGTAATATACTATTCGTTTTTAATATTTTGAATCAGTTTTTATTTAATTTTTTTTTTAATTTCAATTAAATTTGTAGTGTTATTTTATTAGTTTCTTTTAAAGTTTTTTTTTTTTTTCAGTTTTACATAGTTAGAATAAATGAAAATGAGAAGTAACGAAAACAGTTTTTTTTTTTTAAAGTTTACTTAACTATAATAAACCCAGATTTCATGAACAATCATCAAACCATTCTTATGTAAATTTGCACGACGTGTGGAAGAATGGTTTTAAGAAAGAAAAAAAAAAAAACTGAACGCAACAATTTTCCATCCATGAAAGTTGAACAGAAGGAATTTGTAGACGAGAAGGATTTCATTAAGCATTAAGTGAACGTGTTTAAAGGGCGTTCACACCTAGAACGACAACTATATTAACATCCACACCAGCGGACGATATCGTTCAGTTCTGACGTCTGCTGCATGACATGCTCTTTAAAAGCAGGATGGATTCTGATTGGCTGTCAGTGTTTATAGCTGTGGACTCTTCTTTTATCGTTAGTCAGGTGTGAACGGCCTGAGCTCTACTCACACACTGGCACAGTTCACAGATGAGGAAGGCTCCCAGCGTGGCCTCCTCGTGGTTGTCCTGAATGTCCACGTTGATGACGTGCACCGGCTGAAAGGTCTCCTGCTCGCGCGAGTTCAGGTCTGAAAGAGACGCACGGGGTTATTCAGCAGCTCATGATGCTGACGTAACTCAACAGATGTGTTCAGACGTCTCCTCACCCTCCAGCACCTGGTCGTACACGCGCTCCTCGCAGGTGATGACCAGGTCAAACTGGTCTTTGCAGCTCTGGAAGCGCTCAGGTCGTGTCTTAATGCGCTTGTTGCGGTCTAACATGTGTAAGATGCCATTCTGTGTGTATCTGAGGATCAGCGGTCAAGGAAGACAACATACACACACCGAGACAGAGCATCACATTCTCACATCAAACTAACTGCCATGTTTACTGAGGGTGAAAACAGTGGAAACTCATACACTAGCGCCATCTGCTGGTCAACCTGTGGAAATCACTTCTGCATGTCAGTGTCCAGACACATCAACATATTAGTCTTACCTATGCAACTATTTGGATGAATCCATTTAATTTCATTGGTGAATAAAACAATGTGTGAGACAAAATGTAAATAAGCATTCATGGGGTGATCACAAACAGAAATTACGTCAGGGAAAACCAAATAAACCTTTCGTCGTTCGTGTTAACAAAAAAAAAAAAAAAAAAAAAAACCTTTTCTTTGTTCTGCTGAAGTCTACAGAAAATGAGGCTGGTAAAGATTCAATTGTGATGTATTTTAAACATCAAATGCTTCAGATTTGAAAAAGAGTTTCAACTTTCCACTGCGAATCCAGTTTCAGGAACATTCGTATTTATGCAAGTATGGTTTATTAAAACAAAAACAAAAAGGCAAGATTTTGCTTGTTTTTTTATCATTCACCAGATGAAAAGTCTGCACTGCAAAAACAAAAAAGTTGTTTTTGTCTAGTTAAAAATATCAACAAATCCTTAAAACATATAAACGTACTCTTAAAGCAACACTGCGCAAGATATTCAGACTTGTTTTCTTGAACACTTTCCCACTTTGTTTCTAATGTGTTTAAAAAAGACAAAATACACCTGTACAAAAGACAATCTCTAAAGTAAAATGCTTTGCTTCCTCAAATAAAATCTCAAGTTATAGATGTTTTAACTGTAAAATAAAAAGAAAATACTAGGATAACAGAATCACCGACACTAGTGATAAAGATAATAAAGGAGCACTAGTACTAGTGATGCTCGACTCGACGCTTCAAAATAACTTTAAATAAAATACGTGTTCTAAACAATTATTTTGCATCTGATCGTCCGGAGAACTGTGACTACATCATCTACATTACCTAAATATACTTTATGAAACAGCAAAAGGACAAATAAGATTGTGAGTTTGTAGTTGTCGGATGCTTACGGCCCAATCTGCTCTAACAGACCATGGTTTGCTCATTCTTCACATGAATCCTGTGCTTCAGTTTGAATTGTTCTTGCTAAACAAGTTGACTAGAGATCATCAAACGGCTTACATTCACACGCCGGTCTGATTCATCACGTGTGACGCGAGCGTAAAAAATCTGTGTGATCCGCTTTCACGTGAAGCCAATGAATCAGAGTTCTGGAAAAGACAACAGCCGCTCCATTTTTATCAAAACATGACCAAAAAAAAAAAAAAAAAAAAACTGAGTAGATTGAACCAAACAGAGAAAACTTGCTGGCCATGATACTGTATCACACATTTGTCTCTTTGACAATGAATTTGATCGTATTCTTTCCTTCAGTGTTCACAATAAAGGTCATCGGGTGGATTTAAAGGGATAGTTCATCAAAAATGAAAAAACTAAAATAAAAATTGTCATTACTTGCTCACCCTCATGTTGTTCCAAACCTGTATGAGTCTCTTTCTTCTGTTGAACACAAAAGAAGATAACTTTGAAAAATGTTGGTAACCAGACAGTTGATGGCAAAATTTTTTACTGCTATGGAAGTCAATGAGTGCCGTCAAGAGTCTGGTTACCAACATTCTTTAAAATATCATCTTTTGTGTTCAACAATGATGACAGAATTTTCATTTTTGGATGAACTATCCCTTTAAGGGAAAACGGTCATTCGGCCTTCATTTACTCGCATCGTTTCAAATCTCTGTGACCGAACTTCTTCTGTGGAACACAAAAGGAGATATTCTGAGGAATGTTGGGAACCAAATATTGGACCCCACTGATGTTCTTCAAAACACCTTCTTTATTAATGTTCCACAGAAGGAAGACATAGCTTTGGAACGACAGGGCAAGTGAATGATAATTTTTGGATGAACTGTACCTTTAATGTCCCTTTAAACGGTAGATGGCACTAGCAGCACAAAGGTCATGAGTTCAATTCCCAGGGAAAGCAAGAACTGATCAAACGCAATGAATGTTGCTTTGCGTCTGCCAAATGTGTAAATGTAACGTAAGGATTATTCCACGTGGAAAAGGAGCTCATTAAAAGACAAAAGCCATGCATTATGTTGCAGTTCCTAAGATAAAGGGCTCTTCACAACAAGAACGATAATTATAACTACATTAGCGTCCACACCAGCGGACAATATCATTTTAAACGTTGTAGTTGTGAAGTGCACTCTCATCTTTTACATTTACAATGAATTTTAAACCTATATCCATATCGTCCTTGGTGTGAACAGGCCATTAGTCACTTTAAAGGGTTAGTTCACGGCAAAATGAAGTTTCTGTCATTAATTCCTCACCCTCATGTCGTTCCACACCTGTAAGACCTTCATTCATCTTCAGAACACAAATTAAGATATTTTTGATGAAATCTGAGAGGGATATGACTCATAATATAATCAACACTTTCAAGGTCCAGAAAGGTACTAAAGACATCGTTAAAACAGTCATGTGACTGCAGTGGTTCAACCTTAATGTTATGAAGAGACGAGAATACTTTCTGTGTGCAAAAACAAAGCAAAAATAACTTTATTCAACAATCTCTTCTCTTCTGTCATTATCTTACGCAGGTGACGCACTAACACAGTGAAGCTTCCATGTTTACGTCCGAACGCCGGCTCAGTATTGGCCAAAGCTGGTCACGTGATCAGCACGACGCATGCGTGTGATGCTGACGCAGGAGCCGGCCAATAACGAGTTGGCGTTCTGACGATGAACCTGGAAGCGCTGGACGTAAACAACGTATGAGAATGACACAGAAGAGAAGAGATTGTTGAATAAAGTCGTTATTTTTGTTTTGTTTTTGCGCACAAAAGTATTCTCGTCTTTTCATAACATTAAGGTTGAACCACTGCAGTCACATGACTGTTTTAACGATGTCTTTAGTACTTTTCTGGACCTTGAAAGTGTTGATTATATTATATGGGTCATATACCTCTCAGATTTCATTAAAAATAACTTAATTTGTGTTCAGAAGATGAACGAAGGTCTTACAGGAGTGGAACGACATGAGGGGGAGTAATTAATGACAGAAATTTCATTTTGGCGTGAACTAACCCTTTAAGCTGCGTCAGTGTTCATGTTTCCTGTCAAATAATCAATGTATTAATCAATCGGGGGTTTCGTCTCTTTTTTGGGGGGTCCTGCTGTGCAGATCTGTCAGGTGTATTTCTGTGTATGCGCTAGGGATACAGTTCCTTGTCTTTACGGACCAAGTCGTTGTACATCTGCTCATAAGTGGTTTTGAAGTCATAAATGTTGGGTTTGTCCGGAGCGGGTCCCGGGAGTTTCACATGGGTTCCCGTGCCGAAGGAACGCACATCAAACCCTCGCTTGCTGGAGAAATAACAAGAGAGACAGTGAGAAATCACAACAGATCAGAACAGCAAACACATGTGGACAGAACAGACGTGAAAAACAATCCTGTTCAACCTGTGTTGACTTACCTGAGATCAATTACCTCACCTAGATCAACCTGGGGACAGTTGCGTAAACTAGCCTAGATTGTGTCTTAAAGGATTAGTTCACTTCAGAATTCAAATTTCCTGATAATTTACTCACCCTCATGTCATCCAAGATGTTCATGTCTTTCTTTCTTCAGTGGAAAAGAAATGAAGGTTTTTGAGGAAAACATTCCAGGATTTTTCTCCATATAGTGGACTTCACTGGGGTTCAACAGGTTGAAGGTCCAAATGTCAGTATCAGTGCAGCTTCAAAGAGCTCTACATGATCCCAGACGAGGAATAAGAATCTTATCTAGAGAAACCATCGGACATTTTCTAAAAAGATAAGAATGATATACTTTTTAACCACAAATGCTCGTCTTGCACTGCTCTGTGATGCTCCATGCATTACGTGATCATGTTGGAAAGGTCATGTGACGTAGGCGCAAGTACCGATCCAGTGTTTACAAAGTGAACGTACAAAGACTAAATCAAACGCCCTTTACCAAAAAAGGGTAAAACAATTTTGAAGTTGGAGGAGAAAACACTTTAGTTTTTGAGTTTTTCACCCTAGTGCGGTACTTCCGCCTACGTCATGTGACCTTTCCAACATGATTACGTAATGCGTGGAGCATCACAGAGCAGTGCAAGACGAGCATTTGTGGTTAAAAAGTATATAATTTTTTTTTTTTTTAGAAAATGTCCGATGGTTTCTCTAGATAAGACTCTTATTCCTCGTCTGGGATCATGTAGAGCTCTTTGAAGCTGCACTGAAACTGACATTTGGACCTTCAACCCGTTGAACCCCAGTGAAGTCCACTATATGGAGAAAAATCCTGGAATGTTTTCCTCAGAAACCTTCATTTCTTTTCCACTGAAGAATGAAAGACATGAACATCTTGGATGACATGGAGGTGAGTAAATTATCAGGAAATTTGAATTCTGAAGTGAACCAATCCTTTAAGAACTAATAGTTAGATAAAACACTAATTTTTTCTAATTAAAAATTAGACCAATCTATCTTATTATAACTGACTTTAAAACATTATGACGAGTCTTGAAGAAAAAAAAAAAGTTATAATATGACTAGCTTTTCAAAACTAGCCTAAGCAGTTTATGCAACCGGCCACTGAATATAAACACTAGACTCACCTGAGATTTTCCATACTAATTTAATCTATGGCTAACAAACTGGTACCATGTAGGCCTACTGGTATTCTCTGAAGTACCACGAATAACCATGGTACATGAATATGTAATGGATCAGTACCATGGTATTACCATCTGATGGCATCACTGTACCATAGTACTGCGTTTTTGTAAGGGAACCATCATTACCCCTGTATTAATAAATAAAAGTCTTTTATATTTTCGTTGGTCCGACTAGTTTGTTCCAGAACTTTCTCTCGTTTTGTCTTTTTTCGATTTCACGGTTTTAGAAGATCTTCATCTGCTTCCGTGTTTCTCGACGCGTCTTTTTTTCTGTAAACTAGCGTAAATATAAAATATGTTCATGTATTGATTCTCGTGATCCCCCTCGGTTCGTTTCTCGCGATATGACGACTGCGATCCGCTTTTGGAACATCCGAAAACACAGAACGACGAAATGATAAAGAAACCGGCGGAACGCTGGGCTCAAGTTCGGCAGGGTTCGGCTCGTCTTTTTCTCGTCGTTACCTCAGGATGTTGTGCGCTTCCATGCTGCGGTTCTGGTTGCTGGAGCACACGACCGCGACACGCAGCGGATGGGCCGGCATCGCTAGCTAAAGCCCGGTGAGAGTGGAGCGAGTTTGAGGGGAACGATTCGGCACGAGAGCTCGGTTCGACAGCTCCTCACGGATCCGCTGAGGGGAAGAAAATGGCGGATGAGCTGCGCAGCTGTCAGTGAGGCGTCACAATAGGGGGAGGAGGGGTGGGCGGAGCCTCACAAAAGCGAATCAAAATGACGCATTATATGGTACGAAAAGGTTCCTGTGATGTCTTTATCATACTTCCTTTTGCTATTGGATGGCAGTGTAATTTGTGTATATAAAAAGCAATAAAACTTTACTAAATTCACCCGTCGTTTATTGACACAAAAGGTTTGTATTACAGAGAAAAAGCACAGTATTCAAACGACTGTTCAGCCAGTCAGTGGGTCCTTATTTTGGTGAATATTACGAACTCATATTAATAACTTTGTGTAAAGATAAGGCATACTGTAAATTATTGGGTTTGACACACAGAACATTAGAGTACAAAACTACAGCATCCTTCTAATAAAAGGAAAGCAGCTTTTCTTCCTTAATACTAGTCAGATCACTTAGAAATCTTCATTATTACCTTACAGGAAGTCATCATATGCAGTTACAGATTCAATGACTTGCATTTCTAAAACAAATATTTATAGCTATCAGTCTAAATATCAGTGAGAGCACAGTATTTGGTAAATGGGATTATTAAACGAGACCATAGATGAAAATACATAAACAGGAAAAAAGCTGGTCGGGATATAGTGTATGGCTGTGTTCGGAATAGCATACTGCAGTATTATTTCTACTATTGCTGCAGTATACTGTGTCCCACAATGCACTGCGTTTGACTTGACCTCCCAATTTGAGCATGATGAAAGTAATCTCATTTCTTTCTCAACTCATTATTTGAACTGGTAACACTTTGAACTCCACCAAAAAAAGTATTTTCTAAGAACCGCCCAGCTAACAGGCAACGTTCCCACAACGTTTTCTGAAGGTTATGTACATGTTAGGCAAAATGTTCTTAGTTTTCTTTCAACATCTTGAGAATACTGAGAGAAAACAATGTTCTTGGAACATCTTATGATGTTGATTTTACTTGAACGTTCATGAGATAACAATGTTGACTTTTTAGGTCCTAGTTGTGATATAAAATGTCAAAATTGTTACTTTGTTTGTTATAATGCCATAACTTTTAAATCTCATAATTTTGACATTTTGTCAGTTTCGCTTTTTATGCGAATTTCATAATTTTGATTTTTTTTGTCACAATTTCAACTTTTCATCTCATAATTTAGATTTAGTATGTGTTGATTTCAATTTATGCTCATAATTTTGACTTTTATCTCATAATTATGACTTAGTATGTCCTAATTTTGACTTTATATGTGTTATAATTCATAATTTTTCCATTTTGTCTATCTCTGTCAAAATACTATTGACTCTTATCTCATAATTTTGATATTTTATGTCCTAGTTATATCAAAATTATGACTTTGCATGTCTTAATTATCACTTATATCACTATAATGCCATAACTTCGACTTTTTAATCTCATAATTATGACTTTCATAATTTTTACATTTTGTCATAATTTCAACTTTTTATGCCATAATTTTGACTTTTTGTGTCCTAGTTATGATATAAAGTGTTAAAAATGTTACATTGTATGTCCTAATTATCACTTATATTGCCATAATGCCATAATTTAGATTTTTTTAATCTCATAATTTAGATTTTTTTTGGTCTCAATTTTGACTTTTATCTCATAATTGAATTAGTATGTCCTAATTTTGACTTTTTGTCATAATTATCACTTAGTATGTTATAATTCATAATTTTGACATTTAGTCAATTTAATTTTTTATGCCATAATTTTAACTTTTATCTCATTCTGACTTTTTATGTCCTAGTTATAATATCAAAATATTTGATATGCGTTCTCATGATGCTGAGAGAAAACGTCCTCAGAACAATGCTCTTGGAACATCATATCTGTACGTGATGAATGTTATCCTAATGTCGACAGAAAATGTCCGTAGAACAACATTCCTTATGATGTCATTGATATTTGCTGAATGTTGACGTTAAAGTTCGTGGAATTTTGCGAATAAACAAACGTTCAAACAATGGTACATTGTGAGTAAAAATAAGGTTATTATACTTGCGTAACCTTTTAAATAACATTCAAATTACGCCACATTAGAAATGTTGCAAATCAGTGTTCCCACAACGTTTTTAGAACATAGTGGAAGCCACTCACATGCAACATGATGATACTGTGTACTACTGAAGAATTATCGTACACAATATTCAGTAAAGTATCCCATTCCGAACACAGCCTGTGTTGTAGTGTTACTCTCAGGAGCAGCGCAGCATTTCTATACGAATTCTGCATTTTGTTTCTGATCCTGAGTCGTAAGGTGTGTGTTTGCGTGAAGATAGCGATGTTTCTTTTCACAGGTGTGTGTGTAGGTGCGATCTGTGCGAGTGCTGCGCCGTCAGCGTCGGGTTCATGATGTTTTCGGTGATGTACGCCACCAGCAGACAAATGATGACCAGCATCACGCAGATGGCTCCGCCCACTGTTGTCATGGCGATAACGATGTCCTGCATCCCGCTGGGCTGGAGGCTGAACTCCACGCAGGCTTCGGCCTGGTCGAGGGCGTAGGGCCGCACGCAGAGGCGGTACGGCACGTTGGCGTGCAGCTCGTTGAGTAAATAATCCCTGCAGCTGCTGCCTAAATGCACGACGGCGCATTCGAACTGTGTGTAGCTGCCGTTCCACCAGCAGCTGAGCCTGAAGCCGCCCGCCTGCCCCGGTGCGGGGCTCTTTGGTGGGGCGTGAGCCGTCCACTGAACAAACACACTTCCGTTGGACAGGATGTTTGCAGTGAGTTGTCCGTCAGGTGAGCTCACCTGTCGACAGGACGCACCGGCGCACCTGAAGTCCGGTAGGGTGTACCGGAAGCACAGACGCCCGGGGTCACCTGTGTCAAGGGTGCGGTAGGCGCACAGCGGTCCGTCTTCACCCAGAACATGCCACCGTCTCACAGTAGTGCTGTTGTCCTGTAGCTTTGGTATCCGCTCAGAGTCGAATTTATTGGTATTATTACTGTATTGTGCATCACGGGCGCTGCTGGTCCGGTTCGGTAAAGCACTGCTGAGAAGCAGCAGAACAGCGAAGCAGCAGCGGAGGACAACCGATCCCTGATGGCCTGCCATGTCTGATTTATCGCTTATATGTTCACAAACGGCGGACAGATGCGGAGAATACCGGAGCGCGTGCGGTCGCCATCACACCGATGCGCGCGACGACCTGCAAAAAAAAAAAAAAAAAAAAAAAAAAACCAGAATGAACCGAACTCAAAACACCGACTCATGCTGCACACACCGACCTCGAATAAACAACAACGGCTGAATCTCTGAATACAAGACGAACTTAACAACCTCGAATATCATTATTAAGCAGACTGATACGGATTTGATGTACATAAAGATGGAAATATAAAGATTACCTCAGAGAAAACCTTCCGCAGCAGCCGCTGGACGAGAGCGCGCATGTGTCTGTGCGCGCGTGCGCGCGTTTAATCACTAATTATCATACTTCATCTCGTTTTTCATTCATTCTCACTATATCTCTGTCACGCACCAGACAATTTGTTCAACAATTCAACAAAAGACTTATAATTTTAGAAATATGCTCTGTCATTAATCATTCTAATTAATTAAATTAACCAACGATCGAGTTGGGGAAGATCTATTGGTAACAAATTTGAGTATTTGCGAAAAATGTTGTTGTTTTACATGTAGGCTTAGGCTTATTTCACGTTTTTGGACACTTACAATGTCATTCTGTGATATTATAGAAGAAGCAAATAGGTTACACAACCGTTGGTTTGATTTTGTGTGTTTTTCACGAATTTTGTATTCATTGTTTTACTGAAAATACCTAAAAACATGATAGGCGGCTTCAACATCAAATTCTTGACTTCTTGAAAAACATGAGTAGCTGACCTGTCGTCCACGTGGCAGATAAATACCAGAAATATTCTGTTCTTCTGTGTGAGGAAAGCTTCACGAACGCTCAGATTACTGTATTTAATTTAGCATTAGTTATAGTGTTTATTCTTTCCTTCTTCACGGTGTTTTCAGTTGTTCGCCTGTTTGAATATGACGCCATCTAGTGTTCATCAGCAGTCACTCACAATGTTGAATCACTTCTCAGAGACAACAGAGATAAATATTAAGAGTAGACTATAATAATTTATCAGCGCTGTAAAATAAGGTAGGTAAATAAAAAGGCGGGAACAAACCTGCGTAAGAATGACGTGCGCGCGGCCAATGAGCGAATGAAATATTCCCCGTCATCATGATAGAATGAGGTGATTTGAGTCAGTGATTGTGAAGCTGGTCAAACACGGTGTTCATCTGGAGGATTGAGTCAGCGCTTCGTCTAATGATGGGAATATGCAGAATCAGACAGAGTTTAATCAGACCCCTGAGTATAAGAGCCCAATCTTCATCAGCACTTTACACTCACAGAATTTAATAAGACTTTTACTCCAGTAAATTAGGATGGGTTTATTTCTGGAAGTAAATTTCCGGATTAGACCAGATAGCCTAATTGGAACGAACGTTCTCTTACCGTTACTTGAAGAACGTTTGTTCAACCTTGAAAGAACATTGCCAGAACGTTCCCTGTTAGCGGAAACACCATTTTAAATGCTAAAAACAGCTATGAAACAGAAATCAATTCATAAAACAACGAAAACATAAAAAGAAAACAAATTAATATATCAAATCATTATTTAAGTCAATAAAAAAGAATGTTTATAATATAGTCTCCTCCAGTTTTCACTGGATGTTCAACAATCACATTATCATTCAACTGAGTTTATCGTCACTCAGGCATTTAATAATTGATTAAAGATTAAAATCCCAAAGGCCTCAAAAGCCTGAATAACTGCAAAGTTTAATGGAGCCTGAAAACCCGAGGTTGCTCATCTGAGCGTGTGTTCGCGTTTATATACAGAGCTGATGTGAACGCGCGCGACACAACGACCCGCGGCCTCGCGCATGATGGACAGAACGGACGTGGAGACGGACAGACAGACGTGAGAGAGACAGACATGTCTGAGGTGCTGACGGTGGACGCCATCCTCTTCGGCCTGCTGGTCTTCTCTGGCATCATAGGGAACATTCTGGTCATCTATGTGGTGAGAGACAGAGAGAGGAATCAAACTATCAGATCAATCAGAAACTCAAGATACACTTGTTTATTCCAAGAACACTAATGATTAATGTGAATCATACAGACGAGCGTTTGCCTGTCTTCAATTTAAGAATCAGAAGGAAAAAAAATATGTAGGATATTCATTTTTATATCTCGAATAAAGAACATGAGGTTCATTTTAGGACAATTAAGTTTTTTTCTACATGATTCCATAATTTTCATGACAATTAAACAGTTAAATTCTAATTAATGTGATGTGAAAAAAAATGGTAAAGTATTTAAATTTCATGGAAGTAATTATGCAGATTTAAATTAAATTCATATTAATATTTAAAACAAATATTTAATATTAAATCAATATTAATTTAATAATATAATAATTGTATTTTAAATAATTGTTTTAAATTAAATAAAAATATTAAATATTAAATTACTGAGTAAAATAGTGTGTTAAAGTATAGACAATCTAATAAGAATCACCAAGAAAAAAATGAGGAGATGAAAAGTCAAAATTATACATACTAAGTCATATTTATGAGATGAAAAGTCAAAACAAAAGTCAGAATTATCATAAAGATTCGGGGCATCCTGCTGAGTCGAATGATATCCAGCTTTCTCACATTGGCCATTTTAGGCGTCGGCCATTTTGAATTTTGTCATAAAATGCTGTATTTTATGAACGCATTAGCGTAATCGTTACGAAACTCAGTATGTGTCTTCGGCACTATGCCCTGACAGTACTCAAAAAGTTTCGGGGCAGCGCCACCTTGTTGTCAAAAGTTATAATGAAATTTACAAAAATGCTAATAACTTTTGAGTAAATTAGCCTATGTTAACTGGCCTTAGGAGATTCCTTGGGTCATGCCGAGAACATAAATACCAGTTTTGCCAAACTTCCTGTCCGCCATTTTGATTTGCTTCCAAAACCTATTTTTTCTAACTCCTCCTAGACCATGTGTCCGATTTTTGAAATTATGACTTAGTATGAAACGCATATGAATAAGAAACACATGACCTGGGCTGCATTTTCCAAAAACATGGTAAGTCTAAATTGATCCTAAAGACCATTGGTGGCAACGCTTCTACGATCAACTTAGGCTCATGATGCTTCTGGGAAACGCAGCCCTGGACGTGTTGACGTGAGATTCTTAGAGTTTTTTCCCGCTCTTTTCTCTGTGTTTGTGTGTGTTCAGGTGTTTCAGTGCTCTAAGGAAAGCTCCTCTCGTCACTTGCCGCCGTCCGACACCATCCTGGTCAACCTGTGCATGGCGAACCTGCTGACGTCGGTCTTCCGGACGGTGCCGATCTTCGTGTCGGATCTGGGTCTGGAGGTGTGGCTGTCATCCGGCTGGTGTCGCATCTTCATGCTGCTGTGGGTGTGGTGGCGGGCGGTGGGCTGCTGGGTCACGCTGGCCCTCAGCGGCTTCCACTGCGCCACCCTGCGGCGGCAGCACGTCTCCATGGGTCCGCTGGGCCAGCGGCGCGAGCGTCTGCGCGTCTGGGCGCTCCTGGCCGCCGTGTGGACCGTCAACCTGCTCTTCTCCCTCCCGGCGCTGGTCTACACCACCCACGTGCGCGGAAACGCCACGGTGGAGCTGATGGTGATCAGCTGCACGACGCGCCCCCTGCTGGGCTGTGTGTGGGAGTTTCCCACCGACCAGCAGGGCTACGCCTTCGCCTCCACGTCGCTGGCGCTCAACGAGGTCATGCCGCTGATCCTGATGGTGGGCACCAACCTGGCGACGCTGCACGCGCTGGCCAAGCACATCCGGGCGGTGGCCGCCGGCGGCTCGGCCGAGCTGCACGTGTCCAGCGAGAGGAAGGCGGGTCACGTGATCATGGCTCTGGTGGCGCTGTTCGTGGGCTGCTGGGTGCTGCAGGTCGCTGCCGTCACCTACTACAACCACAATGGCGGGAAGCACGCGGAGGGACTGCTGACCGTGGCGCACTTCTCTGCCTCGCTCTTCGTGGGCTTCAGTCCGCTGGTGGTGGCGCTCGGACACGGGAAACTGCGGCGGAGGATCAGCGGGATTCTGCAGCGGTGGGCGCGCTGTATCAGACGGCCCGAGGAGAAACGCTCGGACAACAGCAGACAGACGGCGGAGACGGTCGTGAAAACAGCACAGAGCACAAAAAAGTGACCCACGGGAACCGGTAAGAGTGAATCGAGCACGCGCCGAACGCTTCAAACGATCTAGGGCTGTTCGTGATGTATGGACACAGATTCATAGATGTGCTTATATATGGGAGCAAATATGAGGTGATGAGTATGGAAGCCCACATTAGAAAAAAATCATGCTTTGGTAAATCATAATTAAAAGTCATAATGACTTTTTATCTCATAATTTTAACTTTTTTGGTTCCTAGTTGTGATATAAAATGTCAAAACTGTTACTTTATATGTACTAATTATTTTTATGGCATAATTTTGACTTTTTATGTCCTAGTTATAATATCAAAATTATGACTTTGTATGTCCTAATTGTCACTTATATTGCCATTATGCAATTACTTTGACTTTTTAATCTCATAATTTTGATTTTTTTTGTCACAATAATTTACTTAGTATGTCCTAATTTTGATTTATCCTCATAATTTTTGCTTTTATCTCATAATTATAACTTAGAAAGTCAAAATTAGGACATACTATATATGTTATATTTCATAGTTTTGTCGTTTTGTAAATTTCGCTTTTTATTCCATAATTTCGACTTTTATCTAATAATTTTGATATTTTATGTCCTAGTTATAATATCAAAATTATGACTTTGTATGTCCTAATTATCACTTATATTGCTATAATGCCATAATTTTAATCTCATAATTATAACTTAAATGTCATAATTTTGACATTTTGTCATAATTTTAATTTTTTATGCCATAATTTTGACTTTTTGTGTCCTAGTTATGATAGTGTTAAACATGTTACTTTGTATCTCCTAATTATCAATGCCATAATTTTGACTTTATAATCTCATAATTTTTTTTTGTCACAATTTTGACTTTTATCTCAAAATTGACTTAATTTTGACTTTTTGTCATAATTTTCACTTAGTATGTTATAATTTATAATTTTGACATTTTGCCAATTTTGCTTTTTATGCCATAATTTCAACTTTTATCTTTTAATTTTGACTTTTTGTCCTAGCTATAATATCAAAATTATGACTTTGTACATCCTAATTATCACTTATATTCCTATGATGCCATAATTTTGACTTTTTAATCTCATATTTATGACTTAATGTCACAATTTTGACATCTTGTCATAATTTCAACCTTTTATGCCATAATTTCATAATTTTGATTTATGTCCTAGTTATGATAAAAAAATGTCAAAATTATCACTATGTATGTCCTAATTATCACTTATATTGCCATAATTTCAACTTTTCACCTCATAATTATGAATTAGTATGTTATAATTTTGACTTTTTAAGTCTTAATTATAATTTACCAAAACATGATTCTTTTCTTACGTGGCAGAAATGGGCTTCCATAGATAAGATAATTCATGTATTCATGTTATTCATTATTTCAGTTAATAATGAATAAATCTGAGCTTAATAATGTTGTTCAGTTCCAGTGATGATCTACAGTGTTTTATTGCAATAAATCTTGTTTCAAACACAAATCTGGTTTTAAGGTTTGTACCAAAAAAACCTACTTATGAACGTTCTGATTTCTTCTGTTCATGTGTGCATTTTTCATTAGCGTTTAATCATCTGAATATCTGTCGAGTTCAAATAAATGATGGTTTTATATGATCCACAGTGTCAGTGGTTTGTTGTTAATCTGTGTAAGTAAAGCAGGATTTGTAGGCTGGAAAATGTAATATGTGTCTCTGTGACACTTTCAAACACAACAGTGACTGTTCAGAATTTACACGCTTCCCTTTAAATAAACATTCATTTTCTGCCTACTTTCTGTAGCATAATGACCATGACTTAATTTAAATACTGCATACACACACACACACACACACACATAGATTTAGAGAAAAACATTAGTTCATTCAGAAGTTTAATCAGTCAAACTGCCGCAAACAACAGACACAAGACAAACAAAACCACTCAAAGACAAACATGATGAAGTCCTGGATTCCAAACAAAATGTCTTCAGGTTTACTGACAAATAAAAAGGTGTGAATTCAAATGCGACAGTTTCATGACGCAGAAAACAGGGCGACATGTCTTTGATGTCTGAAGTCTATCCAGATGGATAGAGATGCGACAGGACTGACTTTATGAACGCTCGGAGCTTCCGGTGTCCCACGGCAAGGACGATGGGCGACAGCGCGATGAAGCTCATGTTGGCGAAGCGAGCGATGATGAGCAGAAACTCTGTGGAAGATCCGCGGTTATAGTTGAAGTAGTTGACCGAGATGACGTTAGTTCCCCAAGAAGAAATGAAGAGGATATTGAGCGCCAGAATCACCTGAGCAAACACAGAGAGAAGGTCTGTTAGTAGTGTTTCATCTGTTAACGGTCAGTGTCCTGCTACTGCCATTTCCCCCAAGTAATCATCATAAATAAGGGACCAAATGAAAGCTTAAAAGCTCAAAATTCATCACTTTTTCACTTCTGCAGTAATCTGCCGAGTGTCTCTTTAAAAAGAACCAACTTTAGATCTGTATTCCAAAGCATTCATGAAGTACAACCATTCAAGTCCTGTTCGGCTGACAGTTAACACTCACTTTAGCCGCCCGTCGCTCCGCAGGGATCCGGGTGACGACCGGTGCGTCCTGACTCTTGTTGGCGGCGTTCCGCGTGTGTCCGTGAGCGTACAGCGTCAACAGGGAGCCCAGGTTGGTGATGTTCATCAGGAAGATGGGAATAGTTTCATGGATCACCATGGAGGAGGTGGCGAAGGCCAGGCCGCTGTAGGCTGACGGAAAGTCCCAGATGCAGCCCATCAGCGGCCGAGTGGTGCTGCTCACCAACATCAGTGTCTGCAGGAAGGGTTAAAGGTTAAACGCGGTCGTACACAAGCTAAATGCTGATCATAAAGGGGCAGACTGACCTCGGTGGAGTTCTCGTCTCCGTTCTTGGAGAAGATGAACGCTGGGATGGCGTAGATCAGATTGAGGCTCCAGATGAGGCCGAAGCCAAGGATGAGGGATCTGGGGGGCCCGCGGGGGCCGTGCAGGCTGATGACGGGCGGGGCGACCCGACGCAGCGTTTGAAAGTGGAACGCGCTCAGAAAGAACGTCGACCAAACGTTTGCGGAGCGGATCCAAACCCAGATGCCCATCATAAGGTGACACATGTCTCTAGAGAGGAAAATCTGTGGGGAAACAGACACATTGATGTTTGAAAATTGGTACGGAGCATAAAACGGTCGTCGTTAGCAGTTTTGAGAGTGAATACAGTTCACGCAGTTGTCCTATCAAAGGTGCAGAGAATCCTAGTGTAAGCATTTTAAACCCAACAAATTCCTGGCTGTCAAATATTTTCATTGTAAAGCATGTTTCTTTTCAAATAAATGACACTTGGTTTAGAGTCCAACTGGTGTTTTTGTTGGTGTTGATTGTTCTAAAGATAACAATGAATCAAACTCTAACAACGACTGAATTAAACTCTGGAGAACGAATCAGTAGGTCTGTGAGCCTCTCAAACTCTTCTTGTTGAATGAGGAATCTGAAACAATCTACAATCTACAGCTCAAAGCCTCCACAAAGCTGGACCAAAAGACACCGGGTTGGGTTCACACTCATTTCAGTGGTTTGGTTGTAGAGATTAAACCCCGACTGCAATCCCATCTCCATACCTCAACATCTATCCATTCATTAACAGTTATCCATCCAACCAAAAGTCCTTCCATGTGGTAATTCTGCCGTACCTCCACTCCCAGGTCGGACACCATCACGACTGTGTTTCTCACCAGCGACACCATCAGGTTGGAGAAAGCCATGTTGACCAGGATCACGTCAGAGCTTCGGACGACTCCCGTCTCTCGCAGAAGGCTTTCGCCAACCACTCCGATGACCGTGGTGTTGCCTACGTTCCCCAGCAGCACCAGAATGACGTAGAGGGCGAAGTAGAAAGGAGATGAAGCGATACGCTGACTGATGCTTGAGGGTTTTCTTTGAGGGGCCATGTTTCTTCTGATCGCCAAACTTCTTCAGGGTTCAATCATAAATGGAGCTTCTCTCAGAACGTCTCAGTGATGTTGTAATATCTCCATCCCAATGCCTCCCTCTCCACCCACCGACTGCAAGCCCCTTTTATGGATCATGGTTGCCAAACAAATATCAACCCAAAACAACATCCGCTCCATCCCTGTCCTGCTGTCATAGGTGAAGATGCCGTGAATGGCAGGTGAGATTCCACCAGAGATATGGATGTTTTGGGATACATGAGCTGAACTTGCATCTTCACTCACGAGGGATTAACTATCCCCACCAGGTTAATTAAACTCTCACTAGTTAGCAGCCTAATTCATTAGTAAGCCCACCACAATTCCACAGAGTGTGGGTCCAAAAACAGACGTACACTTGGAGTTGTTGGAGCTGTGATTTAACAACTTTAGTTTTTGGTCTTTGTACTGCCTAGTAAGAATGATCGATCTTCTCGACATATAAACTATTGATCCTGTGTAGTGTCATGTACTTAAATTGTGTGTCTTATTCATAATGTAGCCTATACTTTTACACATTTTCATCTATCTATCACACAATCATGGCAATTATTATGCCACTTCCATTTTACATTATTTTTCCGCACTGTTAGTGTTTGTGCATACAGGAGAGGACACACCATGACCTCTGACCCTTAAAGACATACAGAGAGATCTGAATCTGAGAAAGAAAAAAAAAATGTTTCAAACACATTTATTTTCATACTAAACATCACAAAAATCAGTTATCATTAAATAGATAGAGTTTTGAGTATGCCAATTAGTATTACCTTAAATATATACTTATATATATGCCGCAACTATGGAAGCCCAATTCTAGCACATAAGGGGGAAAAAACATGCTTTCATAAATCATAAATATGACATAGGCTAAGTCTTAATTAGGCCTAGAGATGAAAAGTCAAAATTATACTAAGTCCAAATTATTACATTAAATGTCATCATTTGGAATTTTTCATCTAATAACTGTAATAATATAGGCACTTTATCTCATAATTATGATTTACAAAAGCATGTTTTTTTTTTTCTTATAGTATAAATGGGCTTCCATACGCGACCCTACAGAAGGTAAGTGGTTTGGTGAATGGATGATGGATAATACATATTTTATATACAAACATACAGGGATGCATTGCGATGTAAAGTTGTGTAAACAGGGAATATTTTGATGCGCGCTCCTAATTTAATCAGTGAAGCACACTCCTCAGAAAGCGCGCGAAGGTGACTCGTGAAACGGCGCGCGCCCTTTAAACTGCTATGAAACGCAAACACAATAGGACGACGTATGTTATTAAAATGTTACAAAAGATTTCAAAGTAATAAAATAATAAAAAAAAATATTGATTTGTAAGAGACTGTACGTCGTATCAGTCGTTTTAACGCGTCGCGACTGTTAAATTAGTCAAGAGACTGATATTTACCTCAGAGAGGGCTGGAGAATCTCCCGCCGATAGACATCATCAGATTCAGAGAGATGAGGTAAACACTGACGTATGGTGTTTCGACTGAAACTACAGTTAATCACGGCAAGGTTTAATACATAAGCTACTATCTTCTTCCCCTCATGTAAAAATAGAAGCAAATGCATTTCATTCAGACGTGTAAAATGACATTTGAGTTTAAATACGAAACACTCAGGCATTCTTATATAATTTCAAAGTTCATTCTTCAACATCTCAGTAATCTGGTTAAGGATTATCAGTTAAATCAATCTTGTGGTAACGTTCAGTGTGATTAAGCTCTTTCACGATCGCTAGGTGGCAGAAGAAACTCATATCAGACCCTCACATGTGTGAGCAGAGACATCAACACAAGTCAAGACTGCTGCTAATATGACTCACAACACAGATCTGACGCAGGGACAGAAAAATTTCATAACACAATGTACAAGAAGAGAACTTCTTACATGTTCCTGTCTACGGCATCCATCTTGTGTGCTGCTTCATGTTGTTTGGCTCCATTTTGAAGACTCTGACATCTAAAAAATGCTGGATAAAAAACCAACCCAATCTGGTGGGTAAATATAGGACAGAGAACATGCTGGGTTAATCTATCATAATGACTGGGTTGCAGAGTTAACCCAGCAGTCTGGGTTACACATTTAACCCAAATGAAAAACCCAAAGGAAAAACAAACAACTTAAAACTGCTCTAGGAGGAAAGAAGCAACAGCTCAGAGCGCTGGAATCTGTTGCAAGATTTTACCATAAATACCATTTTATGGCAAGAAAACATGATTTAGTCCAAGAATAAAGAAACGCAGGTTTACCTGGTTCATATTCTCTGTCGGACATTGGCGCTCTCCTGTGAAGCGAGTGGTGCGACATGACGTGACACAGTTAAATCACTCCCATTATAATCAATGAAGCTGCCCACAGTGCAAACCCTTCGTTGATTATAACAGAAGCGATCTAGTGTATTCGTCCAATGACTGCGGCCCTACAGCAGACATATGAAATAAGAAAGGTATAATGTGTCATACTATACAACAATAGACTAGAGAAAGACAATACAAACCTTAAAATAATTCAGGAAGATTCCTCTCAGGACAAATTTTTTAGTCATTTTTTATATTTTATTTAATACTTACTCCTCTTACAGCAGTTGCATTGTATGATTTGATATGCATTTGGATAAAAGCATGAGCTGAATGAATAAATGTAAATGTAATGCAGTGCATTAAATAATTCTACTTCCTTAAATTCAATGCATCCTGTTTGATCAGTCAATTCAAACTCAAGAATCTGGATAATCAAATGGATTTTGAATAGCAACGCTGAGGCTTTGTTCTTGAGTAAGTACATGCAACTTTATTAAAAATAAATAATGTGACACACATAAACACTCTTATGATGCAGAAAATAAAGTGATCTGTCTTTGATATCTGTCCACAGAGAGCTGTCTGTCAGACTACACGCGACAGGATTGACTTTATAAATGCTCGGAGTCTCCGGTGTCCCACGGCCAGGACGATGGGCGACAGCGCGATGAAGGTGATGTTCGCGATGCGAGCGACGATGAGCAGGAACTCGGCGGAAGATCCGCGGTTATAGTTGAAGTAGTTGACCGAGATGATGCTGGTGCCCCAAGACGAAATGAAGAGGATATTGAGCGCCAGAATCACCTGAGCAAACAAAAGAGAAGTGTCATTCTGTGATATTGATTTAAAAAACACCTGATCTATTCCTGCCTAACCCCACTTTCTTGTAGAAACACTCACTGGAGAACCAAAAACATGAACCAACTTGCTCTCAGCCAGAGCATGAGCTCCTATGGGACGCTTCCCACAGAATCATGGCCATCCATGAAGATCATTAGTTCAGGAAATGACATCATCATGGTATAATTAAAGTTTGGGCGTGGGACTGTCTTGCATAGTAAGTCTTGTTGGTCCTGAAACAACATTCCTATCAACCAGTAGATTTGAGGGAACCAATGACATCCAAATTGACATTGGAACATTCAGGTCATCTACATGCTAGTGTCCCAATAAAAAATGAACTTTATTTTTATTAGATATTTAAAGTCTCTGTCGAGAAAACGAACCACAACTATTGATGACATCATCTTGCACTGGGGGGCGTATCCATTTTTTTATCCGGTAAGTGCATCAACACAGAAAATTCAATTGTCAAGCCATTTTGTGAGGTCTTTGTGGCTGCAAATGTTACTCTAGGTTGGTTGGTTGGTGTTTTAATGCTTCCTTGGCTATTTTTATAGCAAGTAACTAGTTTAAAAAAAACTATATAATGTTTTTTAAAAATTTGCTTTAGATAAAAACTGGATTCACTGATTTTGTTCTAAAGAGTTTGCCGAGTGATATAATTTCCTAAGAGAACTTAAACCATAATAATTCAATAAAATATGTTTAAGAGATATTGGACTCTGGCATGAGAAGCACAGCGATAAATCTTTATTTGAAAATAAGAATGTTCTATATGTATATATGATCTGATCCCAACGATTGTTGAAAATAAAGGTGCGACTTTTACCCACAGCAGGGTTGATTTCATACGGTTTATTTTGTTAGAGTTGGGTTAAGATCATCTCACCTTAGCCGCCCGACGCTCCGCAGGGATCCGGGTGATGACCGGTGCGTCCTGACTCTTGTTGGCGGCTCTTCTTGTTTGTCCGTGAGAGTACAGCGTCAACAGGGAGCCCAGGTTAGTGACACTCATCAGGAAGATGGGAATGGTTTCATGGATCACCATGGAGGAGGTGGCGAAGGCCAGGCCGCTGTAGACTGAAGGAAAGCTCCAGATGCAGCCCAACAGTGGCCGAGTGGTGCTGCTCACCAACATCAGCGACTGGACGAGAGGTCGAGGGTTAAACGAAAGGAGACACACAAGTTAAATTCAGACCAATAAAGACACAGACTGACCTCGGTGGAGTTCTCGTCTCCGTTCTTGGAGAAGATGAATGCTGGGATGGAGTAGATGAGATTGAGGCTCCAGATGAGGCACAGCCCGAATATGAGGGATTTAGGGGGTCCGGGGTGGCCGTGCACATTTGTGATGGCCGGGGCGACCCGCCGCAGCGTTTGAAAGTGGAACGCGCTCAGAAAGAACGTCGACCAAACGTTTGCAGAGCGGAGCCAAACCCAGATGCCCATCATGAAACGACACCAGTTTTTATTGAGGAAAACCTGTGAGGAAAGAGGAAGGCTGATGATTTCTGGGGGAGAATCACAATCACCTTCATTTGAATAAAGCCAATTAAAAAACACAACAATATCAAACTAGACAGCAGAATTTTCATTCACACAGTTAAAACTACTACATTTTAGATGCTGTTGCTCCATCCAAACTTATGCAACTGAAAACTAGCTCTCATTTCTGGCTGAATAATGAAACACAAGTCCTTAGGAAGGTGCCAGTGGAAATGGAAAAAAATATAAGCATCAAATTTCTGGCCAGTCTCAGCGTTCTCCATGATATCGTGGAGAAGGTTCACACAGTGTTTCCAACCTACTGTCTGCTTTGATATATATCGTTGACCACTGATCCTAGACATTCCGTTTTATTCCTGCCCGACCTCACTTCTGCCTTCAACACGATTGGCCATCATCTGGAGACTGGGAAACACTTTTATATCTTCTCACCTGGACCAACAGGAGTCTCCCAGAACCATCGGTTCTGCCTGCAACTTCTGCCAGCCTTCTGAGTGCCTTCTTGGCACTATTGCACCAGCCTAGGCGTCTCTCTACTGGTTTCCAGTATGAGGTTTTACATGGTTCAGCTCCCAAACTCTGGTATAATCTCCCTCCAATACCTGTATCAGATCTTCTCCTACAGTTAAGACTGGATTTTTGGTTGGTTTTTGAGGCAATGTCAATGGTTTTGATGGGTCTTATATTATTTCACATGTGCCCAGCAAACAAAAATATACTCTAAAAACATTTTGGTAATGTTCCCAATAAGTTATGAAAATGTTATTTCTGAATCTTCTCCAAACATTCAAAAGCTTTAAAATTGTGTTAAAAATGTTTTTCTTGTTTATGCAAATTCTTCAAACATTATGTGAACGTTACTTCTGAATGTTCTGAAACAAGTAGTAACATTTACAAAACATTAGATGAACCTCAACTAAATTGTTTCAGAAAAAATGTTCCATGAACGTTGTATAAATAACATTTTTGTGCTAATGTTTTGAGACCAGATAACTCTGAATGAACACTTTATTACCTTAACCGGAAGAACGTTTGTTCATAACTTTGAGAGAACCTTGCCAGAACGTTAGCTAAAGTTCTGAGTACGTTTTATTAACTTTTATCATGACAATACTTCCAATCCCAACCAGCATCTCATAGTTTATTCGAGGGGTGAACATCATGGACCATGGTTGAATTTTGTTTCGAATTTGCAAATAGAATAAATGCAGATGAATTACATCTCAACGTTGATTTATACATGTTTTGTTAACACTTTTACAACCATTTAGCACTGAATGTTGTTTCAGCGTTTTTTCAACATTATTTCAAACACACTCAGTCCATTCGTCCATCATACAGTCAATCTTCCGTACCTCCATTCCCATGTCGGAGATCACCAGAAGAGAGTTTCTGGCCAAAGACACCATCAGGTTGGAGAAAGCCATGTTGACCAGAATGATGTCAGAGCTCCGGACGACTCCCGGCTCCCGCAGAAGGCTTTCGCCGACCACTCCGATGACCGTGGTGTTTCCCACGTTCCCCAGCAGCACCAGAATGAGGTACACGGTGATGTAGAGCACAGACGACGGCGTGCGCTGAGAGGCGCTCGGGGCTTTAGCGGCCATGATTCACCTGATCACTGGACAATCGAGTGATCAAAGCGCTTGAGGTTTTTCCAGCATTTATGAAGCTTCTCTCAGTGACGTCTCAGTGACCTCATACCCTCATCACCACAGTTACCACATATATATCAACCCAACACAACATCCGCTTCATCTTGGTCCTGCTGGTGAAGGAGAAGATACCATGAGGGGCCGGCAAGATTCCACCAGAGATACAGGTGTATTAGGACACACGAGGGATTAACCGTTCCCACCAGGCCAATTAAACGCTCACTAGTTAGCAGCCTAATTCATTAGTAAGCCCACCGCGATCCCACAGGGCTTAATATCAAGGGTCCAAACAAACTCTTCACTGTTTAGCAATTTTTCAAGCACAACTTTTAAAAACCAGTGAGTCACACAGTTATTAAAATTCTCCCATTTTATTTAAAACTAGATCAAAAAATACACAATACAAAATACTTTTTTCAAGGTTTCATCTGGTTGGTCAGTTTTGGGCCACTCCCCCTCACACCTGATGACATCATCTCCTGTGAGATGAACGTCCCTTTCTCTGCTCTCGTTCGCGTTCCCTCTGCCGGTGTCTGTAGGACTTCGAGCGTCCAGGAGAAACAGACCGCGATGGAGAGGACACGCTCCGACTGCGCCTGAAGACAGACAGACAGACAGACAGGTGAAGCTATTCTGTCAGGTGATATTCAGGTGCGCATGACACAGGTGAGGCGTTACCTGCGTCTGGGGGGTGACGGGATGCTTCGTCTTTCATCACTGCGACTCAGACGCTTCCTACTGAGAGAGAAATGCATGCGGTATATTTTTAAAGAAATAATATCACTTCCAGTTCATGTGGAAACTGAAGGTCAAGTCAAGCGCAGTGCGCTGAAACTCTTGTAAAGACGTCTGGCTCACCCTTCTCGGCTGGTGATCTTTCGACAGACGTTTTTGAGGGCGAGATGAGACAGCGGAGATTCGTGATTCTTCTGGTTTTCTGCAGGAGACGCTGAGAGAGGACGAGAGAATGAATGCACAGAAACACATTCTGGTGACATCAGAGTATATATGAACCCACCAGCTTTAGACGCAGGAGAGAAACCGGCTGCCGGATCACGGGTCGGGGTGCCAGTCGCGGACGCCAGTCCTCCTGATTTACTTGTGTAGTATTGAGCATCCAACTTTAAACGCGATTCCTCCACCTGCTTCTGCAGTGCCGTCAGTGACTCACACCGCAGTGTGTACAGCCGCAGAATACAGCAGCTGATCTCAATCAGGTCCTGTTCTGATGCCCCAAACAACGAGAACCAGGGCGGCTGGTCAGGCAGAGGGATCTGACAACAGAGAGAGAGACCAGCCAGCTAACAGGGAACGTTTTTTAAAGGTTATGTAAATGTTAGGACAAAACATTCTTAAAATAATGTTTATGGAACGTTCTTAAAACATTAATAATATATGGGCTATTCTACAGAATTGGTGCAAACTACTGTCCCACAACCAAAAACACATTTAAAAAGCATTTAAGTATTCAAATTTTAGATGTTTACTAAGATCCTTCTATTATCTGTTGAATCCCACAATAATATTTAAACTATCAGTAAGCTTAATATATATAAAATCATAATTTATTGGGTACTTTCAAATGACAGGTATCAAAAACAATAATTTTTGTTGTTTTTTGTTGTGTCCCACATTTTCATGTGCTGATTAGCATCTTTCAGCTAGGCTCAAAAAGTATTTAAAATTGTCATTACCGAAACATGTGGTGTTAGTTGTTTCATCATTGTTTTGGTAGTGACAAAAGGGAACACGTAATCATATATTTGGGGGAAATAAACACAATTTTAGTACAGTTTTGCAAACCATTAGTGTTTTAGTATGTTTTAGTATGTGAGTTAAATTGTGTCATGTGATGTGGTCACTACCAACACATTACTGTCACTACCGGAAATGTGCAGTCAAGACCGAAACATGGGATGTTTTGTCAAAAATAAAGTATATTGAACGATCAACTAAGATGTTATTATAGTGTTTGGTTCAATGTTTATTCAAACTAATGAATCCTTCACTTTGAAATCAGTTTGATAAACTTTATGACTTTTACAAAGAAAGATTGGATTCAAAATACAACAAATCTCATAAATTACACTTGAAATATTGTTAAAATTGTAATTGTTATTGATTTACCTGTGAAAACTTTTTAAAAAGTAGCAAAAAATATATTTACAAGGTAGATGTAAACAAAATCTTAGTAGGTCAATGTAACCCTTCTTATTAAATGATTTATTATTGTGTTTCGGTAATGACAAATTTGGGGAGAGGAAAAATATTCCAAAACTTTCTGAAAATACAATATGAGAATTAACTGAACAATTACTAGAAATGTGTACCTTGAGTATTATACAATTTGCATACATACAAAATTTGTGGAAAAAGGCACATTTTTAACCAATTCTGTAGAATGGCCCATTTACATTCTTGTAATGTTGAGAGAAAATGTTAAAATCGGAAATATGGGTGTTTTAAACATTGTTACATTTGAACGTTCTCTCATTCTCATAATGTTTCAACTTGCTAAAATGGCACGTTGCTCTAACATTCACATAACGATCTTAATACATAAAAATTGACATTTTGAATGTTTAAAAAACATTCAGAAATAACATTTTCATAACAATGTTCTTAGAACTAATTTTGTTACATGCTATGTGTGTGAAGGTCAATGGAGTTAAAACAAAATGATCATGTGATTCACCTGTAATACTCTTGCAGAAAGAAATATACACGCACACGCGACTGTTTCGGCGCTAAATCTCAAAAACACATCAGTCCTCAAGCTGTCGTTCATGTAGTTCCTAGAGAGAGACAGACGGAGCGTTACAGTTAACACACTTGAGTGGTTTTCAGCTCAAAGTTTGGTTCAGGATCTCACCAGGCTATCTGAAGCAGTCTGGTGTTCTTCTCACACTCCAGAACCTGAAGATACATCACGATCACCTGCACAGGTACACACCAACAACAAGGGTGAGGCCAGAAACAAGCTCGCACACTGTTGAGTGATACGCAAAACACGTAGTGTAGCCCTACATTTAATGTCCATTATTGCGTTACTGTTCTCGTAAACCTGAGCGTCATCCAATGACTACGCAGAGGAGTGCAGATGGACACAATTCACTCACACGTGTCCTGGCTGCACACAGATTTGCGTGAACATTATGAAAATTACCTCACATGCACTGTTCGAGAGATGGAGCGGAATGCGAAGAAGATACACTTTAGCTCGCATTGGCTAAGAATTTGCATACTTGCGTGAAAAGTGCGTTCCTGGCCTAAAATGCAGCAATGAGCGTCGGTCTAACCTTGTGTGGGTGTTTGACGTGGACGCAGAAGCCGAGCTCCTTCAGGACGCGTCGCTCCGCTTTGATCACATGACTCTTGCGGCTGACGTACACCTCGTCCAGCAGCAGGGGGCTGACGAGCCTGACGGAGACAGCGCAGCTTCAGAACACACTCCAGACTCGCGCTGTACGGGTGAGCAGTGGTGTTGTGCCAAATCTTGACTCCCTGCCAAATTATTACCCCCCTCGTTGACGTCGCTACCTGATTGACTAATCCTAATCCCACCCCTAATCCGAACCCCTCCCCCACACCTAATCCTAAACCAATACTAGGGGGGTAATAATTTGCCGGGGGTCAGAATTCGGCACAACAGCAGCGTTACCTGTTTCCCGTGGCGTGCTTGAGGTGGTGGAAGACGTTCAGGACGTCCCTCACTCGCCGCGGCTCCTCTTCGATCTTAGACGCGAGCTGAAGACACGCCATGGCGACCGTCTGCGATATGAGAGGGTTAAAGGTCACGCGGTCACACGTGAAAGGCAGACAGCTAGTTTAGAGATCTCACCTCCGCGCAGTGTCTCACGAACGATTTACAGTAGAAGAACCGATGGAACAGGATCTGGGCTGTTGCCATGGCGACCTGAAAAAACAGTCGTAAAACATCCAAATAACTATGTTTTCATGTTAATGAGGGATGTGTGATCTTAAACTAGTATAGAAATCAGTGACAGACTGATGTATTATTTAGAACTCATACCAGTTTAAACATGGTCTAGTTGTTGTGGTCTGGGGCCGGTTGACAGACTGTACTAGTGTGCCAACTAGACGTTAGTCAAGGGGTAATCAGTCTTACTTTTTTGTATTCAAATCTACTAAGTTGTAAGGTTAGTCTAAGCCGTTTATGCAACTGAGGTGCTTAGCAAAACAACTCTGCTGAAAAACTCTGGTTTGCTGGTCTTGGTCTGGCCAGGGTTGGGTTTATCTGTCTGACCAGCTGACAAGAACCTAAACACCCTCTAAACCCGAACCAGACCGCTTTGGCCATACTGAGAGCCAGCTTAACCCGGTTCAAAAGCATTTTTTTTCACAGAAGGGAATCGGGGTGACAAGTAGTTGCTAGGCAACAGAGAACCGCGCGGACCTGAGGCAGGCGGAGAAGAACTCCCGCGTTCTGGATCATCTCGCACATCCGGATCCGTAGCTGCTCCTCCGTGCGCGCGGACAGTCCGTGAGCGCGCGAGGGGCTGCAGTGCACGCTCTCGGGCGGCAGCAGGCAGTTCTCCAGAGTGAGCGCGACACCCGAGTAGAGTTTACCCGCGATCGTGATCCCGTCACCGGGCAGAATCAGTCCGGCGGCCGCCGCCATGTTCACGCGGATGTAAACATCCAGTTCAACACGGTTCACAGCGCCATCTGCAGTACTGAGGGAGCCAGTACATATAACAACCTGATAAATTACTCTAATAAATAGGTTTAAATCCCACTCATCTAAAATTTAAGGGTACATAAGTGAGCATTGTATAGTTAATATACACAAATGCCATAGTTAAACTATGGTTTTTGAAGCAAATCATGGTTAATAAGTTATTATTACTACAGTACACCGGATAACTTGGTCTTTCCAACAAAATAAACGAATCAACATTTTTGTGACAGTCTTACAGATTATTCTATTACGGTTTTACAGTAGGAATAATTGTTAAGAGAACTCAAACACTGAACGCTCCTCTAACGTCCCCATGGTTCTCGTTTGTTTTTTGGGGAAGAACCAAAAACGTTTATGGCAACGTTCTGGGAACCATTAACTAACGTTCCCAGAACGTTTTGGAACCTAACCTTTTTAGCTGGGTATACACTGATCAGGCATAACATTATGGGCACCATGACTGATCTGCAGCCCCATACGTAAGTCAGTGGTCATCATGTTATTCCTGATCAGTGTATAGTTAATATAGTTGTGTATATAGTCAAAATGTACACAAAATTATAAAAATAAACATTAACGTAAGTAAACTGTTTACATATGTAGTTATTTTGGCAGATTACCATTGTAAATGTTTGTAATATATATATATATATATATATATATATATAAAAATCCTGTCCTCAAAAAGAGTATTTTATTTAGACGTGAGAAATAAACAGATACAATATGAAATTATGAAATCAAATGATTTAAAAGGTTCTTTATTTGCAGTTAGTTGCAGTTCAATCCTCAACATCTCAGTCATTGTTATCAGTTAAATCAATCCAGAGGTCACGTTCAGTGTGATGATGTTGTTTTACGCTCGCTAGGTGGCAGTAAACACACAAACTATGACTCACAACACACAGATCTAACACAGAAACACATTGTGTAATCAGCTTTCCGGTGTCAGGATGTGATTGCATGAGGTCAGTCATGAATTTCTTACATTTATTTGACTTATTATTCTCGTTAGACAGAGAAACAGTTTCAGCTGCATAAGGACAGTCAGTTTAGTACGGAATCCACTTCCTGTGCAGTGGTCAGAGAAACCCTGTTCTGAAAGTTCTTTAAACACTGAGCTCGGTTCAGTTTAAGCGTGCGCCGTGCAGCAGAGCCCTTCCCCGCGCGCGCCGAGGTACACCGGCGACACACACACGCGGCTGCCGCGGCCCAGCTCCGTCAGCCGTGTGGACAGCGAGTGTGGCGGCAGGAACAGCGAGGAAGAGGAGGACGAAGGCTGATCTTCATTCTTCCAACTCACCCAGTAGCCCAGAAGCCCCGCCCCCTGTCCCCGCCAATCAACCTGCACCGAGCCCCGCCCCACCGGGGTCAACTTCAGGTCAGCGAGCGGCGGGAGAACTGAAACACACGGTCCCACTAATCAGCATGCTGCTTCATTAGCATAAACAGGAAGTGTGTCAATTTCAAGCAGGTTAAGTACCTTCTCGTGTGCAGCCTCGGACAGACATCGCCTTCTGCTGGCCGGAGGAGTGCAGCGCAGTGACGGTGATCAGATACTCAGTGTCTGGGAGGAGCTGAGTGAGGAGGGCGGAGCTCTGGTAGGAGGACAGGGTCACATTCCGGACCGGACCGATGGGAATCTCTCCGTACTCCACGCGGTACTGCTGGACCTGCTCAGGCTGGACCGGACTCCAGCTCACACGCAAGCCATCCGAACCCGAATCCGACACCATCACGGTCGCCGGACCGAACCGCTCTAGAAGGAGTGAAACTCAGTTCATATTTAAACATTACATGACATTACATTCATAACAGCAGATTACAGCTGATATTAACATCTGTCTCGGGTGCAAATAATTATTTTGGGGATTCTGAGTAGCTATATAATTAATAATATGAAAAAAACTAGTAAAAAATGTTCATTTAATTTCAGCCATTTACTTCACAAGATTGCGAAAATTTTACATTTTTTCTGTCTTTTGTGCAGCAATTTTGCCATCATTTCATTATTTTAATCAGGCTTAGGGTTAATTAATAATGTTTAAATAATTAAATAATTTATTATAAGTATTCTAGTTAAAATTATTTATTCATTTCTAATAATTTAATTATTATAATAAAATAGTTAAAATGATTTATTATTAACTTTTTAACAATAATGTATTGTCAAAATTGTTGTTTTGTTTACTAATATTTTTAATAATGTATGAAACATTTTTATAAACATTATTGTTCAAATATTTATTAATGATTTGTATCAATTAATCAATTTATTATAAACATTGTTAAAATATTAATATTTTTATTTTTAATATAAAATGACTTCATTATAAACATTATTGTTAAAATGATTTTTAAAATAGTTTTGTAATAAATTAAATAATTTATAAAAAATTGTTAAAAATATTCACTAATATTTTTAATAATGTCAATTTCATTATGGTTAAACATGATTTTTTTTTGTAATTAAATAAATTATTATATACAATTTTCAAATATTTATTAAACATTTTATTAATTAAATAGTTTATTATATACATTACTGTTAAAATATGTATTAATAATTGTTAAGAAAATTAAAATAAATTAAATTAATTGTACATATTAATATTTTTATTTTTATTATAAACATGGACTGTGCAAATGCTCAGGACACATAAGAGTTGTTGGCTCATGGGAACAATTTAATATTATATTAACACAGCAAATATTAATACATGAGACACTGTCCACCCTGCTCTCTGGATATCAGTATCACGTCGGCGATTAAAGTAATCAGATAATCTCTAGTCAGAAAAGCGTCCCTTGTGATCGGCTGACCCGGGACAGATGTGCGTCTCCTCACCAGGCAGGGTCCTGAAGCTCACGCTGAGCGTTTTCATGTAGCGAATGTTGTTCTCGGGAACGAGCCAGGCCGTGTAGCTGGTGTCGGGCTGCAGGTTGGTGAGTTGGGCCCAGCTGAAGTCCCCTGGAAGAGTGAGTTTACTGCCGGGGCCGATGCTGATGGATGCTGCCGTGCCGTCTGACGGGTCGGGCTTGTAGTGAAGGCCGTAGTTTCCCAGACCTCCGCTGAGCACCGGCCGCCACTGCAGAACAGCACTGCTGGAGCGAAGGTCACACACCTGCAGACGCTCAGCGCGGATCAGCTCTGACACACACAAACACACAACTGTGATCAGTTGTATTAGTACCTAAAGGGTGCATATTAGTACGTAAAGGGTGCATATTAGTACCTAAAGGTATATGCACCCTTTAGGTACTAATATGCACCCTTTAGGTACTAATATTCACCCTTTAAGTACTAATATGCACCCTTTAGGTACTAATATTCACCCTTTAAGTACTAATATTCACCCTTTAGGTACTAATATTCACCCTTTAAGTACTAATATGCACCCTTTAGGTACTAATATTCACCCTTTAAGTACTAATATGCACCCTTTAGGTACTAATATTCACCCTTTAAGTACTAATATTCACCCTTTAGGTACTAATATGCACCCTTTAGGTACTAATATGCACCCTTTAGGTACTAATATGCACCCTTTAGGTACTAATATGCACCCTTTAGGTACTAATGTTCACCCTTTAAGTACTAATATGCACCCTTTAGGTACTAATATTCACCCTTTAGGTACTAATATGCACCCTTTAGGTACTAATGTTCACCCTTTAGGTACTAATATTCACCCTTTAGGTACTAATGTTCACCCTTTAAGTACTAATATGCACCCTTTAGGTACTAATATTCACCCTTTAGGTACTAATATGCACCCTTTAGGTACTAATGTTCACCCTTTAAGTACTAATATTCACCCTTTAGGTACTAATATTCACCCTTTAAGTACTAATATGCACCCTTTAGGTACTAATATTCACCCTTTAAGTACTAATATGCACCCTTTAGGTACTAATATTCACCCTTTAAGTACTAATATTCACCCTTTAGGTACTAATATGCACCCTTTAGGTACTAATATGCACCCTTTAGGTACTAATATGCACCCTTTAGGTACTAATGTTCACCCTTTAAGTACTAATATGCACCCTTTAGGTACTAATATTCACCCTTTAGGTACTAATATGCACCCTTTAGGTACTAATGTTCACCCTTTAGGTACTAATATTCACCCTTTAGGTACTAATGTTCACCCTTTAAGTACTAATATGCACCCTTTAGGTACTAATATTCACCCTTTAGGTACTAATATTCACCCTTTAGGTACTAATATTCACCCTTTAGGTACTAATATTCACCCTTTAAGTACTAATGTTCACCCTTTAAGTACTAATATGCACCCTTTAGGTACTAATATACACCCTTTAGGTACTAATGTTCACCCTTTAAGTACTAATATGCACCCTTTAGGTACTAATATGCACCCTTTAGGTACTAATATTCACCCTTTAAGTACTAATATGCACCCTTTAGGTACTAATATTCACCCTTTAGGTACTAATATTCACCCTTTAAGTACTAATGTTCACCCTTTAAGTACTAATATGCACCCTTTAGGTACTAATATGCACCCTTTAGGTACTAATGTTCACCCTTTAAGTACTAATATTCACCCTTTAGGTACTAATATTCACCCTTTAAGTACTAATGTTCACCCTTTAAGTACTAATATGCACCCTTTAGGTACTAATATGCACCCTTTAGGTACTAATATTCACCCTTTAGGTACTAATATGCACCCTTTAGGTACTAATATTCACCCTTTAGGTACTAATATGCACCCTTTAGGTACTAATATTCACCCTTTAGGTACTAATATTCACCCTTTAAGTACTAATGTTCACCCTTTAAGTACTAATGTGCACCCTTTAGGTACTAATATGCACCCTTTAGGTACTAATATTCACCCTTTAAGTACTAATATGCACCCTTTAGGTACTAATATTCACCCTTTGATTACTAATATACACCCTTTAGGTACTAATATGCACCCTTTGATTACTAATATTCACCCTTTAGGTACTAATATACACTCTTTAGGTACTAATATGCACCCTTTAGGTACTAATATTCACCCTTTAGGTACTAATATGCACCCTTTAGGTACTAATATTCACCCTTTAGGTACTAATATACACTCTTAGGTACTAATATGCACCCTTTAGTACTAAATGTTCACCCTTTAGGTACTAATATTCACCCTTTAGGTACTAATATACACTCTTTAGGTACTAATATGCACCCTTTAGGTACTAATATTCACCCTTTAGGTACTAATATGCACCCTTAGGTACTAATATTCACCCTTTAGGTACTAATATGCACTTTAGGTACTAATGTTCACCCTTTAAGTACTACTAATGTTCACCCTTTAGGTACTAATATGCACCCTTTAGGTACTAATATGCACCCTTAGTACTAATGTTCACCCTTTAATACTAATATGCACCCTTTAGGTACTAATATTCACCCTTTAAGTACTAATATGCACCCTTTAGGTACTAATATGCACCCTTTAGGTACACATGCACCCTTTAGGTACTAATGTTCACCCTTTAGGTACTAATATTCACCTTTAGGTACTAATATTCACCCTTTAGGTACTAATATTCACCCTTTAGGTACTAATATACACTCTTTAGGTACTAATATGCACCCTTTAGGTACTAATATTCACCCTTTAGGTACTAATATGCACCCTTTAGGTACTAATATTCACCCTTTAGGTACTAATATGCACCCTTTAGGTACTAATGTTCACCCTTTAAGTAGGCTACTAATGTTCACCCTTTAGGTACTAATATGCACCCTTTAGGTACTAATATGCACCCTTTAGGTACTAATGTTCACCCTTAAGTACTAATATGCACCCTTTAGGTACTAATATTCACCCTTTAAGTACTAATATGCACCCTTTAGGTACTAATATGCACCCTTTAGGTACTAATATGCACCCTTTAGGTACTAATGTTCACCCTTTAAGTACTAATATTCACCCTTTAGGTACTAATATTCACCCTTTAGGTACTAATATTCACCCTTTAGGTACTAATATTCACCCTTTAAGTACTAATGTTCACCCTTTAAGTACTAATATGCACCCTTTAGGTACTAATATGCACCCTTTAGGTACTAATATTCACCCTTTAAGTACTAATATGCACCCTTTAGGTACTAATATTCACCCTTTAGGTACTAATATGCACCCTTTAGGTACTAATATTCACCCTTTAGGTACTAATATTCACCCTTTAAGTACTAATGTTCACCCTTTAAGTACTAATATGCACCCTTTAGGTACTAATATGCACCCTTTAGGTACTAATATTCACCCTTTAAGTACTAATATGCACCCTTTAGGTACTAATATTCACCCTTTGATTACTAATATACACCCTTTAGGTACTAATATGCACCCTTTGATTACTAATATTCACCCTTTAGGTACTAATATACACTCTTTAGGTACTAATATGCACCCTTTAGGTACTAATATTCACCCTTTAGGTACTAATATGCACCCTTTAGGTACTAATATGCACCCTTTAGGTACTAATATTCACCCTTTAGGTACTAATATACACTCTTTAGGTACTAATATGCACCCTTTAGGTACTAATGTTCACCCTTTAGGTACTAATATTCACCCTTTAGGTACTAATATACACTCTTTAGGTACTAATATGCACCCTTTAGGTACTAATATTCACCCTTTAGGTACTAATATGCACCCTTTAGGTACTAATATTCACCCTTTAGGTACTAATATGCACCCTTTAGGTACTAATGTTCACCCTTTAAGTAGGCTACTAATATTCACCCTTTAGGTACTAATATGCACCCTTTAGGTACTAATATGCACCCTTTAGGTACTAATGTTCACCCTTTAAGTACTAATATGCACCCTTTAGGTACTAATATTCACCCTTTAAGTACTAATATGCACCCTTTAGGTACTAATATGCACCCTTTAGGTACTAATATGCACCCTTTAGGTACTAATGTTCACCCTTTAAGTACTAATATGCACCCTTTAGGTACTAATATGCACCCTTTAGGTACTAATATTCACCCTTTAAGTACTAATATGCACCCTTTAGGTACTAATATTCACCCTTTAAGTACTAATATTCACCCTTTAGGTACTAATATTCACCCTTTAGGTACTAATATGCACCCTTTAGGTACTAATATTCACCCTTTAGGTACTAATATTCACCCTTTAAGTACTAATGTTCACCCTTTAAGTACTAATATGCACCCTTTAGGTACTAATATGCACCCTTTAGGTACTAATATTCACCCTTTAAGTACTAGTATGCACCCTTTAGGTACTAATATTCACCCTTTAAGTACTAATATTCACCCTTTAAGTACTAATGTTCACCCTTTAAGTACTAATATGCACCCTTTAGGTACTAATATGCACCCTTTAGGTACTAATGTTCACCCTTTAGGTACTATTATTCACCCTTTAAGTACTAATGTTCACCCTTTAAGTACTAATATGCACCCTTTAGGTACTAATATGCACCCTTTAGGTACTAATGTTCACCCTTTAGGTACTAATAATCACCCTTTAGGTACTAATATGCACCCTTTAGGTACTAATATGCACCCTTTAGGTACTAATATTCACCCTTTAGGTACTAATATTCACCCTTTAGGTACTAATATTCACCCTTTAAGTACTAATGTTCACCCTTTAAGTACTAATATTCACCCTTTAGGTACTAATGTTCACCCTTTAGGTACTAATATGCACCCTTTAGGTACTAATATGCACCCTTTGATTACTAATATACACCCTTTAGGGGTAAATAAGGTACCTTTTGAAAGTGTACCACCCCAGAGTACGTTTTCTCTCCCAGTGTCTCTCTCACCTATGATGGCCTCCCTCAGGTCCTCAGCGATGAAGCTGATGTAATCAATGTCCACAAAATACAGGTGTGTCTCGATGGGCGGAGTCACCACACGCCTCAGCAGCTGGTAGTTTCCATTTCCCGTTGAAAGGGCCAGTACAGACACGCCCATTCGCCGCAGTGCTGCCATTGGTCCGTCCACCGCTCCTAGCTCCACCCCGTCCGTGAGCCAGAGGAGGACTCTGGGCGGGGCTTCGGGCTGAGAATCGTTACTCAGCAAACTCTGGACCAATCGCAGTGCTTGTTCTGTGTTGGTGTCTCCAAGCGGCTGCCGCATGCTCAACAGCGCCTCCTGCAGGCCGCTCTGGGTGTCGTAGGTGTCCAGGCCGAACTCGAGTCTGGGCTCCGTCCCTACCTGCACGAGCGCCACCCTCACCTGCCCGCGGCCCAGCAGAAACGGCAGCAGAAGCTCCGACAGGAATCTCTGCAGCCGAGAAAACTCGTAGGATTTGACGCTCCCGGAGGAGTCGAGCAGGAGCAGCACGTCTCCTTCGCAGCAGTCCGACACTTAGAGAGAGACAGACAGATACGAGCCCTTAAGCATGTTTGTTCACTGATGACTTTCTCTGTTTCCTCTAAATTAATGGAAGGATTCATTTGCACTGCGCCGCTAATGCAGCATCTCCGTCGCAGCAGGTTATTATTATATTCAACATGCTTCATTTCAAACGTGTTTAGAGAGAAATTAAAATGTGTCATGAATCTAAATCTCATCAGGATGTTTAACAATATTTTTTATTTGTTAAATATAATAAAGACAATAAAAAAAAAACAATGAGATTTTTTATTTATAATAAATGACAAAAAATAAATACTGTAGCTCAAATTGTTAATGCTGGAAAGGTGTCAGAATACACATCGCAGTCCTGCGTCTATTCTGAGTTTGCTTGCTGCAGTCTGGAGCTTGTAGAAAGTATTTCACTGTAATAATGAGTGAAGACAAACATGAGCAGTGATTTCTGTGCATCCCACACATGTCTGAACACACACACACACACACACACACACTGTGAGAATATCAGTGCGATGACATCACTGATTACACACACACACACACACACACACACACAAAAGGAAAACATAAGTGAAAGCCTCTCATCTCTCATACTATGATAACCTAATAATATTTCAAGGTAACCCTCAAACTAACCTGTTGACATTATTAGATCTGAAGCAAAACTTTAAAATGTTCTTTCCAATGTTATCACAAGTTTCTTTTTGATGTTTCACTGTATTTGTGAGGACATTTGATCCTCAAAAACAACCAAACATATATATATTAACTATACTGGAAATTACACTGCAAACAGTCTTCTTTATGATATCTAAATATTCTTAAACTAAGATACATTTATTGAAAATGACATATAACAAGAACAAATACCTGCCAATGGAGTCGGAAAAATAAACTTTTTATTTCTTCACTATTGTGAAGCTGCTTTAAAACAAATCTGTACTATGTAAAAGCGCTACAGAAATAAAGGTGACTTGACTTGTATGCATATTTATTTACAAAATAAACAGAAATGAAAAAAAAAAACAGAAAACATTGATTAATTCCAATCATGAGAGATTCATACGCAGTTTATGAATATTCAAATGCCTTCTTTAAAGTATTGTGCCTTATGGGCAGCTGATAAATACCCTGAAAAATTAGACTGTCTGCCACATCACTTATAGAGTTAACAACAAACCAAAGTAATTAATGATTAGTGAGGTGAAATTAAAATCTGAGAGGGTGTTGATGCATTACTAGATCCAAAACAGATCAAATATCTGAAATTACATGTTCGTCAAGCATTTTTGACTTTGAACAAAAATACAGCCGCAAACTCTGAACCAGAGAAATTCATCACTGTTAGTTAAATTAGTCATAAGAGAAACTCGATCATCACGCGCTTCTTACCTGAGCCGCGCGTGCAGGTTGGCCACAGGCACGCGCACAGCGCCAGCAGCCGGACGAACCGGAGCGGGTCCATTTGAGAAAGAACTTCAGACTAAAGAAGGTTGACACGAACCAGTTAATAAGGACAGTATTTATTTAACTCAGTCCACCCACCACGCGCCATCTACAAATGTTTAACCACATTTTTATTTAGTTTGTCGGCGGAAATCTCCTCAGATTTATCAGTCACTGTTTAAAGCCTCCTCAGAAATGAGCGCGTTCCCGCCCTCTCACCGCGGCTGATGAAGGCAGCTCTGCCATGTCTAGGCACGACTCCTGACACCGCGTCTACTGCAGGCGTGCGACGCGACACAACGCTCCGTCCCGTTATGTGTAGCTACACTGAAAGCGCGCGCACTTTCCTTTACATTTGTCGTGTTCCGTCGCTCTCACTGCAGACAGGGCGTGACGGAGAAGTAAACATTAAACTGCGTGCCCAGACATTCCCAAAATGATTAAGAAACACTTAAGGTTAAAACCACACAGTATTACAGAGTGAAAACTGCTTTCTGATATGTAATCTAAAATTGTAAGTATAATGGAAGGTTAGGGTTTTGTTCAATAGGAACTGAAAGCTGACAGACAGGTTGTCTTGTGATAAACCTATTTTGGGACTCAGCCTATGCAGCTTTACTTTGTGTGTAGATGCAACATCTGCAGTTTAACCAAGGTGTGAATTACACAATATATACAGTGTATTTATATATAGGCTATATATATACATAACTTTCACGCACAGTTGACAGTTAAACTGCACGCTCCTGTTTCAGTGTTGTTAAGTTGTGGATATTTGCAGCAAACCATTTTCATCATATACAGTTTAACAGTATTAAAGAGGGCAGATGTTATTCAACTGAACTGTGTATTTTAAAGGGGACCTATAATGCCCTTTGTCAAATTTGCCCCTATTTGGGTGTGAGCAAAAACACGCCGTTTTTGTGTGTGTCCCTTTAAATGCAAATGAGCTGCTGCTCCCGCCCCCTTTCCAGAAGAGGGCGGAGCTTTAACAGCTCAACAACAACAAAGCTGGAGAATCTCACGCAGCCAAAATGAGGATTGTCAGTAACGGTGTTCAGCCTTACATTGTTCAAACCGGAGTCGACACTGATGGAGAGACTCAGGAAGAAGTTACAACTTTTAGAATGAAACTGGACATTTCTGAATGGTTAGTGGATAAATTTATGTAGTTGCTGTGGAGTTGATTCAACTCCTCCACTAGCATGTGCCGTCATGTTAATCTTTTGTGCAAAACCCATATGGACGCCCACTATACATAGCGTACCTCTTTGCCAAACAGAGCCATACACACCAGACTAACAGTTAGCATGCTTTGCTCCAACTTTTACCATGGTGTCAGAACTGGTACACCGTTGTCACTTGCAGAAACAAAATGGTGGCGCTGTGGGTGAAAATGTGCAAGGGGGGGTAATATTATAAGATCCCCTTCCTACGTCAGAAGAGGAGCGAAATCTGAGCGGCTCGTTTTTTCACATGCTTGCAGAGAAAGGCTTGCAAACGTTACTGGGTTGTGCTTTTTCATGTTTTCTGGGTCGGTAGATGCACCGGGACCCGATTATAGCACTTAAACACGGAAAAAGTCATATTTTCATGATATGTCCCCTTTAAACAGATTATGTGTATATGGTGTGTTTGATGGGTATTTCACACAGCTGAAGTCAAAGCGCTGCATGAAAAAGACGTTACTGATCAGAGACAGAGAATGACAGAGAGAGAGGCAGTCGCTCATGTCCTGTAAACTCCAGTGTGTTTTTGAAGCGGTTCTTTGTGTAGATCCAGCTCTGACTGTTTATATCGGGATTGGAAAACTCTTTGGAAACCCACACGGTGAGGGAATGGAAGGTTTGAGCAGATACAAAGCTCTGATTGAGACAAAAACAAGCTCTAATTGAGCCGCAGTGAAATGTCAGACGCTGATGCTTTTCCACAGCCGGATTCAAACTGCTCACTGCGTCCCACTTCACACGCAAAATGGAGCTCGTTCATATTCTCTATCATTCCATTTCTGTACACTAAAATGTGCCTGATGTTGAAGACGGCATGTGATGGATTTTCTCACACAATTAATGGGATGAAATTAATCTTGGGTGATGGCTAAAGAAGCACAAAGAGAGAAAGATTTCAATGGGAAATGAAGAGATCCTCAGGCGAGAGACGATTGTCAGTCTGTTCTGATGTAAAAAGACCTTTACTGAGACGAGAAAATGGCAGAGTGAAAATACTAGACCAGAAGCGAGGAAAAAAAATGACATTTCCATTATTACAATTTTCTGCACAGAGAAAGAGAGAATCAGACAGATAGAGCTGAGATCACTGAGGTTCAGTCGGGCTTTAATTCTGCGGTGGGCCGCTCGCGCTGACAGCGATTAGCAGCGACAAAACCAGCAGAATCATTGATTTTCAGTAAGAGACTTGAGTGACAGCGACCGTTAGTGAGGTGACAGAGTTTAACTTCATGCAAATCAGCAGCGACTGCAGCCTGGTTCTGCAGTGGAATAACTGTCAGTGTTGCTACACAACACAACTACACAACTGTCTGTGAGTTCGTGAAACTTGAGCAGTCGTTTAGTGTGTGAATTATTCCAGTGTGGACATCATGATAAACAACTACTGCAGTGCAGGAGTTTACAAACACACACACACACATAAATCACACAAATCGGCATCTACACACACCCTGAAACCGTGACGAACGGGCCGACGGCAGTGAGGCGTTAATCACGGCAGAGAGGAGCACATTAAAGAGGTGAAATGTTCGCCTCTAATCAGAATTCTGGCCGTTTCTGAGCCGCAATTTTCCAGCTGAAGAGAGTCGAGCGGCGATAAGAGCTGGCGGCAGGTCGTATGATAAGAGACTGAGAGGTGCATTATGGGAGAAGAGCGGCTGTGGAGGGTCATTTAGCTCATCGACGCTCTCAGGCGCTCACGGTGGGCGGACAGAGGATCATTTGAGCTCGCAGAGCCTCGAGGTTCTGATGAACCACACAGACTGCTCCTGTTTTACTCCTCAGTATCTGAACATTCTTAGAAGAACACATTTACTGGAGAAGCAAAATGACACTTATTAAGTCTGACCACTGATCTCATTTGCCTTTATTTACATATACATACACTCTAAAAAATCTTGGGTTATTTTTTCTACCCAAGTCCTGGGTCAGACGTAAAAACCCAGCGTTTGGGTAGTTTTTGTGTTACCCAGCTCCTGGGTCGGACGTAACAACCCAGCGTTTGGGTAGTTTTTGTGTTACCCAGCTCCTGGGTCAGACGTAACAACCCAGCGTTTGGGTAGTTTTTGTGTTACCCAGCTCCTGGGTCAGACGTAACAACCCAGCGTTTGGGTAGTTTTTGTGTTACCCAGCTCCTGGGTCAGACGTAACAACCCAGCGTTTGGGTAGTTTTTGTGTTACCCAGCTCCTGGGTCAGACGTAACAACCCAGCGTTTGGGTAGTTTTTGTGTTACCCAACTCCTGGGTCAGACGTAACCCATTGTTTGAGTTATTTATCACTGGCTTTTTGCGCCCTCTTCAGGAGAGAGCGGTGCAGCTCCATCAAATTGGTGCATGTCTTCAGTAAAATACAGGTTTGTGAATGTTTTATTTTATATAAAAATTCGTTATTATTCTGTATATCGTTTAATTTTATGCAAAGCAACATACAGGGGCACAAGTCATCTAACGAGTGTCGCTTCGCTCTTTTTGCGTGATGGAAACGCCTGATGACTTGCATAAAATGTTATGATTTAATTCATGTATGAATTAAAAAAACGAAATAAGCTAGTATTATAGTAAAAATTAATCAACCCATTATTCTGGGTTAAATAAACAACCCTATTTGCTGAGTAAAATTAACCCAACATGTGTTCTGTCCTATATTTACCCAGCCCTTGTGTTGAAAACAACCCAAATTGGGTTGATTTTAACACAGTGTTTTTTAGATTTGAATTGCAGGATTATTTCATGGACAACTACGTATTATTTCACTCTGAAATGTGTCACATAATGGAAGTATAATCGACTGTGAACGCTGGTTCACCAGTAAAGAAGGAGTTTGTGTCGGTCTTTAGTGAGGATCAGATGTGTCACTGTGATGAAGATCAGCTCGTCATCATCATTGAATGAGACGCTACAGCTCACAGTAATGAGAGTCACGGGGGTCACGGCACAACAAAACCCTCGAGTGCTGCTGGAGATTCAGTGTGATCTGCAGAAAGAGGTGAAAAACCCCACTGAGCCACGTCTGCAGACTTTCACTGAAACACTCCTAGCCACAGCATGGCAATGCTTTGACATCCACACACAAAACTGCCTAGCAATACTCCTAAAACTACCCAGGAACTACTTTTCAAGGGAATCGTAGAGATCGTGATCTTTTTTGTCCTCGTAATAATGTTAAAATACAGCAATGACTGCCTACTATGGCTGTGCTGACTGGCCAAATTATATCATGTGATCTATCATGTGTCTTTCACGCGTGGTGACGCATTTGAAAAACAATTAGGGCTGTGCGATGAATCAAATGAATCCAACGATTATGAAAACGTGATAATCAAGATAAAAATTTCAGAAATTTCATTTTTGGCTGAACTAACCCTTTAAGAGCTGTTCTGCTGCGCTGAAGACCCTCCAGAGACAGAGATGATTATGACTGTCAACAGGTTTACTGTGTCATAATGATCATAATTGCGCATTATTATTTTATAATATAACTCTGACAGGCTGCTGTTACAGTGAAATTCATTCATCCGCAGCTGATGTTTCCCTACAGATTTATTCCTCAGTGTTTGTCTTGTTTTCCAACATTCTTAAATCAAGATACATTTACTGTAGAAGCAAAACAACAGAGCAAAAATGACTTGAGTCACATGGACTAATATTATGAAGCTTTTATGGTGTTTATTTCAGTCTTGTTCGCAATGAATGGGAGGATCTTGGTGAAGATTAGAAGATTGGATTTGGAACATCATGAGGTGATTAAATAATGACATGTTGCTTTAAGCTCTGAGTGAAACTCTTTCAGACGTAGAACTTCTCCATACGTTCGTCCATCTGTCTCTCTGCTGACTGTCATTATTTGTCATTACCTCAACCCTCTCTCGTCCCATTATGTTGCCATGGCAAAGGTCCAGCCGCTGCCTGTTGTCATGGTGATAAATCAGTGCATGGGGGGGGGTTAAGAGTTTTGCATATGCAAATCACAGGCTGAGTGTGTTCAGGTCAAACTGACCCTGTGTAAGAGTTCATCTGTTAATCTGACCTCAAACATTCGCCTTCATCGCCTCACGGTTACGTGGATTAAAAAAAACTCCAACTTCTTCAAGAACAACTTTAATTAACTTGTGAAGTTTATGCAAATGGTTCTTCTGGAGTTTCTTGATGAGTTAACGTCCCTCTCCTGTGCTCTATATACCAGGAATATTTCTGAGCCTCATGAATTTATAATTGTGAGATATTTTTACAGCGCTGCTGGCTTTCAGGACATATCCGATGTAAATGTGCAGTGGAAATGAAGTCCAAACACAGGTTTGATTTCAGCTGGTTTATTCACATTACTGCACAGACGAGACGAATCTCACACAACTAACAAACCAATAAAAACATCAACATCAACAGGTAAACTCAAGACTAGTACACCACCGTTACACCAGTTTGGTAACACTTAAATCTGTAACACCTTGTTTATCTTCAGAAAAAAATTTATATTTTTCATAGCAATGCATGTTTGAGTGATTGTTTTGCCATATTTTTCACACAAACAGACTTTTCCACATGTGCTGAAAGAAAGAAGTAGATATAAAATGTAACAGCGTAACAATTTTACTACTTCATGGTAACACTTGAATTTCTTGTTAATTCCTCAATCATGTGAAAAGATTAATTTGGCTGGAACAAGCCTCCACAGAATCCTATGAAAAACGTGACGTTTTGTGTTACGCGTGTTACATGTGTGTTACGTGTGTGTTACGCCGTCGCTGTCCCATGATGTCACTCACCCTTTGACCCTATAACGGTCACCTGAGATTGCTGTCTGTCAAACCCACGCGTGGAAGTCCCGCCTCCAGCCCAAGCCCCGCCCTTGATACCGGGCTCCTGCGATTGGCTGAAAATATAAAAGTAGGTGGAGCCGCCTGAGAAGAGCGCAGAACGTCGCCGCAGCAACCACGACAAGCGGTGACATCATGACAAAGCCCAGGATGATGAGGGCGGAGCAACTGTTGTCGTCAAGGTATTGGCAGAGAGGAGCCGGCGACGCCAACACCTGTAGAAACCGAACCAGAGCAGGTCAGAATATAGTGTGCTCGCGGACGCATGCGTATGTTGTTTGTGGGCGTGTATCTACCCGCGAGTGGCACAGGAAGCCGGCGTACAGCAGCAGGGCGGCGGGCAGCAGAATCAGGCTGAACACCAGGGCCATCAGCCCCACACACAGCAGCAGCAGCAGGACGTTCCACAGCAGCAGGACCAGCGTCCACAGCACACACCCGCAGCGCCCCCTCCGCGGCCCCCAGACACCACCGTCACACTGAGCCGGAGGAGGCGGCAGCATGCGGATCTCGTCGCCCACGTCAAAGTCTTCATCACCTCCGCCATCATCTAAAAGCACCGCCATACCACACATCCTGAACACACACACACACGTTTATATTTCTTATACTTGTAGTTTAGTTTTTTTTTTCATTTATATATATATATATATACACACACCGATCAGGTATAACATTATGAGCACTGACAGGTGAAGTGAATAACACTGATCATCTCTTCATCACAGCACCTGTTAGTGGGTGGATATATTAGGCAGCAAGTGAACATTTTGTCCTCAAAGTTGATGTGTTAGAAGCAGGAAAAATGGGCAAGCGTAAGGATTTGAGTGAGTTTGACAAGGACCAAATTGTGATGCTAGACGACTGGGTCAGAGCATCTCCAAAACTGCAGCTCTTGTGGGGTGTTCCCGGTCTGCAGTGGTCAGTATCTATCAAAAGTGCTCCAAGGAAGGAACAGTGGTGAACCGGAGACAGGGTCATGGGCGGCCGAGGCTCATTGATTAGAGCCAACAGTGGACACGTGAGCATCAAACCTGGACCACAGAGCAATGGAAGAAGGTGGCCTGGTCTGATGAGTCAATGTATGTTATTCTAGGGGCTCTATATTGTAGAGCTATATATGTTGAGCCCCCAGTGTGAGTTTTTTAAACATTATTTTAGAACGGCGATTAATACCTTGGCGACGCGTTACAATTTTGCAGTAACGCACTGATCGTTCTAATCACACCAGTGTGAGGGGTAAATGGGGTTAAATTGTTCGTGTTTTGGGGGTGGAGGGGGCACAAATCAGATCTGAGGGGGCAATGCCCTCTTTTGCCCCTTTGTGGAGCTGGACCTGACCTAACCGTGGGTTTATTCACACTTTAAATAAATCCAATCTCCAAGACTGAGCATTCACACTACAAAACATAATTTTGAAATCAGATTTGTTTGTTTAGTCAAAATGTGGTAGGTATGTAGTAGCTGCAGATGCTACTGATTTGAATGATATTACATAAAACAAAAAAGGATCTGATTGTTCATGTATATACATACGCCACAGTGGTGTGCGGTGATGTTTTAAAATGAGGCAAAGTCTTTATATATAAAATGTAAATTTATGTCCGTTACACTTAATAATTTTGTATATTTATTAAAACCAAGTGTACTTCTCATCAAGTTAGTGTTTTTTAAGCATTTTTACATTTATTCTAAGATAATAACTAGTAATAATTAGTCAACTTATTTTCATCAGTCATCAAGCTCAATAAACACTGGACACAGACAAAGATGAACCTTTAATTTCCCCAAGCGGATTGCTCACTAAAAACCCCTGGAGTCATCGTGTTTTCAGGCCATTTTGAGGTTGATTTTGACGTGACATAAAGCGGTGATATCTAAGTGGCTGGGATGTTTACTTTCTTTTCTTCCCATTAACGGCATCATTGTCTTCATTCAGGCCGATCCCTTGCCTGACAAATTAAAGTTGTTGGAATATGTTAATGTTGTTTTTTGTAAACTATGAACAACTAAATGGATTTGAGTCAGAAGTGTAAAGAAAAAAAATCTGCCTGTCTGAAAAAGACATAAAGGAACACAATGTACTGTGATAACTACTATGACAATAGCTGATCAATGTTTCTGTACACACTAGATATAAAATAAAATATAAGGTCAAACCCATTAAATAGGTGTGAGTGAAAAGCCTGAAGTGATTTTACGTTCATGGAAATTAAGATATTTTCGAACTGAATGTTCTGTTTCTAAATGACACACTAATGCAACATCACACAAATAGCCTATCATTCAGAAACATTAAATCCAAGCCTTTACTTCAGGGCATTGCCTCACTAAACAACATAAAAGTCAGTTTTATTTCACTACTGTAAATATATTGCTCTATAAACATCATGTTTAAGTAACTCAGTGTTCTTGGAGAATTAGTTGAAACTAAAACCTGATGTTGTTTATGCACGTGCAACTGTCTCGATTCATTGATTGGTTGACTGATCCATTATCTTCAGCTCGATTCATCTTTCTCCGGTCAGAATGGACACTTCGCGAACAAAGACGGGGGAATCAGAGCAGAACTGAATAAACACAGGTGAAATGTCCGACTCCATTTCAAACCTATTAGGCAGTCTACATTTTTCGCGCGCTTTACTTAAGCGGCATTTTGGCGCGTTCCGAGTTAACGGCATTTCTTGGAATCGGTAGAACTGATCGGAACGCGCCCGAGATGCTCTTAAGTACTGAGACACCTGAACATCCTCTGGATCCGTGTAGTCGGAGTGAAAGACGAATATGACGAAAACAGTTTGAGTAGAAACGACACAAACTCAGATATTACAGGAATACAGGATGAAGTTTTCAGTGTCTTACCTGCTGTAGAGCTGCGGCGATTTTATCCCGTTATCCAGAGGATACAAACATCACGATGAGAGAGAGAGAGAGAGAGAGAGAGAGAGAGAGACGGGCGGTCTATCTGAGGACACGGATGGATCACTAAAACACTTAAAAGGTTCACATTTTCTTTTACAAATTAGTTTCCTCCAAAATACCATATAGTTACTGTTGTTACTAGAGTAAAATCATAACAAATTAATGTTATCTCATCTCTTTCAGAAGCTTATTATTTGTTAAATTTCAAGTTTTCATGACAGTGGTGACGTTAATATCAAGTTTTACTGTAGTAACAGTAACTGAAGCCTATTTACTGTGGTACTTTTAAGTAAACCATGTTTACCATGATAAAAGTTTGTAAGGATGATGATCATGATGGTTTCCCAGCAAACAAAAATAGGTTCTAATAACGTTTTGCTAATGTTTCCATTAAGTTATGAAAACTTTGTCAGTGTTCAAAACATAATTTTTTTAATGTTTTAAAAAGTTTTTTCTTGTGAACATTCCGTTTTATCGTTCTTCAAACATTATGGAACTTCATTTTTGAATGTTCAAGAAACATTCAAATGTATAAGTAATGCTTTTGTGCTAAAGTTTTGAGAGCGTTATTAAAGAGCAGATAACTTTGAACAAACATTCTATTAAAAGGTTAATTCAGCCAAAAAATGAAAATTCTGTCATTAATTACTCACCCTCGTGTCGTTCCACACCCGTAAGACCTTCGTTCATCTTCAGAACACAAATTAAGATATTTTTGATGAAATCAGAGTGGTAGTTGTTGGATCTCTAAGGAGGGACAGAAACCTCTCAGACTTCATCAAAAATATCTTGATTTGTGTTCTGAAAATGAACGAATAAATGACAGAATTTTCGTTTTTGGGTGAACTAACCCTTTAGCATTACTAGAAGAATTTGTTAATTTGTACATTTGTTCATAACTGAGAGAACCTTTTCAGAACATTGCCTGTCAGCTAGATTACATGTCTGTTAATCATTATAATCATTAAGTTCTTTGGAATTTAATAAGGGCTTCAGTTTATCTCAGAGGAAACAAAACAAAATAAACTCTAGAACACAACATGAGAGGAAGACTCTCGCCACCTTCACACGAACGTAATTACCAGTGGGGTAACTCACGATTTTCTTTGAGTCGTGACTTTCTGAGTTGGCCGTATGGCAGCTAATTGCTTAACAGTGGAAGCTAATTAGTGCTGATCACAATTCACCAAGTACAGTTTAGTTTGTAAGCACTTTGTGTGCCACCGAGGAAGAAGCTTGACAGAAAATGCACCGCATTTAGCCGGTTTGTAGGCTAGCCTAGGGAGCAATCTAACGGCTAATAACAACAGCAAAAAGGGAAAAATGAGCAAAACAATTTCAAATTTCAAACTACATCTCTAGTCTGATGAAATGTCCCCATTTACTACATTTTGCCACAGAAAACTGAAGCATAATTTTGGCTCTCTGCAGCATCTCACTGACTGAAATGATTAATCAAAGATGAGTTGATAATGAAATTGATGAGCTCTGTCCCTTCCCAGAGTCCTGTGCTACAGAGATAACGCGACAGATCCGCTCTGCTCATCAGGGATGGACAGATAAAGGAACCCCAAACAAAGCATGATGGGTAATTAAATCATTTTTCATGGGTATTTTATTTTGCAAAAACGCAGAGCAGATGGAAAAGGACAAAATTAGGTGAAAAGTAATGTTCAAAAACACTCAGAAGCTTAGAAGAGACACACACATGCTCACAGCACCACCTGCTGGTCATCTGAGGCCATGGCGTCATTCAGCAGTACGAGTACGTATTTAATAATAATATAATAATAATGTACAAAATGGACAAATGCCAAAATGTTTGTGTGAGGCTGAAAAAAAGCTCAAAATAAACAACAGAAGTGAGAGGAAAGTCGTGACGATCACGTGTGTGTGTTTCTTGGCTTCATAACACACACAAGCTCTTGTTCTTCCTGTAATTTCCTTCTAAATGTGGGTCAGAAAGCGTCCTGTTTCTCTTCTGCTTCCAATCAGACTGTCCCTGACAGTAACCATGGCAAACACTTCACGTCCACATGACCTTTTCATCTGAGAATCACTGTACTGACGACAGACAGGGCGAGGGTCTTCTAGTTGACATAACGCATGGTGACTACATCAATGCGGTATATAGCCTACATCAATTATTACTCACAAAACCACTTACCGTGTGACAGTCACATTTGTCCTGCTCACTAGGGCTTTAAAGGATGGTTTGTTGACATGTATTGTAAACAGTGCTTTATAAATAACAGACAGAACTCTCTCCACAGGCCTAGTGAACTATCTACATATAGTTAAAATAAAATGGAAACTCGTAAGATTCAGAACTCTCTGTGTGTGCGCTAATAACTCAAAAATAAACACAAAACATCAGTATAAAATTAGTCATTTTGAATTACATAAAGATACATTATTGATACGTTTAAGTACTGAATGAAATATATTCTCATATATTTGCATATAATTATACGCAAATCCATAAAATGACGCTGCTGTAGGATGTAAACTTAGTATCTCATAGTATCTTAGTATCTTACAGTTAATATGTTTTAATATTCTGGGGAAAAATCTCGTAATAATGAGAAACTTTCATAATAATAAGAAACCTTTTTGTAATGACTTAACATCTCATAAGAACGACTTTCTCGTAATAATGACTTAGTGTCTCATAATAACGAGAAACTTTCTCATAATGAGAAAATTTATCATAATAATGACTTAATAACTCATAATGAGAAACTTTCTTGTAATAATGACTTAACATCTCATAATAACAAGAAACATGTAATAATGACTGAGTATCTCATAATAACGAGAAACATTCTCGTAATGACAAAAATGTATCATAATAATGACTTAATAACTCATTATAACGAGAAACTTTCTCGTAATAATGACTATCTCATAATAATGACAAACTTTCTCATAATGAGAAAATTTATAATAATAATGACTGAGTATCTCATAATGAGAAACTTTCTCTTATTAATGACTTTAGTGTCTTATCATCCCATCCATTCAGTGTTTCTGCTTGTTCACACACACATGAATAAAAGACTATAGTATGGAAGCCCATCTCATATTCTGATAATTCATCATTACTGTTATTTAATGATATTATAGATTACACTGACTTTAACAAAAGCAGCTGTTTTGCAGATGGTGCTTGCTGTGTTCTCGCATTTACACAGTTTTGACCAGCGGATGTCACTAGCGTGCTTCGCCCTTCTGCTCCGCTGCTTTGAGTAATGATTATGAGAAAGTTTCTCATTATATTGAGAAAATAAGTCATTTTTACAATAAAGTTTTCTGTTATTATGAGAAACTAAGTAATTATTATTATACATTTTCTCAATATAATGAGATACTAAGTCATAATTATCTGAAAGTTTTATGACTTAAAGAATCACATTTTTGTGGCAAAAACAGGCTTCCATAGTTTAGGGAGACATATCTGCCTGTATATAATGAAGAATAATCATTCAGACATGAGGTGATTTCACATTTTATTGTGATTACATAAGTGACACAGTCTGATTGCATGTGTTCCTGTAGGCTACATTACGTATATATATAGATCTGGATGTGTGTAAATGCGTCAGTAATATAAAGTCGTGTGTGTGTGTGTGTGTGTGTGTGCGTTTATTCACAGAGCTGACTGAAGCTTCAGTGATTGTGCTAAAGTTAATGTCATGATCTCTACGTGAAAAAGTGCTTCAAACAGAGCGAGCAGATCGTTCAGTAGGTTCGGTGAGCGCGCGTCACCCTGCCTCAGGCGCGTGTATGTCTAGGTGCGCGTGCGTGTGTGTCGCGTCTGACAGCGCCGGCGTCTCCAGCGCCCCCTCTGACGGGTACAGCTGCAGCAGCGCCCCCTCCTGGCCGCTCTCTTTACTGCACGACTGGCAGCTGCAGTGAAGGATGCGCTCCACTAGCTTATCCACGCGCGGGGCTTCATCGCTGCCGGAGCAGTCCAAAGTCACCTGCAAACACACACACACACACACACACAGTCAGCTGGATTTGATCTTAACACACTGTTCACTGACATGCGAGCGAGAAACAGTGTTTTCCGTGTTAAAGCCAGTGATTTGCATCTAAAGAGGTCATAACTGTGCTGCTAATACTGTGACAAAATGCTTGTGATGCTCCTCATTTGGATAAAAGCCTCTGCTGAATGAATAAATGTAATGCAAATGACTTTTGCACGGTTAAGAGTCTTTTTATGTTAACACAAAAAAGTGTGCAAATGCATGGCTTTACTTTTGAGTGGTCGTCAACAGAAAAACATGCTTTTTGCTTGAAGACGGAGTTTGTTAACTGAGTATGCTAATCTGCTGAATACCGACTGAATACCCTGCTAACAGGGAATGTTCTGGCAATGCACGAAAACAGCGAGATCGCAATAGTCTAAAATTAAACATCAAACATGTTCTGTTTGGCTAGAAGAGACGCTGGAAAGTGGACACTATAATGTTAGTCTGCAGTAAGTGAGAGTGGTACTGCGGGTCAGATCAGGTTGCTGTCACATTACTGCAGGTCTTTGTCAACACAAGCCCCGGTCTGTTTTATTTACCGAACAAGAACTGCTCTCTATTAAAGCCAGATTGTATAAAAGAACATAATAAGTAGCAGAGGGCGGCCCCTTTGAGTCGGCGGCTAACGCTAAGAGAGGTCTCACAAACAGAACATGATGTTAGTGCGTAAATATAGCCAAAGCTTTTCAAGTCCAACTGAACCTCAACATTCTTTGTGCGTCACAGCGTTCAGTTAACATCAATACAGCAATTCTCAGATCTCAACGGGTGAGGAAGAGGGCAAACAAAGTGATTATTTTCATATGCTGACATCTCTCACACACACCGCTCCTCTAGCGAAATCGCTGGTGGTCAAACATTCCCCTCTTCTGCCAGGCAAAGCAAAATAAACTCCAACACTAGAGGGCAGAGCTAAAGCCTGCCGCCAAAAACTGTAAACACACAAAATCCACACACACTCACGCGTGACACGCCGTGTTCTCTGCACAAGACTGATGAGTGTGTTTGTTGTCTTTCAACATGCCTCATAAAGAGTCGCTCAGCCTTCGCCGCGAGTCCATCAATCACTGGGTTGGATGTTAAATAGGTGTTGTGGTTTGCTCGCAGCTCTCGGTCGTTACAGCACGCCACACGACAAGACACGCGGCATGCGGCAGGACGCATTTATCACTCCAGCGGAAAGAGAAGCCGAGAGTGACGTGTTCTCCAATGTACATCCACAAGTTTTGATTTTGAGAATTCACTGCCGTGCCAAAAAACTCACACACAACAGCCACCAAATCACTCGAGAAAACAAACGGCAGTACTTCTGAAGTGTTTCTGCAGTTTGACTTGTGCAGCACAAATATGACAGTTTGGATGCAGTAATCATGCAGTTTTCACTACTGCAGTATAAATATGATCATTTAGTCGCAATATTTATGAAATTTGGCATTTTGACTATCACTACAAATATAATATTTGGCGTTTTCACTATCACAACAAATATGAAATTTGGCATTTTGACTATCACTACAAATATAATATTTGGCGTTTTCACTATCACGACAAATATGAAATTTGGCGTTTTCACTATCATGACAAATATGAAATTTGGCGTTTTCACTATCACGACAAATATGAAATTTGGCGTTTTCACTGTCACTACAAATATGAAATTTGGCGTTTTCACTATCACAACAAATATGAAATTTGGCGTTTTCACTATCACGACAAATATGAAATTTGGCGTTTTCACTATCATGACAAATATGAAATTTGGCGTTTTCACTATCACGACAAATATGAAATTTGGCGTTTTCACTATCATGACAAATATGAAATTTGGCGTTTTCACTATCACGACAAATATGAAATTTGGCGTTTTCACTATCATGACAAATATGAAATTTGGCGTTTTCACTATCACGACAAATATGAAATTTGGCGTTTTCACTATCATGACAAATATGAAATTTGGCGTTTTCACTATCACGACAAATATGAAATTTGGCGTTTTCACTATCATGACAAATATGAAATTTGGCGTTTTCACTATCACGACAAATATGAAATTTGGCGTTTTCACTATCATGACAAATATGAAATTTGGCGTTTTCACTATCACGACAAATATGAAATTTGGCGTTTTCACTATCACGACAAATATGAAATTTGGCGTTTTCACTATCACTACAAATATGAAATTTGGCGTTTTCACTATCATGACAAATATGAAATTTGGCGTTTTCACTATCACGACAAATATGAAATTTGGCGTTTTCACTATCATGACAAATATGAAATTTGGCGTTTTCACTGTCACGACAAATATGAAATTTGGCGTTTTCACTATCACAACAAATATGAAATTTGGCGTTTTCACTATAACTACAAATATGAAATTTGGCGTTTTCACTATCATGACAAATATGAAATTTGGCGTTTTCACTGTCACTACAAATATGAAATTTGGCGTTTTCACTATCACAACAAATATGAAATTTGGCGTTTTCACTATAACTACAAATATGAAATTTGGCGTTTTCACTATCACTACAAATATGAAATTTGGCGTTTTGACTGTCACAACAAATATGAAATTTGGCGTTTTCACTATCACTACAAATATGAAATTTGGTGTTTTGACTATCACTACAAATATGAAATTTGGCGTTTTCACTATCACTACAAATATGAAATTTGGTGTTTTGACTATCACTACAAATATGAAATTTGGCGTTTTCACTATCACTACAAATATGAAATTTGGCGTTTTGACTATCACAACAAATATGAAATTTGGTGTTTTCACTATCACTACAAATATAATATTTGGCGTTTTCACTATCACAACAAATATGAAATTTGGCGTTTTCACTATCACTACAAATATGAAATTTGGTGTTTTGACTATCACTACAAATATGAAATTTGGCGTTTTGACTATCACAACAAATATAATATTTGGCGTTTTCACTATCACTACAAATATGAAATTTGGCGTTTTCACTATCACTACAAATATGAAATTTGGCGTTTTGACTGTCACAACAAATATGAAATTTGGTGTTTTGACTATCACAACAAATATAATATTTGGCGTTTTCACTATCACTACAAATATGAAATTTGGCGTTTTCACTATAACTACAAATATGAAATTTGGCGTTTTCACTATCACTACAAATATGAAATTTGGCGTTTTGACTATCACAACAAATATGAAATTTGGCGTTTTGACTATCACAACAAATATGAAATTTGGCATTTTCACTATCACTACAAATATGAAATTTGGCGTTTTGACTGTCACAACAAATATGAAATTTGGCGTTTTCACTATCACTACAAATATGAAATTTGGTGTTTTGACTATCACTACAAATATGAAATTTGGTGTTTTGACTGTCACTACAAATATGAAATTTGGCGTTTTGGCTATCACTACAATTATGAAATTTGGCGTTTTCACTATCACAACAATTATGAAATTTGACGTTTTGACTATCACTACAATTATGAAATTTGACGTTTTGACTATCACTACAAATATAATATGTGGTGTTTTCATTATTACAACAAATGTGAAATTTGGCATTTTTACTTTTGCTACAAAAGGGACAATATGGACATTTCTGCAGTTTTCACTACTGCAAGTTGGACGTGGCAATATGGATGCAGTATTTCTCTAATTCTCACTATTGCAGTGCATGCAGTCCAGTATTTTGGTGTTCACATTTTAAAGTCCAGCTCATTAAAGTGTTTGTAGTTCACTCAGTGTGTTTACTGGTGACACTCACCACCTCCCACTGCGTCTGCGCCGGCATGCAGGAGTCGCAGTGGACCAGAGACTCAGTGGATTGTGGGAAGGTGTTGGGCACACTGTAGCTGAAACACTGACCCAGACAGGCCCTGAAAAACACAACACTGTCAGAACCTTCCACAAACCCACAACAGGATGTTTCAAAAAGAACAGATGATAATCTGCTTCTCAAATATCGCAATATTTCATAGTTTAATGTTTATTTTGGTCAAACTAACACAGAGAAATGTTCAAGAATTCCCTAAACTGGACAACAGAGTGTGTGTGTGTGACCTGTTTTGGATGGATCGTGGCGTGCAGCCCGTGTGTCCGACGATCTGCGTGATGTTTTTGGCTTCGCACCAGGCGCTCTTGTCGGGGAAGAGTGCGAGGCGGTTGATGTGAGCGTGTGGAGCCGCGCAGCAGAACTCGAGCAGCAAACACGCCAGCAGAACGCGCAGACACATCACGACACCTGGAGCTGCTGCAAATAACCTGAAATCAGGAGAAACTTCATTTATGAGAGATCCAGTTTTCCCAGCTAACAAAAATATGTTCTAAGAACGTTTTGCTAATGTTTCCCATTAGGTTCCCATTAATGTTCTTGGTTATGTGAACGTTAAGGGAACATTCCATTTGATCATTCTTCAAACATTATGGGATGTTACTTTTGAATGTTCTCTGAATGTTCAGAAATAAGGTGTAACTTTTATAAAACTAAAATAGATAACATAACTTTGAACGAACATTCTATTAACATTACTGGAACAACGTTTGTTCACAACTTTGAGAGAACCTTGTCAGAACGTTCCCTGTTCGCTGGTTTAGTAGTTTTTGTTTGTGCAGCGTCTCTGCTGAATGTTCTGGACTCTCTCTGGCCGGTTTCGCACCGATGGAGAGCAATCAAGCCAGAAACTGGCGCACAATCACAGAACAAGACACGAGAACAATGTAGTTCACTCGGTCCAGAACACCAGAGAGAGAGAGAGAGAGAGAGAGAGAGACAGAGTCTGATACCACCTGACTCTAATAAAGCATGCGTCTTAAATGCCTCCTCTGTTTTATGCCAAACCGAACAGACGCAGTTAAAACAGCACGTCCACAAGAAACCAAATGCCCCGTTTTCATAAATAACATTCCCAACGGATCCGATATTTCAAAGAGCAGCAGAAAGTGAGGCAGAGACAGACGCAGATATCTCATGTAGTTGTGTGTTGCTAAAACAACTTCTCAACTTGAAGAACAAGCAAAGCTGATTAACAACATGAGCAATTAAACAGAACTAAAGCAGTCAAACAAACACATCCACAGGCTTCAGTGAGTCAAACTTACGGTTTCTCGAGCGTCTCTGTGTCTGATGTCCTGCTGACGGATCTCATATGGTGATTAACAGACGATTCGCCCTGTTATGACCTGCTGAAGTTAAACAATTACATCACCATCACACACACACACACACACAGTCAGAAGAAACACAGTGTCTGTCCGTCTGCTCTCAAACACACCGTCAGCGGAGCCGTACGCTGCAGTCGCTGCCCAGCACGAGTGTGAGTGTGTGTTTGGGGGCGGGTCAGACGTGAGGTGTGTGTGTGTGTGTGTGTGTGTGTGTAGGCGGGCAGATGATGATGTTGGTGGATTTGGCAGGTCAGAATCTCCTGCAATCCGATCCGAATCTTCTCCAGCATCCAGGACAAACTCAAGCTCTCAGTATGTGATCTTCTGGTTTCAAAGGCATGTGAGACAAAAACCACCATCTGATACCATCACTGCACTTTATCAAGGGGACAATCGTTGAGTTTCAAATGGAATCATAACTTGGAACACAAAACGAGATGTTTGGTTGAATGTTCACCAGGGTTATTATCATTAAAGGGGTGGCTGATTATGATTTCACTTTTTAACTTTAGTGTGTAATGTTGCTGTTTGATCATAAACAACATCTGCAAAGTTACAGTGCTGAAGGTTCAATGCAAAGAGAGATATTTTCTTTTGCAGAATTCTCTGTTTAAGGACTACAACAAACGGCTGGTAGGGACTACAACGAGCTTCTTCCCAGGTTGGTGACATCCCTAACCCTAACATTTACATAAACCCCGCCCCCGAAAACACACAACAAAGGGGGCGGGGCCATGTTGGGCTGCTTAAAGCCCGGGATACACTGCACGATTTTAGCAATCCTATAAGATCATTACTTTATCACACTGTGCGACATAGATCTATTAAACTTGGGTACGACATGCATATAAACTGTGCGATGATGAAACCTAATGACTCGTAGGCTACGATGCAAGTTTCTATAGAAGAATAAAACGTCATAAGCATGCGCTAGTGGTAAACAAAACACCATGTTGAATCACACTTTGGCAGTTGTAGATTTTATGTGTGCTGAAAATAAATAGGAAGCGGCAAAAAAAGAAGGGAAAAGAGCTTGAGGTGAGCAGTTTTAAGTTTTAGCACCATGTCGCATTTTCATTGGCTGGTCAGTAGACGTAGGTCGTAGCAGCAAACACGCTGTGCGTTGATCAGGCTGAATTTCTGACACTGTCAGATAATGATCGTAGGCTATCTTTGGTCGCAAGACCGGGAAAACTGCCGTCTTTGGACAGCCAAAAATCGTGCCGTGTATCCCGAGCTTTAGAGAAGAAGAGTTGTTGTAGTAGAGTGTTGTTGACATGCCGTCATTTTACGCCGGACTGCTTCACAAACGAGGGTCAATTCAACACAAAAGATTAACATGACGGCACATGCTAGTGGATGAGTTGAATCAACTCCACAGCAACTACATAAATTTATCCACTAACCATTCAGAAACGTCTAAAAGTTGTAACTTCTTCCTGAGTCTCTCCATCAGTGTCGACTCCGGTTTGAACAATGTAAGGCTGAACACCGTTACTGACAATCCTCATTTTGGCTGTGTGAGATTCTCCAGCTTTGTTGTTGTTGAGCTGTTAAAGCTCCGCCCTCTTCTGGAAAGGGGCCGGGAGCAGCAGCTCATTTGCATTTAAAGGGACACACACAAAAACGGCGTGTTTTTGCTCACACCCAAATTGGGGCAAATTTGACAAGCTATAATAAATGATCTGTGGGAAATTTTGAGCTGAAACTTCACAGACACATTCTGGAGACACCAGAGACTTATATTACATCTTGTGAAAGGAGCATAATAGGTCCTCTTTAATGTTACTGGAAGAACGTTTGTTCAAAAGCTTGCCAGAACATTCCCTGTTAGCTGGACTCACTGTTCACTTTCACTATATGTACAAGTGCAGCGTGAACATTCGGCTAACTATCTTTTAAGTTTCACAAAGGAAAGTCAAAGTGAGTTTGAAATGACATGAGGGTGAATAAACGATGACAGAAGGTTCATGTTTCTCAACATGCAGCGTGTGTGGAGCGGCTGTGATGCATGAAGGATCTGAATTCCTGCGCTGTCATGACGTGTGTGAGGGACGACGCGCTTCAGCAGAATCTGTCAGACAGGTAGCGGCACGTTCACCAGGCTCTGGCATCGGTAGATGTTGGTGCTGCGCTGCCGTTCTCTCACCTGTTAGTAATAAGTTCTGAGCTCTGACTCTAACTGGCGCTCTAGAACATTCCTCACATTCTGCTGCAGCGGGGGGCTGTGTGAACACACACACACACACACACACACAGCGGTGGTGGTATGTTTGCGGTCGTGTCGCAGCGTTAATATCGCTGACTAGCGTTTGATTTCTGTAATCTCTTCATCAGAAGTGTTTTCTCTCTCTGTCTCTCTGCAGGTGCAGAATCTGGCTCGTGTTCAGAGTCTCATTAGCACACAAAACACACTGTAAGCACTTCATCATGGCTCTCAGCACAAGTGCTAATTTTGTTAACGAAAACAATGGCGAGAAATGTTTGTTGATGATGTTTTTTCCATGATTCAGATGAGGCGACACCAACATTATTACTCTTTCGAGTCTTCTTGCCCTTGAATGTTTATAAATTGGCAAGGGTTAAAAACACGTACAAATGATAAACTTTCATGGCGACGCGGTTCGATCGGGACTGTCAGCGAGCCCTGCGCGCGCTCTCTCTTTCTCTCGCAGTGAGTGCGCGCGTGTAAGAAAGCCACAGAGGGCGCTCTCAGCCGAGTGACGGTGCAGTTAATAAAATTATAACTGTGCTAAACTTTTTTTTTTTTTTTTGCCTCTAACACAATTGTAGGTAACTGAATTTGTACAGTTTACTAGCCACTGGCTAATTAAATACATTTTTAGTCGCCTCTCGTGAAATTTGGACGCATATGCGACTGATTTACTCGCACTGTAGAGGGTCGCACTCTCTCTCTCTCACACACACACACACACACGTTTAGTCACTCATACACACTTTCACACACATATACTCCAGCATGTTTTAATGACATGGGGTCTAACACTGACCTTTGACCTCAAACCCTGTAAACGGCACATGTCAGCCATACGCCTTTCGTGAACAGAAAGAGTCCATCAACAGCAGTGACCTCACAACACACATAAGAAGGTATTTATTAAGAAAATAAATGCATCCATTTCATATAAATCACTTTAAAAATGTATTTGCAGCAACGGAAAATCTTTTTGGGGATGGTAATACCATTTCTAGTTGGAGATTATCGCTTGCATTTAAAGTATCTCATTTAGCATGTAAATGTTAATCATGCAGTACTTTGATAAATTTGAAGTTAAAGTTAATCGTTCAGTACTTCAGTAAAAATATCAACACCACTGAACACCACAACATCAGCACTGATGAAGAGATCCGTCCCAACAGAAGAGCCGCACCCAGAAACTCTCTCTCTGTGCGCCACTAATTGGATTCAGAGACGCTGAGCACGGGCGTCCCGCTGCTGCACCGATTACACAACTTACAAATGTCAAACAAAACCGCAAAACACCAAACAACATCCCCCTCGACTTCATTAGTGAGGGAAATACCACAGAACTGAGCCGGATCCAGACGCCCCTCCCGCCATCTGCTCGCGGCTGCGTCTCTGATCAACAAGGACATACTACTGTACATACTTGATTTAAAAACAGTACGCAGTGTGATATTCTATTGTCACATGACCTCTTCATGTCATTATCATCACAATTGTGAGTTTCTATTACACAAGTAAAAGTTATAAACTCGTAATTGTGAGTTTACATTTCACAATTCTGTTTTTTGTTTTTCGCCAGAGGATAAAAATTGTAGTTTTCTCTCGTAGTTATATCTCGCAATTTTGAATTTTTTCAAACAATTGCAAGTTTACATTTCGCAATTCTGACTTTCTCACAATTGCGTGTTTATATCTCACAAGTAAAAGTTGTAAACTTGTAGTTGTAATCCTGAGTTTACATTTCGCAATTCTGTTTTTTGTTTCCACCACAGAATAATTTTTTTTGTTTGTTTTTTCTTGTTGTTGCGAGTTTATAACTCACACTTTTTACTTTTTTCGAAGAATTGCAAGTTCCCATTTCGCAATTTGGACTTTTTTCTCACAATTGTGAGTTTCTATAACACAAGTGAAAGTTATAAACTCGTAATTGTGAGTTTACACTTTACAATTATGTTTTTTGTTTCTGCCACGGGATAAAGAAATTTGAGTTTTTTTTCTTGTAGTTTTAAGTTTATATCTCACAATTTTGACTTTTTTTTGAAGAATTGCGAGTTTCTATTACGCAATTAAAAGTTATAAACTCGTAATTGCGATTATAATTCTTAACTTTTTATACCTTTTGCAATTTTGTTTTTTGTTTCTGCCACGGGATAAAGAAATTGTAGTTTTTTCCTGTAGTTGCGAGTTTTTATCTTGCAATTTTGACATTTTTCAAAAAGAACTGCAAGTTCAAATTTCGTAATTCTGACTTTTTTCTCACAATTGTGAGTTTCTATTACACAAGTGAAAGTTATAAACTCGTAATTGTGAGTTTACATTTCACAATTCTGTTTTTTGTTTTCGCCAGAGGAAAAATTGTAGTTTTTTCTTGTAGTTGCGAGTTTATGTCTTGCAAGTTTGAATTTTTTCTCACAATTGCGAGTTTATATCTTGTAACTGGAAGGTATAAACTCGTACTTGCGATTTACATTTTGCAATTGTTTTCTTTCGTAGTTACGAGCTGCACAAAAAGTCCCAACTGTGAGATATAATCTCAGAATTGTGAGAAAATTGTTTTAATTTTTTTATTCCATGGCTGAAACAAGCTTCCTTACATTAATAAATATATTATTTTTAATATAATTTTGTTGATCAAATAAAGTCTCAAGATGATGTTACTCTATGAATCAATTAATCGCACTGGGAATAAAGCATCACATCAAGTGCAGTGCATTGTGGGAAACATTATTTCTCACAGTGTGCACAGTTCACGTACTACAGAAGCATCAGAACAGGCTGTTCTATGCTGCAAGTGAGCGATGCAATAAAACAAAACTAACCATGATTTTAACAGGTATGCTGTAGTTTCACCAAACGATTTGCACAGTTTCAGTGTCGCTGGAGTGTCTCTCTGAAGCAACAGCTCAGAGCGTAAGAGCTTCAAGATTTCAGTTTGGCAGAATGTGAGTCTAAACACACACACACACACACACGAGCAGCGGCCCTGAGGGTAAAACTGCTCTCTAATCCTTCATTTCTCCATCCTTCCAGCTCATATTATCAGTCTGCCATCTTTTTTCACTTTTTGCTCGAGATGTTTTACGATTCAATCTCGTACAGGACAGAGAAGTTAAATCAAACACATTAAAAACACGTGTGGATCTGACCCCGACACGCCAACACACACCAAACACACAGCAAGGCTCGAAACAAACTACTTGAACGCAAAGCTTGTGTTCCAAAATGAGTGCAATTCATAACGCGCTGCATTCTTAGCATTGTCGCATCATTCGCCGCAACTCAAGGAAACTCTATCGCCCCCTTGAGGACTGCGGTTTACTGCCAGAGTGCACACTAAGTATGTACAACGGGACAGAGCCAAACCTGCGTCGAGTCTGTTTCTGGCCTGAAGGTGAAGCTGCAGAGTTTGTTTGTTTGAAAAGCAGCAGTTTGACTGACATGCACATTCATAACAAGCCGTCAGTGCCAGAAACGAGATAAAACCCGATGTCATGAGACGTCAACTTTACAGAAGAGTTACTGAAGAGAAAAGTGGAATTCAGGGATTTAATTACAGCAGACGTGCCTGAACGGGCCTGGATTAATCACTCAATCACATTTTTACTGGAAAATGTTCATGTTTATCATCACCCGAAATGGCCAGGAAGCATTTCTGGTTCAATATATCACATCATATCATAGTATCAGTATATAAACAATTTCCCTGAATGGGAAACAGTCATTCATTTATTTATATTAGTTCAATATGGGAAGGCGTAGGTTAATATTGGTGATGATTAATTCATTAAATCAATCTTTATATTATCACACGATTTTTATTTAGTATTTAGGTTACATTAAGATTTATTTTTATTTTATTATAGAATTATAAGTTATAGAAGTTTAAATTTACTGTAAAGCATTGAGCGCGCCAAAAGGTTCTAAACAACCGGTTCCAAAGTCCAATTTCAAAACGGTTTTCACAGGATGAATTCTGAGTGTTTTTAAGCTTTCGAATGATACCCAATTTATGATAATTACTAAAACTTGTGGAAAAGGGCAATAAAAAGCGCACAAAACGTCGAGCTACCCGGCCACTTACATTTATTAGGTTATTATATAGAAGATTATGTGAATAAATTACCACATTCATATTTATTTGGGATGAGTCATGGACATTTGCAGCTCCAACAATATCAGTATTTCACAGACACGTCTCGGTCCAGCCAGTAAGCTTTTTGCTGTTGTTTATATAATATGTAGTTTATAATAAATGTACGTGATTAGGCTTGTAATTAGACCATGTTTAGTGGACTGTTACCAGTTGTGACCGCGCTTTCCGCGAGCCCGCGGTCCCACTGATCATCCGCCATCTTGCCGCTCTGCCGATATCGCGAGAGTTTCGCGTCCTGGTCTGTGTGCAGCTGGGACTTCTACAGATCACGCGAGAATGTAGAGCGGCACTCTGACTGGGTTCTCACGTCATATTTCGCACTTGATAAAACTATAAAATATGAAGAATTAATGAAATATTAATAATTATCACGTTATCACTGTTAAAATACGCCTTTTCTTGCATCTTTTCTGCATTTGCCCTGTTTAAATTATGAATGCTTTATGAATGTGATGTATTTTAATGGGTTTGTTGTGCACTAATTTCTTCATACACTTCTCCAAAATCTGAATCCTGATCCTTAAAGAATAATTAATAAATCTATCTATCTATCTATCTATTCATTTTAAGTGAGAATAAAATAAATGTTATATTGTAAAGTCAGATTTTCACTGTTCCCAGTACTCCGCGCTGCTCTCTGACGCCCCCTACCGCCCGCACACGCTTCCCGCCCTCCTAGTTTCCGCCACGCCCCTGTTCTTCTATATTTGGCCATGCCTTACTAAATCGTCTGTGATTGGTCAGCGCAGTATCGGAGCGGAATGACCCGGATATGCATCGCGCCCCTCCCCCGCAGGAGCCCGGATGAGGAAGTGAAGCGCTGACAGGGCTGGGTTCCGTCTGAGAGTCGAAGCCGAACCGCGTCCAGACAGACTGAAACAAACCCGCACAGCGAACCGAACCCGCCGCCGCAGCAGCCTTCAGCCCCGCAGAGACCGCGACCGAGCGCCGCAGACATGGTAAGAGCCGCCCGGGACGGGCTTTGGGTCGATGCCCGTTTTAGGAAGAGACGCGCAGCGCCTCCCAGAATCTGAGCCGAGAGCCGAACACACACACACACACACACACACACACACACACACACACACACACACACACTATAACACAAAACACACGGAATCCTTCAAAACACAAAAACAACAACAAACACCGCAGCTTCAGTGCTCTGGCAGGGGTTTGTGTTTGTAGGAAAGTCTTCAGCTCTTCAGTGTTTATTCATTGTTTAGGTTTAGTATTTGTGTATCTGATGTTTATCTGACGGAATGATTTCAGTGTTTGATGGGTTTGTTGTGTTTTTGGGGGTTATTTGAGGGTGTAGTGTTTATGTTTATGATGTTTTTAACTAGTATTTAGTGTAATGTTGGCTTTTCTTGAATTTAGTATTTGAGGTTTAGTTTTTGGTGTAGATTGTTGTTGTGTTGGTATTTTTGAGGGTTTAATATTTGTTGGTTTAGTGTGTGAGGGATTTATTTTTAGGCTTTTGTAATATTTTGTTAGTTTTTAGGGTTGTGTCTGAGTTTAGTCTCTGTGGGTTTAGTATTTGGTGTTTGTTTGGGTTTAATTCTGGAGTTTTTGGGTTAAGTGTTGCAGGTTTTAGTCTGTGATTGATTTTTAGGTAATTTTGGGGATTATTTTGTAGGGTTAAGATGCTTTTTATGGGCTCAATATTTATTTATGTATTATCTGTCTGATGGGCTTTAAGTGTTTGATGGGTTTTGTTGGAGTATTTTGGGGGTTTAGTTTTTGAGGGTTTTAGTTTATAAAGACCGTTTGGCGATTGACAGAAGTGGTCATTTGTGATGGTTCACTTTTGCTGTTGTTAAATTGTCAATGTAAATATCGGTATTTAATTGGCAGTCAGTCACTCATTGAAACTCACTGAATCGGACTGGTTTGAGGTGTTTGAAGCACATCAGTTTTAGTATTAGGGGCCGCTTTCAACTAAAAATGGAAAACGTTCAGTTTTGGACATTCATTTACACGACAACAGAGTTTTGGGGGCCTGAAAACGCAAACTTTTTGGCAAGGTTTTTTTTTTGAAAACAATAGAGTTATTGTCTCTAATGCAATATTTAACCCCTGGAGCACGATTTTTACTGGGATACCCCCGCGGAACGTGATTAGGTTGGTTTTAAGAAGCAATTGAGTGGATTTTGTGGTAAAAACCTGGCGACCCCATTTGTATCGTTCTTTTGCGCATACAGGTCAGTTCAGAACCATGATCTGTTCACACTGGAAATCTGATATTGGCCACATTTAAAACAACAATGTGAACAGCTATACAAATGAATCACAATTGGTTACCTTAGTTGCTTGTAGGGCTTGAGAGTTTATTATTTAGGTGTCAGTATTTGAAGGTTTAGTATTTATGTATCTGACATTTGAGTTGAACTGCTTTTAGTGTTTGATTTTGGTTTTGTTGGGGAACAGAAGTCAGTCTGCTGACAATGCGGTGTAAAGTAAGTGTTTATTTCATGTCAGCATTTTCCTATGGGTCACATTTGCTGTCATTAAAGGGATATTTCACCCAGAAATGAAAATACTGTGGAAGTCAATGGTTACCGTCACCTGTCTGCTCACCAACATTCTTCAAAATACCTTAATCTGTGTTCAACAGAAGAAACTCGTACAGGTTTGGAACAACACGAGTGTTCATTTTCTGCTGAACGGTGCCTTTAAATTGTCACTGTACATATCAGTATTTGACGGACAGTGTTCAGGGCTTGTTTGTTGGGTCTGAGAGTTTTAGTGTTGCAGTATTTTGACACTGTTTGAGGTTGTGTATATATAATGAGAGAGAGACCAGGTTCTTTTGGTTGAAGTGAAGATCTGTCTGTCTCAGGAACCGTGTAAACCACAGCCCTTCACCCAGACGAGTGTTTATCTCTGCTTTGTGCTTCAGCACCGAGTTCAGTTTAGATGTTCTGCTGGAGCAGACGCTCTTCACACCAGCCACATTTAGGCCCGGAGCAGGTGGTGGTCTGTGCCCTTTGACCCCTCACATGTAAACTCTGTGTCAGGAGCAGGAGGTGTCGCTGAAGCTGTTTGGACGGTCCATGACGGCCCCCGAGAGCCGCTGCGGCCCCTCAGCTTGTTCTCACGAGTTTTTACATGTTTACTCTCAGATTCGAAACTAGAAACGTCACGTTAATGTTCACCAGATGACAGACCGGACGTTTGAGGACATTTGTTATTCTTGGCCTAAATCAGGGTTCGTGAAGATGAGTGAAGAACTCAAACATCGAGATTAACTGTTGAATGCTGGGAAATGAGATCGTTTGACATTAAAGCTAGTTTTAGATATTAATTGATAATAATGGATAATGAATATTCTGTTTTTCATATGTTTTGAAGGATTTCGTAATCAAGTGTTCATTTAATTTCAGTAATGTTTTATGTCTCATTTGTAATTGTTGAAAGCTTATTATTGTGGGAAGAAGTATTGTTAAAATTTAATTTTAAGATATTGAAGTTTTGTTATTGTTATGATTATTTTAATTTCTTCTATGAGTTTGTCATGAAATATGGCTATGACATTTCATAATAAACAAAAATTGTTTTATTGTATTGCGTACATTACCCGTTCTGAAGGTTTGGTGTAATGTTTCTGAAAGAGTATCTTCTGCTCACCAAAGCTGCATTTATTTGATCAAAAATACAGTAAAACAGTGAAATATTATTACAATGTAAATCAGCTGTTTTCTATGTGAATATATAGTAAAGTGTAATTTATTCCTGTGATCAAAGCTGAATTTTCAGCATCATTACTCCAGTCTTCAGTGTCACATGATCCTTCAGAAATCATTCTGATATGATGATCTGCTGCTCAAGAAACATTTCTGATTATTATCAATGTTGAAAACATTTTCTTTGATGAATAAATAGTCTTTTGAAACATTATAAATGTCTTTACTGTCACTTTTGATCACTTTAATGCATCCTTGATGAATTACTGTATTCATTTCTTTCAGAAACTCTCACTGACCCCAAACCTTTGAAGATAATATCTGACCGTGTTGTTGTTTGTTGTGGTTTCAGAACGAGCAGCAGTTGGACTGTGCGCTGGACCTGATGAGGCGTTTGCCTCCGCAGCAGATCGAGAAGAACCTCAGCGACCTCATCGACCTGGTCAGTGTGAGACGACTTCAGTGTCGTGCCCGTGTTTTCTCTGCCTCTTTGAGATCCTCGTTCATGACTTTCCTTCGTTCCCGCAGTGGAGTGTGAACTACAGGAGCAGTTCAGCTGAGAATGAGTCATTTTATCTTCAGTAGAACACAGACGATGTTCAGCTGAAGGTTCATGCTGTCAGGCTCCAAAACACCATTAGGGGCCGGTCACACAGAACATTACAATGCGCTACTTTTCCATTGTTTTTCTGTGTAAACACATGCTAGATGGACTTGCAAAACTGTTGCGCTTGCGCCTTGCGTCTTTTGCAGCGTCTCGCACGTGACATGGCGCTCAAGTGAAAATCTGTTCAACTTTTATGAAACACGTCTCGAGACCCTGCGTTTCTTCCCCATTCCACTGCCCGCGTCGTTCTGTGTGAACGAGAGAATCATAACAGACTCCGGCATTATATTTTCACCTTTTCTGAAGTCATATGATGCTTTGTGTGAGGAACAGAGACATTTATTCACTGCAGTGTTCATTTAGTGTTTATATACGCTCACAGCACTTATTAATATTTAGAATGAGATTTTATTTTTGTATATTGCTTTCATTTTGGTTTTAGTAATTTTGTATTGTGCTTTTGTCCTTTTTAAAGTTTTTTTTTTTTTTTTTTTAGCTTTACTTTTATACTTTAGTTTTATACATATATATATATATATATATATATATATATATATATATATTTTATTTTTTATTTTAGCATTAGTATGTGGTTTTGTCATTTTTATTAGTTTGATTTTTAGAACATTTTCAATATAAGTTTAGTTTAAATTTATTTGGGTTTTAGTAATTTTAGTACTTCAATTTAAACCTATTTTATTTTAGTTAGTTGCCATGCAACATTTCTATTTTTATACTTGTATATATTATATTCATTAAGTGAAATAATGATGAAATACAAGAAATATTACATGTAAAACTTAAAAATGTTTTCATATTAAATGAATATTTATATTTAATCGAATATTTCTTGTATTTTATTTAATCTTTATTTCATTTAAGGAATAATTTGAATAGTTTATTTTATAACGAAACACTCCGATGATCGTCCTTGAAGCGCTCTGATATCATTGACCAAATGTTAAATTTGACTTTAATCATGTGACTTCAGAAGACAAAAAAAAATTGCATAGCATTGAAATGTTTCACTTAGAAATCTCCAGTAAATTATGCAAATAATTACAAAGAAAGTAACACACTGAATTAAACATGACATTTTGATGCAAGAAAGACTGAAATCGTATTTTTTTTGAAAAACGTCCTACAATCTTTGAGTTACAATTTGAACAGTATTTTTTCAGTATAGCGCAGAAGTCATATGAACAACAGTTATGATACTTTTATTGTGTTTTAACATTGTTTTTGGTCATTTTTGGAGTTTGATCACTATCTGTTTCCATTATAAGTAAAAGAGCATCAATAACATTCTGCTAAATATCTGCTTTTGTGAGTAAATGCTTCATGTCTGAATGAACGTTTGAAACGCTCGTTTCCTCTCGTTGTGTTCACATCACCTCGCTGTGCTGCTCTGTGTGTCTGAGCGTTGTTAGCCGTTATTAGCACTGGTGTCAGTCACGCCGCAGGAGCAGTGGCTCTCTGGGTTCGGTCACATGTTTCTCATCGCTGCTCCAGTGTGATTTTCACCTTCAGGAAGTGAGCGTGTGTGACGGCTGATGGTTCAATAATGAGTGTCTGACAGGCTGCTGAAGGAATCCACTTCCTCTCCGGCAGGGTAAATCATTTATTCTGTGTGTGTGTGTGTGTGTGTGTGTGTGTTTAGGTGCCCAGCCTGTGTGAAGATCTGCTGTCATCCGTGGATCAGCCGTTGAAGATCGCTCGCGATAAAGTCGTGGGCAAAGACTATCTGCTCTGCGACTACAACCGTGACGGCGACTCCTACAGGTGCGAGTCCTTCCCTCGCGGATGACTGTCAGAATGAGATGTTTAGACGGATGTTCACACTGCTCATTTACATACACTGAAAGGCTTTGTTTGCTAAAAAATATGAGAAATCGTTACATTTTATTTGGTTTAAATTTTAAAAGATTAATTTAATTGCTAATGTTGTTTGGTTGCCACTGTTTGAATCCAGAAAAATTAAAAACACAACTTCTGAAAAAATAAAAACATTTAATAGGGTCCTATTATTGTAAAAAAAAAAAAAATAATAATAATTAATTAAGTTGTTAAAGTATTTTTGAATTCAGTTGATTAAACATGCCTTTTGGTTATTCAAGTTTAATTAAACAATTGAAAAATGAAATGAATTTGGGAAAATTAGATGTATTTCATAGGTTAATTTTAATACATGTTAATACTTGTTAAATTGCATGTTTCACAATTTTAATTAATTAGACATGCTTTTTATTATTAAAATTTAATTTAACCATTAAAACCTTATCCAGAATAATTAAGATGAAAAAATGTAATTCAGGAAAATTAGAAAAGAATAAAAATAAAATCCAGAAAAAATGTAATCCAAGAAATTAGAACAGGGAAAAAAACATGTATTTCAGAAATGTAATCCAGAAAAATTAAAACTGAATTAAAAATCCAGGAAAAATAAAAAGTAATTTGGAAAATAAAATGCATTTCATAGTGCCCTAAAAATGTCATTTTTGTTTCATGATTTAAATTAATGCTTTTTCATTACTAACATTTAATTAAAAATGTTGTGAAAAATCGAAGATGTGTCAGTGTCATGTGCTCGTGTGTGTCAGATCCCCCTGGAGTAATAAATACGAGCCTCCGATCGACGATGGCGCCATGCCGTCCGCGCGTCTGCGTAAGCTGGAGGTGGAGGCCAACAACGCCTTCGACCAGTACAGAGACCTGTGAGTACACGCCCCCCTCAGCTGCCGCGCCGCCATTGGTCAGCGGCCCTGACTGACGCGCTCTGCTCCTCCCGCAGGTATTTTGAGGGCGGGGTTTCCTCCGTCTACCTGTGGGATCTGGATCACGGCTTCGCCGGCGTCATCCTCATTAAGAAAGCCGGCGACGGCTCCAAGAAGATCAAGGGCTGCTGGGACTCCATCCATGTGGTGGAGGTGCAGGTGAGGCACACATCCAGGAAGTGACATCATTTGTGATGTCAGCAGGAAAGTGTGGTGTGATGAATGCAGTCTGAATGTGTTCCAGGAGAAGTCCAGCGGCCGCACGGCTCATTATAAACTCACGTCCACCGTCATGCTGTGGCTGCAGACCACCAAAACGGGCTCTGGAACCATGAACCTGGGCGGCAGCCTCACCCGACAGGTAACGCCCTCACTCTCGCTCTACTTATAGCCGCGGTGTCCCGTTACTGTGCGCTGCTGACCTCTCTGTCTCTGTCTCTCAGATGGAGAAAGACGAGACGGTCGGTGAATCTTCCCCTCACATCGCCAACATCGGCCGCCTGGTGGAGGTGATTCACACACGCTTCAGTGCTGGTTTAGGTTACACGTGTCGTCATACATGCTGAAACTGTGTGTGTGTGTGTGTGTGTGTGTCAGGACATGGAGAACAAGATCCGCTCCACTCTCAACGAGATTTACTTCGGCAAGACCAAGGACATCGTCAACGGTCTGAGGTACGTGTGCTGCGGATCAAAAGATCAAACACTAGACTGGATGATGTTCACTTCCTTCTGGATCTTCTGCATTCTTCTACTCATGTGTTTACTGTGGTGTACAGGAATACTGTTTCCTCAAGCTACAGCGTCACAACAACAAGAGTCAACTCATCTCTGTTGCGCTGTCCTCACCGGCTAGAGTGATCCGATTCATGAACGAGTGATTCTTTTAATGAACCAACTCACCAACCAGTCTCAGACGCACTGGTTTAGAGTCCATCTGATGACTCACTGAACTGTACACAGTTCATGTTCAAACTCAAAATGAACCAACTCGTACAGTTGTACTTGAGACTCGTGAATCATGAATCAGTGTCGTTACTCACTTCCTAGTTCAGTTCAGATCAGTGTTATTTTACTTTTTATTCTAGTTTTATAATTTTGAATTCGCTTTTATTTTTTTATTTTTAGTTTTTGTGTTAATTTTAGTTTCATTTTTAGTAATTTCATCATGCTTTTGTCATCTTAGTTTCTTGATAGGCTTAATTTATTTTTATTTCAGTTTTAGTGCTTCAACTTTAACTTATTTCAGTTTATTGCTAAGGCAACATTTCTAATTTTCGTTTAGTTTTTCAGCTTTATATCAATTATCAGAAATGTTTTAACAGCTTTGGTTTTAGTTAACGATAATAACCTGGTTCAGATTCACAAGCTGTTGAAACGGTAACTTCTGAGTTTTTGAGTCGTCTTAAATGAACTGATTCAGAAGAGTCATTTGGTGGTGAATCAGACTACACTGGTCGCGTCCAGCGAGAACTGAATAGATTTTCCTTCTATGAATCAGAAAATCCACATTTTCCCCACGTTTCTCATATGAACGTCCACAACAGTTTTGGTTTGTTTAAAGAGTCATTTACTCCATGTTACCAAAAAAAAAATGACTCCAGTGTTTGTTTGATTATTCTGGTCGCAAATAGATTCATTCTAAAAAAAAACAGATTCATTACAGATTCATCATCTCTAGTGTTCTTCCTGTCCAGGTTTCCTCATCTGTTTTTCACCGTTTGTCATTCCTCTCTGTCTCTCTCTCTCTGTCTGTCGTTGGGTTCGTGGGCTCCAGATCTATCGAGTCTCTTCCTGATAATCAAAAGTACCGTCAGTTGCAGCGGGAGCTCTCTCAGGTTCTGACCCAGCGTCAGATCTACATTGACTAGGGTCAGAGGCGTTTGCGTGTGTTTGCCTGCCTTAACAAACACACTAACTGCATGCAGGTGCATTCTGGGTAGAGCTCACCAATATTAATGTGTGAGAAGCCCATTAAACTCAGTGCAGATTCCTGAGGTTGATGCGTTTTTGAAGGAAAAGGCATATGAATGTGTGTGTGTGTGGTTCCTGTCTAATCTCTGTGTTTGGTGTGTTTCAGGAGCGTCCAGACGCTGGCGGATAAATCGAAGCAGGAGGCTCTGAAGAACGACCTGATGATAGCGCTTAGCCAACGCAAGCAGCAAAGCTAGAGACGATCACCTACCCGTCTCTCTCTCTCCGTCTGTCTCACTCTTTCTGTCTCTCCACCTCACATCTGTCTGTGGAAAACAAATGGAAAAGGAGAAAAGGCTTTTTGTTTTTGTATTTTCAGCTGTCTCTCTCTCCGCCTGTCTGTCTCTCTGGTCTGTAATCATGTAGTATTAAGATCTGTCTGATTGGTGACATCACAGTAGGGGCGGAGCTTTTCTCCCGCCATCAGAAGAACAAGTTTGAGTAGTCTCACCCTCAACCCGTCACTTATGTGCGTCAGAAATAATCGAGGAGCCCCAGAGAGGCGGGTGATTATATAAATATATATATAGAAATATATATATATATAAATATACACACATGTATGTATTATGACATTTATCATTAATATTGATCTTGCTGTTAATATTAAACGTTCTGTTTCTGAATCCACACAGATGAGTGTGTGTGAGTGTGTGTTTGTGTGAGAGTGTGTGTGAATCAGCAAACATATTCCTCCTGTCTCTCTCTCTGTCCATCTGGGAGCGTCAGACGGTTTCGTTGTTTTCTTATGGGGTGGATTATTATTTGTCAAGTTTTTTTTTTTTTCTTTTTTTCTTTTGGTCTTTTTTTGTTTTGTTTTTTTTGTAAAGCTTACAGTTTATGTTGAGTTAGGGCCTCCAGCATCAATAAAAACAGAAAAAACTAACTGTGTGCCTTGTGTTTTTACTGTCAAAATCACTTTAAAATGCTGGTAAACACACACAAGTTCGACAGTCACTATCATGTCTCTGGTATCAACAACACGCTCTTTCTTCTCACATAATAGTCAATTACACGCTAATCAATATTTCATCAGACGTGTAATAGACCGGATAATGTCGAATCAGTCATTATCACGAATTCTCTCAACTTCTCTGGTGATTTGATCATATGTTAATGAAATGAATATTCACACAGTAAATATGTTGTTGGTGATGGGAGACTTACCTTTACAGTCGTTAAGACGAATCTGTATCCTTCAATTAATGATAGCAGTTAATTGATGGTTTAATGTTTAAACTTTGGACTCTTTTCTTTTAATTACTGTTGTAATTAGTTTTTTTAGACGACATTGGCTATTTTTCCCCTCAGGAAAAAAAGCGCGCGAGTCTTCGCCGAGGCGTTGCCGGGCAGATTAGAATATTATTTAAAATATGTGAAAACTTTAGTTCGAGATAGGCTACGTGACGCGTAAAATATTACATCAAACGATTTAACACCATAAATCATATCCGGTAGAGACAGTTAATCAGAAATGATCTGAAGGTTCAATAGATCATGTAGGCTACTATGATATTTGCTTTGTTTTTGACTTTTTTTCCCCCTCTTCACATCATCCAGTAGAACAGCGCGCCCTCTATCGATGATGGTCCAATACAAACGCGATTCACAGCTGTTGATTTAAATGTTTCAGGTATGTAAATATTAAACGCATTGGTATTTAAATATTATTATAACCCACTCATTCAAAGTTTAAATTTTAACTTTCTGTGAGGAAAAACGGAGTAGGCCCGTAGGTCTAAATGCACATGCGATGACATGTTCAGAACAGCAGGAGGCGCCAAGACAAACATTTCTGGAGTTAAAAAAAGAAAAGAAATTCATTTTAAGCATTATTTAAACATCTCGTGAGCTCTGTTAATGCGCCAGTGATGCAAAATACAGAAAAACTTTATCTGAAAAAGACACCTTTACTGATATTTTAAATGTGTTTGTTGTTTTGCTGTAGGTTGTATTTCTGTTTAATTTTAAAACGGATAACTTATTTATTTTTATATTTTGTGCCTTTATAAATGTAGACATTAATAATGTTAATGTTGCTAAGCAGAACAAATAATAACCCAACCAAACCATGTTTTCTCTATTTTTATCTAATTGTATTTATTTATTTTGTATTATTAACCTATTATTTGGCGATTTAGTGGATTCTGAAGGTTCATAATGACCTTTAATTTTAGTTGTGCGAACGTTAAGGAAACATTCCATAGGAAATGTTACTTTTCGAACGTTCTAACATTTATTTAAAAAAAAAAATAAAAATAGACAAACGTCCACTACAATATTCCAGAAAAAAAAAAAAAAAAAAAAAACGTTTATAAATGTTGTATAAATGTTTTTGTGCCTACTTTATTAAAGACCAGATAACTCTGACGAAAATTCTATTAACGTTACTGGAAGAATGTTTGTTCATAACTTTGAGAGAACCTTGCCACAACGTTCCCCGTTATCTCTGTTTTTTCCATCTTTATAGCTTTTCTGGAATTTGTAAATTCATTTATCACTTTTATAATGATGAACAACTTCAACGCTCTTTCGACAACGAATAAGTTGAGTCTCTCATTTTATTCTTTAGTTCATCATTCAGTAAAATGACTTGATGTTCCTCTCCAGAGCAGATATTTTCTGAATAGCATCGGCAGGGTGTCTTGGGGCAGTTGCCCTTTTAAGATCTGCCCCCACTGCCACCAACCTCCCCCTCTTTCTCTCTTTCTCTCCCGACGCTCTGAATCAGGTTTATGTTAATGATCCCCCTCCCCAGATTCACGAGCCGCGTTCACCGGAGGTGTGTGCGTGACCGCAGTGCGTGGATCAGCATGGAGACTCCACACGCGAACTTTGAGGGGGAAAACTGGATTTAATTCATTCGCCGTGGAAGAGCAGCAGCGAGGAGCGATGAAGTGGGATTTGTTGCTCTTCGTTTTCGGGTGGTGTAAACTCCCGTGGCTCGTGGATTGTTTCGTTGTTCATGTGAGTGAGGATGCGGGACCGGGCACCGCGATCGCCGATCTGGAGAGAAGCGCCTCCTGCGCGCTGGACCAGCTCATCCTGCCCCGGTTCGCGGAGAGTTTTCTGCGCCCGGATGCGGGAGTGCTCACTTTCTCGGGCGCTAATTTGAACTGCGACTCGGTACTTTTGAACCCGTTCACTGTGTACGCGGTCGTGGACTGTGCGGACAACGCGTCCGGTTTTAGACACCTTTTAACCAGCCAGTATAGCGTGCACGTTCACGGAAAGAACTGCACGAATAAACGCAAACGGGAAGAAAAACTGGACGTGGAAATTATAAGTTTAATAGACACTTCAGAGTGCCTTGAGGCGGGCACCGCTGTTTTCCGTGTGTTTGATGTGTTACCGGGCAACCCGACGCATTGTAACGTAACCGGGACTTCAGTGCTTTACGTCTCCGACGGGCGGCTGTTTACTTCCGCTCCGCTGTGTTTCACTCGTGACTCTCCGCTAGAGTTTCAACTGCGCTGCTTGGGACGCGCACATACGGGTGTCGCGCATGCGCACTGGCGCGTGGGTCGCGGCCCGTTCACACAATCACACCTGAGGAAGTTACTGCAGCGGGCCGCGCGCTCAAACTCGGGTCTGCTGAGCAGGAGGAGGAGGAACGTAAACAATAACCCTCAGTTTCAACCTCCCATGTATCAGGTGTCCGTTCCAGAGAATCAACCATCCGGGACTTTTGTTGTTGTTTTAAAAGCAGTTGACCTGGACGAGGGTGAAGCTGGCAGGCTGGAATACTTTTTAGAGGCCCTGTTTGACAGTCGGTCCAACAACCTTTTCGCCGTTGACCCAGCGAGCGGAGTCGTGTCCACCGTGGAGATACTAGACAGAGAAACAAAGGACACGCATGTGTTCAGAGTCACGGCTGTGGATCACGGAACTCCACGACGTACAGCCATGGCCACTCTTACCGTAACGGTCAGCGACACGAACGATCATGACCCCGTCTTCGAGCAGCAGGACTATAAAGAGAGCGTGCGAGAAAATCTGGAGATAGGTTATGAGGTCCTGACTGTACGTGCCACGGATGGCGACGCTCCCGTCAACGGAAACATCCTTTATCATTTGCTGAACAACAATGGGACTAACGACGTGTTTGAGATTGATTCCCGTTCTGGTGTTATTCGCACACGAGGTCTGGTCGACCGCGAAACCGTCGAATCCTACATGCTGCTGGTTGAAGCAAACGATCAAGGACGCGACCCTGGCCCCCGCAGCGCTACGGCAACCATCCACATTGTCGTGGAGGACGATAATGACAACGCGCCGCAGTTCAGCGAGAAACGCTACGTCGTTCAAGTTCCAGAAGACATGACGCCCAACACGGAAATCCTGCAGGTGACGGCGACAGACCAGGACCGCGGGAACAACGCCGTGGTCCATTTCAGCATCATGAGTGGGAACACGAGAGGCCAGTTCTACATCGACGCTCAGACGGGGAAATTGGACCTGGTGAGTCAGCTGGATTACGAGATGAATAAGGAGTACACGCTTCGCATTCGAGCGCAAGATGGCGGACGCCCGCCGCTCTCCAACATCAGTGGCCTGGTCACGGTGCAAGTGCTGGACATTAACGACAACGCCCCCATATTTGTCAGCACTCCGTTCCAGGCTACGGTGCTGGAGAACGTTCCGGTTGGATATTCCGTCATTCACATTCAGGCTGTCGACGCTGATGCTGGAGATAACTCCCGATTGGAATATCGTCTCACGGAGACCACGCCCAACTTCCCGTTCACCATCAACAACAGCACCGGCTGGATTGTCGTAGCATCGGAATTGGACAGAGAAAGCGTGGACTTCTATAACTTCGGAGTAGAGGCGCGAGACCACGGAACGCCAGCTATGTCTTCGTCCGCTAGCATCAGCATGACTATTCTAGATGTCAACGACAACAACCCTGAGTTCACGCAGAAGGCCTACTACATGCGTCTGAATGAGGACGCAGCCGTGGGGACGAGCGTCGTCACCGTGTCCGCCGTCGATCAGGATATCAACAGCGTGGTGACATATCAGATCTCCAGCGGAAATACAAGAAACCGCTTCTCCATCACCAGTCAGAGCGGCGGAGGCCTGATAACACTCGCTCTACCGCTGGACTACAAACTGGAGCGACAGTACGTGCTCACCGTCACAGCGTCAGACGGCACGCGCTTCGACACGGCCAAGGTTTACGTCAACGTCACGGATGCCAACACACACAGGCCTGTTTTCCAGAGCTCCCATTACACCGTCAACATCAACGAGGACCGGCCCGTCGGCACCACTGTGGTGATGATCAGCGCGACGGACGAGGACACGGGTGAGAACGCTCGGATCACCTACTTCATGGATGACAGCATCCCTCAGTTTAACATCGACCCAGACAGTGGTGCTGTGACCACACAGATGGAGCTGGACTACGAGGATCAAGTTTCATACACGCTTGCCATCACGGCTCGAGACAACGGCATCCCGCAGAAATCCGACACCACCTACCTGGAGATCCTGGTGAGCGACGTGAACGACAACTCGCCCGTGTTCCTGCGGGACCGCTACTTGGGCTCGGTCATGGAGGACATCCCCGTGTTCACCAGCGTTTTGCAGGTGTCCGCAACTGACCGCGACTCGGGCCTCAACGGACGCATCTTCTACACCTTCCAGGGCGGAGACGACGGCGACGGCGACTTCATCATCGAGTCCACGTCGGGGATCGTCCGCACCCTGCGACGTCTTGATCGAGAAAACACGCCCATCTATAATCTCCAAGCGTTTGCGGTGGACAAAGGTGTTCCGGCGCTCAAGACGCCAGTTGACATTCAGGTGACCATTTTGGATGTAAACGATAACCCGCCTGTGTTTGAGAAAGATGAGTTCGATATCTTTGTGGAGGAGAACAGTCCCATTGGGCTGGTGGTGGCCCATATATCTGCGTCAGACCCAGACGAAGGCAGCAACGCTCAGATCATGTACCAGATCGTTGAAGGCAACATCCCTGAGATCTTCCAACTCGACATTTTCTCCGGAGAGCTCACCGCTCTGACCGACCTCGACTACGAGACGCGTTCGGAGTACGTCATCGTGGTTCAGGCCACGTCTGCCCCCCTGGTCAGCAGAGCCACGGTCCACATCAAACTCATTGACAAGAATGACAACATCCCCATCCTCAAGAACTTCCAGATTATTTTTAACAATTACGTAACTGATAAGACTAACAGCTTCCCCTCGGGAGTGATCGGGCGGATCCCGGCCCACGACCCAGACATCTCGGATCACCTCCACTACAGCTTCGAGGCTGGAAATGAGCTGAATTTGGTGATTCTGAACCAGAGCACCGGAGAGATCCGACTCAGCCGAGCCCTGGACAACAACAGACCACTGGAGGCGTCCATGAAGATCTCAGTCTCAGGTAAGAATCTGTTTCTTTCAGTACGTGCTTCTTTAGCAGCTTGCGTGACATCTGTGCATTTGTAGCTCTCGGTGATGTATAATACATGACCTTTGCTCTGACATGCAGTGGCTCGGTATTAATAAATGAGCGAGTGAATGCTCTGTCGTGCCGCTGCGGGACACGGATGTTGGTTTAGCAGATCTGTCTCCATTTCCTTCAGGTTATTTGACATTGAAGCAGTGCACATTAACTGTTACTCATGAATGTATAGCGGTCGGTCCTCGCGTGACTGTGGCCTGATGGACAGCCTCTGGGGAAACACGCTCGGCTGGCCTTGTATGATTATTGTTCATTCTGACAGAAAGATACATTGCAAGCCAATTATTATGAGACAAATCTGCAGAAATATGTCTGTTTTATAGAGTTTAAGGGCACTGATAGATATAATTAAATCTAAATTTCAAGACCATTGCAATTTGAACAAAAGCTCAAATAAATCACTTTACTTTGGTAACATTTGAATAAGCAGAATTGGCCACAGTTATGTTCAACATATGACCAAATGTGTAAGTTTGTAAGCCATAGAAACGTGCAAGATCTAAAAGTGTATGATTTAGTGCAGTGGAGCAACCGGCCCCGGGCCATCAGGACATCCTTATTGTTGGGCCCTGCTTTACATGCAGTTAAATACGAGCCGAGCTTCAGCTGCTCTTTGTGTCTGTGAGGCCTGAGGGTCAAAGGTCAGATGGCCAGTGCAGTGTAAGAACGGTTAGCGTTCGTTAGCTCAACCCGAAGACTTTGTTTTTCTGTCGCTGAGCCTCGAGAGTGTCTTTAATGAAAGAGGAAGAGCCCCTAGTGACACATGAGAGTGTTATAGATCGATTCATACATGTGTAACAGCTGGTGCCGCGTCTCAGCCAATCAGAGAGCAGGACGCAGCGCTCGCATCACACCTGCTGAGGAGTGTGTCAGTGCCACGCTGAGAGAGAGGGAGAATAGAGATGAAAATACTGCTGAGGATGAGTGTGTGAGTGTGTGTGTGTGTGTGTGTGTGTGTGTGTGTGAGTGTGTGAGTGTGTGTGTGTGTGTGTGTGTGTGTGTGTGTGTGTGGTGTGTGTGTGAGGCGCAGCAGGGATGTGATTTCCTGTTTGATGATAAATATCTTTGTTTCAGACTGATGAACTTTAAAGTCTCGTCTTCCATCTTTCCGGTAGGGAGTCTATTATAAGTGGTTTGAGACACACTACTTAGGCCGCATTTATATTACGTGGTTCAAGTGAACCAATTCCGATTTGACACAGATCAGATATGACCTACGAACATGTAAACATGAAAAAAGCACATGGATTCTGGAATTCTCAGATCGGTTTCAGGCCTCATTCATATGTGGAAATAAATCTGATATGAATTGGATTATGAAAAACAAAAGTTCATCTGTTTCTGCTCAAAATAGTTTGCGCGTTGACGTCTCTGTGTCGTGAATGTTCATGAGGTCTACAGATGTTTCTGTAACAGCGACAGGATTCTCTGGATCAGGCTGAACGCGTGTGTTTTTGCTCCAGCATCAGTTGAAGAGATTATGAGCCACTGATGTGTCTTTCTCTGCCGCTGTAAATCCTCACAGTAAATAGCAGTAAAGCCTTCAGTGATGAAACACTGAGATGGGATTTGTGTTCGTGAACACGTGCTGCGATGCACTGAGCCCTTCACAGATAGACAGAGTCTTTTTGACTTAAGACAATGTGCAATTATTCAGTGTTCAGTACTTTTTGGTTTTTAATTGTTCAAAATCACCATAAATTCAGTGCTGTGAAAAAGTGTTTGCCCCCATCTGAGCTTCTTATTATTATAAGGGCAAGAAAAAGGCTTGGAAAACCTGTTTGAAAACAGTCCGTTCTTTAATAATAAAACTTTATAATAGATATAATTATTGTACACTGCAAAAGTTTTTACAGTATACATATATCTCATTTACAAGGATTTTTTCACTGGAAAACAGACAACTTCCTTAAGAATAGATTTTTTATCATGTGTTATAATTCACATCTATTATAACAATTTTTTTTTTTATATAATTGTTTTTATTATTAATAAACTAAAGAAACTATTAGAAATATATATTCTTAAAATATAAAAATCTGCTTAAAAACAGGATTTTTTTACATTATGTTATTATTTCGTTAATCATTTTAAATAATTATTAAGCATTTAATATGAAAAAGTAATATTTTTTACTATTAAATTTGAAAACGCTTTACACAACTTTCATCTCATTTCATAAAAATATTCAAAGTGGCAGAAAAGCAGATGACAGACAGCTTTTCTCAGCTTCAGTATTTGTGGCACAGAACTGAGGATCTCTGGAGGTTCTGGAGGTTCTGGAGGTTCTGGTGTGTTTGTGTAACTGAACCCGTCTGCTCTCGCTGCTTGACACTCAGAGAAACACGACACTTATGAAAGGAACACGCCGCTTCTCAAACACTTTAGAAGTGTAGCTTGATTATATTTCACAAAAATGTCTTGTGATTTTAATTTGATTTTGAAAAATTGATGGTGTTGAAATCCTAAGAAGTGCCTTAACTATAACATTACTATAACTGTACTACGATATAACTGTACAATGTATAATGATTAACTTTAACATCAACACCATTGCATGATATTGTTCTGTTTATTATAAGCGCTGCAGTTTTGTCGTCTGTCTCTTTAAATGCTCGAGCTCTTTAAAGCAGGATGGATTCTGATTGGCTGTCAATGTTTTTATCGTTCATCAGCTGGAAAAATCGCTCTGAAATTAATAACTAATGATATTGTTTCTCTGTGTCGTTATCGTCATAGTTGTGGTCTTTGCTCTTCTCTTAGAGTTAGAGTGATTATTAAAACTGCATGGTTATAGTTATTGTTTTAGTTATCATTACATTTAATGTAATAGAAAATTGTTCTAATTATTATCATAGTTGTTTTGATTATTATTGTAGTTATAGTTATTGCTATAGTTATCATTACTGTTATCTTTATAGTTACCGTTATAGTTATCATTATAGTTAGTTATAGTCATCGTTATAGTTATTGTTAATGTTAGTGTTATAGTTTAGTTATTGTTATCATTATAGGTATCGTTATAGTTATTATCTTTATAGTTATCGTTATAGTTATGTTTATAGTTATCGTTATAATTATAGTTATTGTTATCGTTTTAGTTATAGATATTGTTATCATTATTGTTATCTTTATAGTTATAGTTATTGTTATCATTATAAGTATCGTTATAGTTATTATCTTTATAGTTATCGTTATAGTTATGTTTATAGTTATCGTTATAATTATAGTTATTGTTATCGTTTTAGTTATAGATATTGTTATCATTATTGTTATCTTTATAGTTATAGTTATTGTTATCATTATAAGTACCGTTATAGTTATTATCTTTATAGTTATCGTTATAGTTATTGTTATTGTTAGTGTTATAGTTATCGTTATAGTTATTATTTTTATAGTTATTGTTATAGGTAGTGTTATAGGTATCGTTGTAGTTATCGTTATTGTTATCTTTATAGTTATTGTTATAGTTGTTATCATTATCGTTATAGTTATTATTATCTTTACAGTTATCGTTATAGTCATTATTATAGTTATCGTGTTTGGTGTGAATGGTTCTTTATGCCTGTTGTGTTTAATCACACTGTCCAGCATGTGTTAGCGTGTGTTAGCGTGATGTTAGCGTGATGTTAGCGTGATGTTCTGGCGGTCAGGCTGGTTTCAGTCACTCTTCTGTGTTGAGTGTGTTTCTGAGGTCATCAGTCAGAACTTCACCTTCACTTATAAAACTCTCTCTCTCCTGTTGTGTGTTCCTCTCGCCCCTCCTCCATGTCTTTCAGTGTCTTTTCTCTTGCGTGTGAATAATGCCGCTGAGAAATGCTTTTGTTAAGCGCTGAGTCGCCATGACGACCTTAACAGAGCCTGAGAAATGCCTGCTGGGTGGGGCGGGTCACAGCGCGAGTGTGTGTGTGTGTGTGTGTGTGTGTGTGGCTTTTAACATGCTAATGCTTTGAGACTCTCAGGGCTCCTGGACGGCCTCCATAATGAAGAGTAATGTGAAGAATGTGTGTGTGTGTGTGTGTGTGTGTGTGTGAGGCCACAAATAAATACAAATGACCCAGGAAATGTCCTGTGTGTGTGTGTGTGTGTGTCGTCTGCTTGTTTCCTGATTAGATTAAGATAGTCGGACTGAACTTCTTTGATTAGCACTGCAAACACACACATGATGTTGGATCTTCATCATGTCCTCAACAGGCTCTCATGTTGGATTCAAGTGGAACAGCAGGGAAATGTGTTGCGTAGGAGGTGTGAGTGTGTGTGTGTGTGTGTGTGTGTGTGTCTCGTCATTTCTCTGGATTAGATTGTGGAGTTGCTGAAGTCAGATTCAGCACACTGTCACTGATATTGATTGATAAAGTCGTTATGAGCACATGTTCTGCTGCTGCTGTGAGTAGACTGGACTCTTGCCGTGTGATTGGCTGATGAGGCAGGATTAGCCCCGCCCCCTGCTGAGAGCGCTCTATTACTCTGAGCTCAGGTGGAGGAAAGGAAACACTTGTTTAGTTCCCATGACACCCAACACACACACACACACTCACACACACACACACACACCTGCTGCAGCTCTGAAAACTGATGAATATGCAGGTGATTTAATTACAGTGGGTGTGTCTGGGAGCCTCTGATTGGTCCATGGCAACATGAGAGCTGGAATATTACAGCAACATTACCATAGCAACATGATGAGTGTGATTAGTGCTTTAGATACTTAGTGTCAATTATAGATGCTAATAGAGTGAAAACGAGTCTGACACAAATAACAGCATCACATCTATCGATCTATATCTCTGTCTATCTATCTATCGTCTGTCTGTCTGTCTGTCTGTCTCTATCTGTCTATCTATCTATATCTCTGTCTATCTATCGTCTGTCTGTCTGTCTATCTGTCTATCTATCTATCTGTCTGTCCGTCTATCTATATCTCTGTCTATCTATCTATCTATCTATCTATCTATCTATCTATCATTTGTCTGTCTGTCTCTATCTATGTATTTTATTGGAGTTGTAATTTTTTTTAATTCAAAATGTCACAAATATCCAAGAGAAATATTCTAAACTGAAAACAACAGACATTAATAAATAAAATAGAAAAACTCAAAATATTAGTAAATTGATAAAATGATGACAATAAAATAAGTGTGTGTTTGTTCAGTGTGTTCATCGTCATAAGTAGGTCACAGATCAACCTCGACTCCATCCGTAATTCTCTTTGAACTGCAGATCTCCAGCTCCAGAGGAATTCTGGGTGTTTTTCAGGAGTCTGATGGTGAATGTAAAGCAGTGAGTGTGTGATCATGTGCTGCTCTTCAGATGATGCTGGAAATATAAATCTGATATGTGTGTGTGTATTCCTACAATCACAGCGCACACACCCACACGCACACACTGATGCACACACACACACACACACTCTGGCAGAGGTTTGATGATAGACTCTTGATGGCTTGATTACAGTGCTCAGGTGCTGCAGTGCATTGTGGGTACGTCTCTGTCCGGTGTGATGTGAATCAGATTGACTCTCCTCAGGTTTCACCTGCAGCTCGGGGAGTTTGAAGGTTTCACATTTCTATTGAGTTTGAAAAATGAAGAAAAAACGTGAGAGTGAAAGACAGACGGGACTGGCGTGTGTTCATGTCTGTGACCCTCGTGACATCTGATCTGTGACTGGTCGCTTTACCTGCCCATCATTCTTCTACATCTTCTCATCACATCTGTGTATGGAAGTGAATGTTGGTCATTAGGGCTTCATGTTTGTATGGCTGATGTTCATGTGTGTATGTGGGTTAATGTTGTTGACGCAGTTGGCCTCATTTCTCAGTGTGTGTGAGGCTGGAAAACACGTATGTCTCAGTGAATCTCGCTGTTGTATGTATGCTTAAAAAGAAGCTTCTTTATTATCCATGTCATTTGTTCCTTTTAACTCTTTAAATATTTTCAGAAATTAAATGTAGCTTTGTTTGAAACCTGCGCTTCATAAGCAGCGTGTGATTGTTCAGTGTTGCTCCTGACAGGCTGTTATTAGCGTGACGAGCGGCTGAAGAGTCTGTCTTTTGAGTAAAAGTGATTATCTCACCAGATGAGAAGCTGCTTTATGGCTCATTTCTGTTGAACCGGAACCTATACCGACTAAATATACAGAAAATAGTGTACGGAAACCTCTGAACAGGAGGAAATATACTAACTCCCAAATTATAATATATAATATAATTATAATTATAATAAATTATAATATTAATATGTCATATTATTGATTTGCACATTACTTTATGGGTATTTTATGACCTACTAGTCAAGTCTTGCAGTAGTTAACGTGGGTCGACTGATGTATCTGTTTCTGACCGGTGAAACGTTGAGTTCCTGTTCAGGTCTGAATACTTGAATTCATGTCCCTAATTGTGTCTAATTAACGTGTTTGTTTGTGTTGGTTAGTTAGCGCAGTGCTCTTTCTCTCTGCATTCAGACTGCGTTTGATTTGATGAAGTGTGTTTTGTGTTGTTTGTGTTGTGAACGGGCTCTGCGCTCGCGCTGCACGGTTCCCAGCGTTCCTTTCACTGTTTGGAATCCTGTCCTGGACTGGGATCAGTTGTTTATTGGCAGGCGGGTCGAAGCGGTGGATTAATGCCATTTATTTGCATCCTGGTGGATTGGATGGTGTTCGGTCAATTAGCGATCACTGTTAGATTGTTCTGAAGGAAACGCTGCTCGTTAGAGCCAAAGCCGTGTTGAGAAGTTACTTTGATACCCAGTCAAACTACTAACAAAAGTGACTAATAACATTGAAGTGCAATGACTGAATCATAAAATCATTTTTGAACCAATTCATTTTCACCAAATAAAATAGATTTAAGTGAACTGTCCAAATGAACTGATTCATTTTAGCGACCCGTTCAAACGAACCGATTCATTTAATTGAACCATCCAAATGAACTGATTCATTTTAGCGACCCATTCAAGCGAACTGATTCATTTAATTGAACCATCCAAGTGAACTGATTCATTGAAGTGAACCGTCCAAATGAACATATTCACTTAAGTGAACCACCAAAATTAACAGATTTATCTAAGTGAACCGTGAAAATGAACCGATTCATTTTAGGGAATCATCCAAATGAACCGATTCATTTTAGCGACCCGTTCAAATCAAACGATTCATTTAAGTGAACCATCCAAATTAAAATAACTTCTTTCTGTGAACTTTTCCTTCCAGCTAGTATCATTACTGTGTTTTGTTTGTTACTCCCCTAAAGATCTGCTGACTGATTCGGTGATTCTTCTGTGTCTGCAGATGGCGTTCACTCTGTGTCAGCTCAGTGTCTGCTGCAGGTCACCGTCATCACCGACGAGATGCTCTCCAACAGCATCACGCTGCGATTGGCCAACACGTCCCAGGAGCGCTTCCTCTCACTCCTTTTGGCTCAGTTTCTGGAGGGCGTGGCCCGCGTTCTCTCGGCGTCCGTGAGGATGTGGTGGTCTTCAACATCCAGGACGACACGGATGTCAACGCCGGCATCCTGAACGTCAGTCTGTCCGTGGCCCTGCCGGGCGAGGGGTCGCGAGGTCGCGGGGTCAGTCCGGCCCGGCTGGGTCGCAGCAGCGGAGGCGAGGTGGAGTTCTTTGGATCGGAGGAGCTGCAGGAGCGTCTGTATCTGAACCGCAGTCTGCTGGCGCAGATCTCCTCGCAGGAGGTGCTCCCGTTCGATGACAACATCTGCCTGCGGGAGCCGTGCGAGAACTACATGAAGTGCGTGTCCGTGCTGAAGTTCGACAGCCTGGCGCCGTTTGTGGCGTCCGACACCATCCTGTTCCGCCCCATCCATCCGATTGCGGGGCTGAGGTGCCGCTGTCCGCTAGGCTTCACGGGCGACTACTGCGAGACGGAAATCGACCTGTGCTACTCCAAACCCTGCGGCGCTCACGGCGTCTGCCGCAGCCACGAGGGCGGCTTCACCTGCGAGTGTCTCCATGACTACACCGGTGAGATGGGGCGGAGCCTCTGCAAACACACACACACCTCTCTCAGATTCTGATTAAACACACTTATGAATCATTCATGTTGTTCTCATAAGAGCTCAATGAAAAGTTTATGAGGAATCACATTTATGAGGTAATTTTAGTTGTGTGTAGAGGTCATAATGTCTCTGCATGAGAAGCCCCTGCAGGTGTGTTTTGATTGCTCCAGTGCTCAGACCCTTATGAAGAGAAATGCCTTTATATTACAGTCACGTATTCAAACTTTACAGCGTCTCTCAGAACTGAGTTCAGCTCACGACCCGTTTGAGGGTTTGTGCCCTTCAAAACACTCGTTAATCACAGAGAATAATAGATGATTAGAGATGATATGACAGTGAGATCATCAGAGATGATGAGAAATGAGATGTGACAATCAGGGATGAAAAGTGATTATCAGATGGTCAGTGATGAGATATTATGATCAGGGATGAGACGTGATTATAAGAGATGAGATGTGTTAATCAGATGCAATGTGATGGTCAGAGATTTGATATATCAAGAAGAAATGTGATGAGGTACGATGTTATGAGGTAAGATAAGATGATCAGAGATTAGACATTGGGATCAGGGATGGGATGTGATAATCAGATGAAATATGATGGCCAGAGATGAAACGTTGTGATGATAGATGAGATGTAATGAGGTAAGATGTAATGAAGTGAGATAAGATGACCAGAGGTGAGATGTAATAATCAGACGAGATGTTATGAGATGAGGTAATGATCAGGGAGGTGATGTGATGGTCGGAGATGAGATGTTGCAGTCAGTGATGAGAATTGATTATCAGATGAAAGTTGTTAAGAGCAGAGATTAAATATGATTTTCAGATGAAATGTGATTAGGTAAGATGTTATGAGGTAAGATAAGATGACGAGAAATTATATTTGATCAGTGATGAGATGTGATAATGAGATGAAATGTGATTAGGTAAGATGTTACGAGGGTAACATAAGATGATCAGAGATTAGATGTTATGATCAGTGATGAGATGTTACAATCAGTGATGAGAGGTGATAATCATATGAAATGTGATTGGGTAAGATGTTATGAGGGTAACATAAGATGGTCAGAAATTAGATGTTCTGATTAGGGATGGGATGTCATAATCCAATGGAATGTGATGATGTGAGGTATTATGATCAGGTATTAGATGTGATTGTCAGCTATGAGATGTTATAATCAGTGATGAGAGAGGATAATCAGATGTTATGATCAGAAATTGGATGTGATAATCCAATGAGATGTGATGAGGTGAGATATGATCAGAGATGAGATGTGATTGTCAGAGATGAGATGTTACAATCAGTGATGAGAGGTGATAATCAGATAAGAAATTTTATGATCATAGATGAAATATGAGTTTCTGATTAAATGTGATTAGATAAGATGTTATGAGGTAAGATAAAACGATCAGAAATGAGATGTTGAGGGTTAAGATGTGATAATCAAATGCAATGTGATGTCAGAGATGTTACAATCAGAGATGAGACAGGATAATCAGATAAGAAATGTTATGATCAGAGATGAAATATGATATTCATATGAAATGTGATTAGATAAGATGTTATGAGGTAAGATAAGATGATCAGAAATGAGAAGATGAGAGTTGAGATGTGATAATCAGGTGAAATTTGATGAGGTAAGATGTTATGAGGTAATATAAGATGATCAGAGATTAGATGTTATGATCATGCATGAGATGTGATAATCAAATGCAATGTGATGTCAGAGATGACATGTTAAAATCAGGGATGAGAGATGATAATCAGGTTTTATGATCAGAAATGGGATGTGATAATCAGATGAGATGTTATGATCAGAGATTGGGTGTGATATGCATATGAAATGTGATGAGGTACAATGTTATGATGTAAGATAAGATGATCAGGAATGGGATGTGATAATCAGATGAAATGTGATGGCCAGAGATGAGACGTTGTGATGAAATATGATGAGGTAAGATGTAATGAAGTGAGATAAGATGACCAGAGGTGAGATGTAATAATCAGATGAGATGTTATGAGATGAGATAATGATCAGGGATGAGATGTGATGGTCAGAGATGAGATGTTACAATCAGTGATGAGTATTGATAATCAGATGATATGATCAGAGATGAAATGTGATTTTCAGATGAAATGTGATTAGGTAAGATGTAATGAGGTTATGAAGATAAGATGATCAGAAATTATATATGATCAGCGATGAGATGTGATAATCAGATGAAATGTGATGGCCAGAGATGAGAGGTTAGATGTAATAATCAGATGAGATTTGATGAGGTGAGATTATGATCAGGGATGAGATGTGATGGTCAGAGATGAGATGCTACAATCAGTGATTAGAATTGATAATCAGATGAAAGTTATGATTGGAGATGAAATATGATTTCAGATGAAATGTGATTAGGTAGGATGTTATGAGGTAATATGAGATGATCAGAGATTAGATGTGATTGTCAGAGATGAGCTGTTACAATCAGAAATGGGATGTGATAATCAGATGAGAGAGGATATGGGTGTGATATTCATATGAAATGTGATGAGGTTCAATGTTATGAGGTAAAATAAGATGATCAGAGATTAGATATGATGATCAGGGATGGGATGTGATAATCAGGTGAAAATTGAGAGATGAGATGTGATGAGGTAATGAAGTGAGATGAGATGTAATAATAATCAGATGAGATGTGATGATCAGAGATGTTATGACCAGGGATGAGATTAAATGAAGCAAGATTGCATGCCATGATTACAGATGTGATGACGAAAACTGAGATGTGATGATCAGAAATTAAATGTTGAAGTGATATGATCAGAGGTAAGATCAAATGAGATGAAATGAGGTGAGAGAAGATCTAATGAGTGCAGATGAACACCGCAAATATTGTTAGCTCATATGATAAATAATTTGTGATGTTCCTTGTTTGTGAGTCACTTTGGGTAAAAGTGTCTGCTAAATGAACACATTTAAATGTAAATGAGATGATGAGAAATGTGATGTGAGCAGCCGTGTGCTCTACAAGACTCTTCAGTCAGAGATGTAATTAAAGAGATCAGATGAGGTTCTGTGCTTCTAATGTGAGCCGTGCTGCAGTGAAAGAACCGAGAATCGTCTTATGAATGCAGTTCACAGGAAGTCATGACTCCACCGTGATTCTCTCTGAATGTAGTATTGTAGATGAAGTGTTGGACAGCTCTTATTACATGATATGCCCACATGTCATCATTACATAAGATCTGCTGAGTGCTGCGGTGTGTGGGCTGCTTCACAGAAGAGGGTTGTGTAGGTGTTCAGGTGTGTGGGAGCTTCAGCGTGTGTTTGTAGAGGAATGAACTGTATTATAAGCACTATGAACTGTCTCTCTCTCTCTCTTTCTGTCTTTCTCGCTCCTGCTGTCCTGCCAGCTGCTCCTCCTCTGAGTGTGTGTTAAATTCTGAGTGTTATTTAACATGTTTGTGAGCAGAGTGTTGGACAGAGGGACTCATCTCATCTCATCTCTCATGAGATCTGTTCATTTTGATAAGATGAATCATTTATACCGCTGCTGGAGAGAGAGAGAGAGTGTGTGGAGTAAAAGCTGTGTTAATAATTGATGTGATCTCTGTAGACACTGAACACACTGAACTGATGTGATGATGGACTTCAGCTGCAGTTTGTTCAGGTCATGAATCACGATACTGTCTTTTCAGCAGTGATAATGAATCTTCTCCTGTAAGTAGTGCTGTATTATGACCACAACGAGTGAGTGAGACAATAATCACACACATCCAATCATTCACGATGATTCATTTGAGTGAATCACTTTAAACGAACAGTTACAAATGATTCGTTTGAATATCAGTCCTCTACATTCTGTTCAGCATTTTACATCTCAAATGAACGTTTAGTCAACATGAACTTTCTTAACACTCTTATTGTGAACGATTCGCAGTGATGTTATTTCTGTAGACTTCAAATACAGCTGTTTAATTCAGTTGTATGAAATTATTTCTACTTTTAATCACACATATTCATAGAATGTCTCTAACTGATTCATTTAGTGAATAATTTTGTACGGACAGTTAAATGATTCATTTGAATTATTGATCAAAATTGAACCCAATATGTCTCTTTGTAATGAACATTTAATCAATATGAATCAGAATCAACACAATGTGAACGATTCATCATTGATGTTATTACACTGCAAAAAATGCTGTTCTTTTTTGAATTTTTGTCTTGTTTCCAGTCCAAATGTCTAAAAATTCTTAGATCAAGAAGCATTTTCTTGACAAGTAAAATTTATTTTCTTGTTTTTAGGAAAAATAAGTCAAAATTAAGTGAGTTTTTCCTTAAAACAAGCAAAATAATCTTAATCCAAACTGAAATCAAGATTATATATCTTATTTTTGGTTTGATATAAGATTATTTTGCTTGTTTTAAGGAAAAACTCACTTAATTTTGACTTATTTTTTCTGAAAACAAGAAAATAATTTTACTTGTTAAGAAAATGCTTCTTGATTTAAGAACTTTAAGATATTTTAGAAACAAGACAAAAACTCTAAGAACAGAATTTTTGCAGTGTAGTTTTGACTTTAAATACTGCCATTTAATTCAGTTACATAAAATGATTACTAGTTTTATGGTGTATTTAGTGTAAATTTATATGTTCAAGTTTAATATTGTTTCATGCCACATACATTAATGAATAATATAAGTTGATAATTATATTTATATATAAAGATACTGCCGCTTTAAATAACTTTTCTTAGTAGCTTGTAGTGTAGTTAACTACTTCTTTAAGTACTTCTTTGTTTCACAGATGCTGGTTTCTCATCATTGAGCTTGTAACTGAAGAAAGAGCGTCAGGTCATTAGTCACATGATAATGGATGTAAACGAGAGTTTAACGACGCTGACCCTGAACTGACCGTGACTGTGGCTCGGTTCGTGTGCGTCAGGTTCACGCAGAACTTCTCCGAGGATCATGCCGAGTGTGTGTATGAATATGGATGAGCTCTTTGATGTGAAGCCCGTATTTAAAGCTCTGACCTCGTTTCCCATCAAAGACCTTCTGAGAGCGAACGAGTGAATCCGACACACACCGCATCAATATTTCATCACAAACTGAGGAAAAGTGTGTGTGTGAACAGGAAGACGGCGCGACTGGCACACACACAAATGTTTCCGTTATGATGAGTGTGACGAATCGTCTTTTGTGTGTCGAACAGTGTCGGCTTTGTTTTTCACAACGACACACACACACACACACACATGTTCGTCTTCCTCTACGTCTCTGTATTTTTACCTCCATCCTTAAGAAAGAAAATCACAAGTGAAATCTCTTTAGTGTGTCAGTTGATTCTCTTTGACAGTAATGAGATGATATTGAGATCAAATTGAGAATTTTGCCAAAGTATCTTGATGTTTCTCCTGAGAAAAAGACTAAATTAATATCATTAAAACTCAATGACTTTGATCCCCACAGGAAAGAAAAATCACAAGTGAAATCTCTTTAGTATCTCAATTGTTTCTCATAAACAGACTTGAGATGAAATGGAGATTAAATTGAGAATTTTGCTGAAGTATCTTGATGTTTTACCTGAAAAAAGAGACTATATTAATATTATTAAAACTCAATTACATGAATACCCAAGTGAAAGAAAAATCACAAGTGAGTCTCAGTTGTTTCTCCTCGAAAGTAATGAGATGAAATGGAGATCAAACTGAGAATTTTGCTGAAGTATCTTGATGTTTCTCCTGAGAAAAAGACTAAATTAATATCATTAAACCTCTTCAGCATCTCAGTTTTAGTAATGAGATAAAATGGAGATTGAATTGAGACCTTTGCTGAAATTTCTCTTAAGAAAAAGATGCGTATGTTTGATTTATTGTATGTGTTAAATTACTTTCATAATAAGATTGACAGGAAAGCAAAATCACAAATAAGATCTCTTTAATGTCTCGATTGTTTCTCCTGGAGATGAAATTGAGATTTGTAAAGTCTCAGATTTTTCTCCTGAGAAAGCAACTCTCGTGTGTCTCCTAGTTTGAGAAGAGATCTCAACAATGTGTCAAACTGTGCTCAAGTCTCAATCAAAAGTCAGAGATCTCAATCTGAACTCAAACTTTTCTCACCAAATGATCTTTAGAAATTATTTACCATTGGGTCTGATTCAGGAGAAACATCCGAGACAAAGTTGACTCTTCAATGAAGCGTAGCTGAGACCTACATGAGCCATAAAATGTGTTTGTGTGTTCAAAGACTAGACTAAACTCTTTCCGTCTGTCTGTCAGGTGAGCGGTGTGAGATCTCGTCACGCTCCGGCCGCTGCGCCGACGGCGTGTGTAAGAACGGCGGGACGTGTCTCAACCTGCTGGTGGGCGGCTTCAGGTGCGAGTGTCCGTCCGGAGGCTTCGAGAAGCCCTTCTGTCTCATGAGCTCCAGGAACTTCCCGCCGCAGACCTTCGTCACCTTCAAGGGCCTTCGGCAGCGCTTCCACTTCACGCTCTCGCTGTCGTGAGTATTCACCGATGAAGCCGTCAGCCGTGTTTGTTCATTAGTCAGTGGTTAATGAAGCTCGTTCTTCTGGATGTTTGCTGGGAGCGTTATATAAACCTTATTCAGCACTATTTGTCGCAAATATTTTCATCCCGGAACGTCAGCGCCGGCCCCCAGGTCGTGTTGATCTGTCAGTCTCCAATGGGAAAACAGATGCGCTGTCCGGATGCTCCGCTTTGCTCTTTTCTTTCTCTCTTTCTCTCACTCTTGTTTGCTGATGAATGCTCTGTCAGTCGGCTGTTTAGCGACTGTATAGACTGTGTGTTTTGCTCCGAGACGTCCGGGACTGATGAGGGCTTTTTACATGGGTTGCTCGGCGCTGAGGGGCGAATCTTGGGTGTTTTCTCAAGGTTCAAAGGGTCATATTGTGAGTTTCCAGGACTCAAAACTTACCAGAAACATCCAAAATGAACATGCTGGCATCAGTCGAAACATTAAAAGCCTGTTTACACCAAGAGCGATAACTATAAAGATAACGATAATTTTAGCGTCCACACTAATGCATGATATCGTTGGCTATTATGGACCATTCCACAGAATTGGTGCAAACTGCTGTCCCACAACCTAAAATCACATTTAAAAAGCATTTAAGTATTCAAATTTTAGATGTTTACTAAGATCCTTCTATTATCTATTGAATCCCACAATAATATTTAAAATATCAGTAAGCTTAATATATATAAAATCATCATTTATTGGGTACTTTCAATTAGGAGGCGCTGTCCCGAACCCTAACCCCTAAATTTCAACTTGTGAAAATATTGTGAAATATTGTTTTTAAAATTATATTTTTGATTTTTTTTTTTTTTAAAAAGTGAAGTTAAAAAAATATTTCTTTTATATTTTATTTTTAAATCATGAAACTTTAAGTAAAAAAATGTGTCCCGCATGTTCATGTCACTACCGGAACAGTGTGTGTTTGAGTCCATTGTCTGAGACTGATTTTAACACACTTCTACATTTCTGATCAGGAAATATTCCAGTGTCCCTCCCTCTCACAGCCTCTCTTTCAGAGTAGATCCATCATTCTGAGTTAAATGTGTTCAAAACTCTGAAAATCTGTGTGGAACTTTAAGGAACGTCACTACCAAACACCTTTTTCTGCAATTAAACAAACTTTTTTGGGTGTTATTCTATAAAATTTAGTTTCTATGTGTGTACAACTGTTCAGAACTGTGCTAGCTAACCATGTGCTGATTAGCATCTCTGAGCGGCTCAAAAGTGTCTAAAATTGTCACGACCGAAACACGGCATCATTGTTTTGGTAGTGACAAAAGTGCACACATAATCGTTTATTTGGGGAAATAAACACAATTTTTGTATAGTTTTGCAAATCATTAGTGTTTTAGTATGTGAGTTAAATCCTGTCATGTGATGTGGTCACTACCAACACATTACTGTCACTACTGGAAATGTGCAGTCAAGACCGAAACATGGGATGTTTTGTCAAAAATAAAGTATATTGAATGATCAACTAAGATGTTATTATAGTGTTTGGTTCAATGAATATTCAAACTCATGAATCCTTCACTTTGAAATCGGTTCGATAAACTTTATGATTTTTACAAAGAAAGATTGGATTCAAAATACAACAAATCTCATAAATTGCACTTGAAATATTGTTAAAATTGTAATTGTTATTGATTTACCTGTGAAAACTTTTTTTAAAAAGTAGCAAATATATATATTTACAAGGTAGATGTAAACAAAATCTTAATAGGTCAATGTGACCCTTCTTATTAAATGATTTATTATTGTGTTTCGGTAGAGACAAATTTAGGAAGAGGAAAAATATTCCAAAACTTTCTGAAAATACAATATGAGAATTAAATGTACAATTACTAGAAATGTGTACCTTGGAGATTATACGATTTGCATACATACAACATTTGTGGAAAAAGAAATTTTTTCCAAGACGTTTTGAACTCTTTAAATGCTCGATGCAGGATGAATTCTGATTGGCTGTCAATGTTTTTATCATTCATCAGCTGGAAAAGAATCGCTCTGAGAGATTCCAGCGATATCGTTACAGTTGTGCTGTGGACTCATTGGGAACAAATGACATGTCTGAACGAGCCCAGTAACAGTGCGTGAGATGAAGCAGGATTTGGGGTGATGCTGAAGGAGAAATGAAGGGTGTGTGCGTCTCTGGAGATGTGATTATTCTCCTCAGTAACCAGGTCAACAGCACTAAACCCCACGGCTAAACCACACTCGCTCTGTCTCGCAGATCTCAAATACATATATATATTTATTATAATAATGGTACTAACTGTGGGTGCAAAAATGAAATTAAATAGGATTATTCCACAAAAGATGGATAAGCATTGAAAATAGCAATCAGTTAATATTGTTTAGTTTTTCTCTCATTACATGTACATTGTTTGTTTAGCAGATGACGAGCGTCTCTCGTGTGTCTGGCGCTGTTTCTTCTGCTCTGGGTTTCAGGTTTTATCTGCAGTTTAATAATAACAATGTCAGGGTTGTGTTTGTTTGATTCTGTCTATTTTCGCTCATGTTCCCTGCTGCTGCTCGCTGACCTACTTTAACTTTATAAATGTGAGGCGGATACCTGTGAAGATCTGCTGCAGTCACCGCGGCAACACACTGAACGACTGACTGCTCTTCACTGTTTATTAATGGTGTTTAATAACTAGAACTCAGATCACAGACTAGCAGCCACTTAAAACACTCAAGAAACCACATAGCAACTCCCTAGCAACCACTCATTGTAGCAGTTCTGCACCCAATTTTTCATTCAGTGAATGTGTGTGTGTGTGTGTGTGTTTAATCTACTGATGTTCCTACAGCAGAAACACTGAGTTTAATCTGTACTGACATGATTTGACTGATAATGGGAATGATGGGCATAAAGATGTATCCACACACACACACACACACACACACACATCATTATAAGTCTGATTTGGTAATTCTCTGTAACCGTCGTGTTTCTGTTCTCCAGGTTTGCGACTCGAGAGCTCGACGGTCTGCTGCTGTATAACGGACGCTTCAACGAGAAACACGACTTCATCGCTCTGGAGATCGTTAACGAACAGATCCAGCTTACGTTCTCCGCAGGTAAATGGAATAAACATAAAAAAGGTTATTGCAACTTTTTATCTCGCAATTCTGACTGTTTTCTCAGAAGTACGATATAAACCTGCATTAACTAGATAAACCATTTAGTGCTTTGTAAGTAATTAGCAAGATTTTAAAATCTATACGATGTTTAACAGGAAGCCAATGCAGTGTTGACAGAACTGGGCTAATATGGTCATACTTCCTAGTTCTAGTAAGAACTCTAGCTGCTGCATTTTGTACGAGCTGTAGTTTATTTATCAGGTGAGCGGAACAACCACCCAGTAGAGCGTTACAGTAATCTAGCCTTGAGGTCATGAACGCATGAACTAACTGTTCTGCATTTTTCATTGAGAGCATATGTCGTAGTTTAGATATATTTTTAAGATGGAAGAATGCGGTTTTACTGATGCTAGAAACATGGCCTTCAAATGAAAGATTGGTATCAAAGAGCACACCCAGGTTCCTAACTGACGACGAAGACTTAACAGAGCAGCCATCAAGTGTTAGACAGTATTCTAGGTTATTACGTGAAGAAGTTTTTGGTCCAAAAATTTGAATCTCTGTTTTTTCTGAATTTAGAAGTAGGAAATTACTGGTCATCCAATTTTTTATATCAGCTATGCATTCTGTTAATTTTGTGAATTGGTAAGTTTCGTCAGGGTGTGAAGAAATATAGAGCTGAGTATCATCAGCGTAACAGTGAAAACTAACGCCATGCTTCCTAATGATATCTCCCAAGGGTAGCATGTACAGAGTGAAAAGCAACGGTCCTAGTACTGAGCCTTGCGGTACTCCATATTGAACCTGTGATCGATATGACCTCTCTTCGTTTACTACTACAAACTGATAACGGTCAGATAAGTAAGATTTGAACCATGACAATGCAGTTCCACTAATGCCAACATAATTTTCGAGTCTATTTAAAAGAATGTTGTGATCGATAGTGTCAAATGCAGCACTAAGATCCAGTAACACTAATAGAGAGATACAACCACGATCTGATGATAAGAGCAAATCATTAGTAACTCTAATGAGAGCAGTCTCAGTACTATGATACGGTCTAAATCCTGACTGGAAATCCTCACAGATACTATTTCTGTCTAAAAAGGAACATAGTTGTGATGATACTGCCTTTTCTAGTATTTTTGACAGAAAAGTGAGATTTGAGATCGGCCTGTAATTTAATAATTCTCTAGGATCAAGTTGTGTTTTTTTAATAAGAGGTTTAATAATAGCCAGCTTAAAACTTTTTGGTACGTATCCTAGTGATAAAGATGAAGATATTCTTAATGATATTAAGAAGAGGATCTATGACCTCTGGAAGCATCTCTTTCAATAGCTTAGTCGGTATAGGGTCTAACATACATGTTGATTTCGATGATTTAGAGAATTCTTCCTCTGCTATAGCAGTAAATGAATTTAATTTTTCCTCAGGGACACTACAGTGCACTGTCTGATGTGATACTGTAGTAGACGGTTGCATGGTTATAATTTTCTCTCTAATATTGTCAAACTTGCAAGTAAAGAAGTTCATTACTGCTGAAGTCATTACTGCTGTGCTGTTTGGAAACATCAGAAGTTGAAGCTTTATTTCTCGTTAATTTAGCCACTGTATCAAATAAATACCTAGGGTTGTGTTTGTTTTCTTCTAAGAGAGACGAAAAGTACGCAGATCTAGCAGTTCTTTCACACGAAATGTGAAAAACCTCTAGTTTTTTCTTCCAGCTGCGCTCCATTTTTCTGGCTGCTCTCTTAAGGGCCCGAGTGTGCTCATTGTACCACGGCGTTGGACAAATTTCCTTAATCTTTAAGCACAAAAGAGCAACTGCGTCTAATGTGCTGGAAAAGACAGAGTCAATAGTTTCTGTTGTAACATCAAGGTCTTCTAAGCTGTCTGATATGCTGAGGAGATGAAACTGATCAGGAAGATTATTTATAAAGCAATCTTTAGTGGTACAAGTGATGGTTCTACCATATTTGTAACAGGGACTTGGTTCTTGACCCAGAAGCTTATATTTTATTGGTCATCAGCTTTTCGACAGAGCAATAAATGCATCCATTCATCTTCAGATCTTTAATGTGTGTCAGTTTAATCAGCCCTGAAGTTCATTAAGAATCTGCATATGAATGTATTCATATGATGTAACAAAGTCGCGATCTTTTCCCCCTGTAGGCGAGACGAAGACGACGGTGTCTCCCTTCATCGCGGGTGGAGTCAGTGACGGCCGCTGGCACACGGCACACGTGCACTACTACAACAAGGTGAGAGAGACAGGATGTGACATCATGAGGAGCATGAGCGACTCGTGCCTGATCTGTTGGCCTCGGGGTTGCGTGTGTGAAATATAGGACAGATTCTGTGTGTGTGTGTGTGTGTGTGTGTGACCTCATGCATTGTGTTCAACTCCTTTAAGACATCACACACACACACACACATACACACAGAGACAAATAATGGGGTCAGAGGTCAGTAGAGGCATTTTCTTTCATTCGTAAATGCTTGTTTTTGATGTCTGAGAATGTGATTCATCATCACCATCATCACATTTTATAGAATAAAACTATTGAATTCAACCTAAGTTTTGCTTTTATAAGAATTCAAATCTCATGTGTCACAGTCACTTCACCTTTTAAATGTGGTGCTTTGATCTTGATGATATCATAAAGAGTCGGCTTATGAGCACAATGATCATTTTTACAGAAGAAATAACAGAAATACTGGAATCAGTCTCAGGATTGTGTGTGTGTGTGTGTGTGTAAGTAAGTGAGTGTGTGTGTGTGTGTGTGTGTGTAAGTAAGTGAGTGTGTGTGTGTGTGTGTGTGTGTGTGTGTGTAAGTAAGTGAGTGTGTGTGTGTGTGACCTGCCCAGCGGGGTCAGTCTGAAAGGGGTCGTGACCTCTCAGTGATGAGATCATTCATTAAGTGAGGTTCTCGTTCATTCGAGTGGAATCAGATGATGGTTTGAACTCTACGAGATGCTGGACAGGCAGACACCTCATATTCATATTATTTTAATATAGACAATAATTATAATTATTTTTTGTATATATATAATTATATATATATATATATTATTTCCTAAATTACTAGATGCTGGACAGATAAAAATCCATCACAGATGAAGATGAAGCTCATCACACGTCTGTCTGTGGTGTATTTTTATCTGAACTTCTCTGGCGTCTGGATGGTTGTGTTTGATGCTGCTTCTCTCTGATCTTCCCGTCTCTCTCAGCCCGTCCTGAACCGCGCCGGTCTTCCTCAGGGTCCCTCCGATCAGAAGGTCGTCGTGGTAACAGTGGACAACTGCGACACGTCTGTGTCGCTGCGCTTCGGTCACGTGATCGGAAACTACTCCTGCTCCGCCCAGGGCAGCCAATCAGGATCCAAGAAGTAAGAGCATGTTTGTGATGTCACGGGTGAACGATAATCTTTTGCGAATTCTTACTTCAGTGTTCACTGCGCAGGTCTCTGGATCTGACGGGTCCGCTGCTGCTGGGTGGCGTTCCCAAACTCCCGGAAGAGTTTCCCGTCCGGAGCCGGCAGTTCATCGGCTGCATGAAGGACCTGCGCATCGACGAGAAACACATCGACATGGCGGGATTCATCGCGAATAACGGAACGCTAGCCGGTGAGGTGCTATTGATGTTTTATCGCAATTACCACGATGGAGAGTTCCCATAATGTGCGTACGATGTGGCTGTTTTCCCAGGATGCTCAGCGAAGCGTCACTTCTGCAGCAACAACCCATGTCTGAACGGCGGCAGCTGCGTGAATCTGTGGGGTTCGTTCCGATGCGACTGCGCACTGGGCTTCGGAGGACGCAACTGTGAGAAAGGTGAGCGGAGATGAGCGATGACAATAATGGCACAAGCTGCAGTGTGCGCTTATAACAAACTGAACAATATCGTCTTTTGGTGTGGATGCTAATATAGTTATTGTTTTTGATGTGAACAGGCGTTTAGTGATGAATCAGTCAGTAATGATGCATGTCTGTCTGTCTGTGCAGTGATGCCGAACCCGCTGCGTTTCCAAGGTAACAGTCTGTTGTCGTGGAGTAATCTGGCTGTCGTGGTAACGGTTCCTTGGCACCTGGAGTTCATGTTTCGCACACGACAGCTGACAGCGACGCTGCTACACATCAGTTCAGGACAACATCACAACCTCACCATACAGGTACACACACACACACACTCACACACACACACACACACACAAAACACTTACACACACACACACACACACAAAACACACACACACAGTTGAACAGCTTCAGCAGCAGGTGCACTAACTCTACACTGATTTTGAATGTGTCTTTAGCTCCACCTGCTGGCCGTGTGAGATAACACAACACTGACACCTTATTCATGATAAACTTGAGCCTTATCAGGCAGTTTTTGTTGTTATTAGATTGTAAAAACACCACAAACACATTTTTTTGTGTAAATGTATTTAGAGTGAGATATATGCATTTTATAAATTAAATAAAAAAGAAGAGATTTGTGCTTGCTCTTGCGAGTCAGTGTCAGGTGACATTGGGGTGGGGCATTCTCGTTCTAGAGAGCATTTGATTGGACAAACAGGATGATGTAGTGCAGGATGATGTCATCAGCCATTATTAACGGTCATGTGTGTGTCTGTCAGCTGAGGGAAGGGTGTGTGGTGACGTCCGTCCAGCGCGGCGAGGACTCCGCTGTGTCTCGTGTTGATGATGTCACGGTGAGCGACGGGCAGTGGCACCACGTGTTGCTGGAGCTCCGTGGCCCCGCGTTGGGCGCCATAACGGCGGCACTGAGCCTCGACCACGGCCTGTACACGGTGAGACACGTCACATTTACAGATGAAGGACGTCACGTTACAGTCAACCACATGACACGTGTGTGTGTGTGTGTGTGTGTTTGTAGACGTCTATGGATTTAGACTCCAAGTTAAAAGGCGTTAAACTGAAGACTCTGAGCGTCGGCGGTGTCGCAGACGGCAGGAATAAAGTCATCAGTGGGTTCAGAGGATGCGTTCAGGTGATTATCACAAACACACACGTGATCATCACAGTCACATCCCACACAGACTCACTGTGAGATCCTCCGCAGGGCTTGCGTCTGGGCGAATCCACCTCCGCTCCTGTGTTTCCCAGCATGCCTCAGGCCCATGTCGTGAACGTTGAGTCGGGCTGCAGTCTGCCGAACCTCTGCGGATCGAATCCGTGTCCCACGCACAGCGACTGCAGCGATGACTGGGACACGCACTCATGCCGCTGCCACACCGGTCAGTCATATTTTGAGCTAGTTTTCATTTGCATATTTCCCACTTTCACTACATATGTCATATATGTACACATATATCTTGTTATTATCTCTGAACAGGTTACTATGGCAACAACTGCACCGACGCCTGCGCGCTGAACCCCTGCGAGCACCAATCACCATGCAGCAGGAAGTCAAACTCCGCCCACGGATACATGTGCAACTGTCCCAGCAGCTACTTCGGCCAATACTGCGAGAAAAAGTACGAAATGTTTCCTGACGCACTCAATGCTGTGATGACGTGTGTACTAATGTGTGTGTGTGTGTGTGTGTGTGTCAGGATGGACCTGCCGTGTCCCCGTGGATGGTGGGGCGATAAGTCATGTGGTCCGTGTAACTGTGACACGGCTAAAGGATTCGACGCCGACTGTAACAAGACCAGCGGAGCGTGTCGCTGCAAGGTAACTGTCTGAAGATCCGTTAAAATGATCATTTGTCAATTAAATCATAAAATACATTAAAGTGATTCCTCCATTAAAGGACGTTGTTTTTCCTTTCAAAACCGGAAAACACGTCATTACCGTCACACATCATTCCAGAATGCAGTTGAATGTGGTGATGACGTTACGTGTCGTTTCTCTCCTCAGGACAATCACTTCCGGCCAGCGTCCAGCGACACGTGTCTGCTGTGCGACTGTTACGCCGTGGGCTCGTTCTCCCGCGCGTGTGACCGGGACAGCGGTCAGTGTCAGTGTAAGCCTGGGGTCATAGGTCGCCAGTGTGACCGCTGCGATAACCCGTTCGCCGAGGTCTCGTCCAGCGGCTGTGAAGGTCAGGCTCTTACGCTCATTACATTGTCGTGTCCCTTCCCAGAATTCCTCCAGTGATGTGTGTTTGTGTGTTCCAGTGATCTACGACAGCTGTCCTCAGGCCATCGAAGCGGGAATCTGGTGGCCGAGGACCAAGTTTGGTTTACCGGCCGCCGTCTCGTGTCCGAAAGGATCCATCGGTAGGAATGAAACAGCATTTAACATGCGCAGCTTTAATTTAACCTAATTTTCACGTTTTAATGCTAGCTTAGTTGCCGCAATTATGCCAAACTGTTTATGTGAAAATTTTGTGATGTGATTTTGTATTTTTAGTGTGTTTTATGGTACTAAATTATATTTATGCAGTAGTTACAGTATAATATTATTCACTTTTTGGTCATAGACCTGAAATTGAAATGTCTTAAATCTTAAACTTTCTTAAATCTTGAATCTTTGGAGCACAGACTGAAGTTTGGTCTCTTTTTAAAGATGACACTTGGCAGATTATTGCTGAAGTTTAAAAAAAAGTTTTTAAAAAGTATACTTATAAGTACTTATACTCTATAAGTTATAGAATTGTATATTTAATATGAAATATATATTTTCCAAAACACATTACACTCTAAAACTGTGAGAAAATCAAAGCCATAAATGTAAACAAGTTGCGTTCCAAATTTGAGGTTGATATCTCAAAAAAATGAGATTTTGTTTGGCTGCAGTACCAAACACTTCCACTAGATGAAATTCACTTCCCATTCATTTCCAAAGCACTCATTTTTGACAGCGAGGAGCACAAGTGTGACTATATTATCAGAACCATTTAACCTTTTGAATCATGTCCATGATGTTTTTGTGTTCATATAGCAAGTACCAAAACTGTCAAAAAAGTTTCGTACCATTCTGATGAAGAAAAAAAATTCTAAATAAAATGTAAAATTTTTTGGTCAAAAATGACCGAACAGCACCAAATTAAGTAAATCTGCCAAGACTTTTGAGTTACAGTTTAGAAAATCATATAAAAACCTAAACTGCACTTGAAAATCTATAAAAGAATCAATAAACCTGTAAACTACTACAAAACAACTAAAGCTAAGTACAATTATTTTAGTTGTTTTTTAATTGATGTCATTTATTTAGTGTTTTTGATTCCGCGCAGGAACTGCGATCCGCCACTGTGACGAGCATAAGGGCTGGCTGTTGCCGAACCTCTTCAACTGCACGTCCATGAGCTTCAGTAAACTCAAGACGCTGGTAAGAATCTCACGCCACACACCAACTATTCCTGCGTCCTCCGTACGTCCTCACGTGTGTGTTCATGTCCGCAGTCGGAGCGTTTGGCGCGTAACGCGTCTCTGATGGACTCCGCTAACGTTCAGCAGACGGCGACGCTGCTGCGTAACGCCACGAAGAACGCTAGAGAGTTCTACGGCAGCGACGTGAAGGTGGCGTATCACCTGACGCGCTCCATCCTGCAGCACGAGAGCAACCAGCAGGGCTTCAACCTCAGCGCTACGCAGGACGTGCTGTTTAACGAGGTACACTTTAGTGCTAACACACCATTTCTCTCGAGTAAGACTTTTTTTTTAAACATAGTTGCCTGACAGCTGTTGCACAGCAGTATCTTCACCATGACTGTTCTCTGTCTCTGATTGGCCGCTGACGCAGCACCTGATGCAGGTGGGCAGTGCCATCCTGTCGGCGGACACACGCGGCCACTGGGAGCTCATCCAGCAGACGGAGGGCGGCACAGCCACGCTGCTGCGACAGTTCGAGGAGTACACCAACACACTCGCCCAGAACATGAGGAAGACCTACCTGAGCCCCTTCACCATCGTCACGCCCAACATTGGTCAGAACACGCATGCACACACACTCCTGTCAGCAAACCTAGATGTACAAAACGAGTGTTTCTGATTGGCTAAAGAATTACATGCCACTGATTGGCTAAAGAACCACAGGCCACGCCCTCTGACTCTTAGCTCGCTGAAGTCACATATGATTTATCATGACATTTCACTGAAATCTGCCAAAGATAGTGATATAGTTTTAGTGTTCTGGTATTGTATAAGGACTAGTGCGTGTGTAATTCCAGTCATCTCCATCGATCGCTTGGAGAAGATGAATTTCGCCGGAGCCAAACTGCCACGGTATCAGTCTCTGCGCGGGCCACGCCCACTCGACCTGGAGACGGCCGTCACTCTTCCCGACTCCGTCTTCATCCCTGCCCCCGAGGGCAAAGGTCACCGGCACCACAGCGAACCAATCCCAGAGTCCGGCAGAAACCACACGGCCAGTCGGAAGAGACGGCACCCGGACGAGCGCGAGCAGGACGCCATCGCCAGCGTGATCATCTTCCACAGCCTGGCGGCACTGCTGCCGGAGAGATACGACACGGACAAGAGGAGCCTGAGGTGAGAGCGGAGCAGGTGAACGACTGAGACACTCACTGATTCACTGGATCTAATGTGTGTGTGTGTGTTCAGGGTTCCCAAGCGTCCGGTCATCAACACTCCTGTGGTCAGTATAACGGTTCATGATAATGAGGAGTTACTGCAGCACACGCTAGATAAACCAATCACGGTGCAGTTCCGCCTGGTGACCACTGAGGAACGCTCTAAACCCATTTGTGTGTTCTGGAACCACTCCATAGTGTGAGTACTTGCATGAATAATACTCATACTTATATGATTGTGAGTACTTACATGATTAATATTCATATACTTACATGATTGTGAGTACTTACATGATTGAGTACTTGCATGATTAATACTCATATACTTACATGATTGTGAGTACATGTACGAATAATACTGATATTTACATGATCGTGAATACTTGCATGAATAATACTCATATACTTACATGATTGTGAGTACTTGCATGATTAATACTCATACTTACATGATTGCAAGTACTTAGATGATTAATACTCATATACTTACATGATTAATACCCATATACTTACATGATTGTGAGTACTTGGACGAATAATACTCATACTTACATGATTGCAAATACTAGGATGATTAATACTCATATACTTACATGATTAATACCCATATACTTACATGATTGTGAGTACTTGGATGAATAATACTCATACTTACATGATTGCAAGTACTTAGATGATTAATACTCATATACTTACATGATTAATACTCATACTTACATGATTGTGAGTACTTGAATAATATTCATACTTATATGATTGTGAGTACTTAATGATTAATACTAATATACTTACATGATTGTGAGTACTTACACAAATGCTCATATACTTATGATTGTAAGTACTTACATTATTGTGAGTACTTACATGATTAATACTCATACTTACATGATTGTGGGTACTTGAACGAAAAATACTTATATACATATATGCTTAGCAATCACATAGCAACTCAGAACACCCTAGCAACTTCTTATCAACTGCTTTCTATATAATTTGTCAATATTCTAAGATGTTTGTGTGTGTGCAGTGCGGGTGGTCCGGGCGGCTGGTCCTCCAAGGGTTGTGAGGTGGTCTTCAGGAACAGCACACACATCAGCTGCCAGTGTTATCACATGACCAGCTTCGCTGTGCTCATGGACATCTCACGCCGAGAGGTGACTGACACACACAACTCAACCTAATCTAACCATAACCTGCTTACAACCAAGTCTATCACCCTGAAAACCCACCCTGGCAACCATTCAGATGAACCAGAACTTCATAGTAATGTAGAATTGGCCTCTGTTAACCTTGGGCAGTGCACTGATGCCATAGCAACTTACTAGCAATACCCTAGCAACCATATTTAAAGCCAAGCAACCACTGAGAGCACCCTAGAAACTACTTAGGAAGTGTTATTTTATTTCTTGATTTATGTGGTATTTTTGGTGTAACACTCTGTCCAGGGACTACAGATGTAATACAGCCTTTGGCTAATTCTGATGCAGTTACAGCAATGTCCCTGTTAAATAAACAATAAAATATAATACCAACCACATAGCAATGCCTTAGCAACCACTACCAACTGCATAGAAACACCATAGCAACTACTGAGAACACCTTAGCAACTGCATAGGAATGCCCTGAGAACCTCTTAGATTCTACCAACTGTCAAGTAACACCCCAGCAACCACCTGGAACACCCTAGCAACTGCTTTGAAACCTGAGAAAACCCTACCAACTGCATAGAAACACCCTAGCAATGACTGAGAACACCTTAGCAACCGCATAGCAACACCCTAACAACCATTTACAAAATGCTACCATCTGCCTAGTAACACCCCAGCAACCCACTAGAACACCCTAGTAACTGCTTAGAAACTTCTGAAAACACCTTAGCAACAGCAAAGAAATCACTCACAAATCCCAACCAACTGCTTTGCAACTTGCAACACCCTTGAAATCACTTAGAACTAACCTTGACAAATCCAGTGACCTGTTTACTTCCAGATCTAGTCTTGTTGTATCCTCAGGTCAGATTGAGTTTCTTTATTTGGTGACAACCTTTTTTTCTAGTCCAAATCACTTTTTTTTGTGGAAACATGTGGAAGTGTGTGGAATGGGCAGCAGGTTGACAGAAAAGGTGTTTAGTTTCCCTGCAGAAGGACATAAACATGTTGAAGTCATTCAGTCAGAGAAACCAGAATCCCTGCAACAAACGCATGTCTGTGCTTCAGAACGGAGAGATCCTGCCGGTGAAGCTGATCACGTGGAGTTCGGTGGGTGTGACGCTGGGCTTCCTCTTCCTCACCATCGTCTTCCTCACCTGCCTGCGGGCCGCGAGCAGCAACAAGACCAGCATCGTCAACAACGGGGCGACCGCGCTCTTCATCGCGCACCTCATCTTCATTCTGGGCATCAATCAGGCCGATAACGCGGTAACACACCCTTCCCATCTGTCTGTCTGTGAGCGTGTCGAACCATGCGTGACTCCAGGTTGTCTCCATGCAGTTCCTGTGTACGGTGATGGCCATCCTGCTGCACTTCTTCTGGCTGTGCGTCTTCTCCTGGCTGTTCCTGGAGGGGCTGCACGTCTACCGCATGCGGAGCGAGCTGCGCGACATCAACTACGGCCCCATGCGCTTCTACTACCTGATCGGCTGGGGCGTCCCGGCCTTCATCACGGGGCTGGCGGTGGGACTGGATCCCGAGGGCTACGGGAACCCGGACTTCTGCTGGCTCTCGCTTTACGACACCCTCATATGGAGTTTTGCGGGACCCGTCGCGTTCGTCGTGTCCGTGAGTGTTTGCGTCGCTCTGCTCACTTCCGCTTGTGTGTGCTGAAAGTGTTTGTACGACAGTGTCTGTTTCTCCCTCAGATGAACGTGTTCCTGTACATCATGGCTTCCAGAGCGTCGTGTTCGCTCAGACAGAAGAACTGCGAGAAGAGAGACGTGCCGGCGTGAGTCTCGTTCACACTCAGTCCTGAAGTGTGTGTTTGTAGTGTGTGTTTGTTAAAGCGTGTGTGTGTGTGTGTTTAGGGCGGGTCTGCGGTCGGCGTGTGCCGTGTTGTTCCTGGTGACGGTGACGGGTCTTCTGGCACTGCTGTCGGTCAACAGCGACATGATTCTGTTCCACTATCTGTTTGCGGGATTCAGCTGCGTTCAGGTACCTGCAGCGGCGATGTCATCAGGCGTGAATCTGCTTAGCAACCACTCAGAATACCCTAGCAACACCCCCTACCCTTCTGTTCTGATGTGATCACGCGTGTGTTTGTGTTTTCAGGGCCCCTTTATTTTCTTCTTCCGCGTGGTGTTTAATAAAGAGGCCAGAGACGCCATGCGCTACTGCTGCAGCAAGAAACGCCCTGATCACATGATCAAATCCAAACCATCCGTGAGTCGCACACACATTTACACCTGATAATAACACTACAGATTAAACACTAGATTTACATATTCATCCTCTCTCTCTTCGTCTGTCCATCAGGCGTTCATCTGTAACAGTAATTATGCGGACGGGCGTCTGTATCACCTGCCGTTCGCTGAGTCGAGTGTGTCACTGAACGGAACCCAGAGCAGCAAAACTCACCAGAACTACATGCCCTTCAGCCTCCGGTACAAACACACACACACACACACACACACACATATAGATAATAATAACTGTAACAATAACTATTACGATAACTGTAGTAACTGATAACTATAACGATAACTATAATGATACCTATAACAACTATAGTAACTATAATGATAACTAAAATGATAACTATAATAACTATAGTAACTGTAACAATAACAATAACGATAACTATAATGATAACTATTAAATGTAATAACTATAACGATAACTATATTAAATCTAATGATAACTATACTGATAACTATAACAACTATAGTAACTGTTATTACATTGAATAGTTATCATTATAGTTATCATAACTATAACGATAACTATATTAAATGTAATGATAACTATAACGATAACTATAACAACTATAGTAATTTTAACGATAACTATAATGATAACTATAACGATAACTATAATAACTATAGTAAATATAACGATATCTATATTAAATGTAATGATAACTATAACGATAACTATAACTATAACAACTATAGTAACTGTTATGATAACTATAACGATAACTATTAAATGTAATAACTATAACGATAACTATATTAAATGTAATGATAACTATAACGATAACTGTAACGATAACAACTATAGTTAATATAACGATATCTATATTAAATGTAATGATAACTATAACGATAACTATAATAACTATAATGATAACTATATTAAGTGTAATAACTATAATGATAATTATAAAGAAAACTCTAGTAACTGATAACTATAATGATAACTGCAACTATAACGATAACTATGATGATACTCTAATAACTATAATAATGATAGCTGTAATGATAACTATATTAGTGATCACACTAACGCACAGTGCTATTCTGTTTATTTTGCACGCTGCAGTTTTGTCGTCTGCCGCTTTAAATGCTCGAGCTCTTTAAAGCAGTGTTGATTCTTGAATACATTTATATTAACTGACACAAACGACTCATTAAAAACATGTTTTGTTTCAGTGGAGATGATATGACCAGCAGCCACCTGAGTCTGAGTGAACACAACACACTGTTCCAAGACAAAGAGCAGATGGATGGTAAACACACACACACACACACACACACGTGTGTGTTTCTCACAGTCATCTCACTGTAACCTCTGTGTGTGTGTGTGTAGATCACGACTCCGACTCTGACAGCGATCTCTCGGAGCTGGAGGACGATCAGAGCGGCTCGTACGCGTCCACACACTCGTCCGACAGCGAGGAAGACGAGGGCGAGTTCCTGCAGGAGGAATGCTGGGAGAATCTGGCCACCAGCGGCACCATCAAACCTCACGGTACGACAGACGTGATTTACGTGATTCGTCAGTTCTGTTAGCTCGTGACTGACGTCCATTCTGTCTGTCTGTCAGATGTGTGGGATGGTGAGACAGGAGCGACGGACGAGCGTCTGAAGGTGGAGACTCTGTCCAAACCAGAGGATCCTGGGACGGAAAACCTGCTGCTGCTGCTGCCCAGTTTACCGAACACCAGCGCGCAGCCGCACAAAGGTCTGAACGAGCGAACGTGTCCAAACATTCTTTAGTCCAAATCGATTGACGATTGCATATTGTAACGTGTGACCGTGACACGCAGGAATCCTGAAGAAGAAGCAGCTGTCGCCCATCGCCGAGAGGAACGCCATCAACCGCATACACAACCAGCTGTCCGGAGACTCCGCCTCCTCACGGGGCCCCTCCTCCAGCGAGGGCCGAGGGGGCGGGGCTAGGCGGGATCGTCTGAACGGGGCGTCAGTGAGCGGGCTGACGAAAACGCTCGACAATGACTCGTCTGAATCTGAGTGAGTGCGAGTTTTATGTTTTGCGACGATATAAACAATCTCGCGGTTGAGATTTGCTATATAGTATTTATCGTTTGTATGCGAATAAAGTTGAATGTACTGTATATAGTCACAGTTGAGGTTTGCTGTATTACGGAGCACATGACATGACATGCGAGAAAAAATTATGTATATCGTGGCCACAAATAATCAATTTATTCCCATGACTTACTAAAACAAGAGAACGAATTTGATATATTTTGTCCGCATGTCATGTGCGGGGCTCTGTAAATATAGTTACATTTTGACTTTTCTTTTTCTTTATTGATCATCTGACATCATATAGAGACACTTTCTCCATCCACGAATCAGAAATGGTTTACGACTGCGGCGTGTTTCTTTGCAGATGCTGACGAGCGACGAGGGAATGAAGAGGCGAAGAACAATCTTCCTGTTTCTTACCCTCCGTTTGAGTTTTCCTACATTTCACACGACAGCCGATCTGATCCGTGCCAAACGCTGAAGAGAATCGGCCGTTTTTACATTTTTGTTTACATACTTGAAGTGAAGCACTTTTTTATTTCTTTCGTCCTCTCGCCGCATCGAAACAACACTGACTTTTTGTAAATGAGTGAAAATATCAGGGAATTTCCTACATGAAGCTAAAGGACCGCTGGACTGAGCTGCTGCTGTACGAGCGATAAATGAAGGAGCGAATCACGGGAAGAGCGATGAGGAGGAACCGATTCCTGATCAAGCCTTGAACTGCTGACCGATGCCTTCTCCACCAGCACAGCCTTCATTTCGTACCACTGGAGGAGAACAAAACTTTTGATACTTGTTTTTTTGTAAATTTTGGGGACATTTTTATACAAACTTTTAAAAAGACTCACGTTTAAAACCTTTTGAATGAAAACCTTTGTATTTTATAGAGTAGCAATGGTCTCAGATGTAAATTTAAACATTTGTCGCAGTGTTGTACAGACCTCTAACACGTCACGCAAAAACACATGCTGATAGATCCGTCTCTAACCCGTCCATATGGAAGCTTGTTTCTGCCACGGAATAAAAAAAAACGTAACTGCATGTATAAAAAAAGGTTATTGCGACTTTATCTCGCAATTCTGACTTTTTTCTCAACTACGAGTTTATATTTTGCAATTGCAAGTTATATACTCATAACTGCGAGCTTATATTTCAAAATTGTGACTAAAAAAATAAAAAACGTAATTGTGACTTTTTAATTTCACAATTTTTATTTTTTTCTCACAATTGTGACTATATCTCGCTATTGAGTAAAAAAATAAAAAAACATAATTGCGACTTTTTAGCTAACAATTTTTACAGTTTTTTCACAATTGCAACATCTCATGACTAAAAAAAGCATAATTACGAATTTTTATCTGACAGTTTTTACTTTTTTCCTCACAGTTGCAACTATATCTCGCAATTATGACAAAAAAAATAAAAAACATAATTGCGAATTTTTATCTCACAATTTGGACCTTCTCACAATTTTGACTATATCTCGTAATTATGACAAAAAATAAAAAAAAAACAAAAAAAACAATTGTGATCTCAACTTTTTATCTCAGAATTCTTTTTTTCTCAGAAATGCGAGAAGTAAACTCAGAATGAAAAAAAGTCAGAATGGTGAGATATAAACGTGCAAATGTAAGAGAAAAAGTGAGAATTGCGAGATATAAAGTTACAAATTTTTTAATCAGATGTAAACTTGCAATTCTGAATTTATAACTTGCGATTTTAAAATATAAACTCATAATTGAGGAAAAACTTTTTGTGAGAAAGTCAAAATTGTGAGAAAAATTCGCAATGACGCTTTTTTTTTAGTCATCGCGAGATGATATCGCAGTTGTGAGAAAAAAGTAAAAATTGTGAGATAAAAAGTTTTAAATGTTTTATTCCGTGGCACAATTTACACTTTGTGAAAAATGCAAATGCGACTCCCACCGTTGACATTTTATCTGCTGCTCCAGACGGGTCATTTTTTGACTTTTGATAACAAACTGGTCAGAATCATGCTGTACAGACATGTTTTATACCCATATGGTTGTGCTTTATAACTGTATTTCTGTTTCAGTCTCATCACTGGAACCAGTTTTAGCTGGAAACACGGCTGGAAACTCTTTGTAAAACACTGACTTGAAGTAAATCTGTTTTTAATATTTAACGTCTCATTTGTTTTCTCAAGCTGTCACTCATACTTTGATCAAACTCCTAAACATTAACTAGTGTTGAGTTTTGCATGTCCAGAAACACTCTAGTTTTAGTGTTGTTGAGATCATCTGTAGGCGGCAGAATGAACTGTGACGCGTGATCATTTATTTGCTGTATTTAAGGGTTCTGCTCAGTTTCTGTTCATCATTTACACGGCTGATACCATGAGCGGCACACGTGTAAATGAACCGTTTCACCACGAGAAAAACATTGGTGCAAGATTGACCAATTTTCACTCAGAAATTGCTAGATTTTTCACAAATAATTAAAGTAATGGCAAGAACACATTGAATTAAACGTGAAACTTTGAACGACTGAACTAGTATTTTCCTGCAAAACAAAGTTATGAAAGCCCATTTCCATCACATAAGAAAAAAAATCATGCTTTGATAAATCTTAATTATGACGAGTCACAATTATGACAAGTTTATAATTATGACATACTAAGTAATAATTCATTAAAAAGTCAAAATTATGACAGGTCAAATTAATGACTTTCGGCATGTTATAATTATGAGATGAAAAGTCAAAATTATTAACTGTCATAATTTTTATTGGTAATTTTAATATCACACCATGAAAATGGTTGCCAAAATATCAACACACACATATATATATATATATATATATATATATATATATATATATATATATATATTTATATATATAAACTTGTTAAAAATAGTGTTTTTTTGACTTTTTAATGTCATAATTATTACTTAAGTCATAACTGTGACTGCCAGAATTTAAAAATGTTGTCATAAAGTCATTAAACATTAAAGTCATAATTATGAAAAAATGTTTAAATTCTTATGACTTGAAAAGTAATAATGACTAATAAAAAGCCTAAAGTCATTTAAGTAAATTTTGACTCAGAATTTCAATTTGTCATTACTTTTTTGTCATAGTTGATTTACAAAAGCATGACTTGAAAAAAATACTCTAGATTAGCCTGTACGAAATATTCGACAGTTATTGAACTGAATCAACTGATCTGAATCTGTTGTCTCATATGAGGATTATTTTCTCGTTTTTCTCTGTGAAGCTGCTATAAAACATTTACAAACAGCCTCACTTCAATGTTTTGTTAAAAATGACTGATATAATGCTGACTTGACTCCACTAGAGTGTTTCAGTAACTCACATTTAAACACATTTCGGACTGAATGACGCTCAGAGTAACTGAATCCAGCGCAGCAGTGAATCGGTCCAAATCATTTTATTAAAAAATGTCATCTCAGGATAATGTAAACCAGTTTAAACACCATCTAAAAATTACTGTTTCAGTTCATCTGTAACACAAACTCGACTACATGTAAAATCTCTCGATCCGTGACGAGCAGCGGTGGATATGACACGCGTGATCATGTTTGTTCATAGGCAGAGAAACATTCGTCCGTTTTTCAATCACAAGAGCTGCAGCTCGTCTCATGAGATCGTGCAGGGAAACGCGTCAGTTCGAGTCCTCGAGGTTCCCGCTCTTTTGGTCAGAATTGTCGCACAGGCGGTCCATGATGCTTTGCAGGCTGGGCTGCACGATTCCCAGCAGGGGCCTCTGGGAAGGGTCGCCGTTCCAGCACGCCTCCATCAGCTGCCAGCACTCCTCGTCGAACACGGGCAGACGCTCCGGCCGCGAGCCTGAAACGCAGCAACGCAACACTCGTTAGCCAATGAACACGCTGACCTTTACCCAGAGTTCACAGGCGAACGGGATCCGTTTTGACCTTTCTTGACGTTGGTCCACAGCTGGTCTTTACTGGAGCACTTCTCAAAGGCTTCTGGGAGTTTGACGGAGCCGGAGCAGAGATACCAGAAGAGAATCCCGAACGCGTACACGTCCACAGAGTTATCGTACTTCCCTGACGAAACACACACAAACAACGACCAACAACTGCGTCATATACAAATAACATTTAAAACAGTTGATATTTTGACAACCATTTTCATGGTACAATATTAAAAATTACCATAAAAAATATCATTTTTTAAGGCCTGATGTTGAAGTCATATATTTTTAACTATACTACTTTTTTTTTTTAACTCTATAATCTTTTATACTTTTAAAATCACTTTGATGGTCCAATATTAAAAATGACAATAAAAGTTATTTTTTAAAATTCAAAATCATTTTAAAATGGTCTGATATTAAAAATTGCCATAAAATGTTAACTATTTTTATCACTATTTTTTATGGCCCGAAGTTTTTTTAATAAATAATACATTTAATAAATCTTTTATATGTTGAAAATCACTTTGATGGTCCAATATTCAAAATTACAATAAAAATTATTTAATTTTTAAAAGTTTAAAGTCTGATATTAAAAATTGCCATAAATTATGACTATTTTTATCACTTTAAAATAAATATTTTTATGGTACAATATTAAGAATAAGCATAGAATTAATAATTGTTTTTATCATTTTAAAATCAATCATTTTTTATGGTCTGATATTCAAAAATTCATATTTTGCCACAATAAATTAAAAACAAAACACTGAAGTAAATGTAGGCATCGCAAAATTACAACGAACAATATGAACAATCATGATCAGATCTGCTACAGACTGTTATTAAATTATGTGTGTTTTTTTTTTATATTAAAGGATATTAAAATGAGAGTTACATGACAGTAAAGCGCATCTGAATTAATAAAACAGATAAAAAAAGCATGAACTTTTTAATATACAACATAGATTAATGCCAATAAATGAAATAAACTCTAAAAGCAGGTGATAACTGATATGATTTCAATATCTTGTGCATCTCTACTTATATTATTATTTGTTGCAACAATGTGGGTCAGTAAATAAATTGATTTAGTTTCATCAATATTTTTACTAAATGTATGAATCATTTTTAACATCTCGTTCATCAAAAACACAGTTCTTGGACACTCAGTGCATGATTGAGTCATTTGAGTCCATTCAAGTGAGTCATCTGACTGAATCAGTCCAAGATTCAAACTGAATACTTCAAAATAAACTTGGTTATTTGTTAATTATGAACATGCAAATATATTTGCAATTCTATCAGTCAAACACTGATGACTCTGCAACAGTTTCTCTATATTTTATCTAATAATCTGTTTAACATGCTAATAATTTTCAGTCATTTGAGTCAGTTCAGTGAGTGAGTCGATTCAGTCTGATATTAAAACAGATGACTCTTGTGTTTGATTCACTGACTGATTCATTCTGAAGAATTGACTGGTCTCTGACCTGTGAAGAGCTCCGGAGCCATGTGGATGGGCGTCCCAACGATGCTGCCGGACATCATGGCCTCGGGCTTACAGAAGCCCAGGTCGGTGATCTTGGCCCGGTTCTGTTTGTCCAGCTGCACAGAAGAACAAACCCAGCGTTATGAAGCTCGTCACACTGAGCCAGACGTGAATCAGACGCGGTTCCTCACCAGAACGTTCTTCAGCTTGATGTCCCGGTGCAGGAGACCCTGACTGTGCAGGAAGCGGATCCCCTCCACCACGTCCAGAGCGATCTGGAGACGCTCCTTCAGAGACAGGGAAGGGGATCCCTGAGAGAGACGGACACGTCAGTCAGAACCACAGACAGATGGACAGAACCACAGACAGAAGTGTGGCGGTACCTTCAGACCCGTGTAGAGATCTCTGTGCAATCGCTCCATGATCAGCAGAACCGCGATACTGGAGCCGCCGCCGTACGAGTGATCGATGACCGACCCGTGAAGATTCACTAACCGCTCGTGTTTCGGCAGAGACCTGACAGAAAAATAAAGATTAATTACTCAAATGTTTGGATGTATGTGCGCTCACGATGCGTTACTGCGGTGGTTTGTGGGAGAGCGTGATGCGGTCTGTGGTCATGTGTCTCCAGTGCAGCAGGGGGCGCAGTGCCGTTACCGTGTGTAGTGGAACTCCAGCGCGAGGTCATTCCAGTGCTTGTCGTCAGGAGGAACCACAGACTTGAGCGCACACGGGTAACGTCCGGCCCAGCTGTCACACAGATACACCACACCGTACTGACCGCGGCCCAGCTCATGGCCCAGCTTCGGCTTTCCTGAGGAGAGACAGACGAGTCAGACAGAGATCAAACACACACACACACACACACACGCATCTGATCGTGTCTCACCGTGAAGCAGTATGTCTCGCAGTGATCGGCTCTCCAGCGACAGCCGCGCGAGTCGCGGTGCGTGATCCTTCCTGACCCGCAGCCAGAGGTCTTCAGTGCGCTCCAGACGACCCGTGTGACCCTCCTCCAGCTGCACACACACACGCACCCGAGTACAGGGTTTTATCAGTCACTACCAATGACCCTCATATAATATAATATAATATAATATAATAATCAAATGAAGGTAAATTAGAACCGTGGCAGTGTGTTTCTCAATCCCATGAACACCCAAATAAGCAGTAATCAAACGAAGAACAAAAGGAACACAGATGAGGTGAAGAGTGTTTCAAGAGTCAACATTCATCAAACTCCTGTGATGTGAAGGTCTGACCTGTCTGAGCGAGGCGGCAAAGGCCTCATGGGAGCTGTTGAGGCGTGTCCTGAACTGAGAGCAGATGCTCTTGGCCAGTTTGGCGGCGCTGAGGCTCTCAATGGCGTCTTGCGCGACCTTCCGCTTCCACTCAGCCGTGACGGACGGCGGATTCACCCATGTGATTCGGTGGATGATCTGAGGACAGATGCACATGAGCGGCCGAAACATGTGGCGCGAGTGCAGGGCATTATGGGTGACGTACCTGTTTGATCTGCTCCCAGAAGAGGCGTGTGACGGAGGAGCCGGAGTGGAACGTCACCTCCACGTGATACGCAGCGTTCAGGATCTGCGACACACACACAGAAGGGTTGCTCTATATATCGGCATAAAATAGAGTGGTATTAACTGAATACATGTACAGACTACATGTTTCAGAGTGAAGAGTGGCATTTACACGCCTGATATCATGAGCTGCACGTGTGTAAATGAACACAGAGCCCAGCTTCACTGTGGAACTGACAGCGCATACTTTTATTTGCCAGCAACCCGTCAAAATAAAAGCTTGATGGGTTACGGTTTGAAAGTGTAATACTAATATTGGCGGTGATGCGAGCGTCGGTGATGATGTGAGCGACAGTGATGATGTGAGCGATGACGATGATGGAGCGCTGACGATGCGAGCAATGGCGGTGATGCGAGTGCTGGCGATGGCGATGATGTAAGCGATGGCGGTGATGTTAGCGATGGCGATGATGCGAGCGCTAGCGGTGATGCGAGCGCTGGCGGTGATGTGAGCGATGGCACTGATGCGAGCGAATGTCGTTGATGCGAGTGATGACGATGATGTGAGCGATAGTGATGATGCGAGTGCTGGCGATGTGAGCGACGGTGATGATGCGAGCGATGGCGATGGCGATGATGTGAGCAACGGTGATGATGCGAGTGCGAGTGCTGGCGATGTGAGCGACGGTGATGATGCGAGCGATGGCGATGGCGATGATGTGAGCAACGGTGATGATGCGAGTGCGAGTGCTGGCGATGTGAGCGATGGTGATGATGCGAGCGATGGCGATGATGTGAGCGACGGTGATGATGCGAGTGCGAGTGCTGGCGATGTGAGCGATGGTGATGATGCAAGCGATGGCGATGATGTGAGCGCTGGCGTTGATGTTAGTGATGGCGATGATGTGAGCGATAGTGATGATGTTAGCAATGGCGTTGATGTGAACGCTGGCGATGATGTGAGAGATGGCAAGGATGCGAGCAATGACGATGATGCGAGCATGTGTGTACCTGCTTGAGGTGGTTGGAGGTGACGTTGTGCGCGCAGGGCTCGGCCGTGGATTTCTCCAGGCTGCCCAGGCATCGCTCCAGAGTTCCTACGAAGCTCTCCCGCAGGTAGTCCACGGAGCTGGTGAGTTTATTAGCCACGGCCTGGTTGAGCCGGATCACGATCAGATCCTGGATCTGACTGATGCACACCTTGATGTCTTTAGGGCTCATGGGCTCAGAGTTAGATGTCATGATGATGTCTGCAACACAGAGAAACCACCGATGTTGTTCATCTACATGCTGCTGTAAGGATTTACAGCACTTGAGGTGTAAACCTCTTAACGCCACCTGGGTACATCTATTTCTGGAGGAACTGATTTTGCTTTTTCAGATCACAAACTCCTAAACTTCAGTTTTAGTTTTCCTACATCTATATCGCCTGTGAAAAAAATGCTCACTTTATCGTAAAATCTGTTCTGTTGATCCATCTGCTTTCTCTGATTCAATAAGGTCTTCCACCTTGTCAGATTGTTTACTATCCAACTGTCCATCAGAAATATGCAGCATCTATAATAATTCCATTTCCCAAATACTTGAGAAACATGCTCCTGTTAAAACTAGACTGGTTCCATCTGCACGTTTCACTGGTTCACTCCGGAGCTTCGAGCAATGAAAGCTATGGGACGTCGCTTGGAAAGACTATACAGGAAAACTGGACTCATTGTGCACTCTTTGGCTTTGAAAGAACATTTGCTCAACTACCGTACAGCCCTCAATGCTGCAAGATCCTCATATTTCTCTTCTACTATTAAGAATCTATGTGCAGGCCCAAATCTCTGTTTGCTGTGGTCAACAAACTCACTAACCCTCCACAACGTTATTTCTGGCTCTGAGGTGCTTGTGAATAATTTTTCTCATTACTTTTCAGACAAATTGAAGTCGATCACTGAATCCATTTCCAAAGACACCCCTCATACAACTGACTCAAATGTTCACTTGATGTCAGCTGACTCACTCAACAAACTCTCTCTCTGCTTTTACTCTCACTACTTCTGCTGCCATAAGTGATCTAATTGTGAAGTCTAATTCTACATCCTGCCAGCTTGATCCTACACCTACTGTTTTGCTTAAGATGTGAGTTCCTGAGATTGAACCTTTCATAACACACATGATAAACTGTAGTTTAGCATCTGCCATTCTGTTCCAGCAGAATTAAAAATGGCTGCAGTGACCCCCATTCTTAAAAAAACTGAGCCTTGACCATCTAAACATGAATAATTACAGGCCAATCTCAAATTTACCATTCTTAAGTAAAATTCTTGAAGAAGTTGAGATCTTACTTAAACGCTAATGGCCTTTTTGAACCTTTTCAGTCAGAATTTCACTCATCACTGAAACTGTTCTTCTTCATGTGGTTAATGACATTCTTCTGTCCATGGATTCTGGGTTAATAAACATCTTGATTCTTCTCGATCTAAGCTCTGCATTTGACACAGTCTGCCATGAAATACTCATCTCTCGCCTTTCTGATATCGGTATCACTGGTTCAGCTCTTTCCTGGCTCATTTCCTACATCAGCGACATAAAATATTATATCACCATACAAGGTTATAAATCTGCCACTGCTCCGTCTCACAGGGTGTTCCTCAAGGTTCAGTTCTTGGTCCACTTCTGTTTATCATTTATATTTCTCCACTTGGTGACATCATACGCATGCATGGACTTCAGTTTCATTGCTATGCTGAGAACATTCAAATCTACCTTACCACCAGCTCTGATAGGCCATCCCTGCCTGACTCACTTACTGCATGCATCAGGGATATCAAGAATATCAGGGATATCAGCCTTGAATTTTCTTAAACTAAATAATAACAAAACTGAAATATTGATGATTGGCTCTGCTACCTCAGTCAAAAGGATGGACCTGTCCTTTGAAATTGACGGGGATCATGTTAAGCCTTCTTCATCTGTCCATAATCTTGGTGTCTTATTTGACTCATCTCTATCTTTTGCCTCTCATATTTCTTCTGTCGTTAAAAACTCTTTTTTCCATATTCGTAATATTGCACGTCTTCGATCTTCTCTCACTCTAGCTGATGCTGAAATCTTAATTCATGCATTAATCACGTCACGTCTGGATTATTGCAATGCTCTGTTTCTTGGTCTGCCTAAAAAACTCAAGCAAGGTTACAGTATGTTCAAAACTCAGCAGCAAGAGTTCTCACCGCCTGTGGATGTGCAAATGCAAATGTGAAGCGAACTTCTTCTTCTTCTTCTTCTTCTTACTGATAAACATTACTCAGAGCGTACTGTGTGTACTATAAAGCAGCCTCCAGAGGAAGCAGCCTTTGAAACGAGACACAGCTTTTCACTTTTCATTCTCATCATCTGTTGCTATGGTAACAGGACAGCCACCTGACACCCATTAACACTAATGAATTTCCTCAAACACACAATAATAACTACCAGTGGATTTCCCCTCACACAGTCACGTTTGACCACAATAGATCCACACACACGCTAGTAAAGGGGAAGTTTCTCTTTCTAGGCTCTCAGTGGTTTCAGAGCATCACATTTAACTGAACTAAACTAAACTATTATTTTACCTGACAAAAAAACCCTCAAAGAAATCTAAATGACTGGGAAAAAACTGAACTAAAATAAAACAGAAACGGCCACAAGCTGATTTTAGTTTTAGATACATTAGTCACATTATAAAACCTTAACAAGCCTGCACTAAACATGAAGCAGAAATAAAGAAATCAGACTAAACGGAGAAATGTAATGCTGTTAAATCTTTCTGAATGAACTCTGACAGCCCTAAAATACTACAATAAAAACAATATAAACTGAATCTACCAAACTCTGAAACTAAAACTAAAAGAAACTAAACTGAAACAATAAACTGAACATGAGGATATAAATGAACAATCATTTACAACATTTCAAAGGTTTTAGTTTTGTTCTGTTTGGACAGCGGAGTGTGATGTAATTAGCACCCGAATGCCGCAGGGAGTGCTTTGACCTCTGACCTGTGAACTCCAGGTTGGCGGCGTCCTCCAGCAGCTGTTCCTTCATGCTGCCGAGCGTCTCCACGATCATCTCCTTCATCTCCTCCTGCTTGCGGTTGGCGATGGCCATGAGGGAGGAGAAGAGCTCGCCCTCTTTCTCGCGCGTGTACTCCAGACGCCGCGGCGTTATCTGAAGATCCCGCTGCATGTCGAACGCCTGGAAACACAATACAGCGTCAAAACCTCTTCAGCCTGAACATCACATCAGTTCATCTTCTGTAAGGTCACCTGGTTGATGAAGAGGTCCAGGCAGCGGCAGTGGACTGCGTTCAGCAGCGTCGCCGCCTCCACCTGCTGGTTCTGCAGCACCTGCCTGATGAACGGCACCAACACGCGGTGCAGGCGCTCCAGACTCTCTCCCAGAATGCCCTGCATCTTGCCGGGCGTCTGCGCCGGAGCCCCGCAGGCGCAGTTTCCTGCCGAGCCGCCGATGAGCTCCAGAGACGCGAGTTGCGTAAACAGAGCGCTGCGCTCCTTCTCCACGGAACGGGGCGGTTCGGGCGAAGCGTCCGTCGGGATCCGGATGAAGCAGACGGGGTACGGCAGCGTCTCGCGCACCTTCTGCAGCTCCTTCAGCTGCTCCGGGCTCAGCGTGTCCTTGCTGACGGCGTAGAGGATTATGGGAAGGATGCCGCGCCTGCAGTCCTCCAGAGCCTCCTCCACGGGCTGGACGTTACGACACGGAAGAACCATGATCTTCACTTCCTGTCAGCAAAATTACAGAAGAACACGCATTCATCATGGTAAATGTCGATGCACGTTTCAAGCAACGCGTAAATAAAAATATATCAAAATGTCTCAATATCGGGTTTAATTTCACACTTTTTAATTAAAATGCAACTTTTTGACTAAATTTAAAATGACAGTAGTGTACACAATATTATTTTAGAAGATCAAATTTTCATATCAAAAACAGTTTTCACATTGGTTTTGTTTTGACATTTCAATTAATATATAAATCAAACAAATATGTAAAAATAAAAGTGTTTGAATATTTTCTCAAAGTCAAAGTTTTATATGTTTTTAAAATAAAATTTCAATATTTGGTCAATAATATTTAGTCAAACTAATTTATGTCAACTAAAATTGACTCAAATGTATATGAAAAAACATTGATAAATGAAAAGTTTTGATCAATTTTTTGAGGATATTTTCAATACACACAACCAGTTAATATCCACAATATTTCCAATCTGCATAAAGATTTTTCATATATCTGCAAAGTGATATTAATCACAGACATTTCTTATTCATCTTGAACATGTTTTCTGACTGTGTGAAATGGAGCTTGTGTAGGTGTTTCTACAGATAAAGGAGTGTGTTCGTCTGAGAAAGGGTTCAAGAAATATTAGATAGGGAGGGTCAAAGTTCGACTGTATGATTAATCCAAACCCGCAGCGGCAGAGAGAGAATAAAGAGCACTGGCACACTAGCACAATAGAGTCAGTCAGTGCCGTCTCTGACACAAGAGCGATAGAGCGCTGAAGTCTCTCTGGAACAAAGATGGCCTGCAAACACGGCTCCTCATAAACGGCCGGCTGAGCCGCGGGCCCATCAGACCTGAACCCAACAAAGATCCGATTCACACGCATCAAACACACTCTCCACTACTGCAGCTAACACTGCTCGACGGAAAGACGCATGTGTGTGTGTGTGTGTTAGCGGGAATGCTGGGAATGTGTTCACAGGACGCACAGATTTCACTCCCCGCCGTCAGCGTACGCTGGGGCCGAACACCGAGCCCCATGCAGGGACGGACGCTAATTAATGCCTGGGCGCTAACGTGTGTGTGCCGACCAAAAACAGACGGGGTTCATTTGAGAGCAGACGTGATTCTAGCAGATGTGTGTGACGGCAAACATCACTGAACAAACACACACGAGTTAAGCACAAACTGCAAGAGAGAATCATGCAGAAAATCTGTTCTGAGACAAACACACTGTTTGAGTCTGATCTGAGACTGCAATGACACAAGTCTGAACTCAGCCTGATTTGCAACTGAGATTAATCTAAGATTAAGTCTGATTTGAAACTGATCCAAAACCTTAATGGGTCTGATGCCAAACTGATTTGACTCTGATTTGAGTCCCATTCAAGGCCTAGTCTGATTCAAGACAGATTTGATCCTCTGATAGAAGTCTAGCAGACTGATTTGAGTGTTTTTAGACTAACTGGAGTCTGATTTGCAACTGATCTAAGATTGAGTCTGATTTTCAACTGATCCAAGACCTTAATGAAGCAAAACTGACTTGACTCTGATTTGTGTCCCATTCAAGGCAGAGTCTGATTCAAGACAGATCCAAAGCCAATCTGAGTTCGATCAGAATTTAACTGGAGTCTGATTTGCAACTGATCTAAGATTGAGTCTGATTTGAAACCGATCCAAGACCCTAATGAGTTTGATGTGAATTTAAATTTGACTTGAGTCTCATTCAAGGCAGAGTCTGATTCAAGACAGATAGGAAACCAATCTGAGTTCAATCACAGCCTGATCTGAAATTGATCAGTGCTTGACAGCATTCTGAAACGAGTATTTGTAGACTAACTGAAGTCTGATTTACATCTGATCCAAGATTGAGTCTGATTTGAACCTGTCCAAGACCTTAATGGGTCTGATGCCAAACTGATTTGACTCTGATTTGAGTTCTATTCGAAGGCAGAGTCTGATTTGAAACCAATCTGACTCTGATAGGAGTCTAACAGACTGAACAGAGCGTTTTAGACTGATCCAAGACTGAGTCTGATTTAAAACTGATCTGACTTGTCCAAAGTGATCCGAGTCTGATTTTCAACCAATCCAAATCTGATTTTCAACTGATCCAAGACCTTAATGAAGCAAAACTGACTTGACTCTGATTTGTGTCCCATTTAAGGCAGAGTCTGATTCAAGACAGATCCAAAGCCAATCTGAGTTCGATCAGAATTTAACTAGAGTCTGATTTGCAACTGATCTAAGATTGAGTCTGATTTGAAACCGATCCAAGACCTTAATGAGTCTGATGTGAAATTCAATTTGACTTGAGTCTCATACAAGGCCGAGTCTGATTTAAGACAGATCCAAAACCAATCTGAGTTGGATCAGAATCTGATCTAGATTCGACAATGATCTGAAAGTGATCAGACTCTGATAGCAGACTGAACAGTGTGTTTTAGGCTAACTGAAATCTGATTTGCAACTGATCCAAGACTGAGTCTGATTTGAGACTGATCTGAGTTGTCCAAAGTGATCGGAGTCTGATTTTAAACTAATCCAAATCTGATTTGCAACTTATCCAAGACCTTAATGATGCAAAACTGGTTTGAGGTCCATCCAAGGCACAGTCTGATTTAAGACAGATCTAAAACCAATCTGAGTTTGACAGCAGACTGAAATGAGTATTTTTAGACTAATTGGAGTCTGATTTGAAACTGATATAAGAGTGAGTCTGATTTGACTCAGATTTGAGTCCCATCTGATTGGAGTTTGATTCCAGAACCAGAGTCTGATATGATTATGATTCGACACTGATATGAAACTGATCAGAGTTTGATAGCAGACTGATCTCAGTGTTTTAGACTATTCTGAATCTAATTCACAACTCATCTAAGATTGAGTCTGATTTGTGACTGATTCAAAAGTTTAATTTAACTGATTCCACATCCTGATCTGGTATGACACTGATCTGAAACTGATCAGTTTGATAGCTTTTGTTTAGAGACTGATTAGACTGATCCGAGGATTTTTAGACTTACTGAAGTCTGATTTGCGACTAATTTGAGTCTGATCTAAGAGAGATCTGAACCTGTCCAAGTACTGAATTTAGAACTCTTTTCAGTCATGAAAACAAATGAACTCATGAAAGAAAGGAATTCAGCCATGACCGAATCCACCAAGTATTTATAGGAGGCTCCCAGGACACAGTTTTCCCGTCACCATGGAGACACACATCACCATAGCAGCAACTAGTGGGCTTTCTGTTTTTTTTCTTTTTTCATCTGTGGTCATGTGAAGTGCACCAGATCCACAGAACAGGGTTACATAAACACCAGAGAATGAGAAGCTGATTGATGTTTCCAATGCTCCTGTAACTTTTCTCACCAAACGAAACCATATTTGATGTGATTGAGAGAAACATGAGGACTACATGAGCCTCTGACCTGCAGCAGTGCGTGATGGAGCGTGATCTCCAGCTCGGCCAATCGCTGAGCAGGATCTTCGCACTCCTGGATCTCCAGGTCCTCGCGGGGCACCGTATCCCAGCGGCCGCAGTGAGCCGCCAGCTGATGCACCAGCTCGTACTGTCCGGGCAACGCCAGACTCAACCGCGTCTGACGGCCGTGCGTGAAACACAACTTCCTCCTCCTGCAGGCTCCGCCCTCCGCGCCACAGGCCCCGCCCGCCTCAGAGCCCAGGGGGAGGAGCCTCTCTCCCAGCAGGCAGTTCAGGAGCTGGTATCGGACCGTACAGTCCTGACCCAGGATGAGAATATAGGGGGCGCTACCGACAACATTCTGCAGATAATCCTCATCGTGACGCGGGAACGAGATGCAGCTGAGCTGACCTGAGAGAGACAAGGAGACATACGATTACCATATATGAATATTCACCTACATATATTTATACTAAAAAAACAATTTTAATTTATTTTAATATTTAATTTAGAAGATTTTCCACCAGATTGGTCACAAAAACTAGAGGAAAAATAATTTAATTCATAAAAATGCCACACAGAGACTTTTATAAAGATTTGAGAGTTATGACGCAAATGAATCGCTGAATCAGAGCTTTGAATTGATTCTCAGAAAAGCACGGAAGGGCAGATGTTTCTAGTGTCTGAGATGTTTCAGTGTGTAGAAAAACAAGCTTTGGGTCGGTGTGTCCTGAGGCCTGCATCTCATGACCGTCTCTGAGCCGGGCCGACCAAACACACACACACACACACACACACACACAGAGCCGCGAGTCATTCTGGATATTATTAGGGAGTGCTCATAATCCCAGTGCTGCTGAGTCACTGCCTTATACAACAGCACTGCACACGCGGCTTCCCGCCGTAATCTGATTGACTGCTGCATGCTAACACGCTAACAAACGCCATCACACCATAAACCGATGATTAATGCTGCGCTCACATACCGACGCCTCTCAGAGTGAGATTCGCCGTCTGAACGGGCTGAAACATCACCAGTAAAAGGACAAGTATCATCTGATCAATCATATTTAATTTGAGTAACGGCAGTTATAATAAATCAATCAATCAATACATACATTTATGCACGTTTTGTAGTATTCAAAGTTGCTAATTTGAGATTAAATGGTTAACAAAAAATTGGAAATATATTGCACAAAAATTAAATCAAATTATAAATTTATCACAAACAATATATAACACATATATATGGGTCAATGACAAATAAGGTTTTTTTAAGTTTTATTAAGTGTTAACAATGAGATTATGTGGTTTTTATAATCAATTAACACTGATTTTGTAATTTTTTACAAGATGGACAAAATTTGTCGCCAAAAAAGTCATTCGGTTTAACCAAAATTTCGGTTTTACCGAATGACGATATTTTCAAACAATGCTAGCTGATATCTAGCTAGCTAGCAAAAGGACAATCAAACATTTTATATTTAGTACAAGTTTTTAAAATATTACAACATTTTCCATGTTTTATAGCGGTTGTACCGAATGACCTGATGTTTCAGGACATGCGTATGAGGAAGTGAAAACATGAATTATTCAAATAGTTAAGAGAGAGACCATGACCATGTGGTTCTTTGCAGGTGTCTGAATGATGTCACATCCTGTCACATGATATTGGCCACATGGCCACATGATCCAAAATGGTCCCTTTATATTGGTTACTCCGAATGACATCAATGAAATTCATTTTTCCAGTCATTGTTTCTCATAACAAAGCAACGACTTCTACACATAATTTTAATACCATTTTGCACTATGTTGATATATGATGTTATAAAATTATGCCAGAATAAAAAATATATACATTTATTACATTTTAAGATATTTTAATCACAAATGAAATTACTGTTTTGGCCTTTGGACGGTTAAACCGAATGAACTTTTGACACTTCAAAATCTTTAAAATACCTTTATATGTAGAAAAATATAATTAAAACCTTTTGGATTCAATAAAAGAGATCTAGTTGTACTACCTTACATACTTTGGATGTCATATCTTTGTTTTTTATTATTATTAAGGCCTTTGGACAAAAAAATGACCCGTCACATCATTGACCTATTATATATATATATATATATAAAACTTAACAAAAAATAACAAAAAAATAAAACATCTATATATATTTCATAGTATTCAAAACTGCTAATTTACAGAGCCCTGAACATGACTCATATATAAATATATATCATGACCACACATTAAAAATTTGTTCTCATTTTACTAAATCATGCGCACAATATAATTAGTTCCCTCGATTTCGTAAATTGTGGCCACATTGTACTAATTCGTTCCCTCACTTCTATTTAACTGATTTGATTTCATTATTGTATTCTATTTAATAAAACGAGGGAATGAATTATTATATTGTGCGCACAATTTAGTAAATCCAGATAACAAATTATTATATCATGCACATGATTTAGTAAAACGATATTTCCCCCGTCATGTGCGGGCCTCTGCACTAATTTGTAAATAAATGATCAGCAATAAAATTGTGCAAAAAATAAAATTAATTAACTGAAATAATAAAAGTTTATATATATGTTTTGTAGCATTCAAAGTCACTAATTTGCAATTTATTTGTTATAAGCAATGCTTTTTACATAATATAAAATGTAAAAAATTACAATGCATAAACCGTGAATAAGAATTCAAATGTGTAAAACATCAAAGACCTGAATATATTGTTTGTTGCAGATTAAAGCAGCGATGAAGCTGTATGATTGCAGATGATGACTGCAGGTTCTGTGCGTTTACGTGAGTTCACGAGGGCGTGGCCAGAAACGCTGCGCTCTGATTGGTGCTTACCATCATAACGGTGCTGAAAACAAGCCTGAACACAGCAGTGAGAGACACACGAGACGAGATCAGACAGGCCTGAAGAACGAGATGCACGTACTTCTATAAATCACAGGCTGATCTACGCAAATACATCCATGAAAACACGCAAGAGTGTGTGTGCGGTCCAGGGAAAGGACCAGGGGTCACGTGGGCCAGGGTCAAAGGTTGTGAGAGTGAACTGAACCTCTGTGAGACGTCAGCGAGTCTGAGACGAGACCCAACATCACAGTGTCACTGAAACCAATGCTTTCTGCGGCAGATTAAACCAGCTCAATGATTTTATTGAGAAACCAGAGGAAACTTGCGTCAGAACAAGCTAAACTCTTTTGTTACAGGAAAGACATCACACACACACACACACTCATAATCACACGTGCAACATCAAAGTAAACGACAGTACAATATTCCTCATAGTTCAAAATTCAGACGCATTCAAATTCTTACACGTTACATTAATGAGAACTTAAAAATGCATTTTAATGTCATGAAAATAATATTAAAACAAAAAACGTTTCAAAACAGGCTTGATTTTTAATGTCAAATATAATTTCTGACTTTCGTCTTTAGATTTGATGACGATACATGAGTTGGACATGTTTCTGTGACATGGCAGCAGAATCAGTGTGTGTGTGTGTATGAAGTATTGTCGAGTGTTTAGTACTTTGGTTCAGTTGAATGCGACTCTGTTCACAGCAGTTAAGCTGCTTATTTCACACTAAATCCTGTTCAAGACATTTTCTGCTTGTTAACACTAAACCTCCTGCAGGACACACACACACACACACACACACAGTCATCAGGAATCACTGACAACTAACAACACAATCACACACCGATGATAACCCACTGATAACCGGTTCAACTGATATTCATTGGTTATAGTCGTTGATCAATAACTTTATTTGTCGCGTCTTTAAAGAATAAAAAAACACACAGCAGTATTTACAGATGACGTAACCTAATGATCTTTTAAAATAACTTTATACGTTCTTATTATTAACTAAATCTAAAAATAAAACAATTAAAATCGTTTTAGATAACTGCAATAAATAAAATAAATAAAAACATACAATAAACTTATACTTAAAAAGTTAGAAATATGTAAAATAGGTTTACATTTAAGTAGTAAAATTACCAACACTAAAACTAGAAAAAACTCAATTAAAATAATTTTATATAACGGAAAATTTAACAAAAAAATATTAGGATTTAAACAAAAGTACTAAAACAAAAATAAAGCACTGAATACTAATTCAAAATAGTAATAATAGTGTATAAATAACGGTAAAATTCGTAAGAAATGTGTAGCTTAACAATTAGACAGCCAAAAATAGATATCTAAATCGTTTCTAGCATAATTATAATATTAAAATGTATAAATAGTGCATTCATGATGCTTATTATGCGTTTACTGTTGTAGTCTAATGATCATATTTATTTATATTTATAGAAATAAAACAATTAAAATGATAAATTTGTTGGGGAAAAACACGCTCATTAGTTGTAAATAAATAACGGTTTCTCTGTTCAAACACGTCAGAACCGGACTGACCTGAATCCGGAGTGAGTCCAGATGTGCTGCAGGTGTTGCTGTGATTCTGTCGGATCTCTCTGAAGAAGATGATGGTCTCCTTCAGGTTCTTCTTGAGGAAGACGTTGTGTTTGTTGTAGTGGTTGAAGGCTCGGGTCAGATCTCTGAGCAGCGGACCTGCTTTCTGCGGGTTCTCCATCCTGATCCTGGACCAGAACCCGGAGCGACGCGTGTTTGTGTCACATATCCATCCAAACGAGTCCAGACACACGAATGAACGCCCGGCGTTTGTCCAGAGGCCCGAATCACTGCGGGATGGACCGAGCCAACACAACAACAACAACACTAGTGTATGTGTGTGTGTGTGTGTGTGTGTCAGAAACACACACTCGGGCGGACCGGAGGCCGAACCGGGTCGCTGGTTCTGGTTCGCGGCGGTTCGACAGCTTTCCCCCCGCCGACCATCGATAATCCCGGTGTTTGTGTTGCTTCGGTTCGGAATGTTTCACTTTTCAGCCCAAATACGGGAGTTTTGCGCTGCCAGCCGCTGCTGCTGCTCTTCCATTTGGAGAGAAGGACGTTCGGTGGGCGGAGCGAGGCGCGGCTGGGGCATGCTGGGAAATGTAGTCCGCTCAGCATAGCGAAAACACTTTTAGTACGTACTAAAAACATGAACTTTATTATTTAGCGGAAAGACACTAATACAATGGAAGCCCATTTCCTCCACATAAGAAAAAAATCGTGCTTTGGTGAACATAAAAATTATAATTATGACATAAAAAGTATATATATATATATATGTATATTGCATCTTGCATGACAGCATTAGCATCCAGCTAAACTCAGTCATCAAATCGTCAAAATCTCCTCTGTAAAGTGGTTAATATTAGCATAAACGCTATGCACAGTGAAGTACGCACTCGGGGACACATGCTAAAATCCTAACCGCATACTAGTATACTACTCCTACTACATTAACCATATCTTTCTATGGAGGAAATAGTGAGAGTAGTATGCTAGTATGCGGCTCCAAATTCAGCACCAGTGATGTACAGTCGGTGTAGTGTACTACAGTAGTGCACTTCATCTACACTGATGGAAAGCTTGCAGCGCAGTAATCTGGCGACCTCTAGTGATTAAACTCGAGACAAAAATTAAATCGTTTGTCAGTCTATGGATTTAATACATGTATAATGTGCTTATATATAATAAATAATATTAAAGTAATATTAAAGTGTGTTTTAATGAAACTGGCTTGCAAAGATCATAAAAAGATTAACTGGAATCAAAACATAATTAAAAACTACTAATAAAACGAATTAAATTTAAGGGGGATTTTTTTTTTTTTTTAATTATATTTTTGGGAGGATTTAAGGGGGAGTTTTGTTGTAAAAGTTACTTCCCTATAGTGTACTTTCAGTTTTATTAGTGAAACGGAATGATGAAAACGGGAAAGTTTTCACGCAGTATTAGCGCCATCGTGTGGACTTTATCTGAAGCGCACACACGGGCGCGTTATCATGTGTGTTTGAGTGGAGAATACTTCTAAGATTTTGTAGGTGCTTTATTTTTATTTATTTTCCTTGCAAGGTTTGAAGATTGTGCTTTTGTTTATTGTACGAACACACAGCTAAACACGCCCACCTGTCGACTGACAAGCGCGAGGGCGGTACTTACGGTTAGAGACACGCCCACTGAACCGCACCCCGCCCACACGCGACTCGACTCTAGTCAGAGCGGATGATCAGCGCGCGCCGCTCACTATCTCACCTGCACGCGCCATGAGAGCGCGTCATTCCGTGATATCTGCGCGTGTGTAAAGGCTCATGGAGTGCGACGGGTCCGGACGGGCTCCGGGTGATCCGGCAGCGGCTCCCGCGAAGCGTCAGGCGGTGAAGAGGCACCATCACAAACACAACCTCAAACACCGGTACGAGTTCCTGCAGACCCTCGGGAAGGGCACGTACGGACGGGTGAAGAAAGCCATGGACCGATCCGGCAGAACGGTGAGAGACCAGAGACATATTCATACACAAGATATTACATTCATCACACTACATTAATATTAATGATCTTATTATAAATCACTCGTAAATAATAAAATAATACATCTTTATAACTGGTCATTTAGCATTCATGAATGTGCTGGTGTTATTTATAAATAACATTAAATCTAATATTTCATTGTTTATGTAGGCTACGACTGATGTGTTATTAGATTTATCACACTATTTTAATACTAATTGTATTATTATAAATTACTCATAAATAATACAATAACACCAACGCATTCAATAAATAAAGCATACATCTTTATAACTGGTCATTTAATATTCATGAATTAATATTAAATCATTGGGATAAATCTAATATTGTTTTGTATTACTGATGTGTTAGATTTATCACACTATTTTAATATTAATGATATTATAAATCACTCATAAATAATACAATAACACCAACGCATTTTTAATACTAATTATATTATAATATGATCATAAATAATAAAAAAGCACAAATGCATTCAGAAAGAATACATTTCCACAGTTATAAATAGTAAAAAAATAGTTCATAATAAAATGAAACTCAGAAGAAGATTGTTTCATGGATGGCTTTGGAGTTTTGCATGATTTATGATCGCTGTGTTTCATATCGGTTTTCATCATGGAGATGTTTGTGAGGGTCAAACGCGATCATCTGCGGTTAAAAACAGAGTGACGTGGAGATCAAACGCAGCTGTTGTTTTGTTCATCAAACAGGTTCTGCGGAGCCGCCCAGCTTTCACCCGCCCGCGGCTCCATTACCTGCGCTCGCACGCACTCCGCTGGATGTTTCTCTGGTGATTGTAGGGTGAAATGTGACTTGACCCTTGACCCCTGATAATGACTCTGACTGTTTATCTGGTTTTCTGCATGTGTTGATCATGTGTTTCTGTGAGGGTCAGTGTTCATCGTGGCCTCGGCTGCTGTTTTCAGGGCCGTCCAGGGGTTTATCAGTGCGAGACCCTGCAGGAAGTGACATCACGTTTGACTCGAGCAGACACTTGCTGAAATGCAGTAGCTTTTGTCATTTATGATTCGTCTGGAGCTTCACTGGCGGATATAAACCATTATAGTGCGTGTATTTTTTTCTTGTTTTCCAGTGAAAACATCCTGAAAACAAGAACATTTATGAGATTAAACTCGTTTTCTGAGAAAATATAAAGTTTTTCTTACCTTAGAGGCACAAAATTTTGCTAGATTTATATGCTGTAAAAATAATTTAAGCAATTTCAACTTTTATTTTATAAGTTATACAAGATTCAACTTGATTTTTGTAAGTCAGCTTGTTAAAATTACTTGTGCAGCCAATTTGATTATTATTAAAAATGTAGTTTTTGGGTGGAAATTTACTATTTTTACTATGAAAATAAATCTGTAAACAGGTCTTATTATGTTAGGAAGTTTCTCAAATACATTTATCCTATTTTACACATTTTTAATGGAAAACAAAAAACTTTCTGTTGTTCACACTCAATTTTGCTAGATTTATTTCGAAATTATTTTAATATTTGACTTAATAAATAAAATAATAATTTGTACTCTTAATAATCATTACAATAATTTATTCTCTGAAAACAAAAATATATATATATTCTGGGAGATCTCTGTGCATGTTTGTTTTGTTTCAGACGAGCAGCTGAGGTAAATGAGCGCAGCTTGTGTTTTGGTTCATTTCGTTTTCATCTCCAGTCAAGTTCGTTACTGTTTAATCGTTTTGCTTTCATTTAAACTCAAACAGGGAAGCAGGAAGCAAAACTGAGCGTCAGAAATCAGTTTCTCCTCAAACCTCAGAAAACATCAATCAGGGGCTTTCCTTCAATATCCCCAGAGTTTATCCCGCAAACATCTCAATGATCAGGCAACACAATGAACCTAGAAGACTCATTGTTTGGTGTTGTGTCACTTTCCCTCGGGGGTTTTTGGAATTATGTGATTCTTCTCAGGAAACCGAGAGTTTGGGGCGAGTCAGGACACATCTTGAGTAAATGCCGTCTGACCTCTTTCCCCTTCCGCAGCGATAACTCCGACACGCTCGATGCTTCTGATAACACGCCGGGCGGGTTCGACTATTTATAGAGCTTTGCTGAAAACAAACATGGCGTGGCAGTTTATCGTAACTCCTGCAAAAACATGTTTATTATTATAATCGTGGCTTCAGCAAACAGAAATATTCCAGAACATTGTGCTAATGTTTCAATTCCATTATTAAACCGTTATTTCTGAACGTTCTCGACATTTTAAAAACGTTTCTTCTTGGTTATGTGAGCGTTTTATTGTATCATTCTTCAAACATTATGGGAACGTTGCTTTTGAATGTTCTCTGAAACACGTAGCAACAATTAAAAAACGTTGGATGAGCGTCCAACTAAAACATTTCAGAAATAACCCGTTCCATGAACGATGTATAAATAACGTTGTTGTTTTGAGAACATTATTAAAGACCAGATAACTCTGAATGAACGTTCTATTAACGCTACTGGAAGAACGTTCTGAGAGCGTTTCCTGTTACACTCTTAGAAATCAAGGTTCTTTGGTGGTTTTGAGCTTCTCAAAAAGGCTGTAAAACACTGACGCTGGAGCGCAGGCGTGTGAGATTCCTTCTTCAGCTCTGTGTTTGTCCATCTGCTGGTCACCGCTGACCCTGTAGAGACGCGTCTGACACACAAACACCCTGAGGAATCTCAAACATGCCCGACAACACGCAGATACTCGCACACAGACTCACAAAAGAGACAAAAGAGCCGAGACACAAAGACCAGCATGCAAACGCAGCCCTTCATATGCAAACGCATGTTCCACTGACATCACGCTGTTCAGACGGACGTAAACACCTTCACACCTCACACAATCCTTTACAGTCGCAGTCTGTGAGATCATAGAGACAGTGAAGCTTCACAATCTTCTTTTACTGTAAGCAGAATGATGTCACTGTCAATATGACAAGGTTGCGTAAGTTTCATTGATGAATGACATGCAGAAATCGTTTCATGATCAATGCCCAAAAACTGAAGTAAACACATTTTTGTGTGGGTTTGAAGTTTTGTGATTTTTCTGAAATATGTAAATGTAACATTAAATATTTAAATTAACATTAAATTGTTAGTCAATATGTACTAAATGCTGTTAATATTAAATTATATATAATTATGAATATAAATATAACATGTTTAAATATTTAACAATTTACATTTTTGTTTTTATTTCATATTTAATAAATATTATTATTAAATCATGTTAAAGATTATACTATATAAATATTGTTGGGCAGTTAAAAGCTACAAGCTGTGGTCGTGATGTTATTCCGTCAGGATTAGTTAAGCGTATGTTTGATATTATTGGTTCTAGTACATTGACTTTAATTAATAGAAGCTTCAAAACAGCAATAGTTCCATTTTTTTATCTAAAATTAAATCAACTGCAGACTTTTCTAGTTCAGAATGAGATTTCTGAGCATTTTCAGTCAGGGTTTAACAGGAACGGCTTGTTGAAAGTTTTAAGTGACATCTTGATTTCGATCCAGCTCAGTGGTTGTACTTTCATGTTAGTGCAGCGTTCGATACCATTGATCACAATATCCTTGTCTCTCGCCTTCAAAAGACAGTGGGAATTCAGTGGTTCAGGTCCTTCCTTTTTAACAGGACGTTTTCAGTTCATTATATATGTTACTCTTAGGCTCTCTGTTTCATAAGCATGGAGTATCTTTTCATCGTTACGCAGATGACACTCGGGTGTATCTACCTTTGCGGAAACAGGTTCTCTTGAGTCACTGTTGAGATGTCTACATTTTGTATGTTGCATAATTTTCTGAATTTGAATGAAAACAAAACTGAAATAATCTGGTTCGGGCTCCTGAGACTCAAAACTCTTTTAACTTGGGCGAGTTCACCTCTTTCTTTGGTGTCCAGTTTGATAGTTCTTTGAAATTTGATAAACAGATCAATTCAGTGGTCAAATCTAGTTTCTTCTATTTAAGATCAATAGCAAAGGTTAAACTGTTTTTGTGCTCCAGTGATTCCAAAAAGGATTATTCATGCTTTTATGTCTGTAAGACTAGATTATTGTAACTCACTGTGTGGGTGTTAGCCAAATATTGTTAAATCATCTCCAGCTGGTTCAAAATGAGCTGCTAGACTTTTAACAGGCACTCGTGAAAAACGGCATGTGACTCCGATTGGTTGCCTGTCCAGTACAGAATTGATTTTAAATTATTGATTATTGTTTATAAAGCATTGCATAACTTTGCCCCACCATAGTTAGTGCAACTCCTTCACATACATAAACCATCTCGGTCTCTCAGATGATCCTAGGACAAGATTGAATTTGAGTTGGTGACCGTGCGTGTTTTCGTCCTTCAGGTGGCCATAAAGTCCATCCGTAAGGAGAAGATCAAGGACGACCAGGATCTGATCCACATCCGGCGGGAGATCGAGATCATGTCGTCGCTCAGTCACCCTCACATCATCACCATATATGAAGGTATCTGCAGTATGAGAGCGTCTGGTGTTGTGTAACCAGATCACTGGGATTCTTCTGTCACGCAAACCTCTTTGTTCTCATTATGTAATCAAGACAAACCCCAAAAACGCTTTAGTGAGCTTCAGCGCACCACAATTACACCCCCGCTCATTAACATAACGTCTCATTAATGCCGTGTCAAAGAAATATTTCATTTCAGCTTTATTTCAATTAACAGAAATGTTTTAGTTAACGATAATAACCCTGACCTTCATTGAGGAAATGTGGAAACTTTAGAGTGTTTGATGTTCTTGTGCCGCGTGTGTTTCAGTGTTTGAGAACAAGGACAAGATCGTGATCGTGATGGAGCTGGGCAGCAAAGGAGATCTGTACGACTACCTCAGCGAGAGACAGCGCATCTCTGAGAGCGAGGCCAGACACTTCTTCAGACAGATCGTCTCGGCCGTCCAGTACTGCCACCGCGTGAGTAACACACCACACCAGACATTCATTTTGTCACTGACCCTGGGGATGGGCGGCATGACGGTAAAAAATGTCTATCGTTAGAGAGCGTAAATGACACGCTAGAGCGGGACGTGATGGATGTTAAAAAGAGATATTAAGCACAATAAGCAGTACAGAAAACCACGTCTCTGAGCATGTGATCGCAAATTCAGTTCTCCTTCACGTCTTATTGCGCTTGAATGGTTGAATATATATACGAAATTATGTCAAAATGCCCATCGTGTGCAGTGTTCATGTAAAAACAGTCTCGAGTGAATGTGAACAGAGTGTAAACCGGATGTGTATCAGTATATTGGATCCGTGCGTTTGGTCTTAAAGTGACAGCAGCCTAATAAACCTGCTGCTCTGCGTCATTAATGTGAATCAAACAACAGAGAAAATAACTTACTGCTCTTGACTGAATAACTGTTTTAGCTCTAATAAGAATAAATTTATATTTAATTCATACAGTGAAGACTATGGAGTATTTTATTTTTACATCTGATTATTGAATTTCTGTTAAATAAACCTTTTGTACCTGAACATTTTAATTTAATTTAATTCATGATTTTGTTATATTGTATTTGTCATTTTGTTTCTTTGTTCTTATTATTAATAGCAAAATTAAAATAACATAAATATTGCGATATATATCGATACCATGAAATAAAATTTCTTATATTGTGAAACAAGATTTGTCAATTCAAACATTAACTCTTCTAGTCTGAAAAATATTCAAGTCATTTTAGTATTGAGATACTATTATAGTTATTAATAATTTTAAGTTACATTTTATTTTTTTATATTTAGTTAAAGTTTTAGTCATTTTGTTGTATGTTTTTTTCTTATTAATTAAATATGTCTATATAGGTTTTATTACTTGTAGTTATTTTAGTACATCAAGTTAAACTAACTTAAAATAAGAAATGCCTTGGCAACTAGATGAAATAAAATAAGTTTAAGTTGTTGAATATTTTATTTCAGTTAAAATGTTTTCTATGGCTTTATTTTTGTTTTAGTTATCTATAATAACCCTGCTTTCTATAGTCATTTTCTATTGTAGTTTAAAATACACTGATTTCAGCAGATTGAAGCTTGTTTTGATGCTATAAAAACTAGTATTTAAAAGAATATCAGTCATAAAAATTTGTTATCAGTCAAATATTTTTTACTGTTGTCAAAGCTATATATATATATATATATATATATACACAACTAAAAACAAAATTAAAATCATTAGAATAATTTTTGTTACTAAAATTAAAATATTAAAAAATGAATTTTATTTCAGCATTTCTAATTTTTGTTTAGTTTAAGTTGAAGTATTAAAATAACAAAAATTAAAACTGGAATAAAAATGACTAAAAACTGTATAGACAAATAAATAAACTAATAAAGATGACAAACAAACAAACCTAAAAACTGAATTAAAAAAAAAAAGAATGATACTCACATAACACTGAAGTATTTTGTATGTTATTGACGCACGGGCAGTTTTAGGGTTTCAGGAACATGTTAGTTTTCACTGTCCGGTTTCACAAATATCTGTGAAACCAAAGGTCAACAAGACTAAATATTAGTCAGATGTCATGTGAGCATTTCTCATAGTCTGGAAAACTACCCAGAAGGCTCTTGTGTGCTGACGAGGGGTCGGAGAGAAACCCATCAGGACTTCACTGTGACACTGAAAGGATTGCATAACCCGCATTACCCTCCGCATGGCTGAGCGGCGTCTGAACAGATCTAGAGAGACAGTTGGGTTTCAGACAGACGTTCACGCTTGCACACGCTAATGCAGGAACACCCAGCGCTGCCTTCTACCAAACCCAACAATAGCTACGAAAGAAACGCCGCACGCAACTGTTTCAACGGTCTGAAATGTCCGTGTGAACGACAAACACACCCAGAATATTCCCAGATAACAGGGAACAAGGTTCTCTCGACGTTAAGAACAAACGTTCTTTCAGTAACATTAATAGAGCGTTCGTTCAAAGTTATCTGGTCTTAATAATGTTCTCAAAACATTAGCACAAAACTTTATAGTTGCACATTCATCTAACGTTTTTTTTGTAACTACTTGTTTCTGAACGTTTAAAAGTAACGTTCCCATAATAGAATGAACATTAAAACATTCTTAAAACATATTTTTGTTAGCTGGGTGGTTAAATTTCAGTTTAAAGCAGTATTTTGCATGCCAACATGATGATAATGTTTCAGAAAGAAAGAAAGAACATCCCGTTATAAGCGAGGTGGAAGCGTCTTTGTTGCGATGTTAAATGAGGTGAAGGGACACGCGGTTCGCCCTCCTGCAGAGAAACACAGTCATGCATGACTGGAATTCCAGTCAGAAGCTCAAATGCTCCCGCTTTATTTGTCACAGGATAAAAGAGGGTGACCGTCATGAAGCAGGTGATATTGATAACGCTGAACTTGTTTTACAAACCGCTGTGTTGTCATTGTTTGGAAATGTTGAATCTGTTCTGGAGCAGAAAATCAAAATTTTGGGGGATTTTGGAACCTGTTTGTCATCTAGTCTAATTATGAAAGTGTTTAAGAGTGAAACTGATAATGAAGCGTTTCTGTTGCTCAGGAAATTCCCTCCCAACACCAGGAATCTTTTTAGATGTGCCTTATCTATGTGTTGCATAATTTAATAAAGCAATAACCCACAGTGATTTTAGTACAAAACCCGTGATGCACTCGAGTAGCAATAAGCTTTTATAAAATAACACCAATAGCAATATAAAAACAAGACGCCAATGTAAATAGATAACAACAATCAGAATAAACAGTTCTTCATTAGACGGTTTGTGGTTAAAAATGGCACATTAATGTAGACCTCAGCTGACCACAAGTGCAACGTCTTTGAACGTAGCTCATCTAGTCAGAATGAACCCCGTTTTACAAAAAAATAACATGACCTTGTCAAAGTGTAGTTTCTAAGGGTACATTTACACGACAACGATGTACCAAAAACGGAAGTTTTTCCTTTGCGTTTTTCACATACAGATAACATTGTCAAAATGATCCCCGTTCACACGGATCCCGAGAACGATTAAAAATGCTGTATTCTGCTGCCAGGTCAGTAGATGGCGATGTCACTCTGTAAAGAAACACTTCGCCTATAGACTGAACAGCATGTGCATGACATCACCGTTGTCACAAATTCACGTTTTTGTACGATAAATGGTATCGTTTTCAAAAACTTGCATTTTAAAACCCATTTTTAGGCCCCCAAAATGTCATTGTCATGTAAATGAATGGCCAAAACACATAAAAAGTTTTACATTTTTATTTGAAAATGCTGTTTTGTAAAGGGCCCCTAAGTATCTCTCTGTTTTTTCTAACAGAACGGGATTGTTCATCGTGACCTGAAGTTGGAGAACATCTTGCTGGACGACAACGGGAATATAAAAGTAAGTTCAATAAATAATTAATTTTTAATTTGTAAAGGTTTTACACCTAGGTCAGTGCATGAATAAAGTCATTCTGCAGTCTTCAGACATTGGGAATTTTCTAGACTTTCATAGTCAATTTGAAATGTTATCTCTGATACTTTCTGTTTTCCCTGCTATTATTAAACAAGAGGCCATAAAACAAACACCCAATCGAAACTTGCATGAGATAACGGCATGAATCTACTTTCAGTGTATGAGCTATAAAACTGGCACAGGATGACAAGGACTGACCGAAACCACTGTCTGTTTTTTTTTTTCAGATCGCTGACTTTGGGTTGTCAAACCTGTACCAGGGTGATAAATTCCTGCAGACGTACTGCGGCAGTCCTCTGTACGCTTCCCCGGAGATTGTGAACGGCAGGCCGTACAGAGGGCCGGAGGTGGACAGCTGGTCTCTGGGCGTCTTGCTGTACACACTGGTTCATGGAGCCATGCCTTTTGACGGACAAGACCACAAGAACTTGGTCCAGCAGATCAGCACTGGAAACTACCGCAAACCCACCAAACCATCTGGTGAGGCCCTTATGAAACAAAAGATGCAACCGAAACTCAAGTGACCTCTTTTGAGTACTGTTTGAAAGTCACCCTACATTTGAAACGAGACACGGAACTGGTTTACTATGTTTGTCAAAGGTCCAAACTTAGTAAACCAACAATACCATGTAGCTGTTTTATAGGTAGAGCTTATCTATTCTTAGCAGATAACGTTCTGAATTGTGTGCTTGCCATGTGTTGACCTTGGCAGCCTCATAAATTTGAAGTCAAGTTCACACCGACAGCAACTTTATTGCCGGAGTTGGTCTAGTCACCATGTTCTTGGCTGCAGTGGCCTTTTTCTTATCATTAAAAATCTTACATGGCTTTCCATTTTGTAGCATCGTCCCTGCATGTGGCAAATTATAGAGAACCAAGAAACTGCCCAGAGTAACATGAACTAGGCTTGCCAAACCTGTTCCTGGAGGCACACCAACAGTACACATTTTGACCAAACTATTTCAGGTCTTGGAGTCTCTACTAACAAGCTGATGAGCTGAATCAGGCGTGTTTGATTGGGAAGAGTTGAAAATGTGTACGTTTGGTGTGTCTCCAGGAACAGGGTTGGGAAACAATGGATTACAGTATCTTGCATGTGTGCTCTCATGCTTCATTCCCATTAGTAGTCCACATACAACATTGTTGGTCATTTGCATAGTTACATAAAACTTTGAAACTGTGCTTGACACGCCCGCATCACATTGCCAGCAGTCGCTCACATTGGATGACTTCCAGTCGCCACAAGTCTGTGACATTGTAGACATGGGGTGTCCAATCATACTTCTGGAGGGCCACTTTTCTGTAAAGTTTGGCTCCAACATACCTGTCTGGAAGTTTCTAGAGATTCTCAAGACCTTTTTTAGCTGGTTCAGGTGTGTTTAATTAGGATCTGCTGGAAGGTGGCCCTCCAGGAGCAGGGTTGGACATCCCTGATGTAGGCATTCAATGCTAATCCTCTTTGTCGCCCCACAGATGCTTGTGGTTTGATCCGCTGGATGTTGATGGTGAACCCCGAGCGCAGAGCTACGTTGGATGAGATTGCGGGTCACTGGTGGCTCAACTGGGGCTATCAGCTCCCTCTACAGGCTCAAAATGAGACTGCAGCTGTACATCAGGGGCCGGGACACGTGGCCGCTGCGTGTCAAACCGGTGGTCCGACTCGCATCGCAGACTGGCTACGTCGCACCTCTCGTCCTATTCTGGAAAACGGTTCTAAGATGCGCTGCTTGTTGCGGACAGGTGGGGCCGCTGGGGGAGAACCGGTCCAGCGACAGCGCTCCATACGCAGGTCGCGCAAAGAAAACAATGTCTCACAGACCATGCAGGAAGCTCCTCGCCCATCTAAAGGCATTCTAAAGAAGCGGGGCAGCCTAAAACAGAAAGCGCCCAGTGACTCCCAGACTACGCCCTTGGAGGAGAAAAGCCCAAACACTTTGGCAGCGTCAGTTCCGCCTCCACCTCCTAAAGGCATCCTGAAGAAGCCTTCAGAAGGTGAGTCAGGCTATTACTCCTCATCCCGGAGAGCTCGGCACAGACACTCGGGAACCTGTCACCTGTGCAGCACCGCAAGGGCATTCTCAAACGCCACGGCAAGTTTTCCGGAGGCCTGCAGGAATTCGGCTCACTGGACCAGCTTTCACCCTCCTTACCCACGGTGGTCAACAGATCCCGACCAAGCGGGGCAATTAGTGAGGACAGCATCCTCTCCTCAGAGTCTTTTGACAGACTTGACCTACCTGACCGTGAGATTCCGGTCGCACCTATGGAGCGTCCAGCAGGGGGGCGGAGGATGCGAGGAAGCGTGTCTGCTGACAATCTCCTTGACTTGAGAGAGGACAAGCCAGGGACTCAGCTCCAGGGACACTGGGAAATGGACATAGCCTGCTACCGTGCAGGAGTGTCCGATAGCGTGTTTTCAATCTCTGACTGTGAAAACGTCACTCAGACTTACAAGCAAGTCTTGGGAGCAACTGCAAGCTGAGATGGACGACGACTGTGAAGTGCAGAATCTGTCCGAGACACGACGCAAGTCGTTGTGCTTAGAAAGTTAAACAGGTTGGAAACAAGGAAAGTACTTGGAAGCGTTCCTGAGCAATGCCAGACGAATGCTGGTATGGGAACAGTTTCAGGCCAGGCAGGAAATGGGTCTTGACAGAGGACAGGAAGTCCTGTGCGTCAGACTTGTTTAGGACACTCATTTCATTCCGAGGGAACAGCAGTTTTTGGTGCATTTGCAACATGTAAAACGGCTGCTTTTATAATGAAGACTTGATTTGAGAAAAGTGCCTTTTATTTCGTCAACTGCCCAAATGATGAACAACTAACTTGTTATCTTTTGAAGTGTTTGTGACTTTTACATGAGTGTTTAGGGTGTTGGCTAGTCAAAAAGTACCAAAGATCCATTGTGAATTTAGATCATCTGTTTGTATTAAAGGTGAATATTGGTGGTAGATTACAAAAATGTACAAGGATACATACAAGGATTGACTTAAGCGCTCTTTAAGATCATTCCCGCCAATTTCTGACTTTTACAACATGCCATTAAACTGCTCAGAATTCATGGGCGTGACGGATACAGTACACTATTGTCTGTTTATGACTTTATGTAGTCTACACTTTAGTTTTGTGTCTGTTTCATGTTTAAATTGTGCATATAGGAGTGTTTAAACTGCTTCCACATCTGCATTTATTAAGGATGGTAAAATACGGCATGACTTTACAGAATAATTTTGAGAAATGTGTTGAAATGGTGGGGTTTACTGTTTAGGGAATCTTGATGTTTACTACCAATTGTAAAGGCAAGTTAAGAATGGGAAAGAATGATATTTCATTTGTTGCAATGATATTTGTCCATTTGAGCAGCAATGTGATCTTTGCAGGGGTTTCATGGCTTGTGATATCCGAGGCGTTTTTCTTCTGTTTGGTGTCATATTTGTTTGAGTTACTGCATGCTTACTTGCCAAAGTGCCTGATTTATCTGCCCTGATGTCTCTTCAGTGGACCAATAAAACAGCACAAATGAAATTGAAAACATTGTCTGTTCTTGTGTTCCTATCATAATCTTTTAGAAAATAGTAAATCACTTTATCGTAGACTGTATTCCAGTTCACATTTATACACTATAGTATGCAAGAAATGTGTTGCAGTTTTTAAAAAGTGAAGTAATAATGAATTTGAAAGTCTTCTGAAGTGGTAGTGATGTGGTAGACCCGATACCAGTGTTATAATAGTTGAGTAAAACTAGAACATTTTCATTACTTGAAATAAAATGTCAACTGAAATAAAATCTATAAAATATAAAATGCAACATATATATATGTTGCATATTGCCAAAGCAACAAAAACTTTAACTCAAAAACCAGAAAATGCAAAAATAAAAACTAACTCAAAATATTAATAAAAACTATAATAGCATCTCACTGATACTCGATACTCACCTGAAAATATATACTTTTTTATATCTTAATCATTTCCAAGCTTAATCAAATTATTAACCTTCCAAAAATATCCCAGATATATTTTACCCCAAAATAAAGATGAAAAGATTTTACATAAAGTAAATTAAGATTATTTTTACATTACTTACATTACATTTAAACCCCCTCTGCTAATTAGTATGCAAAACTATTGATTATTTTAAACTGTAAGTATTTATCATGGTAGTATTTGTTGTTCTGAATTTAATTGTGAAATTTTGAATTTAATCGTGAAACTGTGAAACTGGAAGAAAATGTGCTTAATTGTCATCTCATGATATAAAATAGACTTCATTTTCTTAATGTAAAAAAAAAAAAATTATTTTGATTTTAGGGTGAAATGTGACGTTTGTGTGTGAGATTGACCTTGTTAGTGTTGAGTAAAACCACCATTCACCATCCTAATCTATGCTTTTTATTTTCACATATTTCAAGTTTAAAATTGAGAAAAAGTTTATCAATTACATGTCAAAGAAGAGTGTGTTAAATTAATGACAGAAGCAGTAGATGTGTCTAAAATCAGCAGTGTGTGTCTGACGGGGCAGTGCTGTCTGTGCTTGAGTGCAGAACATCTGCTACATTAAAAACTAACGCGAACATCGTCAACAAGTGCACCAGAACCGGCAACCGTCAGGAAGAGAAGGCTAGAGTTCGTTCTTGAGTGGTTCTGATGCGTCCACCTGTCACAGCGGGACGTCCTGACCCTGGAGCTCAGGTGGAGACGGCAGCGTCAGGTCGATGGTCTCGTCCAGAGCCGAGAAACACTCGCGCAGAGACGCCTGAATCACAGAGACAAACTCAATCACGGTTCACATGGAAGAAAATAATCATGCTTTGGTGAATCATAATTATGACATTCAATGTGTAGAAATTATGACATAGAAAGTCAAAATTATGAGAAATTTTAAGTTTTGACATTCAAATTTGTCATTATTATGACTTAGTATTTCATAATTTCGATTTTTCTCTCATAATTTCAACTTTTTTCGTCCTTATTCAACTTTTTCTCATAATTACAACTTTTTCTCATAATTTTAACTTTTTATGTAATAATTTCAACTTTTTGTCATAATTATGACTGTCATAATTTCGACTTTTTGTCAATTTCAACTTATGTAATAATTTCAATTTTTTGTAATAATTTCAACTTTTTGTCATAATTTCTACGTCAATTTAGACTTGAAATATTTTCAACTTTTTGTCAATTATGACTGTTATAATTTCGACTTTTTGTCATAATTTTGACTTTTTATGTAATAATTTCAACTTTTTGTCATAATTTTAACTGTCATAATTTCGACTTGTGTAATAATTTTGACTTTTTATCTCATAATTTCAGCTTTTACTCTTAATTTTGACTTTTTATGTCCTAATTGTGATTTACCAAAGCATGACTCTTTTGTCCTGTGTGGATGAAGGTGTCTGTCCTCACCATGTCCACGTCCAGGATGTTCCTCAGGAGCTGCAGGAGGCCGTCAGCGGTGAAAGTGTCTTTCTGGATGTTCAGTCTGACAACAGCCGCCGTCACACATGAGCAGGCCACCGCTGACGGAGTGAAGAGGGAGAACTTCAGCTCTGAAAAACACAACACAAGCCCTTATTATTTCAACTAAACTCATTTTAAGGCAACAGTTCTGATCACAGTTGTGATTCATTCAGCCTTTATCAAGTGTTTCATCACTATTGTGTACAGCGTAAAAAACGGCAGATAAAAATGCTTCACGTATGAATAACAAATCCAATTTATTACTGATTCACCTTCCACATTTGTTCCTGTAAAGCTTTCTGACTTAGCAACAGTAACTAAAGTGGGCGGAGCTTGTGCTGAATTTCACCATCACAATGCAGATCTGATGCTTCAGAGCAGAAGATGCTGAAACCCGAGCGCAGGAGAACAAAAGCGGCTCATAATATATGTGACGCGCGGCTTATACAGCCAACAAAGAGCAGGATCAACGGCAGCGGCGGGCGGACAGAGAAGCTGCTGACGCGTGCACGGCGAACTGATCTTCACATTGTGTGCGTGTGACGTACCTGTGGCGCTCAGGGCGATGTAGGAGTGGGCGTGTCTCCGTACGGCCGCGTGGTTCTGCGCTTTGAGCGGCAGCGCCTGCAGTAGCAGCTCCAGGAAGTCAGAGGGCAGCACTGAGGCCAGATCCCAGTTGAGCCGCGACACCACCAGCACCTCCCAATCCTACACGCACATTACATGAGGAAAATAGTTCAAAGTTGAGTTTTCACAATCCTAAAAGTGACGTATTTAGCTAGACAGTTTGCAAAGAGCTAAAAAGTGATGAACTGGGTCACATGACCTACCAGGATTTCTGGGACGGTCACGGCGTGGTCTGTGTACACGCACAGCTTGGCGGCGCTCAGAGGAACCGATTCCCTGAGTTTGGAGGCCAGGAACATGCAGACGGTTCCCAGCAGCTGCAGATGGCATTTGTGCACGGGATTCTGGGACATGTACCTGTCCAGGTAGTGAACGGCCAGAGGAAACACCTCCTCCTCGCACTTCTGATCCTCACACACCTGCTCAAGAACAACCCGCGTGATGAGTCATGATTCAGATTCGAATCAGTGAATCGGGTTTATTAGACATCAATTGATCAGTTTGATTCGAATCAGTGAATCAGATTATGACTCATAAGACATCATGAGATCAGTATGCTTCGAATTAAGAATTCAGATTTGATATCTACTAACCTGCAGCATCCACCCTGTTAATATTCGCCGCATGTACGGCTGGACGTCGGTCTGTTCGGTACCGGGTTTAATTATGTTCGGTCTCTCCGAGCTCAGCAGGTTCTGACGGACCCGCGAGTCTTGTGTCAGAACCGCGTCTCTGAACGCCCGAAGCGGTCTGGACTTTATCTGAGAGCTCGAGTCCAGTTCGACATGTTCATGACAGAATAACTCCATCACAGGTAATTCTGACGGGACTCGCGGGTTAAACTTTAGAATCAGTCACGAGCGAGGCGCGGGATTTACGTGTACAAAACTCTCAACAGGCCTACAAACTATATACACTATACATTTAGCCGAATTCATGAATAAAAACGCAGTATTTCATTCAGTTTTAGGAAGGCTGGTGCGCGAGCTGCGGCGTTACCGCGCTCACGAGAATCTCAACGATCGTTGTGACGTCACATCGGCCGTGATCCCGCTTAAAGTCATAAAACAAACTTATTTTATTGAAACGAGTTTTTGGTCTTATAAGTTCCATTAGATATTTTTTTCTCATAATCATTAACTAAATTTAATAACATCCGCCTAAGACACTGAAACAAATTGCTTTCAGCTAACATCAAGCTCTTGATTTCCATTACGATTTCATAAATCATATAGATTTGTCAAATAGAGATCCCCCCACCCCCGCCCCCAATGTAATCTAGTCATCATTAATAAAACCAAGATTATATACATTTATTTCACCATATTCATCATGGAAGCAAAATTCATTGAGAACAACATTTCACGTCAAGGTTAAAATCCGCAAGTGCTTGAATAAAACCAAACAGGTCTGGAGTTTATGATTTTTATTAAGTTCTAACCAAGTTTAGTCAAAAAATATGAACATAGCAACACTGCAAAAATGCAAAATATATTGCGGCACAATCCCACATTTTATCATCATGTTATTCCAACATGTTATCAAAGTTCGCGGCTCAGTCGACGGTCATGGCGGGTGTGGCGTCCTCCAGGTCTCGCGCCTCAGAGTTCTGCAGTTCTCGTCGTATCTCGGCTGAAATCGACGGGTGCGTCTGAACCTTCAGCAGCTCCAGCAGCGCCTCCTTCTGTTCGGAGGACAGATCGGCTTTATAGCGCTGCACCAGCGTCAGCAGGCTCTGGTGCCACAGCACCGGCAGAGTCCGTTTGTCCGTGCGGAACGACAGGAAGTGGGCGACCAGGGCGTCCAGCACACGGAAGGGCAGGGCGTATTTCTTATCCAGCAACAGCCGCAGGAAAATGCTGTTGGCTCCGTTATACTCCATCTCTGCCAGTTTCAGCATCGCGGCACTGCAAAGAGAACGTAAGCAAACCATTAAGTGTTATTTCACACAGATCAAATGCCACTTCAGAAGCGCTTCTGTGCCACCTTTTCAGTATAAATGTGGCATAAAGGCACATAAAGACGCAATGTTGCATAAAAGCCAGACTAAATTATGCCAGCTCTGACCCTGTAACTGCACCTCTGAGCAGCATTAAACACTCGGTGTAAAGACACATAAATGCCACTTCAGAAGCGCTTCTGTGCCACCTTTGTCAGACTATAAGCTGTGAGGAGAATGTTTTAAATAAAGCAGGTCTCCATGATATGTTTGTGAGCTTGACAAGTGTTTAAAGCTCGTAGTTTTAGAGAAGCAAAGGTTTTTTATCATGCTCTGAAGTAATCGTGTTCGTTCACCTGGAGTGCAGCACTGGGATGGAGCATTTGGTGAGGATGCTGCCGATGATAATGGCTTCTCTCAGCGTACACGTGCCCGATTCACACAGCGGCAGCAGAATTCCTGCAAACACACACAGATGTAACTCACAAACTAGTCATTTTTATTTTAACTAACAGACATCACCAAACTTTCCTCAGTTGATTAATCATGGTGCATTAAGACAATTGTTTTGCAAGTTTTCTGTTTCAGGCGAGACACTACAGGCAAAAACACTGTTTTCATGCACCTGTCAATTTTGAGATTTTGCGCTTTTTGGTGTTTTTTCGTACTGGTGGAAAGAAAACATCCAAAATACACTTTCAAGTATCTTTTATAGCAGTCTATCTATTTGTGTCTGTATAATTCAATTACAGTACATATCTTTAAAGAACTTTCTCAAAATGAGTTTGTCGTCAGAAATCTCCACTTCAGCAGAACTTGCATACACCCAACATTACGGTTTTATTCCTGTCTATATTCTGAAGGTTTTTACAGAGTTTGTTGATATATAATTAGCCTGATTTTATACAACATTTTTCCTAAAACAATATTTTTTTCTGGCTGTGATAAGGAGATATCTCCAAAATCCCCTCTGTAAAAACCTTTGATTCTAATGTGTCAAGAATTTTGAACCTGACTTCCATCCAATATTCAGATTATTGTTCTAGAAATGTATGCAAATTAGTGCATATTTAATTAGATAAAGCCTCGTATGCATATTTAAACAACATTTCAGAAAACTTGTAATATAAAAAAATGTTTCCATTATCTATTTAAATATGCACTAAATATGCCAGGATCAAAGTTCTCATTTTATAGAGTTAAGGTTTTTACAGAGGGGATTTTGCATTTCTCTTTTTATCAGTCCATAAATCAGAAAATAAAAAGAAGAAAAAAAAAAAAAAAAAGACATTTTCACCCTGTTTTTAGGAATGTTAAATTTATACCATGTGAATGATATATGAACAAACCCCTCAGTAAAATCCTTCAGAATATAGATATGAATAAAACTGTAAATTTTGGTGTAAATAAGTGTTACTGAAGTAGAGAAAAAAAACTGGCTTTGAAGGTGTGGACTGAGACTGAAATCTACAGACGCAAATAGAAACAGTGCAACAAAAATAAACACTTAAATGTGTATTTTGGATGTTTTCTTTCCACTAGTCTGATGAAGCAAAATAGCCCAGAATCTCAAAATTGCCCAGTGCAGGAAAACAACTGGTTTTACCTGGAGTGCCTTGTCTTACGTTTTAGTTATTTTACCATATGCTCTTCTCATTTTTATTAGTTTGTGTTCATATTAAATATTTCTACCTAATTTATTTTTATTTGTCATTTTAGTACTTAAAAATTATAAAACAAACTTAGATTAAGTTGACGTTATCCATCTAATATTTATTTTTGATTTTATTTCAATTAACCAAAAGAATTTCTAATAGTTTCAGTTAACATTAATAACACCGTTACAGTCAAAGTTCAGTTTCTTCTGTGATCTGTTAATTCGTACAGTGAGGTTTTCTTTATCAGTTACAAGTATAATTTAACCAGAAATTATTTGTTTCCAGTAATGTCAAGGATGTCCCATTTCCCCTTTTCTGTTTATCTTAGCAGTAGAAATGCTTGTTATCTTGATAGATAAAAAAAGCAACTTTGATAAACTGAATGTGTTTGGTTTAAAAAAAAAAAAAAGATTATTTCCAGTGAAACTCAACTAGTCATATCTCAGCACTAGTGAAGATCACCAGCGCCCTCTAGTGTTCAGTTACAGTAACAGGTTTACATGCACATCATTTCTGCTGATCTTCTCTAAAATAAATAAATAAATAAATAAAATTGAGTTTCAGTGCTCAAGCTATTGGAATATTCCTGTGTGCATCTAATCAACATAAAGGCCCAGCTGAGTTAAGGCTGCTCTGCTGGTTCCTGCTTAAAATTCAGTGTAAAAAACACAATGCTGCATACAAGCCAGACTAAATTATGCCAGCTCTGACCCACCAAAGCGTACAGTTGTAACTGCACCTCATTAAACACTCGCTGTAAAGACACCTAAATGCCACTTCAGAAGCGCTTCTGTGCCACCTTTGCAGTATAAGTGCGGCACATTATGCATTTCGACGAATTCTGCACAGTAATTTAATAAACAATTTCAAGAGTACAATGAATTGCAGAACATGCAGATAAACTGACCTTTGAACCAGGCTCCGGGTTTGAAGAGCGCTTTCTTCAGCGCGCTGTAGAGGTGAAAGTTCAGCCGCTTGTACTCCGTGATGTCGTCTCGGACTCTGGGCAGCAGCACCAGATTGTAGAAGCGCTGAGCCATTCGCTCCTTCAGGTTAGACGAGAAGATCCTACACCGACACACCAGGGTTATTACAGTTAACCAAAACTTAAACTAAAAACCATAAGAAATAAACATATTTTTGCTTTACATAAAATTAAAATGAACTGAAATAAAATCAAGTATTTTTTTATTTAAAAAAAACAATTTCTAATTTTTAATCAGTTTAACTTTGTATACTAAAATAACTAAAACTGAAATAAAAATTAATAGAAACCATAGAGACATTTAAAAAAAAAAAATTAAATAATAACTGTATCTGAATGATACTAAACTAACACTGGGTTAAACTAATAATTACAATTATGTTTCTCAAAAAATTGTAATCACGTTTGTTTCCATTTGAGAAATTTCATTTTACATTTGATTTATCGCACTTTCACATGCGTCATATACAAAGTTTATTAAATCTTATCTCTTTTCCTGATTTATTTTATTTATCATGTATATTAACACTCTCTATATTGACAACTAAAAACTCAAAAGCTAAAACAGTGAAATTCCTAATATTTATTACAATATTTCCAAATGTTTGTTAATTAAAACACAAAAGACTTTGTATTGCAACAATATAACTGAGATTCATGTTTGGACACACAGGGCCGTAACCACCATACGCATTGAGGGGGTCAAGTCCCCCAATAATTGGAAATGGCCAAATTGTCCCCTCCAATATTTGATATTTCTTAATGCTGGTCTGCCTCAGTGGTCTAATAGCGCTCGTCAATGTCAAAATGACAGCCAATCAGATCAAAGAAGGCGGGGCTTAATGTTCATTGAAGATGAGTGAATTCTAACACGGCACTTTTAGTTTTTACAGTGAAAGAGTAAGTGCGCAGTAAGATATAAGTAGCTAAATATATAATGTTTGACAACCGTTTTTTACGATGGATATGTTTAACGAATCACAGTAATGCAAACTACTCAACTTTTTACGGAATTTCTCCATTTTGAATTGAAAATATGCATAAAATCGTTTAAATGATGTCATTCATAACCGAATGTGATGAGACGAGATATGTTTTATATATTTTTGACATATATTAGACATCCAAACAAGAGTGAACGTGTGCATATTTTCAAATTAAATATTATTTGCGAAGAGTTTATATGGACTACTTCACAACTATAGGCTATAATTAGACCAAGAACTTATTTTACCGTTCTTATTTATTTTTTTATTCCCTCAAATCCCTCTCAATCCTTTATTTAAATTCTTTAAATAAAAATACCCCTCCCCCCAAAAACAAACAAACAAACAAACAAACAAAAAAAAACTGTTCAAGACATGGTTACGGCCTATATATTGGAGGCGATGTTTTTGTGTGTGTTGACCTCTGACCTGGTGGCCTGATACATGGCGGCGGCGGTCCAGGTCTCCGGTTCCGTGAGGTACAGGACCTGCTCCCAGTTGGAAAGAGCCGGGATGATCTTAAATGCTTTGGGAAGTTTCCCGCTGCGGTATTTAGACAGAACCTGCAGAGGAAGAGAGAGTTTCACCGTCAGACAGAGAGCGTGAAACACTGTCGAACTCACCAAAATCATCTCAAGAAGTTCTTCAGAAAAACTGCAATTCTTGAAAAATTCTTAGAAAGTTCTCAAATATTTTCTTAAGAACATCTTATTGTTGTTTCTTCAGGCTTTGGTGTTTATCTGATTGTATGCTGGAAAAAAAAAAATCAGTAAGTTTAACATTAACTAGACGATCTTCTCCAAGTGAAAATGACCAGATGTTTGGCGAACCTTGCTGACGCCTCTGTACACCTCCACCACTCTGGGATCCAGCTGAGGAACGGCTCGTCCCGACACCTCGGACATCACGGTGCCCACCTCCGTCTGCTTCTCCGTGATCTTCTCCATGATGATGTCGGCCAGCGTGCGCCTGTCACAGCACACACACACACACACACGTCATGTGACACGTTAGACCTGATGCGTACACACACACACACCAGACTCGCTGGAGCTCACCTGAGTGGCGGGTTCTTGTTCATGAACATCTCAATGGCCTTCTCGTCCTCAGGATCCACGTCTACCTCTCCGGCCGTCTCCTCCGCAGACTCACCCAGAGCCGGCCACTCCTCGTCAGAGTCTCCATCATGTGACCTCGGACCTGAAACACTGATGCGTTACTGATGCTGCAGTTCACAGACACTTTAATATGGATTAATACAGACTTGTGTATGTTTTGATCACAGTTTATATGCTTAAACGTAAAGTATGTTATACAGACTTTTAAAGTGTAATCCCTCCTGTTCGAACCGCCCGCTCTAAGCGGGACTCGAACCCGGGTACGCCGGCATGAGAGTCGGGCTCTCTAACAAGGCGGCTAAAGACTGCAGTCAATCCATTAATACCATGAGATTAATACAGTAGCTGTCCCTGTTTATCTATATAATTAGTATCTGTATGTGATGGTCAGGTAAGTTCATTCACCTAGTTGAGTAGCTGGCTGTCTTTTGGTTTCTGGAGCGAGTCCTAACTCGGTCTGCAGCTCGTCCTGTTGTATTCGGGCCTGCTGCAGGATCTTCCTGGACAGTTTCTCGTCCACATACTCCTGCTCCTCCTCGTGAGTCCGGCTTCGGTTCTTCACGCGGCCGCTGCTCCGGACCGAGTCTCCCTGCAGGATCTGATCGGCCAGAGACACGCCGACACCGCTGCGCTCCGCTCCGCCTCTACTCTTCTTCACCTTCGGCATTATGTGATGATGAATTATTATTATTATTATTATCAGCCTCGTTCTCAACTCATGACATGCAGCTGCGCACCGAACACACGTGTGCCTGAAGCAAATGGCGCAGAATGTGTGTATGTGTCTGAGCGGCTGATCTGAGATCAGATTAATGAAGCGAGCGCGGATCGCAGTCTCTCACAACAGCTGATCTCAGACCGGCGCTGCGTCACACTGTTTACTTCCGCTCACATGAGCTGTACTGCTCTCAATCAACGTTTCGGCGCATTTGCGATCATTTTAATGAGTTATATAAATATTAACGGATTTACATGTACTGTCCATTTAAAGTTTCTCCAATTTAACTGATTTTATGTTATTCACGAAAGCCAGATTGAACCGGAAGTAAATACGGGCTCGCGGAAGTTTGCGGCAAAGAAATGGGTGTAACGTGGTGAGCAAAACACTTTTGTTTTCATATTATTGTATAATAAATTGTGTTTATACGTGTCGTTTTGAGTGCTCTTGTGCTTATAAAACTATTCTAATATTTTTCGCGGTGCTGAATCCACTGAGAGGCTTTGGAAAGAAATTAAAAAACTTCAATAATTTTTTGTTTACATTTCATATATTTTAAAGAAATATATCTTCTGTTTGATTACGATCTTAATTCTGTCATCATTTACTCACGCTCAAGTAGTTCTAAACCTGTATGAATTTCTTTCTTCTGTTGAACACAAAGGAAAATATTTAGAAGAATGTTTGTAACCAAACAGATCTCGCCCCCCATTGACTATCATAGTATTTATTTTTCCTACTATGGTAGTAAATGGGGGGCGAGATCTGTTTGGTTACTGAAATTCATACAAGTTTGGACCTACTTGAGGGTGATTAAACGATGACAGAATTTTCTTTTTTGGGTCAACTATCCCTTTAAACTATGGTTTTTGAAGCAAAACAATGGTTAATTTGTGGTTACCATGGAATAACTACAATAACCATGTTTTTTTGTTTGTTTGTTTGTTTTATTTGTAGTAAAACCATGGTTAATTTTCATAAGGGTGTATGAAAAATAACTTATTATTGGAAGGAATATATTACACAAACTGATATAAATGTATATTAATTAATTCACGTTAAGAAAATAAGGTGTGTGTCAGTGTGTGTCAGGTGCCCGTGGCCGAGGGCAAGAGTGTGCAGCAGACGGTCGACATGCTGCATAAAAAGCTGGAGCAGCTGGGAGCCGTTAAACAGGGGAACTTCTGGGTGGACTGCGAAACGTACCACGCAACGGGAAACGCCACCGGTAACCGCGTCACACTGCTGTGTGTTACCATGGAAACCACACTGCATATTACCATGGCGAAACGCTCTCTCTCTCCGCTGCAGGTCAGCCGTCGAAGCTGCTGTACGTGATGCATAACTCAGAGACGCCGCTGAGCTGCATGGCTCTGTTCGAGGGCGGACCGGGTCTCAGCGCAGACGCAAACTTTGACGTTCTGATGGTGAAACTCAAGAGTCACTTCCAGAACGCCAAAGGCCACAAGGTGGAGAGTCGCGGAGCCCGTTACCGCTACTGCGACTTCCTGGTGAAGATCGGCACCGTCGCCATGAGCTCCAGCGCAAGAGGGATTTCAGTCGAGGTTGTGATGCGTTCAGTGGGTCTCGTTCACTAAGTGTGCGGACGCACGAATCTGAGCGTGAAATCTGCGTACGAACAAAGTTATTGAGTCATCAATAACATTTATTCTAAATTACGAAAAAACATAGGAACAACTCAAAACAAACGTACGCCAAGATCACTTTCATTCTAAGTGTGCGTACTCATGAATTTGTTCGTGAAATCGGCATGCAACCTTTTTTTACGAACAAATCATGAGTCATTAACGAAATAATGTATGAACAACAGAAAACAAACGCAAAAATCACTATCATTCACTAAGTGTGCATACACAAATTCGTGCAAGAAATTTGCATATGAACTTTATCACGAACAAATCATGATTCATCAGTAACTCTCATACCAACATTTATTATAAATTTACGAAAAAATGTAGGAACAGCTAAAAAAAAAAAAAACGTACGCCAAGATCACTTTTCATTCACTAATTGTGCATACTCATGAATTTGCACGTGAAATCTGCATGCAAATAACTTTTTTACGAAAAAATGATTCATAAATAACTTTCGTACTAACTAAAAACAAATGCAAATATCGCTTTAATTTACCAAAAGTGCGTACGCACAAATTCTGCTTGCGAACATTCACGAGCAAATCATGATTCATAAATAACTTTCAAACTAACATTTATTCTAAATTTATGAAAAAACGTACGAACTAAAAAAAAACGTACGAGTTTGCGAACTCATGAATTTGTACGTGAAAAATGCATGCTAACTTTTTACGAACAAATCATGATATATAAATAACTTTCGCACTTACATTTATTCTAAATTTACGAAAAACGTAGAAAGAACTAAAAAAGTAAGTCAAGATCAATTTTATTCACATACTCATGAATTTGTGCGAGAAATCTGCATGCAAACGTTATCACAAAAAAAATCATGATTCATTAATAACTTTTGTACTAATTATAAGTAAGAAATGCTATGTTAAAGTCTGAGCTGTGAAACTTTACAGTAAACTTTGTGTTATCGTACGTTGGCGTGTATGATAATATAGTTATTGGTGTGAACAGTCCTTTAAAATACTCCAAATTAATTGACATTACATTCATGTTCGTACGTATGTGTTGTGGATGACCATAAACGTGAATGAGACCCATTGTCTTTTCCAATTAATCCGAAACAAGTTATTGTTTAGGAACTCAATGATGATGTACAGTAATTGACGATGTCTGTCTGAAGGTGGAGTACTGCGCGTGCGTGATCCCTGGAGACTGCTGGAACCTCATGAAGGAGTTCATGCAGAGTTTTCTGGGCTCAAACACTCCTGAGCTGCCGACGGTGTTTACCAACAAACCCGAGGGTCTGTGCGTGCCGGTGGACTGCATGGACACCATGAGCCAGTACCTGGAGCTCTTCAGCAAAGTTCGCAAACAGCAGGTGCTGCCGGGCAGCGGTGTGCGCTGAAACCTGCTTTACGCTTCACTGGAACTCAACGCAAGCAAACTGATGTCAGGAATTACTCGCTGTTTTAGAGATACATACAGTCCTGCAAGGAGTTTGTGAAAGAGAACTTTATACAAGTGACATGTGATGAGAATATTTCTCGTTTCTTTTGTGCTTGTAAGTACATGAAGCATGAATGTTCCTGCCTTTTTTTAGTTGTGGATGCTTATTTTCTCTGTGTACATTGGAATTTGTAAAATAAAGTGTTTACTTTGAATTGCAATCAATGTTGAGGTAGAAACGCAAACTTTTGTTTTGAATCCGTACTTCGGAGTATCAAAAGTCATGTGATTTCAGCAAACGAGGCTTTGTTACGTCAAGTTTCACAATATTAGTGGTTTGCCAATAAACTGATATTTAATGGTCTCTTTAAAACACAAAGCAAGCACTACAAATAAATAAAATAATACAAATTACACAGACACTTAATGTAAGTAATGATCTGTAGATTACTCTTAATTTATTACACTTTCATGAAAACATTTGCAGTTTGTCTTGTGAAAGGTGTCATGTTTGAACTGGTTCTGGTTTTGCAAATCAATTTGTTCAGTTGATTCAGAGATTCAATCGCTAAAAGGTGCTGGTACAATTTTTTCCGAATTGTTTCAATTCGCCAAAACAAACGCAAAACAGTCAGATTTCGTTTTAAATAACGACACCCATTGGTTCTTTGATTTCGCTTGAAGAATGTCAGCTTTGATGTTTGAAAACCACATTTGCATTTAACAAATGCCTGCAGAACAGATGAAGGCGCGGATAATTGGCTAGAAAATACCAATTCATTTGAATATGCATGAGCAGAACACACTGTGGATGATTTCCAATTAACATGCTTTTATCAGCCTTAAATAAAATATGATCTTAAAATTACCATGGTTCAAATCACAATTGACAGGACATGAATGAAGTTTAAGTATATAGTACACAATATGTTTAGCATTGAACGTTCCCATATGATTCCCTTTTTTTTTTTTTACTTTTTTTTGGGGGGGGAAACCAAACAAGAACATTCTGAGAACATTCTTTTTTTTGTTAAGTTAACCAGAAACTAATCTTCCCATACTATTCTGGGAACCAATGTTAGTCGAAAAATACAGCAGCCAACTGTGCCTAATTTCAACCTCCTGCCAAATTATTACCCCCCTTGTTTAAGTCACTACCTGATTGCCTAAATTTAACCTCACCCCTAATCCTAACCCCGCCCCCACAGCTACTCCTAAATTTACCAATACTAGGGAGGAAGCCTAATAATCTGGCAGGGGGGCAAAATTTGGCGCAATAATTTTGGGACTATACAGCTCAACAATGGTAACACACATTCACAACATGCGATTACAGTGAAATGTAAACTGTGAATGACTATGAAAACACCCGAACCCATTTCACTCAGTTTTACAATCTCAGTCAGTTCAAACTCTAGGCTCGATCTGATTTAACTACAGTCGCAAAGCATGCTGGGTAATATTCTCATTGCAGAAACGTGTGTGCTGTTAAATCCACACCTTTGTTTGTTTATTAGTTTAATATGCACTTGCTTATAATCTTAATGTAAAATAAATCTAATCATGTTATGGACAAGGTTAATCTGTTCATCTGACCCCGCCTCTGGAGCTTTAAAACCTGACGGACGTCTCCACAGCCGCATGAAAAGCCGGCTTAAAAGCGCCACAGTTCGCCATCTTGACCAATCAAAACAAGGTCGTTAGGCGATTGATCGCTCCTCAGCCAATCAGAGCGCAGTGACGCCGGCGCTGGGCGAGTTCGGTTGAGCCGAAAATGGTGACAGCTCGCGCGTGCGGATGATGGCGGTAAATAACAGCCGAAAGCGAGTGTAAAAAAACAAAACAAAAAACACGTAAATATTAACCGTAATTTTACTCATCAAACACATTTACCGGCTGATTCCTGGAGGACTCGCGCGGAGGGGCCGATTAAAAGCTGATCGGTGGGTTTTCAGTGTGAGTTTATTCTGTAGCTGCGGCTCTTGCTGGTTTTTGTTCAACGGATTTAAAGTAACAGATCTCTCGCGCCGGTGTAAACACGCACACAGACGCACCGATCAAGCGCCGGGATCAGAACCTCCCGGATCCGCCGCTACCGCGGATTCCGCGTGTCTCCCGGCGGAGCGTCTTTTGTTCTGTAAGTAGCGCTAGCGGGTTAGCACACACACACACACACACACACACATTCAAACAACAGAGACAGACACACACTCATAACACAACAACACACACGTATAACATGTACTCATACACGCATACAGCATTGTGTGACAAAGACTCAAACACTGAGCCTTTCCTTAATATTTTGAGTTTCTCTGTCTCAGTCATTCTATACAAACACAACTGCACACTCTCACATAAACATACACACACTCAATGCACAACAAACACCCTGCTAACAAATATTAAGTTATGAAAACATTTCTGAATATTTTCTGAACATTCAAAACGTTACTTTTAAAAAAAAAAAAAAAAAAAAAAAAGGGTTAGGTTAGTCTTAATGTTCTTTCTTGGTTATGCGAACGTTAAGGGAACATTGCATTTTATCATTCCTCAAACATTATGGGAATGTGACTTTTGAATGTTCTCTGAACGTTCTTAAACAACTAGACACTAAAACATTTTAGGAAAAACGCTCCACGAATTATGTATAAATAATGTTTTTGTGCTAACATTTTGAGAATATTATTAAAGACCGGATAACTTTGAATGAACGTTTTACTACTGGAAGAATGTTTGTTCATAACTTTGAGAGAACCTTGCCAGAACATTAGTTAAAGTCTTGAGAACGTTCCCTGTTAGCGGAGCAGTCATACATCCCTTCAAAAACCAATTCATTCCCCTCACAGGAACTCTGATGTTGCGAAGATCAGGACTGAACCGTTTGATGGCACTTGATTCACTTTTGTTTGTTTTTGTATACTTTTTGTATGTTCAAGTTTTGGGTGTAAATAATGTGCGTTTCTCGTCCACAGTGTTTGTTCGGCATTATGAAGTCCTTTAAAGTGTACAGCAGCAGGACACGTCCGCTCTGATGCTGAAGCTCACCGTTTCTCACAGTGAGTCCTTTAAAACTTTTTGTGTGTAGTAGGAGTGTGACGAGATTTCTCGTAAAGCTGTCTCACGATAATGCTATGGCAGAGCGTGAGGGTGAAATTAGCATAGAATATGCCACCGCTATGTTTACATTACAATACGGTCCCCACCGCGGCACCGCATCCACTGTCATTTTGCTTTTTTATAGAAATAAAAGCCATCTAATTCAGTTAGTTGGATACTGTTGCTTCAGTTGTAAACTATTGTAAACGTCTGCTCTGCTCATCCAGCACGAGTTGCAGAGTCGCACACAGTGCAGCAGGAATCACGTGACAAGAGTAGGGCGAGATGACTGACAAGACCATGGCGGAGGATTCTTTGCGCAACAGGCCCTAAGCGTCTGATAAATGCCTTATCTTGTAGAATGCTCGCTCATCACCCCGCTCCCTATACACAGAATACGTGCGATTGCGAATTCGAAAGCAAAAGTAAAACGCGAGCTCCTTGGTGCACACACAGTAGGCTATATACAATAGCCTGTCTCCCAATATCAAACGTATCTTAGGCTGGGCTGTGTAGTTGTAACCTCCTCTTAGTTCTGGTCTCTGTTTGCACTTTGAATATTGAGAGAGTACTTTGATTATTGTTGCCCTTATTGTTTGCACCTAATAAGACTAAGAAAAAACTTTTGTTATTTATACTATTTTTATTTCTATGTTCAATTTGTGGAAAGGAGTTCAATTAAGAGGTCACACTCAGCCTCAATCAGAAGTTCTGAAAGAAGCTCATAATTCATGTACAGTAAGGTCTGAAGAGACTTGTGTGAAATCATACAGGACAGAAGCCAGTCAGTTGAGTTTGTGGCAAAACCTTTTACACTGCTTGTATATTGTTGTCTTTATAATTCATAGTCCAAAAGTAGAATTAAAATGTCATTCATTACAAGTTGATTAGTTAAAACATTTCAAAATGCACACGCAGACTATTTTACCAGTCATGAATTTTGTCATTGAGGATTTCTTAATAATACTGTGCAAAAATCTTCTCATCTCGTTGTTGTGAACCCAATCTCGTGTCTTGTCTCTTCTCATGTCTCGTCACACTCCTAATGGATAATGTTGCTTTTGATACTGACATGTTGCATTGAAACTTGCATCTTTCAGTCATCAGTCAGTAAGTAAATAGAGTAGTAATGCATCACTTACTTGAAATAATACATGTTTGCACACTGTTGGTTAACAAATTGTAAGCAACTTCTCTCCGTTGTCCTTAGGATGAGCGCAGTCATGGCATGTGGTTCCTGACTCCGAGTGCTCATGCGTGTTGGGAGACATGGATCGCTGTAAGCATGTGGTGCGGTTCCGTTTGGGCCACGGCCACTCCATCCTCAACCCGCAGATGTGGCGCTGTGTGGACTGTGGCACCACGGAGTCGGTATGGGCTTGTCTAAAGTGCTCTCATGTAGCATGTGGCCGCTACATGGAAGAACACTCCCTGAGCCACTACCAGCAGACGCAGCACCCGCTGGCCATGGACGACGTACGCGAACTGGACGTCTTCTGTTTTGCGTGCGGAGATTACGTGTTGAACGATAACGTTGAGGGTGACCTGAAGCTCCTCCGAGGGGCTCTATCTACCGTCCGCAGCCCTGGTCAGCGCTCCCTGCGGTCATCAACAGCCGATGGCAGTCTTAGAGCGTGCGAGGTTGTGCGGGACGGCGTGGGGCCACGTCTGCCCATGCAGACGGCGTTGTGGCACAGACGGAAAACTCTCCTCCAAAGTGCCCTGCGCCACTGGAGGAGCCGGCAGCAAGAGGAACAGAGGAAGCGCGAGGAGAAGCAGGAGCAAGAGCGGGAGGAGAAGCGAAGACAACGCAGGGAGGTCAAGAAAAGGCTCATGGGAGAACTAGCCAACGTCCCACCGAGGAAAAGCGCACGGCTGCTCACCCAGGCTCCACGTCCGACACTCGCCCTCATCCCTCGCAAGTTCCGTGACCCTCCGGAGCGAGTCCCTTCAGCTCCCAAACAGTCCCTGCTGTCGCTGTCCAACAAGCCTCTTTCACGCAAACCGCTCCGCAGCACGGGCGATTGCACCGTTATCACGCCTCACAGTCGTCACGCCGCAGGAAACTTGCGCCCGGAGTCACGGGACTGCGCAACCTCGGGAACACGTGTTACATGAACTCCATCCTCCAGGTGCTGAGTCACTTGCAGAAGTTCCGGGAGTGTTTCCTCACACTGGACCTGTGTGAGACAGAGGAGCTGCTCGCCAAGACCAACCAGGGTGTGGTGGGCGGAACCGGGGCCCTCACTGCGCTGGGCCGCATGGGGAGGGCGAGCGGAGGCGTCTCGCCAGGCAGCAAACAGAACGTCCCACCCAGTCTGAGCTCAGCGGAACTGGTGCAACCGAAAGAGCCGCGGTCCTCATCTCGGCAGCAGATGTCATTGTGTCACGAGCTGCACACGCTCTTCAGGGTCATGTGGTCGGGTCGGTGGTCGCTGGTGTCTCCGTTCGCCATGCTGCATTCCGTGTGGAACCTGATTCCAGCGTTCCGCGGATATGACCAGCAGGATGCGCAGGAGTTCTTGTGTGAGCTTCTGGATAAAGTCCAGCAGGAACTGGAGTCGGACGGACCCAGGAAACACTTCCTGATCCCCATCACGCAGCGAAAACTGTCCAAACAAGTCCTCAAAGTGCTCAACACTATCTTCCACGGACAGCTGCTCAGCCAGGTGATGTGCAACTTAACTCTTTTAATGCATTTAGGGCTAAATTGCTGAGTCTGTCAGGTATCGGATTTGCCTGTAATAATCCACGTTTCTAAACTGAACTTCCAATGTCCTTGCAGGTAACGTGTCTGTCCTGCAAGCGCAAGTCAAACACGGTGGAGCCGTTCTGGGATTTGTCTCTGGAGTTCCCAGAACGATACCACCGGATGGAGAAGCCCAGCGCTGCGACATGTCAACAGAGCTGCTCCCTGTCAGAGATGCTCGCCAAGTTCACAGAGACGGAAGCTTTGGAGGGCTGCATTTACGCCTGCAACTTCTGCAACAGTAAGTTGCATCTTTCTTACAGATGTTAAGAATTCTTCTTCCTTCTAGTTGTTGATGCATTTATCAATTTCCCGTTTCAGGAAAGCGGCGTAAATCGTCCCATAAGCCCCTGTCTCTTTCAGAGGCCTGTAAGCAGTTACTTATCTGCCGTTTACCTCAGGTGCTGCGGCTACACCTCAAACGCTTCCGGTCAGTCAGAACCCTTCCCGTGTTTTTACCTTGTTAGTTTGAACACACCCCTTCCTAACAATTCAGTCCTTGTGTTACCAGGTGGTCCGGTCGGAACCACAGGGAGAAGATCGGCGTCCACGTGGCTTTTGATCAGGTCCTGAATATACAACCATACTGCTGCTCAGACGCCGCTCCGATGCAGCAGAGAGAAGCCTACACCTATGACCTATCTGCTGTAGTGATGCATCATGGGAAAGGCTTTGGCTCAGGGCATTACACGGCCTACTGTTATAACACTGAAGGAGGTGAGTCACAGTTCTTGACTAGCGAGTCTAGGGTTCACAATTGGTATTATAGCAACCCTTGCTTTTGGCATGCGTTGTTTTACATGCGTGCAATAGTAATCGCGTTTGTCTTGCAGGTTTCTGGGTTCACTGTAACGACTCTGAGATGAACGTGTGCAGTGTGGAGGAGGTGTGCAGCACTCAGGCCTACATCCTGTTCTACACACAACGCTCCTCTTAGACCTGTCTGTCTATCTCTGTCTCTCGCTTTCTTCTCTCTCTACCCATTTCTCTCTGTCTCTCATTGGAGGTCTGTTCCTGACATCAGCAGTGAGACTCAGAGATTGATTGGTCTCTGCTGGCACAGTCACACTTTACCCAGGGCATTCAGGACCAAACTACACTCACCTGCAGGGTCCAGAACAGCAGGGACACACACACACAGAAATACTGAAGTCCCTCTGCTGTCGAAGAGAGAGACAGACGGACGCTCATCCTGGAGACAGCAATATGATCATCACACACACTCTGAATCAGGAATTCTTCACCTTTGATACTGCGACTGTTTTCTACTCTCTTTCTATTTGGGACGAAATTCAGGAAAACAGAGAAAGCCTCTTCATTTACATCAGTGGTAAATGACTGAACAATCTTATGACGCTGAATGTCTTTAGTTGTGTATGTGTGTGAGTGTGTGTTGAGTGGAAGGGTGTGACTGCTGACCTCTGACCCTTGACCTTTGTCCTGTATTGTGAGAGCACCTGTTATCAACTTTATTGATCTTGTGGGATCTTCCTGATGATAGTGAATAAAGAAAAAATCATGAAACCTTGTGGTTCTGTTTGATTTATATTTGATGCACATATCATTGCTGATTGAGTATAGAGAGAAAAAGGTTTTTGAAATCTAAAACCATTTTAAGCAATCTCTTAATCTTGTGTAATTGGTATACGTAAAATATTTGTATGTTTAAACATCAGTGTCACTCTAAAAGTCTATTTAACCTTAATAAAACCATTAAAAATATCAAATTAAATAACTAATTATTTGTTTACTTACAATAACGGAGAAATGTGAAAAATTTATTGAGAAATTATTGAAATATTTAAAATCTTTGGGTGACTTTTAAGTCAAAGGGATTCAGATGACAAAAACATTTGGGAATTCCTTCCTTACACACTGGTGTAATTTTAACCTAAAATCTTGTTTGTTAAATAAGGTCCTGGTTAACCACATATAAACAGTAAACATGGCCAACTGTGAAAGGTTGTACAAACAACACCAAAGCAACTTACAAAATAAGTTTTACATAGACCTACATTAAAAATAAATTAGTACCAATTATTTTTACAAACTCCTCAGAAAACGTAACAGAATTATCCATGAGTTCTGCCCTGATATCACATTTACTTGCTATTAAAAATCTGAATATTATGAACCTCACATTTTTCAAATCCAGTGACTTTTTCTTCTTCAGAAGTGCTCAGTGTAGTTGTCTAGAAATATTGGTTCAAACTGGACTTTGTTTTTTAATTTTAATAGCTTTCCTGTCAGTCTGACGTGAAACTTACCGTTATGAAAGCGCGCGCCATTTTAGCGCGTAAATTACCTCAGACGGTCAGACTCAGTAAACGGCCCGTCGACTAGATTGATGGTAAGTTTACCCCTATTAAATGTGAAAATGATCGATTTATAAACATATTAAGGCGTTTATCTAAGCGTACAACCTCTACATTACCCATTCTGTCCTCGTTCCTTTTTTTCCGGGCACAGTTTGTCAGATCAATCTTATTTGCATAATGTTAATTAAAGGGAGCTGCTTCCCATTAGAAAGATAATGAGGCACCTACCGACCGCTGTGTAAAACCTATATCTGAGCGCCAGGTGGCGCCGTTGAGCGGGTTTTAACATGTCGATCATGTAGTAAACCGAGCAATTTATTCATCACCGTTATACTACACCACATCTGCTGATTTATAGAGTAGGAATAGGTTTGTGACCACCTCAGAATCATTAACCTAGTTAAAAGGAGCCTGCTTCATAAATGTATGCTGTGTTGTGGATCATCATGCATCAAGTTGTTGATTGTCATATTCATCTATTCATCATTTTGAGCCTGAAGCAGGTCTCAGTGTAATCCATCCTGGGATTAATGAATTTGATCTGGATTAAAATCTGCAGCTGAATTACAGCAGCAGATTGTCACACCAATGCAAAAATATGTTCACCCAAAATAATAAAAAGAAAAAAGGTAATACAAATATACGTTGCAATTCCAATAGGGTCCTCACACCATCGCTGCTCGGGCCATAATGAAAACAAAAGCCTATATTTGCAAATGTATTTATTAAGAATACAGTGCTGTTGTGATTTAGCAAACGGGTAGAAACATGAGAAATGTGATCAAGCCAATGGAGCATGTTACACTATTACTGTGTTTACAAAAATGTTCTGATGACGGATGTAGTTGATTCTGATTGATTCTTGACTACTGACGTTACATTTCTGCCTTTTCACCCTAGTCAAATATCACTTAACAATACACAAAGTAAAATGACAATGTTTCACTCTCCTCCGTAATGAGATATTTCATATATAACAGACACTGAGTTCCACAGAGACAAAACAAACTAAACGCAACACAGTTTTGGTGTCAGCATGTCAAAGTTCCTTCGGCAGTGAAGATGTTTGGATCTGAAATGTGACCGTGTGTTGATTTTAAAGCCATGCATCAGCAGAAGACCATTCTCTGGACTGTCCGCTCTAAGAACCAGTTTTAACATTCATTAGTTAAAGCAAAAATTAGCTCAGTGATCTAAAACAGGAAAGAAACCCATTCAGAAGGAAAAGTCCGGAAAAGTAGAGCCATGTAGGCCAGGCCTGCGATTCAGACAGCATCTTCTCCTTACTGAAGTTGTTTATACATCCTTCAAACTCTCACCCATTTCTGGTACGATGGGAGGGATGTGTCACAGTTCTGAACGTGTATTTTGTTCGTCTTTTTCAGCTGGGCAACAGACAGAGCTCAAGCCAATCCCAGTGTTTCCACAGTGTGACCAGGAAGAGCGCCAGGGCAAGGGTGGCGCCAACCCGGGCACGTGTCTTCATGAGGGGCGTGATGAAGTTGGCCATGGTGGAGACGAACACCAGCAGCACCGCCATCAGGGCCAGGATGACGTTGATGAGTTTCCCCAGCAGAGCTCGAGCATTCGCGTTCTCCACGCCCTCCAGCTGCACCACTTGCTGCTGTTGCTGCTGCAGCTCCAGTTTGGTAATGCGGGTGAGACAGGACTCTACGGCCTCCTGCACACAAACACAAGGTACAGAACTTTAGGGGATTTCGCACTGGAGGAACCTTTTCATAGTTCCTAGAACTATTGGCTGGAGTACCCAGATTTTGGCATGTTCATGTTCGCAAGAACTACGAACGATTTTAGTTTTAGGAACTCCTTTTGGGGGAACTAAATGAGCTCCTACTTCAGAGTAGGGTCTAAACCAGTTGATTGGTCAAACGCATGTCAAACACCGGCACCCGCATTTTTAAAAAGCATTGTAAAAATATTCATTTCACGAACATGGAAAACAGCAATAACGGCATTTACCTTTGTCTGCAGGGTTGTGTTCTTTTCTCTGCATCGATGATATGTAATACTGAAAGTTGCCATAGGAGATTTCGTCTCTTAGCCTCACTTTTTGCTCTTTCAGTTGCATAAATTATTCGTTTACATTCCATCTCCATTATCACGAAACCCACGACACACAACAAACACAGCTCCAAACACGGCATCCTCCATCCACTGGTTTTTAGTGTTTGTAAATGCCGCACTTAAAGATGCTGCTGTCGGCCACTTCAGAGCTCCTATATTGCCAGTGCGACTGCAACCAGGAACATGGCCTGGGGAGAAATTAGCTCCCGGGGAACTATCCTATACCTCCTTTCCATTAGCACAAACCGGGTGCTAGTTCAGAGCTAGTGCTAGTGCCAGTTTGGAGTTGGTTCAACTGACAAGCCTTCTAAGAACCGGTTTGCCTTTCCACAGGCTAGAGAGCCAGCACAGAGCCAGGTTTTACGTCACTGTATACGTCTCATATTTCACAGCAAAGCTAGTGCTGCAGCGCCAAACACAAACACACCAAGCTTGTTCGAGATGCATCGGCTTCTCGCAGAGCGATCGGCGCATGACATCAAAGCACCGCGAGAACGATCCAAAAGCACAAGGAGTCGTATGCTAAACGCTCCCGCGGACCTGTGGCACTCTGATGTCACCCGCGGAATCAGTCCGTGCTGCTCCGATGCATCTCGAACAAGCCTTCCATTAACAATGGCGCTTCACTACTATTGATGCTCAACACGGCTCGCAATAATTTGTATATAGACGGAGATTACAATTGAGCTGCCATTAGCTCGATTAACTGCTATTTCAAAAACGGCGGTCACAAGTTTCTTGTTGGTCACGGTAACCCCGCCCCCAGCCCCTGACGCAAGTGGTTCTTACTTCTAGCCCAGCAATGTTTTGGTGCTACTTACGAACCACTTTTCCTGGTTCGGAGCTGGTGCTTTGGGTGTTGAAAGACAAAGAACTGATTTGAAACTAGGCTCTGGCTCCGAACCAGCATTCAAACTGCCTTGGTGGAAAAAGGGTAATTCCTATAACTGAGTTCCTAGAACTATTCGGTGCAAAAGGCCCTTTTGTCTAGTGAACAAGTTCCAAAGTCCCACCAGCGAGAGTTATTCTTTATATCAGTGTGCACCGTTTCTGAACTCCCTGAAACGCCTCTATTGTAGTCTTGTGTTTTCTTCCGGGAGGAACACATCACAATATTCCTCATTTAAATAATTCCTGCCCAAAATAAAGAGCTGAGTTAGTTAGTAGTGTGTTGAAACTGGCGGTTATGGTAAGGAGCAGGACATTTCCCAAACACGCTTGAAGCGCTTGAACAATCACAACACACTGCTCCAGCTGACCAATCAGAGCACATTGTGCTTTTCAGAAGAAGGGGCTTCATAGAGACAGGAACTAAACAGAGCGTTACTGACAGACTGGGAAGAGAGGAGCTCCAACAGTTATTGAACATTTAAGCATGAAAACCTGTTTTAGTAGAGCCCCAAAACTAAACTGCACACTCTTTGTTATCATTGCTCACCTGGATGTCTCGCGCTCTCTCATACGACTGGTACGCCACCTTCTCCTCCATGCTGGCCAGCTCCTGCTTCAGATTGCTCATTTCATTCTGGTGAAGTTCCGTCAGGTCATTCAGTTGCTCTTCCAGACGCTCGTATCTGGAGGAAAACGAGAGAAGACACACACCTGAACATCCGGCTCTGGAAAAATAGTGAAGTTCGATTCTCGAATGAAGCGTTCTTTTAAGCCCATAACCAGTCGAGCCAGTTCACAGATTCTAACTGAATCAAACTTTTCCGGATTGATGATGCGCAGCGCTAAATGAGCCAATGAGCATGTCCAGATGGGTTATTGAACCAAAGAACTGGTTTGAAATGAATGAATCAAAACAAACCGACTCACAAAGAAGTGAATGAGCCAGTTCTAATTGTCAAAGATGGACATGCCCAAACCGGTTCTTTGGCTCAATTACCCATATCCGGACATGCTCATTGGCTCATTTGGTGCTGCACATCGTCCACCCGGGACTGAAGTTTGATTCAGTTAACCGGCTTAACAGAACGATTCATTTTAAGAATCAACTGGAAAGCCCCGGAACTGCTATAGGTGGTGCGGTTTTACCTGTATCGCTCCTCCTGTAAGCACTGGGTCATGTAGCTGTAGTCGCTTTGCAGCTGCGCTTTCATGTCCTCGATGGCGTCCTCCATGTGCACCTGGCCGACTTTGATCTCCTGCAGGCCTTCCAGCAGAGCATCCCAAGAGGAAGACGAGGAATGGTGGTGGTGATGGTGGTGGTGATGTCCGTCCAGTCGAGGGCTGCCCATGGCCGCTCCCATCCCTGACATGGCCCCGCCCGCCCCGCCGGAGTTGCTGCCGCCGGCTGACCCAGATGTTGCACTGGAGCACTCGTCGTCGCTGCCGTATTTGGGGCTGGAGACCAGCGTGGCGCTGCCGCTCAGAGCTCTGGGCGTCTCTTCCGTGTGCCCGTCCTCCAGAGTGTCCTTCAGGTGGGCGATGTTGTCGGCGCTGCCGAACTTGTTGCGGATGAGGCTGGCGAACTCTCGGGGTTTCGAGACGACCGCGGTGTGCGTAAGCGCTGAGACTCCGCCCTTCACCCCTTCCACCACGCCCCCTCCGAACCCGCTGATTCCTGCTCGCATGTTTGCGCCTACGTCCTTCAGTCCCTGGTGCATGTCCCGAAAGACATCTTTGGGCTGCCGCGCGGGACCATTCTGCAGAAAAGGGCTAGACGTGATTACTCTGGAAAATGCAGTTTATTCATGCAACAGAACGCTCATTTACCTGCTCGATCTCTTTGAGCTTCTTGTGGTAGTGCTCGAGTTTCTTGTGCAAGTGTGCGATGGTCTGCGCAGACTTCTGGTTCTTCTTCTCAAACACCTGTTTGATGCGCGACGCCTGCTGTTTGTCCGCATTATGGGCCAGTTTGAGATACTCGGCCACATTGGCGTCACGGGCTTCCTGTTCCACGCGGATCTGCTCCGTGATCTTCAGGATCTTCTGCTGCAGGTGTTCCAGCGCCGCTCGTGTTCTCGTGACCTCGCCGTCCGATCCCGCCTCCACGCTGATGTTCCCGTCCGACCCGCCATGGCTCACGGAGGGCGGCAGGCCGAGAGTGGACACTTCACTTTTATCCAGCTGCGTGAGGGAAAACATGAGCGCACAAAGCTGAATTGCACTGTCATGCAAATGTCAAACATCTGATATGAAACCACAAGCACTAATTTTAACACCTCTGTCATATGCGCGGCAGCTGCACGAGTGAGTGGTCACGTCTGTTTACAAGAGACAGCGTGACCCACTTTCGTCCTGAAAATCTCTCCATGCACAACCTCACAGTAAGTTAAGAGAAGAAATTCTTAAGATTTACACCTACTACAGCATTTAACAGTAAACATCAGCGCATGATGTGAACGGTCAGTCATGCACACCATACATCTGAAATGAATCATTCATAAACGCAGCGTCGCAATTCGCTCCCAAAACATGCTGCATGAATGAATGTCACACGCATATGCGTTAGAAAGTCGTAGAAATCATCTCAACCTGCAGCCGTAAACAAATGGATGGACTGCAATGCAGGGAACATGCGTGTAAGATGCATTAACCTTTACATGTGTGTTCAGAGTGGCACGAGGGGTTACTGCAGGCCGTGAATCTTTACACGAGTCGTGTTCTCTGCACAGAACAGCATGCTAGAATGTGTTTCTCTGAGACGAGGTTTGTTGTGTTTCATACACACGGCTCCTCTAAAGGTCAGCACAGTCCATGCATCTTTTAATGCATGTGAATCTGAGTCATGTTACCTGCCAAGAGCATGCGCATGTGTGTGATCTACAGGCCGCATTTAGAATGTAGGTTGGAATTGACTGGTGTGGGACAGCAAACACACACACACACACACACATGCATGACACCTGCAGTGTAAATCAGGGATGAGTGTCAGGCGAGTTAAACACAGCAGCAGAATAGCGCAAGAGAGAGAGAGACGGGTGATGATGGACAGATGGATGGATGGATGGATGGATAGATGGATGGATGGACGAATGGATGAACAGTACAACACAGAAGACTAATTTGCGATAAATTACCATGATCTTCAGTGCAGGATGTGCAGCTTCACTGCAGAGACGTCTAAGAGGGCCATTTCCCTCCTGTCTCTCTCTCTTTCTCTCTCTCTCTCTGTTTGTCTGTGTTCACCCCTCCCCCCTCCTCTATCTGTCTATCTCTCAGTCGAGTCTGCCATGCTTTACATTGGAGTCAATATCGGCTGCGTTTTCTCTTCTCTCATCCTTTTCTCATCTGTTTCTTGCGTTTCTTTCTGGTCTCTCCGGCCGTGTGTTTGTCCGAGTGTTTCGACGCGGCTGCGGAGCAGATGAGCAGAGGGGGAGGGGAGATCAGCGGAGCATGCGTCACACTCTCACACACACACACACACACACACTCATACTCACACACTGCAGCTTAATCTATGTGAGTGCATTTCATTGTGCGTGTTCATGAGAGCATGATTGGGGTGTGTGTATGTTTGTGTGTGTTTTCAGAGTGACAAACCCATTTTTAAGGCATATATGTGTGTGTGTGTGTGAGGTGGGACATTTCCCAAACTGACAGGAGGGGCTGATGGGAAACGCTGAAGTCCGTCTCATAGCAACACGGTTCACAACAACTGGGTCACTGTGTTGAAGAACAGCACCTGCTACACACACTACACGCCTGTGATGTGCATCTGAGTTGCTTTTATTATTTCAACTAATATTTCAGGTTAATTAACACTATTGACATCTGTGGCATTCAGAAGATTGCGATCGAAAACAGTGTTTATTTGTCCCTCGATGCGCATCTATAAACATGTTTACAGAAATACACTGCAAAAATAAAGGTTTAAAACACGCAACTATCACACGGTTTTAAAAGTATGGAAGCTCATTTCTGCCATGGGATAAAAAATAATCATCTCACAATTTCCATTTATTTCTCACAATTCCGAGTTTATAACTCACAATTCTAAAAATTCCCCTTGCTTAATTTTAACTAATAGTCAAATATCTATAGTCATTGTTTTAGGTTGCTTTGTAATAGGTGACACAATAATTTAATTGCAGTTAAAGGTAATATAATAAACTGCACTAAAGCTAATATACATGATGAAGGAAAAACTTTTGCGTTCCCCAGAGAAACTTTGCGTTCACTCGCAAAACTTTTGCGTTCCCCAGAGAAACTTTGCGTTCACTTGCAAAACTTTTGCGTTTCCCAGAGAAACTTCTTGTTGACGCAAAACCTTTGCTAGTGAACGCAAAACCACTAAAATATATTTTTTCCATCACCATGTCCCTTTAGGGGCTCCATATACATTTTTAAAAAATCGTCAAGACTGAGATATTGATTGAATAACCTGTATTTGGAAATACATCACATAATGGAAGTTAAATGCAATTTCATGTTGACTTCAAACATAACATGTTAGCATGATAGATATGATCGATTCACTTAGCAATCCAGAGAAAGGGTCAGTTTAAACAAGTAACCTAGAAAAACTTTACGGCACAAAAAAAACATTTTTTAGAATCAACAGCATGAATATTTTTAGTGATTCATTCGTCCAAATCAATCGTACACACCAGGGTTTCTCTTCATGAACAGCTTTATTAAAAGAACAATTACATGTCAATCTACAATACAATATTTATCAATAAAATAAATACGCATATATTCAGAGCTCTTTAACAATAACAGACCTGTGCAAGCTACACTACTCAAAATAACAAGTGCAATTCTGAATCAACAGCGAACAATCCGGATATCAACAGAATATTTACAGACAGGTCGCAGAAATCCACAAGCAGGATTCAAGAAGAGCTAGAACAGATTTAATGAACATTTGCTGGAATTCAAAACTTGAAATGAAAGGAGCTTTTTATCTTAATTACTCAATGTATAAAGTTTGGCATTCACATCTCTCATTAAGTTTATTTTAGATGTTATCTCTTGAAGCTACTTGTATTTCCATGACAACAGGAGAACTTAGAGTGTTTGTAAATATGCTGTAGTTCCAGCGGCCGCAAAAAGAAACACGAGCAGAACAAATTGCTGTTATTTTAGTTTTATTAATATTTTGAATTAGCTTTTATTTTAATTTTTTGTAAATTTGTTACGTGCTTTTGTCATGTTATTAGTATTTTTTTTTTTTTAAATATTAGTATTTAGGTTTATTTATTTCAGTTTTAGTTAGCTTTAGTTTTTATTTATTTCCAGTTAATATTTTTAGTACTTAAACTTATTTCAGTTTATTGCCAAGCCAACATAGTTTTTCAACTAATATTTATATATTTTTTTATTTCAGCTTAATTTCAATTAACAGAAATGTTTTTAACAGTTTAAGTTAACAATAATAACCCTGGATCAAATGTCTTCGTTAAACATTCATACGTTAATTTTTCGCACTAAATTTAAGGCAACATGATGTATGAATCATTGTACAAAAAAAACTGCAGAGTTTCTGCTCGTGTTTCACGAATGACGGCAAGTGTTTGTAAATGAAATCACGTTGCAAAAATGTAATCGCAGCTCAGCTACGAGACGTGTGTGAGAACACACTGGCAGCTTAATTGAGGTTTACGTTTATAACACCAAGAATAACTTTTGTGTCAAATAAAAAAATTATTGGCACCAAACATTTAAAATTAACTACACGTTTTGTGCAATAAAGCAATACATTTGAATATGTGCACACTGAAAATAAAATCAGTGTTTTATAATATGTCATATTGTTCATAAGAAAACTCGCAATTTCATGGTTCTGAAAGATTCATTTATGGACGTTTCTAATCTTTCCAGAATATTTTCGTCCCGTCCACACATCGAATTTAAAGGGATTTTAGCGCATTTTCTTAAACATAAAATTTGCATAAATGTTAACCGTTGACATGCAAACATATAAACAGGAAGTGCTCAAAGAGGAATGACAGATTCCTGAATAAAACATGATGGAAGAATGAACAGTTCTGGAACAGCCTGTCGCTCTGCGCTGGTTCCATGACACCAAAAAAATGACTGAGTTCTTGAAAGGATGAAGGTAGATAACGGCGTAGAAAAACAGAAGCTCTGCTGTCAGTTATTGTGTCTTTACACATGTTCTTCCTCTGAGGATATGAGTCCAGGCACGACACACGAGAGTTCCTGAGTGTGTGTGCGTTATTGTCCTGATTTACGGGGCGTGGCCACCAGCCTCTTCTTCGCCTGGTAGAAGTCTGTTTGGATAAGAGAGAGAATTAGTCAAACTCTCATTCATGCCTTTGTTTGTCCGAGACGTCATTATTCAACATTTGTTCATGTTTTACTCCTACATGAAACTATCAGGATGTCACTGTGTTGTGATTCAATACATTATTCGCCACAGATTTTTTTTAAATTCCCACCTTCGGCCCCGCCCACCTCACCTGTGATATTCGTCTGTTTCCTCTTCAGCTCTGATCTTTTTTCTGGTGTTTTCTCGATGTCCTGCGGCACCGAACCGAATCTCTCCGGAGTTCGGGGGATGTTCTCTTTCTGAGTGTTGGACGACGGTTCTTTCACGCACGGCCTCGGATGCTCGGCGTCCTGACAGCTGCGGTACAGCACGGGCACCCGGACCCCGGACACGCCCTCCCACTGGAAGTCTCCGCCCTCCAGCGGCTTCTCCGAGACGAAATCAAAGCTCCAGCGGCGTGACGCATCCTCCAGATCTTGCCTCAGGGCGTCGCGGTACTCCAGCTGAAGCTGCTCGCGATCCACCGGACCGAACAGGTTTCGCCTCGCCGGCCCGTTTCCGAGGGCTCGCAGGATCCGCTTGTGTGCCGCCATGACCTGAAGCTGCAAAGACAGGAGAGATGGTTACCAGTGACTCCAAACACTAAACAATGCCTCAATATTACAACTCAACCCATGCGTTTGAGCTCTCCTGCACACCTTGTCCTGTCTGACCCGTCTCCTGCTCTGCGCTGTCATGTCTGAGTGTTTCTGTTGTTCTGTGAGCAGCTTTTAAAGGCTGCAGTGAGTCATGAGCTGCAGTAACATGTGAGGGCATGTTCCGCTGGCTGCAGTGACAGCGTCTGACCAGCAGAGGGCCACTACACTGTTTAAGTGCTTTATAAGCATGCAATACACATTATATCTACATATACAAGTAAAAAAATGTCAAATTTTTATCCACCTTAATTTTTTCTTTCCAGCACCCCATTGGCACCAACCAGAAACTAGACACACTGAATATTCATACAAAACCACTGCTACACTCACTGTATATTTCATTAAAACAATACTTGAGATAATATAGTAAACAGAATTATCATTTTGACACTATTTATGACAAACCAGCGTCTTACAATTAAGCCCAAAGTTCACATTAGAGAGCCAGAATTTCATATTATAATTAATAAATCAATAAATGATCAACATATCATTTTATATTTAATAATTCTTTTTAAGATTTTAGCCTATACCACCTACCAAACTTTTTTTTGTTTGTTTTAACATTTTTTATTTAAACTGTTTATTATTTTTTAACTAAAAAAATATACTTGTGATAATATAATGAATATAAAATAATAATTTTGACATTCTTAATATGACAGTACTTAAAAATCAGTGTCTCACAATCAAGACCAAAGTTCACATCAAAGCATCAGAATCTGATAATTTCATATTAAATTTAATAAATCAATATATAATTGTGATATATAATGATTTGTCAAAGATTTCTCATACATAGTATTATTTTTTATTCATATTTTTTAAACATATTTCTATCATTCATGATGTCACTGCTTTCGGTCACTACAGTTCTTCTGAGTTCCTATTGGTTTATCTGATGGAACGTGCAGTTCATTATGAAAAAAAAAATTCAAGACGGCGGCGGGAAAGCGAACGTTTGTTTGATTGGTCAGAAGTGACAGACACGCCCACTCTGTGCTCTCAGTCCACGTGAACAAGAATCTCGTGTATGCCGGTGGAAAACAGGTCGCGATCAGACACAACTGTGACATTTCACTTCACAATAACATTCAAACAGCGACAAAAATCAATCAATCAATCACGAGCCATAATTATCTATATTTAAGTGTCAGGGGAAAGTTTTCAGTTAATGTTCGTATGAGATGTTTATATTACTTGATTGTTATTTAAAAGAGCCAAGAGAGTTTTAACTAGTTTTGTTATTAGTTTGCATAATGCTCTTGTGATAAATGATAATCAACTTTATAAACACTTTGTGATAAACACAACTTTAAATCAAACGTTATGAACGTGCAAAGCGATGAAAAACATGCAACTTACATGATTTAGCTTCTGAGGAGGGTTAAAAAGCGGTAAAATGGCTGTTTGCTGAGTAAACTTGAGAGGTTTCAGATATCCTCGACAGCAGTATAGAGTTTAAAAGTGAACTTTAGTTGTGCCTTTGGGTGAAAGTGTCGAGTAACTCAATCCTGAAAAGAGTTCGCTAGATTCGAGCTGTTCTTCTAACGCTGAAGGGACTTTCTGAACTTTATGAACTCCGATAGGCGTGTCCAGACGGTGGGCGGGGCCTAGTAGGAACTGCACGTGGACTGAGCCCGGTAAACACATGACAACACGTGAGCGCGTGTGCAGCGTGAACGCGCCTTCATCAGGACATTCCAGTGGATCTGCGTCACAAAAATGAACAGAACCTCCCGAACGGAGCGGATCCGCCCAGCACAGACGCGCTATTTTACACGAGAGTGTGCTGCTATTTGTTTTAAGTGTTTATTTCCCTTTCTTGTACGAGCATGGCAATTAAATTACAGAAAAGTAAAGTACATTCAATTATCAAGCAAAAAAAAAAAAAAAGATTCTTCAAATACTCTATGTACACTGAAGGAGCTTTTAGAAATAATTTAAAACTTCTTTCTTACTGTTAAAAATACTTAATGATGAAATTCACCACTGCTGCTGCTGAGCTTTAACCCGTTAACCCTAGCTTTACTGTTTTTACATTTTTTAGCTTGTAAACTTGATTTCTGTGTCATGTAGGCTATAATTAATTACAGGCGGAAACCCCACACAGTTGCTAAGGATTTTGAGTAAAATTTAAAATAAATTTCAAGTAAAAAAGCGAACATTTAGAATTGTACACTAGATTTTATTTTGCTTTGTAAAGACTGACAGAAAACCATGAGATTAATTGTGAATATTTTATTCTATTAATAGCCACATGGACAGTAAGATTTTAAAACAAATCTGCATTTTGAAAAACAGAAATAATCTCACATTGTTTATGTTTTATTGTTTCTCCACACCTTGTTTCCAATACCTTTTTAACGTCTTTTGGTATTTTTATTTCTTTGGTATTTATGGAATCCCATTTCTGATAATAAACAACAACAACAACAACAAAAAAATCATGATTTAGTAAATCATAATTATGACATAAAAAGTTGATATTATGAAATAGGTACATAGAGAGAGATGAATTGTCAAAACTATGGCTTAAAAATTCCAAATTTGACAAAAATGTGAAATTCTAAATTAAAAACTCAAAATTCTGAATTAAAAATGACAAAATGTCAAAATTGACTTAAAATGTAGAAATTACGAGTCAAAATATAATAAAGTAAAAAATATAAAACAATTACAAAAATATAAAGTCAAAATATGACAAAATGTCATAAGTTGAAATTCTGACTTAAAAAGACAATTATGACAAAAAGTTAATATAAGACATAAAAGTCAAAATTCTTAATTAAAAAGTCATAATTACAACATAAAACGTTGAAATTGACTTAAAAAGTCATAACGACAAAGTCGAAATGATGGCAAAAAGTCAATTATGACAAAGTTGAAATTTTTGACAAGAAGTTAAAATTGACAAGTCAAAAAAACGACAATTAGAAATTGACAAGTCATACAACAGAAAGTTGAAATTGACTTAAAAAGTTGAAATTATGGCAAAAAGTCAAAATTTTGACTTAAAAAGTCATTGACATAAGTCTAAACTGACTCAAGTCAATGACAAAAAGTCTATGACAAGTTGAAATTCTGACTTAAAAAGACATGACAAAAAGTTAACATTAGACATAAAAGTCGAAATTCTTAATTAAAAAGTCATAATTACAACAAAGTTGAAATTGACTTAAACAGTCATAATGACAAAGTTGAAATTATGACAAAAAAGTCAAAATTAACAAGTAAAAATAAACGACAATTAGAAATTGACGAGTCATAATTACAACAAAAAGTTGAAATTATGGCAAAAAGTAAAAAATTCTGACTTAAAAAGTCTAAACTGTGGCATAAAGTCTAAACTGACCCAAGTCAATGACAAAAAGTCTAAATTATGACAAAAGTTGAAATTTCCTTAAAAAAGTTGTCGTCATAAGATTTACAACTACGTAACTTTTTCCCTTGTGTAGCAGAAATGGCCTTCCATAGATTTTTGTTCTCTTACAGCAGGATATTACAGACGAGCCCCGCCCACATATGAGAGGAGACTCTCATTATTAATAAAACTAATAACCTACATCATATAAAGAGTCAAAGTAACAAACACAATTAAGCTGACAGTACACGTCCAGAAAACCAGTATAGTTTCACAGTAAATAATGAGAAATAATGCGTCAGGTCAGAGGTCACGCTTCCGCCGGAACTCGACTTGCATATGGCCATTGCTGGAAGCCAGATATTGTAGTTTATAAAGTTTTAAATATGGATATTTTTCTTACGAAAACCCATGGCTTCGCTTCAGAAGGTCTTTATTAATCCCTGGAGCCGTGTGGATTACTTCTATGATGGATGGATGCGCTTTTTTGGGCTTCAAAACATCAGTTACTATTCACTCCCATTATAAAGCTTGGAAGAGCAGGATATTTTTTTAATATAACCCCAGTTGTGTTCATATACACCCAGGATGGCTTGAGGGTGAGTAAATCATGGGATAATTTTCATTTTTGAACTATCCCTTTAAGGACCATGGTAGTACATTTGGTACAATTGATTTTTTGTTTCCCCTCAAATGTATTTATGAAACAGTAGGGTATAGGAGATAAAGGTGCCTTTGATTTTATTTTCATCTAAACCACTAGATGGCACAAAAACCTTCCAAAACATCCGCTTTTCAAGATGCATGAGGAAATTTGTCTGGTCCTTGACGAGATCGCAAACAGCAGCGCAAAGTTGATTCTGTGCTAATTTGATCTAATTTATGTTTTTTTAAAATGTTGTAGATTTAAGTAGCAAATGAGAATCGCTACAATTATTGAATATATTTCGAGACAAAGGTCTTAATGATTTTCAGTTTTGTTCAAGGTAATTAAAGCAACAGTTTTTCAATAACGGAATAATATGTAAAAATATGGTACTGCTTATTAATTAATGATAAACAACTGTCTGACTTTTCCATGTGTTGACATGACATGGTCAGATTCAGATGGTAAAATATCATATATTAGTTTGAGTGTCCATCTCAGAGATAATTCACCATATTTAAAAATATGATATTAATCGTATCATGTAATAAAATACAATTTATTATAAATCTGCATTAAATTATTATGGGACCTTCTTCAATGTTTTCATTTACTTTTTAAAATAATTTCTTTCTTTCTTTTTTAAATATATTTTTATATTAACATATTTCAATGATAGTATATTTATTGACCAAAAATCAAGTCTTTTATTTATAAAAATAAACCGAAAATAGTACAAACTTTGCTAAAGTGACTGTTTTGAACATGTAGCCTATTAACTTAGACATTATGCAAAACATACATTAGCTAAATATTTGTTTTAATACTGTCTTTAGTAAACACTACAGCACTAAATAAAATTAAAATCAATTAATCAATCAATCACAGAGTCCATGTTTCCCAGGACAATCAACAGGAAATGCCTTTCATTCATAAATTAATGAGCGCTCTTCATTAGTGTGTTTGCGGTGTTTTGTTGGGAGTCTGACAGAACATGACGGTTACATAACAGTCCTCAGCGCGAGGAAGCCGCGGGAAAATCAGCGAGTCACCCGACGCGTGACTCATCAGAACGTGACGTCACGGAGCCGTGAGTAATGCGAGGAAAAGAGCGGGAAAGTTTGAGTTTCTGTGGAACCTATTCATTCATTCAGATTCATTGGTTTTAAATGAACGTTTCATGACTATAAAAGATATTATTAATATGACTGAATTCAATGAGACTTATGAGCTCATATTTATTGAAAGATATGTACAGTTAGATTTAGATTTGTAGCTACTTTAATTTCTTAAACCAAAAGAAGACTGAGTGAACTGCACAAAGTGATTTAAAATGGTGGAAAACGTAAACGTCTTCTGGTCTGTAAACTAGCGAATGCCTGGGTAGACCGAGTGATCCATCATAACTCACTCATATTAGGAAGGGTTAACCATCCACACCTCTGTCAGCAGGTTACATAACATTCGTTCTCAAAGTGGAGGGAGTTTCAAGGACTTTGACAAGCACCACCCCTGAAGTCGAGCTTAAGTAAGAGGTTATCTTGTGACTTATGAAACCAGGCGACTGTAGGGTTAGAATGAATGACTGCTGGTATTTAGTCTGAATTATTAGGCTACATCATTTAGCAGAAGCGTTGTCAAGAAACTGCAGTGCTTTACTCCTGAATGATTTGAACCTACAACTTTTACACCTCCTCACCAAACCAGAACCCATTTGTGCTTTTTTTTCATGCATTTTAATATTTTAATGCATAAAGAAGCAATTAATACTATAAAAAAAAGTATTATGTGTGAAATGTTTAGCTATTACACCACTGCATTTTTTTCTACTCACTGTAGTATTGTCCTGTATGCAAGTTATTTATATACATTATCAATTATTTTAATTAGTTTGACAGACTTCCAGCAATCCAGATGAACCAGAGCCACTCAATGTAGAGTTAAAGTTCGCCCCCTGCTGGTACTACAACAAACTGCACACACCCCGATACACGTCATCTTACCACTCGCACACCATCTGTATATACACTTTTACATTTAAGAATGTTTTTATCTTCTTTATTATATTTCTACTGTTGTTGACTGTCCAAATTCCTCATGAGTGATTTAACCTCAAACAGGAATCTAAAAATACACTTGCTAAATTAGATCCAAAATGAAAATCATGAAAGTTACGATAAAACCTCAAACAAGGTACAGATATCATTATAGTTTAATATTTAACCAGGATTTCCAGCTAGTCAGTCATTACTGTACACAAGCATATGTCTTTGTATGGAGACTTTAACATTTGCAAGGATAATAAATGCTGTAAATTAAAGCTAATTCATTAATGTCTTAACCCTCTGTGTTGTGTTTATTTTGCAGTTCTTGAATAAAATATGAGTAAATGTCAATGAAAGATGCACAAACACGTTACAAACAAAACATCTGATTTAAATTCAGACAACCCTATAATATGGACAATAATTTTAAAATGAACACATAAAAGAGACGAGGATATTTTGTAATGAGTTTTAATTCAGATAAACATTATAAACAGTACAAACACTACAAGGAAAAAAACAAACACGAGAATGAAAGCTGTTCTTCATTCCACCCCCTGCTGGCGACACAGTGCCGTTACACCTTCCCCTTCTGATCGCACACAAACAAAGCAAAACGCTTGCGGTCGAGCTCAGACGACAGGAAATGAGCTCAGCGCAGCAGGACCAATCACATTCACCGACAAAAACAAATAAAAAAAAGAAAGTCTTAAAAGAAGTGTGAGATGGAATGCTGTCGCATTAAAACCGCAGCTACAGAAGGAAAGAGAACCGCTAAAATAATGTTCATAAAAAAACAAAAACAAAAACAAATGGGGGACTCGGAGCAATAAAGTCTTTTCAAAGTTTTTGATCGACGTTTTCCCGTCACAACGTTTTTCTCAGAGTTGTGGTTCATTTCCGGTCATTAGATCTGGAACGACTGTAAACGAAAAAAAATCGAGATGTGAGCTCTGTGTCGGACGTCGTTTCTGGCCGGACGATATAAAGGAGCGAAACACTTACCTCCTCGATCGGGAGAAAGATCGCGAAGGCTTGTGGTTCCTGTCGCGGGACAGCGATCTCTCCCTCCTGCGTTCTCTGGAAAGAGATCTAGACGGAGTCCAGAACCAGGGTTATTATAGTTAATTAAAACTGTAAAAATGTTCGTTACTTGAAAAGAAAAACGTTAACTGAAAGAAAATAAACTTACTCGTTTTCCAGCGAGTTACCAAAGCAACATCTTATTTTAATTTAGTTCAACTTGATGTAAAATGACTAAAACAACTAAAATTAAAAACTATAGACATGTTTAAAAATGACAAAACGGAAAAAATTTCAAAATATTACTAAAAACTATACAATGAAACTAAATCAACACGATAAAGTGCTCGCACAATAATGCAGCTTTTTTGCACGTAAAGTTGCGCAAACTCTTACCTGCTACGACTGCGACTGAAGCTCCTCCTCCTGGGCGATCTGAAGAAGAGAAGAGAAGAAGAGCGAGTGAGCGCAGCGATCGACACGGGAACGCACCTCAAAAGCCCTGAAACTCCAGCCTGCTAACAGTCAAACACTCGTCACCGCCCTGATACAGGGGTGGAGTGGAGATCTCGCCACATGAGGGTTCGCTAAGAGCGTTACGCTCGTGTACAGAGAGCTACACAGTAGTGCACTAGGAGAAACTCAACAGAAACGCACTGCAAACAATCCCACAGAATGAAGACACTGAAAGAAAGCAAGAGCAGCTCTCAAAGCCCACGCTTCTTATGTAACCTGAACCTCCGTTTGGGCTCCCCATCAGTCTGCTTTGCCTAACCTTAACGGAGTCTGCACATCTCAGATCTCATACCAACCCTGTGTTTCTCAACTCAACAGGAGATTTCTCCTCATCTTATATCTGTATTCAGCATTAAACTGTATGAAGCAGGAAAAACTTACTAGTCTTTCGGTTTTCAACAAGCTAGAAAAGGCGAAGGGGAGGCGGCTGGCGGCCGGGGAGCAGAATTGGCGGGAAAGTGCAGGCCAGATGCTGCGAGCTGATTAGCTGGCTTGCGGATGGGGGCTGGATGTAGTGGATTTTTCCTGCTTTTATTGGTTAGCCGAAGGCTGTTGCTGGTGGTTGGTAGTGTAGACATTGGGGAACGTAAAACGCTGATTGGTCAGGAATGTGAAGTGGGCCGCTGCCGATTGGGTGTTAAGGTTGGAGGAAGAGGAGCTGACAACGGCATGCTCAGGAACCAATGGGCTGGTGCGACCTGATGACTGGCCACGCCTGGGTCATGTGACACCAACCCAGCCAGCTGATTGGGGCACGCTGGTCACATGATGCTGAAAGAGGACTAGTAGACTGACTCAGAGGGTGGTGAGGAGAGGCATGGTGGTGACTCTGCAACGGGGTTCATTTTTATTAATATAGATGATAAGATAAGAAAATAAAAACAACCTTCATGTAAAGTTAAGTCAACAAAAGATTGCATTCCAACCATTACTAGAGCCGAGCAGATTACTGAACACAAGCGACTGGGCTTTGACGGCCAATTTGCAAAGTTTGCACAATCAATATTAACAAGAAGAATCTCACAATGTGTGCGAAATCGCATCCGGGTCAAATCTCAATCCAAAATCAAAAGAAATAAAGCGCATTTTAAGGACAATTAAGCACATCCTTCGCCGCCAAAATTCTCATTATAATGTAAAAAACGTCACTCTTTACATTTTGAATAAGTTGAATTACCACAATGACTTAATACCAGCATCTGCACAGGATGATAATCATCACAGTAATGAGAATTTGGGTGGAAGAAAAAAGGTGCTAAATTGTCATCAAAACAACAATGCAAAAAAGCAGCAACACTTCACAATACGGTCCCATTAGTTAATATCAGGTAATGCAATACATCTGTGACACTATTAATGTTGGTTAATAATATACAACTGTTCATTGTTAGTTCATGTTAATTTCAACATTAAGATTAAAAAAAAAAAAACACATTAGAAGTCATTCTCATTGTTAGTTCAAGTTGACTAATATTAACAAACGGAACCTTATTGCAAAGCGTTACCCAACACGCAATCAAAAAGCTCGTTTTTCTTGTTCCTACTTTTAATTTCGGCGTGAAACGCGACCCGGGCGTTGAGATTAGCCCAAATAATCACTTGCTGATCTGCATTTAAACAAATCTATCAGAATTTGAGAAGCCCAGTCAGATCATTGTTTAATGGTTATCAATGACAATGAAGATGGAGGAGCTAAAGATCTCCGGCAGACGCCCATCAGAACCGGGTCACGTGGCACCGGTGGAGCAGGGGCCTCCAGGACTGGCGGAGGGGGCAGAATCGCATTAGTTTCCTCTGAAACACAATCTACAGAGAGACAGGTGAGAGGGAAGACAGGTTTACCTGCGCCTGGGAGGCGGGCTTCGCCTGCGGTAGTCGTCACGTGGACGTCGGCTCCAGGAAGGAGGCGGACCCCGGTTACGAGTTCGCTTCTCGCCATTGGACAGCTCCACCCTCACTCGGCAACCGCAGAGAGTCCTGCGTGACCCGTCGGTTAGATCGAAGTCGTTGAGTAATTTGCTGATAACTAGATTTATAATCCACACTCACCGTCCGTCCAGCTCTCTGACGGCGTCTGTGGCGTCACGAGGGTCCTCAAACTCTACGAACGCAAAGCCAGGAGGGTTCCTGGCCACCCACACGCTCCTCAGGGGTCCGTAATAACCGAACGCCCTCTCCAGTTCGGACTTATTCCCATTGTTCCCCAGATTCCCAACGTACACCTTGCAGTCCAGAGGGCAGTCGCGATGCATGGCTCAATCTGCACAACGTAAGAGATGTTACTGTTACATAAGAGTAATGAGATGAGTTTGTTATTTTATGTATGAAATAGTCTCGACTTTGAAATTGTTGATTTTATCATGAAACTCAATAAATGTGATAAATATATGCACTCTAGATATTACATTATAACTTAACCTGTTCTTCAATATTTCATGAATGGTTGAATAAATCCATTATGAAAACAAGTATGTTATGACTCATTAAAAGTTATTATAAGGTTAATATCAAATCTGCCTTGTTTGCTAAATTAATTGTTAATTTAACCGCATATAGTTTACAGCATTATCCCAGTGATTTGACATGTAAAAAAAAAAAAAAAAATTGTAAATCCAATCCAATCGTGAATTGTGTCAATACCCAGCCCTGCTAGTCAACGTGCCATTTATACACTAATTTAAATATCACACCCGAGAATCTCTAGAGAGATGATAATGGAGGTGTGGCTGATTTCGGTCTCCATCCCCCTCAATACCCGTCTCTCTCTCTCTCTCTCTCTCTCTCTCTCTTTTCTTGCTCTCTATGTTGAATGCTGTCTTGTCATAATAAAAGACAAATAACTGGTTTTGTCCAAGAGCCTTTAGAGTCAAACATCGTTGATTTTTACTGTGTTGTTTTTGAGTTCCTAATAGGCAAAATCGTTTAATTTCACCTACTACAAAACCAGTATGTTACACATTTAAAGCAGTACAAAATAAATGAATCTAGAAATAAAGATTAAACAAGAGTAGCGCCTGGAACTAAAGTAAAATATCCTACGAAAATAACAGTAATGAAAAAAATGCGTCTTTTGCTTTTGTTCGCTGCTCAAAATGGCGCACGGCGTTCACACGCGACTACACACAAAAACAAAACACTGTGAAACACAATCTACCTCTTTAACGCGCGATAGCCGCTGTAAATATAATTAAGATCACTGTTAATTTAACACGCGCGATAAAAGACTCGAAGTAAGCTGCTAACAGCTAATCTGGGTCAATAGTAAAATGGCGCCTGTAAGACCCAAAATTAAACAAAAACGCACAACTGTCTGCTAACGCTGGTCATTAAAAACCACAAACGACAGAATCAAACGTATTACAACAGAATGAAAGCGAATAAAAGTAAATTTACCGTCAATATCGCGTGTTTCTGACCGTATGTATTTGATTCCTGGATCAGATCCGCTCTGAAATGGCGCAGCGCGGAAATACGGAGGCTCTCACGTAATGTACGTCCAAACGCACGCGGCGGGGCGGAGCTTCAGAAAGGAAAAGAGGAGGACCTGAGCATAAAATGAGTTCGTGGCTCCAGTTTTAAATGCACAGTTTAGCCACACTTTTGTTGTTGTTTTGTTTTGGAACAGTGTTGAGCAAACACAAATTATGTGACTCATAATCTTCCTCAGAAATGATGCCTTATTGGAGATACTGCTGTAGCAACTCTCATTTCTGTTTTTGTGTATTGAAGCACTGCAATCGATCATGAGATAACACAAAAACCAACAGGGTTGTTCATGTCAAATCCAGCACAGTGCATCCTGAGATGCTATTGAGGTTGAGTGGAGAGTTTATTTGTTCCCCACACAAATAAATCATATGGCTTCAGAAGACCTGAAATATAGTGCATGAGTCACATGGACTACTTTTGAGAATAGATTTCACCTTGATTGGTTGTAACTCAAGAATGCTTTAGTATAGAGAGCTAAGGTTGGTTCTTTTTAAAGAGACACTCAACAGAGAAGTGAAAACATCAAAAAATGTAAATGCACAAAAGGTTATAGAAGTTTAACTTTACTGTAAAGCAAACATACTGAACTAAACATTTTTTATTTTATATAAAATATATATTTTACAAAGTAATTTGGACTCTAAAATAGCAAAAAAATCAAAGCCATATGTCTAACCAAGCTGTGTTTTAAATTTGAAGTTAATATCACAAAAATTGAGCTACTAAAAGGTTTTAAAGCACCCTTTCAAAGGTAACACAACTTGAATTTTGACACTTAATTTATAATGAATTTTGAGCACTTAAGCTTTCGAATGACACCTAATTTATAATCATTTACTGTAAATCAAATGTACTGAACTAAACATGTTGTATTTTATACAATATATATATATATATTATAAAATCATTTGGACTCTAAAATTGCTAGAAAATATGTCTAACCAAGTTGTGTTCCAAATTTGATATCACAAAAATTTGAGCTACTAAAAGGTTTTAAAGTACTGTTTCAAAGGTAACGCAACTTCAAAACGGTTGAGCGTTTAAGCTTTGAATGACAAAACAAATGTACTGAACTAATGTTGTATTTTATATAAAAATATATATTCTACAAAATCATTTGAACTAGAAAATCAAAGTCGTATTGTGTTCCAAATTTGAAGTTGACGTCAGAAAAATTGAGCTACTAAAAGGTTTTAATACCGTTTCAAAGGTAACGCAATGTCCAATTTTTTCACACGATAAATTTAGAGTGTTTAAAGGGATACAGTAGTTCATCCAAAAATTAAAATTATTCCATGATATACTCACCCTCAAGCCATTCTAGGTGTATATGACTCCAGGGGCTTAATGAAGGCCTTTTTTTAGCGAATTGATGTGTTTTTGTAAGAAAAATATCCATATTTAAAACTTTATAAATTTAAAATAAGGAGCTTCTGGCTCGACAGCCATATGCATTCAACGTACGTCCAAAAAGTCTTAACTTCCACGACGTAGTACACAGTGACATGACGTTCTACTACTATAGTAGTAAACCTTGGAGGACTAAGGATATTTTTAAATATATCTCCGATTGTGTTCGTATGAAAGAAGATTGTCACATACACCTAGGATGGCTTGAGGGTGAGTAAAGCTTGGGATAATTTTCATTTTTTGGGTGAACTATCCCTTTAATGATACCTAATTTATGATAATTACTTATTAAATATGTGATCTCTCTCTTTCTCTCTCTAACTATCTATCGCTATCTCAACATGTTTATGTATGCTTCATGGCCACTGTAGACTAATATTCTTCTTGTTTTCTACAGAAGAAAGAAAGTCATGGAGGTTTGGAGTGACATGACGGCGAATAAATGATGACAAAATGGTCATTTTTGGCTGAACTATCCCTTTAAAGTAGTTTTGTAGGTTTGTGGGCATCTGGGCGGTTGCTAATCAGAGATGTCAGACTTTGCAGCAATCATCATCAACATCCCCGTCATCAAACGCTCGCAGAGCTGCATTTCTCAGCTGTAGAAACCACATCCAAGATGGGTTGCCATGGTGTAAGGGTCTTTAGTGATGCTCTACTGACGTGGAAACACGCCGACGGCATTGCTTAGTTTTGAAGTTCTAACGAAAAGGCATTTTAACTAGAAACCTTGTTATGGACACCAGTAGCTTTATTGTTTAGACTTCTCCTTTCAATGTCAGTTTTTAACTCTCAAACTAAGACTTTTCTCCTGTTTTTAGCTGATTCACATCTCACAGCCTTTCTCAGCAGATTCACAACCCACAAAAAAAGCACCAAAATTCAATCCCAGGTGCCTTTGAGCTCAGTGAGGACGCCAACCTGTGAATTAATCAGTTTGATGCATCCATTATAAATGACTTGGTGGAAGCAACTAAAGCATAATTGCATGATAATTGGGGCTCGAGGAGGAGGAGGAGAAGCTCTTCAGACGCGCCACGACCGTTTCCTCTGATGTCTGTGTGAGGTCACTTCCTGTGTTGGGGATGCCAGCGGTCTATATAAACCCTGAGAACTGACCGTCTGTCAGTCAAGCATCTGCAGACAGCAGGAGAACAGACGGCCACCTCACTGTCCAAGAGAGAGACGATGTGAGTACTACTGATCTCCGGAGAAGTTAACGCTCTAGTTACTAGCTTCATTAGTGTTTGTAAAGTTCTGTTCTGTGAGTTCATGTTTTTGCTCTTCAGCTCAAGGAGTTTATGAGTTTGCGGATGATGTTGAAGACGCAAAGATCTCAGCAGCGCGTCGCTTTCATGATACTGATGGTGGTTGCAGCCGTACAGTGTCAGGAGAATGAGAGGTATGTCTATCTATCTATCTATCTAGATCTTCTCAAGAGTTGTTCTGAGATGAATTATCCTCTCTGCAGCAGACGGGCGGTCACAGAGCATCAGTTGATGCATGATCGCGGTCGCTCCATTCAGAGTCTGAAGAGACTGATCTGGCTGTCCAGTGCGATCGAGGGGCTTCACACCGCACAGACCCGCACACTGACCACCGACGAGCCGGACAGCAGGTGGCGCTTTCGCGATCCTCAGCCTGGTAAAGACAGCAGCAGCCACAAGAGGGCGCTAGAGACGCTGTTGAGCGACATGTACAGACCTCACCTCACTGCTGGACTGGACGGAGAGAAATAGCGCCATACGAACACCATTCTGATTCCCCGGGAAAACTTACCAATGACAGTCCGACCACGTCTATAATGAGACTGACTGGCGAAACGCTGATGAACAAAACTAGATTGCTGCCTTTATAATCAACAAAGTTGTATTACAGACGAAACTAAGATAGTTATTGATTAGAATGTAAGCGATCTAGTTTTGGCGCGTTTCTCCCTTTGCGCAGACGCAGAGCGGCTCATCCGTGATCTTCACCTGTATTCCTGTGCTGTATAAATCTGCCTGTAAGTCCTTAACATTTATTCAAGAAATATAGAATAATTTTAGAGTATTTCATGGTGCTTTGAAATACACCACTTGCAATCGCATTACCATGGTCTTCACTAATCACCTTAGTACACGTCCAAAAACACATGTATAAAAAAATACCATGGTGTTTTTGTTTTGTAAGTGTTGATTTATTTATGAGCAGAGGATGTGTTGGATGGGTTTCAAATCATTCTTGCTATATATGGATGGCTATAAACAGATCGTATTTTTGATTTATTATGTATGTGTGTGATTAAAGATGCTTTTAAGTAAACCGTTGTTCATTTCAGAACTCAATTCGGTTGAAACACGTCAAATATGGTGAAATGAATGTGTGTGTGTTTGTATCTGTAAGTTGTAATACACAAAACGAAGCACGACACCAAAACAATACATTTTTATTCGTTTTTTCTAACAATAGTGAAGGTCGTTTCCCATTTAGTATATTTGTTGCTTGCACAACTATTTCATATACAGCTGCAACCCTAATTTGAGTTTAGTTTGCGATGTATTAATACAAAACTCCTGAATTTCACATTGCTCAGTATGAATTTGTGCTTGACCAGCATGAATATATTATGAAGTAAAATTGAAGTTCCACCCAGCTAACAGGGAATGTTCTCTCAAAGTTATGAACAAACGTTTTATTTCTGACACGTTTTAGTTGGATGTTTGTCTTTTTTAAACGTCCAGAGAACATCCAAAAGTAACATCCCCATAATGTTTGAAGAATGATAAATGGAATGTTTCCTTAACGTTCACAAAACCAAGAAAAATCGTTTAAAAACTGGATGTTTTGAACATTCAGAAATAACGTTTTCATAACTTAATGGGAACATTGGCAAAACGTTCTTGGAACATATTTTTGTTAAGTGGGTCAGAATATAAAACAGTATGAAATATGAAATGCTTCACATCAAAGAAAAGTAAACAGATGAACAAAACGCAGTGATTCATTCAAATATGAAACTAATTATTAAAAAGTATAAATCCTCTCGCTGCAGAAAACATAAAAGTACTAAAGTAATCCGTCAATTTTACGGGATTCTTGGATTTCAAACTCTCACCGTAGAAATCACAAGTAACTAAACGTCTCTCGGCGTGTGGATGCAGAAAGTGAAAGGTTTGCAGCACGGGTTTCTCTCTCATGCACACAAACACTCTCTCTTCACTCTTGTACAAGTGTACGTCCGCTATCACGTCATTACCCTGCAAAATATAAAAACAATGGTTTTAATTGACAAAATGAGAGTTTGAGTAGTCTAAAATATTTCAAACGTCACCTAGAACATCTTGACCTAGAAGCTAAAGTGAGACCTGAATCATCAGATGATCCCTGTGATATATGAGACACACTTGAGATAGACAGACCAAATGAAGGACTACACATACTATTTCAGCCATTTCTATATTTTGCAGAAGTAGTAATATAGCATGCTGTTTTGAACATTGCTAATCTCAAAATGGTGCTCCCTCACAAAACAAGGCTTTCCCAGAATTCATTGCAGCTATCTTTAATCCAAGATGGCGGACGGAGTCAAGTGAGTATATTTGTAGTCATTACTGTTTTTTTATAAATTTTATTTTATATTATTTTATTTCAAGTAACAAAAATGTTTTTATGGTTTTGTCGTACGTTAATGATCTTCTCTTACATCACTGCAGGATGTCGGCCAGTTTATCTTGGTAGTACTCGTAGTTCTCCTGGCAGTCCTCCCACGGCGTGAACTGCTGCTCGTCGTTCTCTACGAATGTGTCCCAGATGTAGGTGAAATCCAGCGGCTTCATCATGCGCAGTTTGCAGCCGGCGGCCGCCAGCACCTTTAGCCCTGCCTGAATCTCAGGCTCCTCCCACTCGAAGAGCCGCGCGGAGAAGATCGCCAGACGGACGCTTTTCCTGGACTTCAGGACCTCCGCCAACTTTCCGGCGCAGGCGGCGCACGGGCTGGACGACATGTACCATGTGATGGTGTATTTGCAGGCGGGGTCGTAGTTGGGCAGGACCTGCTGGAAGAACGCCTCCTCGGCGTGGCCGCCCGCATGCTCGTCTTCGATGTAGCCCCGGAGGAGGCCGTCCGAGCCCTGGTCCACCAGGTAACACAAGAAGGTTTTATTCCGGCCGGACGAGTACTCGACATTCTTAAACTGGAACTTGAAGAAAAACGGGTCCATGCGATCCCTGTGGACACAAAAGGGGGTGAATTCAAGACCTGCACAGCGCCCTCTACTGGAAGCTCTTCACATTACATGGTATTTTGCTCAGATTAGTCACATGATACTTGAAAAACCTTTTTTTGTGATATCAACTTCAAATTTGGAACACAACTTGGTTAGACATATGGCTTTGATTTTCTAGCAATTTCAGAGTCCTGATTATTTTGTAAAATATATATCTTGTGTAAAATACAACATGTTTAGTACATTTGCTTTACAGTAAACTTCTGTAACTTTTTTACACTTTAATTTTTTTTATATGTTTTCACTTCTGCAATAATCTCCTGAGTCTCTCTTTAAAAAGAACCAACTTTAGGTCTGTATATCACAGCATTAATGAATTGCAAGCATTTAAGTTCATACTATGCTCCAAAAGGGGGGTGATTATTTACATTTAACAGGTTAAATGTGCATAAAAGTATCTTGGCTGTATTATTACCCAGCATTCCAGAGTCTGCAGCCTCCGAGGGGGTTTCTGTGGTCGTTTTTAACAGCTCCTTCACAGGCTGACAGATGGAAGGGTTGTCAGGGTTATAAATACCCTCAGCAGGGGCAGAACTTTATTCTTGGAGTCTGACCCATATAAAGAACCGTGTGTGATGAGACGGTTTGGAAGTATTGTGTGTGTTTGCTGCCAGATGAACCTGGTTCATCTGTAATGAGCACCTGCTATTAGATGATCCACAACAATTCACAGCTTTAATGTGTCGACAGAATCAAACTCATCAGCGTTGGGTTATCAAACCTGCTTGGATTCTTAAACGTCAGTCGAAAATGCAAAATATCCAAAATACAAAGACGTTTAACCCTTTAGAAATCCAGCAAACATCTCAACGATGTCTCAAACTGTGCTCTAGGTACTAATCAGAAATATGAATATGAACATTTCTCATCAGATGATCTGAGCTGCTCCACGTTCATTTTGCAGCTCTAGACTCGACGACTACTGACTCATTTGGATCTGTTTTTATTTCTCTTTGGGAATTTTAGTCGAAACATCTGAGAGGAAGTTGATACCTAAATGAGATGTAATTGAGAACTCATCCTCAGTCTGATGGACTTCATCAAAAAGGTTCTTCAGTAGTTTTTTTTGAAGTTGGTTCTGTTGGAGACTAATAAAGTTAGACTAATAAAGTTCTTGGCATTTCAGGTTCTTCAGATTGGTGGATGTTCTAACGTTATTTTTAAGAGCGTGTTCTTTAGACGACACACAGCAGACAGCGAGACACATCACCGCCTGTCAGGACTGACCTTGGTGGGGGTTGGGTTGAATTTATCTGCTCTACACAAGCTTTCGACCTGAATGTTCACGCAATTCCCAACAGATATGCTCTGGAGAAACACAATTCTTAAAAACAAAGGTTCTTTATTGGCATCAGTGGCTCCATGCAGAACATTCAACATCTCTGGAAACTTTCCATTCCACAGTAGGTTCTTTATAGCAGAGATTCGTCAGATTATTCTTAAAAATAAAGCTTGTTTATTGGCATTAATGGTTCCATGAAGGACCTTTAACATGAGACCTTTCCACTGCACAAAAGATTCTGTCTTCTGGAGAAATGTTCTCTCTTAAAATAAAGCCTCCAAAAGCAGTAATTCCATAGAAGAACTATTTTTGATTCCTTTCAGTGGTCATTTCTTAAAAGAACCATTTTTTTTCTTAGTGTGAAGAACATTTTAATAATCTAAAGAACCTTAAGTGGTTCCATTGATGTTAAAGGTTCTTCATGGAACCATCAATGCCAATAAAGAAACTTTATTTCTTAAAAATAAGTTTTCCAAGTCTGCTGAAGTCACAAGATGCTTTGTCTGAGGAACGACTCTTAATTATTCATTTATTCCCTGAAAGTCTTGTCATCTGTTGTCATTTGTGTTTTTGTAGATTCACATACTCCGCTAGAAGACGCCACTGATCCCAAGCACCATTGGTTCTCGCATATCATGTGACCTATTGTGATTCAGCAAGTTTGTGAGCAAAGTATGACTTAAATGTGGGTCTGTTCCTCACACAAAACTGTCATATGACTTAAGAAGACCTGAAATATAGCGCATAAGTAACAACGACTACTTTTAGGCTCCAGTAGGGCGTTTTTGATGACATAGGAGCACCATTTTTGGGGTTTAGTGAACAGTTCTTAAAAGAACCGTTTTTTTTCAAGTGTGAAGAACATTTTAATAATCTGAAGAGCTATAAAGAACCTCAAGGGGTTTCATGGATGTTCTTCGTGGAACCATTGATGCTAATAAAGAACTTTTATTTTAAGTAGTGTACGTTTATGATGTTTTCTGTCTTTTTTTGAGCTCGAGAGCACAACGACAAGGTCGTACATTCTGCTAAACATCTCCTGTTGTGTTCCACAGAAGAAAGAAGGTCGTACAGGTATGGACTGTAAATGAAGGTTCAGCTTTAGCTCCTCGTCTGTCATGTTCTCCGTTCTCTGTCATGTTCTGTCGTGTCTCTCTGTGTTTTCAGACTCACCCGGTGATGATCTCAAACGGCGGCAGCTCCATTGGCTCCGGTTTATCTCCGTTCGCTGTGGCTCCGTTCTCCGTACCGCTGGCGGCGGCGGCGGCAGCCTCTCCGTTCTCCACGGGCGCGTTCTTCCCATTTACCTCAGGTTTCTCTCCTTCTTTAGGAGGTTTCTCCTCTTTCTTTGCCTCATTTTCTGCTTTCTCTTTTCTCCTGACGGTCAGGCGAGAGCCACTGCTGCTCTTTCTGTCGGCCATCTCTGAAACTAAACACACACACACACACACACACCTCAGTATTTATAACAGCACTTGAGTGTGTGTGTGTGTGTGTGTGTGCAGCTGTCGGTCTGTTCTATTAAAAGACCTCCTGGCCATAGAGATGATAGATAAACGAAATCTTACACAGGATACATCGTCAAAAGTTGGGCACTTCTTTCTCAGATATCAAAATTATTTTTGTTGTTGTTGTAGAACAAAGTGAAGTAAAAGCATCATGACGTGGGTTTATTAATGTCCAGAGCTCCATTACAGACAAAGATGAAGCTCAAATATAACAAAAACAAGTTCTAAGAACTTTTGCTAATGTTCCCATTAAGTGAATGTTCTCTGAACATTCAAAACCTCATTGTTTTTCTTGGTTACGTGAACGTTGAGGGAACATTCCGTTGTATCATTCTTCAGACATTATGGGAACGTTACTTTTGAATGTTCTCAGAACGTTCTGAAACAAAAAATGTTAAACGTTTGAAGTAAAATCGTTCCATGAACAATGTATAAATAATTTTTTTGTGCTAAGAACCAAATAACTTTTAAACAAATGTTCTATTAACGTTACTGGAAGAACGTTTTCATATCTTTAAGACAACCTTGCCAGAACGTTCCCTGTTCGCTGGGCTCATTAATGTTTTTAATAATGCACTGTTATTGAAAATGTCATTATACAGAACGGGTGTTTCCAAACCTTTGACTAGCAGTGTAACTCACAACGAATCATCTAATACAAATATTATCTGTCTGATAACATGTCTGAGGTGCAGGATCACATCAGGAATCTTTTATTGCTCAAACGTTGCTCATTCATTGCTCAGGAGACTTACTTTGAAACTATAAACTTTGCCTCGGATAAGTGTTATTTTAGTATCATTGAGATCTTTTTATTTTATTTTTGAATTAGTTGTATTTTTATATTTTCTGTTCATTTTAAGTTTTAGTATGTAATGTTTTTTTTCAATTTGTCATTTTTATTCAATTTATTTCAATTCATTTTTATTTCAGTTTTAGTTATTTAATAAGTATGTACTGTATGTATTAGTGATTTGCGGCCCTAATCCGCTTTTAAAAATTAGTCACCCGCACCTATGAGTTTTTATCTGATTTATGTATCTGCACCCGATCGTCACATTACAATTATTCAAATTCTCAGTGTTAAGCGTGATGATATGGTAACATATTGCACTGAAGTAGGCTTCTTTTAAATTATTTAGCTAGGTCTTCTTTGGCAAAATTACATGTCTTTAATAGAGACTTTACACCATTCAAACTTAAATAGGAATGTCATTGTTACGGTCACCGCAACTTCCTGAACACTCACAAGTCATTAAATACGTTCAGCCCAAGCAAAGGATGGATATAGGCTTTATTAGTTTATTATCATATAAATACAGCGTTTCACAGCCGCTGCACCAACACTTGCTTAGTCCTGGTTAACCACTTCACTAAAACACTCCCACATTTCTTTCCTTCTCTTTGTTTTTAATTCTTTTTTTAAATTTCTCTCAGATCTGTTTTGCCTCCATTGGCGACAAAGTGACTCCACACACTGTAAAATTGTGCTGTAAAATAACGGTAATCTACTGGCAGCAGGGTTGCCAGTAAAGTACTGTTATTCTACAGTTTGTTGCCATAATTGAATTTACAGTTTATTACTGTTAAGTTACATTTCACTCTGTTTTTTATTTTTCTCATCTTACACTTTAAAAAGGGTTAGTTCACCCAAAAATGAAAATAATGTCATTAATTACTCACCCTCATGTCGTCCTACACCCGTAAGACCTTCATTCATCTTCAGAACATAAATTAAGATATTTTTGATGAAATCCGATGGCACAGTGAGGCATGTATTGACAGCAATGCCACCGAACTTTTCCAGAAGATCCAGAAAGCTACTAAAAACTTACTTAAATCAGTTCATGTGACTACAGTGGTTTAACTTTAATATTATACAGCGGCGAGAATACTTTTTGTACGCCAAAAAAAATAACGACTTTTCAACAATATCTAGTGATGGCCGATTTCAAAACACTGCTTCAGAGCGCCAAAGTCACAGTAAACGAGTAAGAATGAGAACGAGTAAACAAGGCTTTGTTCACGAGATCGTTTCTGGATCTTGAGAGGTTCAGTGACATTGCTGGCAGTAGAGGCCTCTGTAGCATCTGGACCAATCGGTCTCAAATTATTCATTATATTTAATGAATAATCCAGCAAACTCAACTCTCTCAATAAAGGTCTGTGAACCATCCCCCGAAAACAGCAACAAATGCAGTTTTCACTGAGACTCTGGTTACAGGACACAGGAAGATTCTTGTTATATATATATATATATATATATATGTATAAAACCACTTGAGAAATATATAAACATGTATCCAATTTTCCCATCTCATGATTTTCCTTTTATAGGCTTTGGCCTATGTATTATTGTTTCAGAGTTAACTAAAATTATTATTGTTATGGTTAACTAAAATCACATGTGTAGCATGTTTGGTATCGATGGACTCCAACTTTTGTTTCCTATTTGGTCATTTATGTTACATGTTGCTAACTCTGTGACACATTAGTATTATAAGAAGAATCTAGAAGGTTCTTCTCTCATGCATCCAATCCAATGTCTTATGCTAATATCCTGCTAGAGCACAAAGACTCGTAAAAGTCCCTCTAAAGGAACAACTCCTTATAGGCTCAGTCACCTCCAGAGGGTGTGGCGTCTTCACACTTTAAAATCACTGATCACAAGATCACCGCCCCCTTTTTACTGAGAAAACACTGATGTGAAGATGACACTGATCTAGAGGACTTCTGAAGACCCCCAAGCTTGTGCCAGGCTGCGGCCTTGTCTTTCCATTCACCAAAGATCCTCTGAATCCAACTGGTTCTGTGTTGCTGATGCAGTGATAGTTATATCCCCTCATGCTAACTGTTAACTAAAAGAGATTTGCTTCTGCCAGTCATTGACCATATCTTTTTTAACGATCTTTAACCGTTATTTTCATTAATGGTATATATTGTGTGTCTCCACTTGCTAAGTATGATGTTAAATAATCACACTGAAAGATGATTGGATAGAATAAGGGTTAACAGGGCTTCCTATTGGCTGGCTGGTTCTCTGTGGTGTGTGCGTCCTCTGTTGCACCTATCAGTTCATGTGTGTAAGGCCAGCGGTAAGTCATGTGATTTAATATCTCTCCAAGCTCGAAGAGTGTTTGATATGGTAAAATGTTCTGAAATGTTTTTTAGCTTTGTATAGTTCTTAACAAATGGTAAAAACTTAATTGGTAGTGGGGCGCAAGCTGAAGCTTCCATATTATACCAGATAGAATTGGTCCTCTCACTGCACCAACTAATCATATTTTTTATCTGGGCTGCCCAATAATATAACTGAAGATTTGGCAAGTCTATCCCACCTTTATCTTTTGGCTTCATTAGTTTGGAAAATTTAATCCGTGGCATTTTATTATTCCAGATAAACTTTGAAAGGTGTTTATTGAGGTCTTGATAAAAATGAACTTGATAAGTAACTAGGTATAGATTGAAATAAATACAAAAGCTTGGGAAGGACATTCATTTTTATTACATTTATTCTCCCCAGAAGTGAAATCGGGAGTAAACACCATGTTTTTCAAATTAGCCTTAATTTTCTCTCTGAGAGGAGTATAATTGTTTTTTATAAGTTCATTAAGTGAAGATGTGACAAAAATGCCAAGATATCTGAAGCCGTTCTCTGATATCTGGAAAGGGGAGATTAACTTTAGATGTTCTAAAGAAGGGATATTTAAAGGTAAAGCGGTGGATTTAGAAAGATTTATTTTATAGCCAGAAAGACTACTGTAACAAGAAATACATTCCAATAATACTGGAATAGACTGCTCTGGTTTGGACATAAATATTAGTACATCATCAGCGTAAAGTGATGCTCGATGATCTCCTCCCACTGTAATTCCATGGAAATTTTTGCTCTGTCTAATGAGCTCTGCTAGAGGTTCAATGACTAAAGCGGAAAGTAAAGGTGAGAGAGGACAACCCTGCCTTGTGCCCCTCCCTATGCAGAATGGAGTCGAAATGAGACCGTTTGTAACCACTGCAGCCTTAGGATCAGAGTAAAGTAACTGGATCCACCTAATAAAATTATGTCCTAGGTTGAATTTTCTGAGAGTAGTAAACAAAAAGTCCCACTCGACCCTGTCGAATGCTTTTTCAGCATCAAGGGAGAGAACAAGTGCAGGGCGTCCTTCATTTTGAACAGAATTAATAACGTTCAAAAGCCGGCGTATGTTATCAGTGCCGTAATTTCACAAACCCTGTTTGGTCCGGCTTAACTAACTTAGGTAGTATGCTCTCTAACCTACATGCCAGAACTTTTGCTAGTATTTTAGAATCTGTATTAAGTAGACTTATTGGTCTGTATGATGCGCAATCTTCTGGATTCTTATCTTTCTTAAGTATTACGCAGATATTTGCTGTTTTCCACGTTTCAGGTATTGTACCTTGATCTAAAATAGCTTGTAAAGCAGGCATAAAAATATTAGAAAGCTCGGGCCAAAATGATTTATAAAACTCCGGAGGAAAACCGTCAGGTCCTGGCGACTTGTTGGATGGCATTAACTGTATTGCTGCCAGGACCTCTTCTGAAGTTATAGGCGAGTTAAGGTAATCTCTGTCTTCATCCGAAATAATTGGGAGAGACATATTATTGAAAAAAGTTTGAAATTCTAATTGTGAAGCACTGTTTTGTGAACAAAATAGTGATTCATAATAGGATTGAAATGTATTGCTTATCAGTGCAGGATCGTATGTTGTGATACCATCCGGCATCTTTAGAGACTTAATTGTTTTTTCAGATTGTTTTTTTTTAATCTGATATGCCAACAGTCTACCAGATTTGTTTGCATGCTCGTAATAATTTTGTTTAGAAAGAAATAGTAGTTTTTTAATATGATTAGTTTAATCAAGATTAAGTTCAGCCCTAGCGTGGCATAAAGCAGACCAATTAGTTTGAGTGGGAGTTGTATTATGCAGATGTTCTAGTCTTTTAACCTCTTCTAATTCTTCCTTTTCTAATTCTTGTCATTTAGATATTAGGGCTTTATGTGCAGCAGTGTAAGAAATAATGTATCCCCGGATTGTAGCTTTTGCTGTATCCCACATTACAGCAGGAGAGACGGGTGAGTTTTTATTATCTGACCAATAATTTTGTATTGAGTCCTTTACAACATTGCAAAATTTTGGGTCCGATAGGAGAGACGAATTTAGTTTCCATACCTTACTCCTTGTTGGTGGGGTCCCTAATGTAATATCTATCTGAACCGGAGCATGATCTGAAATGGTAATTGAATCAATTTTGCTAAAAGATATAAGACTGAAAAAGGTATTTGGAATAAAGATATAATCAATTCTTGAATATGAACCATGAGGATTGGAGTAAAATGTATAGTCTCTTGTAAGAGGGTTCATTTCTCTCCAGCTATCAATTAAACCGGTCTCTTTGCATAGTTTTTTAAGAACCAAAGAGGATCTGGGATTGACTATGGTGCCAGATGAAGATTTGACCAATCTCTCGTCCATCACGCAATTAAAGTCACCAGCACAGATTCCTAGACCTTTGCAGTGTTCATTGAGTAACAAAATTATTTTGGATATGAATTTGGGAGAATCTTCGTTGGGTGCGTAAACATTCAACATTGTAATATGCTGACCAAATAAATGGCCTGTAACCAAAATAAATCTACCTTCTGGATCTCTAATTTCGTTTTCAAAAATAAATGGCAAATGTTTGCTAATTAAAATAATCGTGCCTCTTTTCCTAGGGTTAACTGTGCATGAAGAATAATATACTTGACCCACCCAATCTCGATTTAATTTCAGATGTTCGCTATCCGATAGATGAGTTCCTTGAAGCATGGCAACTGTTACTTTTTCCTTTTTTAGAAAAGTCATAATTTTTTTCCTTTTTACCACATGCCCTAATCCTTTAACATTCCATGTCATGAATCTAGTTGAGCTCTGCATTATAACAATGTGTGACCAAGTAAGAAACTGTTAATGTATCTGATGGGCAAATTTTTAACCTCAAAGAACAAATAACAAAAAAACACCTCCCTCTCCCCAACCCCCGGCTCTGTCCCCAACTGACAGGGCCAACTAAGTACCCCTAAACCTAGGTCTCTGTACCCCGCTGGTCTCAAGTAAAACAAAATTATACCTGCTACCAACATAAGGTTCAGAATCATACCCATTTGGGAAGCGTAAGGTTAATCTGCTCCAGTAAATTAACAGTTTAGACATCATTATCTCGGAGGTCTCATACAAGAAAAAATGAGTGAAAATATGTCCGTAAAGTCCGTTAAATGGACTAACACAGTCATATCTGCCATTCCACACAGATTAGAAACAAATAAATGGCATATGAGAACCTGGGAAAATTAAAGTCACTACCCCTCCGAATATGATAAAGATGAAAGAGTATTATAAGAATCTCTTTATCACTTATCTTGCAAAGTCTCTATGAACTCCTCCAAAGCGGCCAGAGTACTTTTTCAGCGGACGGAGTTTTTCAGTGCTGCCTGTAGAATGTGTTCTCTGTCTACGTAGCGCAGAAATCTGACCAGAACGCTTCGTGGCGGATCATTAACTCCTGGAGCAGGTGCAAGCGATCGGTGGGCTCTCTCAATTTCAAGCCTAAAATCAAAAGAGAGGTCGAGCCATTTCGGTATCATTTCCTTTAGGAATTGAGGAAGAGGAGTAGAGCCCTCAGATTTTCGGGTAAACCGACGATTCGCAGATTCTTACGTCTTCCTCGGTTTTCTAGGTCATCCACTTTAGCTAGAAGTTGATTCACCGTTTTCGTCAAAGCAGAAAGTTCACCCTCATGGGCCCGCAGAGCGTTTTCTGTGGTGGAAATTCTGTTTTCAGCTTCCATTAAGCAGGTTTCACTCGAAGACACTCTTTGTGATAAGTTGGATAAAGTCTCGTGAATTGCAGAAACCGAGGTTGATATAGCATCAAGACGATTTTCGATAGTGTCAAAATGACCATCAATGTTCCCCAACTGGGTGCTAAGCGCTTGAATTTCGTGCAAAACTGGTCAGTTTGTTCCGTTGAAGATGAGGATGTTTCTGCTGACGCAGTTTGTTTCTTCTTTTTCTGTGACCGTGAAGTTGCAAAAGTGGAAAGTCCTTTGGATCTTGAGTCTCAGACATGTTAGTCGTGTATTGAGCTTTTAAATTAGGAGATTCTTAAACTTAAATCGAAGAGGGCAGCAATTTATTAAACAATCAGGAGCGGAGCTACAAATTAGGCGGCCATCCTCTCCAGCGTCCCCCCCCCAGAGACATTTTTAAGATGGAAAAAATGTGGTTTTCAAAAGAAAGATTGTCATCAAAGATCACTTCTACACTTTAGTAGTAAATCTACACTTCTCAGTTTCTCCAGATGAAAAGACCAAGATAAACTCACATGTTTCAACTAGAGTTTTAAAAGAGTTATTTTGCTCAGATTCACCAAAATACCAAAGTCTGCAATCAAAAGCAAAACATCTGATTATGAACTCATTTCTCATCAAATTTTCCCAAGACCAAAACTTTCTGGTAACCAAATGATATTTCTCTAAATGAACGATTACATTTACAGGTTACTGTATGTTTGCATTAATGTTCACTCATGGATTTTGTTGTAACAACACAAACATTATACATGTGATTTACTGGCTTTTGAGTCGAATGAACCATGTGATGTTTTTCTCTTTATTTTATCTGTTCAAACATCAGTGTGTCTGGTTTGATCTGTCGGTGGATAAACAGCTTCTGCTGGATGTTTGTCGTCTCTGTGTGTGTCAGCAGTTTGTGGCTGAAGCGTTTCTTCATTTTCTCTCCTGCTAATAATAAGATCACAATCTTCCACTCCACACAAAACATCTTTACACTGAAATAAAGTGAATCTATCAACAGTCAAATAAGAGTCAGAGGTCAAATATGATTGACAGCTCACAACACTAATAACACACCAGTAGATTCAGATATCTAGTCCAATATTTCACTCTTCTGCTGTTAGTTTTCATTCAGGCCCAGAATTCATTTGAAAATGTAAGATCAGCAAAAGCTTGTTGATTTTGGTGATGTTAAAGAAGACGGATGTGTGAGCGGAAACTAACTGAGTTTGGGGGAGGATTCACACACAACCAGATAAATATCACAGTTCAGTGTGTTTCAGATCAATCTGAGGGTTTTCAGACATTTTAAGAGTCACTATCGTGGGCTTTTCAGCGAACCGATGAAGAAAATGTTTCTCAAGTTAGTTTTGCTCTGTTTGTGGCGTCTGGTTGGTGAGTTTTAAATGTGTTTTTATGGCTTCAGTTGTTTCTGTTCTGGTACCATGTGATAAATTACTGGTTAAATTAGAGAAGATTAACATTCGCTGATAGTGTCAGCGACGGTGGCTGTAGTGAAGCGCACGACTCAGGAAATAACTCAAAGAACAGTCTTTAATCTAATAATCCACACAATACACAGGAGAATCATGAGGAGAAACACAACCACGTAACGTAGACGATACCGGACGATGAACTGAACAGAACTCAGGGTTTAAATAACAGGGACTGTTAAAGATTTGGTATGAAGAGAGCATTAAGTGCCTTCAGGGTTGTTTTGAATGTACTTTGTGGGACCCACAAAAACGTATAAAATATATTCTAATAACAAACCATGTGTATCAAAGAAATTTATACAAATATGAATTAAGAAGAAAATAGCTCATTATAAAAACGATGTCTTAGCTAAAAGAGACATTCAAAGAGAAATCAAAAGACAAACTAAAGTAGATAAGGCCTTAATCAAAAAATCGAGGCTAAAATGTCACAAGGAAATTCTTAACAGGCCTGGGAGGGAATCAGGACGATGATTGATATCCCACATAAGAGTATAGAGAAGAAAAACATAAATATGACAGCCACAGATGGAAAAACAAAAATTAAGATTTTGAACTAGCAAACAGGTTAAATTTGTTCTTTTCTCATTTTTGAGCGGAATAGTGAAGAGAGAAATAAAAATGAAGAAAATATCTTGACATTGACTAATATTTTTTCCATTATAGAAAAAGCTGATGTAAAGAAAATGTGTCAAAAATGCACAATACACACTATAATACAATACACACAAGAGTCCTGGGCCAGATGATATTTGTGGTTATGTGTTAAAAACCTGTGCTGAGCAATTATCTACAGTTTTTACCTTGTTGTTTTAAACGTCTTTTGACCAGCATGTAGTGCCAACTATATGGAAAACTTCAACTATAATACCGATTCCTAAAATGAACACGCTTGCATAATGGTCTGAAACTATTCGGATTCGTTCGGACCGCTCGGTCACTGAATCATTTGAAGAGGTTTCTCAGTCAGTAAATCAAACAGACTGTATATCAAGACAACAAATAGCGCTGTTGTTGTTTCACTAGTTTGAACTACGCTGCACAGCCAAGTGTCAATCATTTGACAGTGGTAGTGAGTAGCCAGTACGGTTTTACCTGTGGTTACCAAGTCAGTCTCACTGTCAGAATATCTTCATTTAAGCCTATAATAATATGATAAATAAAATAATTCTTACCAATAACTATGAGCTTGTATAAGTCATATATTTGTATAATTCAAATAGTTGTACAAATCTGTAAATTATAAAGTTTTTACTTATTATGGTCTTATATCTGCATACTGTTTGGTTTCACGTTTCCAAGTAAATACAATACTTTTAAGGTATATTTTAGCTAATTTATTGAAAGTGTTATGCATCACCACAACCCTCAACTTTTCGGTTTGATAATCCGGCCCTCAAATTAAGCTAACTGAATAGACCTGCAGTAAACTAATAATGAGCAGTGGGTTCTGAAATGGAGTCCGGGAATAAAAGAGTGTACAGAGACAGTAAGGGACAAGGTTGCCATCTGCTGGTACATAATGGCATCAGCAGCTGACAGGTATAACATAGACCTTCCTCGAAGGGGCAGCTTCCAGATGCTCCAACACAAAAGAACCGGTGGGAAGCAGAGCGGAGGTGAAGCCGGCGGGCAGGAAGGTGGGCCAGGACCATGGAGCAGAAACCGATGCAGGAGGAGAAGCAGGGCCAAGAGCCAGAGACCAGCAAGCCGGATGTGAGGAGATCATAAAGCCAGGGATTACCAAGGCAAAGCCTGCTGGAAAGCAGATGAGCATGCCGAAGCCTGCTGGACAGAAGGTCTCCAGGGTGGAGCATGATGGACAGGAGGTCTCCAGGGCAGAGCACGATGGACAGGAGGTCTCCAGGGCGGAGCACACTGGACAGAAGGTCTCCAGGGTGGAGCACGATGGACAGAAGGTCTCCAGGGTGGAGCACGGTGGACAGAGGATCTCCAGGATGGAGCATGATGGATAGAAGGTCTCCAGGACAGGAGCTGATGACCACCAGAGCCAAACAAATGGGACTAGAAACCCCCAAGGCAGATCAGCAACAAACTAGGGCCAGGCAGACTTCTCAAAGCTAACAAGGCATACAGACTCGACTTCCACATTAGTGACTGGAGTGGCACAGTTAACTAACGTAGACACAAGGCAGAAGGAAGTACAAGATCTGAACTGACCTCAGGAGTAGGCTTGGCATCAGGTTCGTAGGCAGGCGTAGGAACAGAGTGCACAGGCTCACTGACAGGAACAGACTCACAGACTAGAACAGTTTCAGACTTAGGCTCAGGATCAGACTCAGGAACAGATCTGCAAACTAGGTCTGGGTCAGGAACAGACTTAGGAACAGGAAAATGCTCTGAATTATGCGCAGCAGTCTTGCTCAAAGCCATTTCGACAAATGTCAACCAAACACACCATAGCGCCACTGCCATCATTGAAAGCACCAAGGAAGGCCAGATGAATTCGGGAACCTGAGAAACGTCAGCAGAAATACTAGATGATAGAGGGTTAGGAAAGCCGGCTTTTCTGACCATTCTCAGCAGGGCTTGACATTAACACCCGCCAACCAGCTAAATGCGGGTGGATTTCAGCTGTGGCGGGTAAGACACTCCCACTAGCCACTTTGGCAGGTTGAATATAATTTCAGCCTACAGCCCAATCAAAGGTAGCCAAGCTTGTCATAGCACAAAATTACAATCCAATTACAATTTGTTATCGATTAACTTGCAGTTAGTGAAGGTGGGATAGGTGGAATCGCGCAGAATGACACAACAGAAGCGTTCTCTCTCTGTCGCGCGCGATGTGATCTTCTTGCGCCCGAATAGTCAAATACATGCACACACAGATGTCAAAATGTGTGGAGTATCTCACGTGAATACAGTCGGTTATGGCTTAAGTGGATGTAAACAGGTGGGTAATAACTGGAAATGTGTCAGTATATTACGTCCATGCATTCAGAGGCCAATTAAATACCTGTTATTAATGTTAATCACACAACAAAAGACATCTTAAATAAACCTACTGTATCTGAAAAAAAAAGTTTAGGTTATTTAATTTACTACTGTATTTGTAGTTTGCTAATTTGCTTCTTTGTTCTTTTTATATAGCCTAACAAAAATACCTTATAAAATGTATCATATTATGGTCATATTACCCACCTCTTGCCCACCTGTACATACCAGCTGATATACCATGTAGACCTAGTCTTGATTTGAGTGGTCAATCTGCATTTGAAAGTTTGAAAAGGTTTTAAATCTAGCTAAACAAGTAAAATGACTCAAAATCAAGTAATTTTAGCATGCCAAAGTCAACTTTAATCAACAGCAAAATTGTGGCCAGTGAAAATGCTGAGTGGCTAGTAACTTTGGAAAAACCACTAACCACAGTGGCTGGTGAGCAAAAAAAAATTGATTTTGAATTTCTAAGACATTTTTTGTTTAGGGAGCCCATATGCAAAGAAGCATGAATCTTCATGAATAATGCTTTGATTCACACCTGAGGAAATTAAGACCCTGCCCCTAATGAGCCGCATAATGAGCCATTCAGTCAGGAATGTTACTGCGTGAACTAAGAAAGAATGCAATGACAAAAGAAATATATCATTTTTTGTTTGTAGTTTATTTAGAATATATTGAACTATATAAATGAGAGTCAAAGACAGATTTTGAGTACACAGTTATACCTGGAAATAAATCCTGTTCAAAGATATGTGTGAACATAATTTACCTGGCATTTGGAGTTTATATGCACTGGAGAACAACAACAACAACAAAAAACACTTTCCTGTGTCCAGTCAGTGATCTCAGTATCATATTCATGCAGTCCAATGTGTGCCAATATCTGGTCACTGTCATTCTCAAATCTGTGCGATAAAAAAACCCTCTGTGAGCATGCTGATAACAGGATCATATCAACTATTGTATTAACATTAATATAATGTCCACTCTTAACAGAAAACATGATTTTTGTGATCTCATGCATGCACGTATTATTGTACAACATGTGAAGAAAATTTTGTATAGGTCTATTATATTTTTAATTACAGCACCGGTCAAAAGATTGGACAAAAAATTAAAAGATTTTAATTTTTTTGAAAGAACTCTCATGCTCATCAAGCCTGCATTTATTTGATCAGAAATACAGAAAAAAAACCAGCAATACGGTGAAATATTTTTACAATTTAAAATAATGTTTTTCTATTTGAATATACTTTAAAATATCATTTATTTCTGTGATGCAAAGCTTTCATCATTCCTTGCGAATGAAAGCTTCCTTGATGTGGCACTATATAGGCTATTTTTCATAATCTGTCCAAAACAGGCCAAAGAAATATTGTCTAAACATTTATATTGCTATGACGTTTTATGAATCATTCACACAGAGATACAGAACATGTAGGATTCATATTTAAACAGTCTTTTTGCAGCTTAATATTGACAGACACTAGTCAATATCACGATTAGAATAAAGAATTTAGGAATAAAAAAGAATTACCATTCACAATCCTCGGCTTGATCAAGTTGATCTTTGAAATGAAAGTGAATCCAGTCATGCTCTTCCATTGATTTAAATCCTTTTAGAATTATTCCTCACTGTGACTCAAAACGATGAAAAGTACATGAATCTGACTAAGCTTGATGGATTTTTGAGCTGATGCAGGCGTTCACTCTCTAATCATTTTTTGCTTGGTCTGCTCAAAGTCGCACTGGATTTTCTCCTTAGCGTAAGGTTGAGAGGTCCATCTATCACTCTTTTCCATGTTTGTAGATATAGGCTGTGGTGTTGTCACGATACTGGAATTTCTGACTTCGATTCGATACCTGATACCTTTTTTTTAGGAGTTCACTTTTTACTGCGAAGAGCACAAGTGTGTGTGAGGATATACTGTAGAAAGAAGCGCAGAAGATCCAAATGCGAGTTAAACAGTTTATTTCTCACAGAATACTCAGAAAGTACATGAATGGCAGAGGTGATGAGAAGCAGGTGGCTGCAGGGGTGCTCCGTGACGCAGGGACAGCAATGGGCAAACGAAGGCAGGAATATCCAAGAAGCTCCAAGAAAACCACGTCCAGAACCGATGGGGAGAGCACGACAGAACCCCAGTAGCGCCTGCAACGAACTGACAAACAGGACATGCAAACACACACATTAAATAAGGCGCTAGATGAGAAGCAGCTGTTGCTGATAATTAAATCAGCACACTAACAAGGTAACGCCCAACCATACACACACGAGGGCGAGTCAGTGAATCCATGAACTGTGGAACGCTCCCCCTCTCCTAAGAACGCCTCCTGGCGTTCCCAGGAGAACCTACCTGTAGATTGTAATCATCTATCAGGGAGTGATCCAGAATGTCCCTAGCAGGAACCCAACTTCTCTCCTCCGGACCGTAACCTTCCCAGTCCACCAAGTACTGGAATCCACGTCCCCTCCGTCTAGCATCCAGAATACGACGAACCGAATAAGCGGGTTCCCCATCTACGAGGCGCGGCGGGGGAGGAACCGGGGTTGGCGGATTAATGTGGGAATGAAAAATGGGTTTTATTTTGGACACATGGAAGACGGGATGAATTCTCCTGTACACAGGAGGAAATTTAAGGCGGACTGTCACTGGACTAAGGATCTTAGTGACAGGAAACGGGCCAATGAATTTAGGTGCAAGTTTATTACAAACAGACCGGAGAGGAATGTTCTTAGAAGAAAGCCACACTTTTTGACCAACGACGTATATGGGAGGTTTTTAGCCGGTGGCGATCGGCCTGAGCCTTGGTGCGCACTCCCACCTGAAGAAGAGTCTCACGGGCTCTTCTCCATGTGTGACGACACCTCTGGACGAAGGCGTGAGCGCAGGGGACCGCGACTTCAGATTCCAGACTAGGAAAAACTGGTGGCTGGTAACCTATACTACACTCAAAAGGCGAAAGACCCGTGGATGATACTGGTAACGAGTTGTGAGCGTACTCAACCCATGAGAGTTGTTGGCTCCAGGAGGAAGGATTCTGAGCCACCCTACATCGTAACATTCTCTCTAGATCCTGGTTGGCTCTCTCGGCTTGTCCGTTACTCTGGGGATGAAAACCAGACGACAGACTGACAGTCGCTCCCAGTAACCGACAAAATTCTTTCCAAAATTTGGAAGTAAATTGGGATCCCCTGTCGGAAACCACATCAATCGGGAGGCCATGGATACGAAAGATGTGATCAACGACAGTAACCGCTGTCTCCTTGGCTGAGGGTAATTTGGGCAAGGGAATAAAGTGTGCCGCCTTCGAGAACCGGTCCACTACGGTTAAAATTACCGTATTACCCTGTGAAGGAGGGAGACCTGTGACGAAATCTAGCGCTATGTGGGACCAGGGTCTCGAAGGGACAGGCAGCGGTTGAAGGAGTCCATCTGGGGGACGATTGGAAGTCTTACAACGAGCACAAACCGAGGAAGCCAAAACAAAATCTCGAATGTCGCGAGCCATACTGGGCCACCAAAATCATTGCTTGACCAAAAACCTGGTCCGACTGACTCCTGGATGACAAGCTACATTGGAACCATGCCCCCACCGAATAACATCTGACTGTAATCCCTCCGGCACAAATATCCGACTCGGTGGACCCCCGGGTGGAGGCGTTACCCCTTCTAAGGCCGTGCGGACCTTCGATTCGACCTCCCATGTGAGTGAGGAGATAAAAAGTCTCTCAGGTAAAATACACTCGGGAGTAGACGGGCGCTCGGAACGATCAAAAATACGAGATAACGCGTCTGGTTTGATGTTCTTGGACCCAGGACGATACGAAAGAGAGAAATCGAAACGACCGAAAAAAAGAGCCCACCGAGCCTGCCTGGAGTTAAGTCGTTTGGTGGACCTGATGTATTCCAAGTTCTTGTGATCGGTCCAGACGATAAAAGGTACCCCCGACCCTTCTAACCAGTGACGCCATTCCTCCAATGCTAATTTGACTGCCAACAACTCTCTGTTACCAATATCATAATTACGTTCGGCAATCGATAAGCGATGAGAAAAAAATGCGCATGGGTGCATCTTATCGTCCACGGCGGTGCGCTGGGAAAGAACTGCTCCTACCCCCACCTCTGAAGCATCGACCTCCACCACGAACTGACGTGACGGATCAGGGGCTACAAGGATGGGAGCTGAAACAAAGCGGCTCTTAAGGTTGGAAAATGCAGTCTCAGCTGCATTAGACCACCATAACGTCGTTCTGGTGGAGGTCAAGGCGGTCAGAGGAGCGGCTAGTTGGCTGAAATTGCAAATAAAACGCTGATAAAAATTAGCGAATCCCAGAAACCTCTGCAGGGCCTTACAAGAGTCTGGGATTGGCCAATGTACCACAGCCTTAACCTTGTCAGGATCCATGCGCACCCCCTCAGACGAAACGATATACCCTAAGAACGGAACTGACTGTGCATGAAACGCGCATTTTTCCGCCCCGACAAAAAGCCCATTCTTGAGCAGCCTCTGGAGCACTCGCCTGATGTGTTGAACATGTTCCTGGAGAGAAGAGGAAAATATCAAAATGTCATCCAGGTAGACATAAATGAACTGATCGACCATGTCTCTCAACACGTCATTAACGAGTGCCTGAAAAACAGCGGGGGAGTTGGACAGGCCGAAAGGCATGACCAAGTATTCAAAGTGCCCCCTGGGGGTATTAAACGCCGTTTTCCACTCATCACCCTCCTTTATGCGGACCAAATGATAAGCGTTACGCAGATCTAATTTCGTGAAAAGAGACGCTCCCTGCAACCGTTCAAAGGCTGAAGCCATCAGTGGCAAAGGATAAGTATTCTTTACCGTGATGTTGTTCAGCCCTCGATAGTCAATACACGGTCGCAGAGAACCATCCTTCTTACCCACGAAAAAAAATCCGGCGCCAGCTGGAGATGAAGAGGGACGAATGAGCCCAGCTGCCAAAGAATCAGAAATATATTTCTCCATGACCTCCCTCTCAGGGTTAGAAAGTGAGTATAACTTGGCTTTAGGTGGAGAAGTACCTGGCAATAAGTCTATAGCACAGTCATAGGGACGATGCGGAGGAAGTGAAGCAGCCCGGGACTTACTGAACACTCCCTTCAGGTCGAGGTAGTCCTCCGGCACGTTAGACAGGTTCACTGGCTCCTCCTGTAACACAGAACACGAGACAGACGGACAGGCAGACACTAAACAATCAGCGTAACACTGACGACTCCACTCCATGACGGAGCTCTGTCCCCAATCGATCCTGGGTCTGTGCTTAGCCAGCCACGGATGACCCAGTACGATTGGCACGAGGGGGAACTAGAAATAAAAAAACAAGTCTGTTCAGTGTGGTTACCGGACGTGATGAGTGTGAGCGAGCTGGTGGTGTGTGTGATGTCCGGTAACATCTGCCCGCTGAGGGCGTGGACGGAGATGTTGTGCTGCAGCGGAACCATAGAAATCCCAAGCTGTCTGGCCAATGAAACGTCCATCAGATTCCCCTCAGCACCAGAGTCCACAAGCGCCTGACAGCAGTGAGATCCTGTTGCCCATTGCAGTCTTACCGGGAGGAGAGTGGCTGACGAGGATTCACCCATAGAAATCCCACCCGACAGTAACCCCTTAACTACTGTCGGGCTTGATCTTTTACGGGACAATCTCTGAGATAATGTCCAGCCCTCCCACAGTACAGACATAATCCTCGCTCTCTCCGATGTTGTCTCTCCTCCCGGGAAAGCCGAGCCCTACCCACCTGCATTGGCTCCTGATCGACTGGACTGACCGCGTTAACACCGCTGTCACCGGGAAACCCCTGTAACTCGAAACTCGTGACTGGCCGTGTATGATCTGCCCATTGTTGCAGATGAGCGTCCACACGCAGCGCTAACTCAATCAGTCCGTCGAGACTCTTGGGTAGCTCCAGGGTGTAAATTTCTCCTTGGATGCGGTCAGCCAGCCCATGCAGGAACATGTCCCACTGCGCCTCCTCGTTCCAACTACACTCAGCCGCCAATGTGCGAAATTCGATAGCGTAATCCGAAACGGGTCTCCTCTCCTGGCGCAGATCGGCGAGCTTACGTGCCGCCTCACGTCCCGCCACTGTTCGGTCGAAAACCCGCTTCATATCCAGAGAGAGTGTAGCAAACGAGGAGCAGCAAGGATGGTGGTTCTCCCACACCGCTGTCCCCCACAGAGCCGTGCGTCCAGACAGTAAAGTCATGACTAACGCCACCTTGGATTCCTCTGAAGCAAACGTCACCGGTTGAAGAGAGAAAAATATGGCACACTTGGTTAAGAATGCTCTACAGAGATTAGGCTCACCAGAGTACCTTTCAGGTGTCGGTATCCGAGGCTCGTGTTGACTGGTCACGGGAAGAAATTGATGAGGGACCGGCGGTGGGGCTGGTGCAGTGGGCGATGACAGATGTTGCACCTGGGTAGTTAGCTCGGACACCTGCGTCACCAACGCCTGCACAGCCCGAGCTGTGGCGAGCGCTTGTTCGTCCTGCTGATCCATACGATGTGCACTCTTAGCTAGATACTCCTGTAAATCCGTAGTTCTCGCTGGATCCATAGTTAGGTCAGTTCATTCTGTGAGGATATACTGTAGAAAGAAGCGCAGAAGATCCAAATGCGAGTTAAACAGTTTATTTCTCACAGAATACTCAGAAAGTACATGAATGGCAGAGGTGATGAGAAGCAGGTGGCTGCAGGGGTGCTCCGTGACGCAGGGACAGCAATGGGCAAACGAAGGCAGGAATATCCAAGAAGCTCCAAGAAAACCACGTCCAGAACCGACGGGGAGAGCACGACAGAACCCCAGTAGCGCCTGCAACGAACTGACAAACAGGACATGCAAACACACACATTAAATAAGGCGCTAGATGAGAAGCAGCTGTTGCTGATAATTAAATCAGCACACTAACAAGGTAACGCCCAACCATACACACACGAGGGCGAGTCAGTGAATCCATGAACCATGACAGTGTGACTCCCAAATGAGGAGCACCAGAGGGTTAAACCGGAGAGCATGAGACGACTGAATGAGAGGAGGCGGGTGCGTGTCAACTCGCTGTCGGAGAGGAGAGCAAGAACGCGCAGCTGGTATCGGTGTATCGATACTGCAGAAAGGAGTATTGGTATCTTTTCAGATATTTCAGTATCGATACATATCGAAATATCAATATTTTTGACAGCACTAGGCTGTGTACACAGCTTTTTAAAAATGGCGGGTCCTGGTCTTTTGCTTTTTGTCCCCACTGGTGTTATATAAATATAGAGCTGAGTATCATCAGCGTAACAGTGAAAACTAATGCCATGCTTCCTAATGATATCTCCCAAGGGTAGCATGTACAGAGTGAAAAGCAACGGTCCTAGTACTGAGCTTTGCGGTACTCCATAATGAACTTGTGGTCGATATGACCTCTCTTCGTTTACTACTACAAACTGATAATGGTCAGATAAGTATGATTTGAACCATGACAATATATTGTCTCAAGAGTATTTATATCAGCCAATAAATATGTGGATCGGCAAGTACTGTTAGGTTGTCCTGATGGACTAGTGACAGAATTTTTGTTCAGCGTGCCAGAGGTTCTGGGTTCTAATCCGCCCTCGTGTAATTTATTTTTTTCTCATTAATGATAAATTTTTTTGATGTTCATCAGTGATTGTATATCAAGAGCAGGGACACGTTTATGTGCATTTTGTTTTGTGATTTCACCGGAACGAATAGAGTCTCCGGCCGCAGCAGCATTAAGCGATAGATTGAAGCGCTTGTCCGTGTAAAGACTGCACAGTGTGGACGAGCGCCAAGAGAACACAGATAACAGCGGCAACGAGCACTCAACATGACTTCAAAAACAACACACTACAGCGCCAGATCGCTTATTATTTAACACAAATGAATGAATTGCTAATCAACTAGAGATGTTTCATGCCGCGAGATGTGTGGGGAGTGGTTGGGACAATATCAACCCTGGCAAAAAGTGGTGGGACATGTCCCACCCGCAAATTACACCTATGCCTTTTACACTCTGAAGTAGTCGTGATTCGCCTCACAACGTGACATGCTCATAACACACCTCTTAAACATGCAGAATAATGTAAGTGGAGATTTTTCCTTGTAATCGCGCCTTTGAACGATTACGAAATCGTGGTATCCGTAATTGCGATTAGAAATTAGATAAATTGTGCAGCCCAACTCTGAATGTATTCAAGTGTGAGGTTACCTTGATGCATACGGACTAGTTCAACTACTGGATCCATGATGATGAAGTCTTCTGTAATGATTTGGTGGTGGAAACTAGTGTTGAGGAGTATAAATACCTCAGAGTTGATTTAGATCACAAATTGAGGTGGGACTAATGAATGGACTGACGCTGTGAACAGAAAGAGTCAGCAAAGATTATACTTCCTTAGGAAGATGGTGTCATTTAATGTAATCCTTCCAGTGTTAAAAGTGTTTATAATTCTTTTATTAAAAGTGTATTGAGCTTTTGCTGGTTTGGAAATGTTACGGTTGAACAAAAGAGTTCACTCAGGAAAGTCTTAAGCACTGCGAGTAAATTACTTGGTATCACTATGATAGACTTAGAACACATTTAACAGAGATGATGTAGTAAAGCTATGAAAATTGAAAAAAATCTGATTATAGGCATCCACTGTATGATGAGTTTGAGCTTTTGCCTTCAGGTCCAAGATTTAGGATGCCAGAGTTTCTTAAAATCAGGGGGGAAATCCTTTATACCACAGGCTGTGAAGTGTTTAAATGAAAGATAGTGAAAGAGTTTTCAGAGAGAAAACTAAACCTAAACAGAACAAACACGTTACAGTTCGTCTCATATAGAAATAACTGAACTGTGATTTTACTGTCAGATCAAGTTTGAATTCAGCTCTAAACTCAGTTATTATGGATTGATTAAATAAAATAATATAAATATGAAGCTCAGATACTCAACAGCATTAGTTTTAGTGTGACATTAAACATTAAAGTAAAAGTGTCTTTTTTAGTTATTGTTCCATATATAAATCTGTTTCTCTTTTCATTCATCATCTTTTGTCTTTGTTCTGCTGCAGAATATTATTCACATCACATTTAAATGATTAAAAGTATTTCGGTGAAGCTTCATCAAACCAACATCAAGTGATTTTAAAGATTTAATCTGTGAAAAACTCTGTTCTTCAGGAGGGTTTGGTGAGTTTGTGTCAGTGATGGAGGGAGATTCAGTCACTCTAAACTCTGATCTTACTGAAATGAAGAATGATGATGTGATTCAGTGGTGGTTTTTGGACACTGTAATAGTTGAAATCAATGTGATGACCGACAGAATCACTGTATATGATGAGGTTCTTGATGGGAGATTCAGAGACAGACTGAAGCTGGACAATCAAACTGGATCTCTGACCATCACAAACACCTCAATGAAACATACTGGAGAATATGAACTACAGACCAACTATAAGAGTGTTGATTTCTATCTCGCTGTCATTGGTGAGTTCAAAAATGTTTTCACCTGTTTTTTAATGACAAAGTTGAAATGAATTCATACATTTAGTTTCTTTTTGCTGTTTTTTTTATAGTTTATTTCAAATTTAAATATTAAACTATTTAATTTAATAAACCATTATAATCTGTTTATCTGTGACAAGATTACACGGTTAACACAGACAGCCATGAAAATCATGGGAGTTACACAGCATCCCACACTTCAGGCTGTCTACAATGAAACTATTATCAGACAGGCCCAAAAAATTATTTCAGATACCAGTCATGTCCTTCACCCTGAGCACCAGCTTTTTGCCTCAGGAAGACGCTTTAGAGTTCCCCAGTGCGGCTTAACCGCTTTAAGAACTCCTTCGTTCCCCTGTCCATCAAAGCTTTAAATGACAAGTCAGCGAGAGGTTTGCCCCTGTAATGCTGTTTTTTTTGTTTTTTTTTTAATGTAACAACATTCATGTATATTTTATGATCTTTTTTCTTGTGAACTTTACTATTATGACGATTATAGGTGTGCTGTAAGATGGGTAGTGTGCAACTGGTTGGTTGATGGCAGTTTGTGTGTTTAATTGTAGATATTGTGTGTGTGTGTGTGTGTGTGTGTGTGTGCGTATGTATGTATTGTACATATGTATTATGTTATTTATTTTAGCAGCAGTCACTGGATTGTATGTGTCCAAGATAAATTTCCTTCAGGATAATAAAGTTTTATCTATCTATCTACAAACCCTGTTTCAGTGTCAGTGATGGAGGGAGATTCAGTCACTCTAAACTCTGATCTTACTGGAATGAAGGATGATGATCTGATTCAGTGGAGGTTTAAAAACACTTTAATAGCTGAAATCAATGTAACGGCTGACAGAATCACTGTATTTGATGATGTTCTTGATGGGAGATTCAGAGACAGACTGAAGCTGGACAATCAAACTGGATCTCTGACCATCACAAACATCACAATGAAACATGCTGGACTTTATGAACTATGGACCAACTATAAGAGTGTTGATTTCTATCTCACTGTCATTGGTGAGTTCAAAAATGTTTTCACCTGTTTTTTAATGACAAAGTTGAATTGAATTCATACATCATTTAGTTTCTTTTTGCTGTTTTATGATATTGTTTATTTCAAATTTAAATATTAAACTATTTATTTTAATAAACCATTATTTATCTGTGACAAACCCTGTTTCAGTGTCAGTGATGGAGGGAGATTCAGTCACTCTAAACTCTGATCTTACTGAAATGAAGGATGATGATGTGTTTCACTTGTGGTTTGAAAACACTTTAATAGCTGAAATCAGTAAACGGGTCGACAGAATCACTGTACGTGATGATGTTCTTGATGGGAGATTCAGAGACAGACTGAAGCTGGACAAACAAACTGGATCTCTGACCATCACAAACACCTCAATGAAACATACTGGAGATTATGAACTACAGATCGACTTTTTCACCAGGATATCTTTTATTCGTCTCATTGTCTACGGTGAGTTAAATATCAGGTCAAGTCAAGTCACCTTTATTTATATAGCGCTTTTTACAATGCAGATTGTGTCAAAGCAGCTTTACATTGATAACTGGTATATAATTTTGGCTGCACAGCAGATCTAGAAGAAGAGTGTCAATGCCGGCAGATCAAAACACTGTTGAATATCAAATGTCAAGTGTCCCCAACTAAGCAAGCCAAAGGCGACAGCGGCAAGGAACCCAAACTTCAACAGGTGACATCAGATGGCAAACAGGTGGCAAATAGACTTCTGTGTTAAAATGGAGAAAAAAAACCTTGGGAGAAACCAGGCTTAGTCGGGGGGCCAGTTCTCCTCTGGCGAACAGTGCTTTGTTACGATTCAGGTTGCTATCTTATGTCTTATGATATCTTATTCAAAGTATTTATTCCAGTTCAGTCCAGTTGAGGATCGTATTCATCACACCGGTATAGAAGGTTTGTTGAGGAGCTGTGCCACTGGCTGTCATGTCGATGAGGCCTTCACAATGGATGATCTAGTTGACTCAATCTCTGCTGATACTTCAGGGCTGCGTTGTGGTCGTGTCAAGGCGCCAGTCCTCAGTCTCACCTGGATACGGCCCGGATCTGTTTGACTAGGGTAAACCTCGGGATAAACAGAAAGACTAATATTAGCGTAGATGCCATTCTTCTTCTGATGTAACGAGTACATCTGGTGTTATAGGAAGTGTTCCCGGTTCCAGCTGACCTAGTTTATGCAGCCTAATAATCCTTTAACGGATTTGAAAATATAAATTGATAATGTGTTATGTGTATGCCAGGTTAAAGAGATGCGTTTTTAGTCTAGATTTAAACTGACAGAGTGTGTCTGCTTCCCGAACAATGCTAGGAAGATTGTTCCAGAGTTTAGGTGCCAGATAGGAGAAGGATCTACCGCCTGCGGTTGGTTTTGATATTCTAGGTATTATCAGCTGGCCTGAGTTCTGAGATCGCAATAGACGTGAAGGACTATAATGCTTTAAGAGCTCGCTCAGGTACTGGGGAGCTAAACCATTTAGTGCTTTGTAAGTAATTAGCAAGATTTGAGTGATAACAAGCGTCAGCTGCGCGTTGCACCGGCCTCGAATCTCTCACGGAGGAGCTCCGGAAGCATAAAAGGGGAGCGACGACAGTGAAAGACGAGAGAGGACCAGGCCTGGACTTTATTTTATAGTTTTATTATGTTTGTGTGGCCGGCAGACGGCCGTGAGGGTCTGCCGGCATTACTTTCGTTTTGTATTTGTTTATTTTATATATTACAGTTATGTTGAATGTTCGCCGGTTCCCGCCTCCTTCTTCCCGTACATACGAACTGTGTTACAAGCAGGTTTATATTTAACTTTCTATGAAATAGTTTTAAATGCTCTACTTTTGATCATCTTGGTTCCTCTGGATGTTTCTTGAATATCTTCATTCATCCTCATTTCTCTTTATTCTCTCATGTTTTCAGCTCGTCGTCTGCCTGTTCCTGTCATCAGCAGAAACTCTTCACAATGTTCTTCATCATCATCATCATGTTCATTGGTGTGTTCAGCGGTGAATGTGAGTCATGTGACTCTCTCCTGGTACAAAGGAAACAGTTCATTGTCCAGCATCAGTGTGTCTGATCTCAGCATCAGTCTCTCTCTACCTCTGGAGGTGGAATATCAGGATAAAAACACCTACAGCTGTGTGCTGAACAATCCCATCAGCCACCAGACTCAACATCTGAACATCACTCAACTCTGTCACACATGTTCAGGTACGGCAGCGCTGATGATATGAGCGTTTATTGACTGAGCTGATCTCACTTTGATGTTTTTATTCCTCAGACTCTGTCCACTGTTGTGGTCCTACTGAAGCTGTGATCCGATTGGTCCTCTCTGCTCTGGTGGGCGTGGCTACTGTCATTCTTGTGCTTTATGACATCAGATCCAGAAGAGCTGAACGAGATCAAGCACATATTCACACATCTGGTACATGATTGATGATGTCATTTCTCACACACTGATTCAGCATATATTAATATTTGTGAGATTTATTCATTTATGGCTTTGAAGTGAATAAATGTACATTTTTAGAAGAAAACATTTTCAGAAAAACCTGTTCCCTTACATGTTCATTAGCCGAGACCTTTGTCTACAAATATATCAGTTTATAATAATGTGTTATTAAATAATAAAAACATGTTTTGTCTCTTATCTCAAGAATCAGTGAGATATGTATATCTATCTATCTATATCTATACGTCATAAGACTGCGCCGCGCTCCTGCCTCTGTTGTGATTCGGCTGAACAAAAGTAATTTTAGGTGTTTTAAAGTATTTAAATCAATGCAAGTCGTCCAGACAGTTGTACAGTTTTTACAAGTGAAGTAAAATTGATGAATTATTATTGAAAGTAACATTTTAGTGATTTATCTAAAGTTAATGTTCATCCACACACGAGTAACAGAAAAGATGTCTCATTTCACTCCCTGTATCGTCAATCAGTTTACTGTAAAAGTTCAGACAGATGTGGGATCAAAGCTGTGAGTTGGCTGCCAAACTTCATATCAATCCCTCGTTCCCTCACATAGTAACAATGCAGACAAAGAGGTCAAACACACCAGCAACAACCCCAGAAGAAGATTGACGCTGGAATCTGTTTCTTCCCTTCATAGATTACCTCACATCTGAAGTGAAAGACCGAGTTTGTCTGGCACTCCCACCACTGAAAGGCCAGTATTTGCTGCCGGACAAACTGTCAGAATTGTCGCACACAGTGTGGCAGGAGATAAAAATGAGTACAGGGCACTGATGCCCAATCTAGATGATGCTGATGTTGAGCTGGAGCTGTGGAGGCTATTTAATGGTACAACTTATTAAGTTCTAGTTGAGTTTTTTTTTGGCTAATCAGGCAATTTAAGGCCATTAACTCTCACTCTGACTGACTCCCTTACCAGTGCGCTGACTACTGAACTAGGGAGCTGATTAAGACGCATCCAGAGATTTAATATGGATTTATTTTTCTTTCTGTTAATTAATCTCATCTTATTGTCCAAACACACAGAAAAACTGAGACACTGTTGTAAATAGTCTCACACCATTATAAAGATGGTGTTTATTATAGAGGAGAGTGAAGACATTAGTTACTGTTCCTATTTTTGTCCTCTAGATGGCAGTAGTACCAAATTATACAAGTGGAAGATAGCCAAGGTCACAGGAGTAGAATAAAAGAGTATTACATAGTATTAAACATACATGAGCAATACACAATGCTATTTATCAACATATTTATTTAAAGCTGCTGTCCGTAACTTTTTTTGTGTTCAAAATTTACAAAAATTATATAATGAGAATGTACAACATGAATCCATTTTCCAAACCGTGTTTTTGTCTTACCCTGAATCATTATGGTACACTTATAATAAGTGTTTATATTCTGACTATTTTAGAGCGGTCTGGTAGGAACCGCTGCGGAGTATCACAGTAACTGCGTGAACCGTCATAGACATAAACAGAGAGAAGTAGCTCCGGCTACAATGTTCTTCCGCAAGACACATGCAGTTATGTTTATTAACCGCTAGAGCACAAAAAGTTACATATTGCAGCTTTAAAGGGCATGTCTAATACTATTTCATGTATTCTGACTTATTAACACAGTTAAAGAGTTGGATTCTCATGCTAAACATGGCTAAAAATACCAAATACACTCCTTCATGGTTCATATAAGTTTGGTAAAGTTTTTCGAGTATGGCTCTGTATGACATCATAAAGGGCGGAATTCCTTGTATGGGCACTTCTCCCGGAAGAGAGCGCGCACACATCAGCCAGAGTGAGAGCAAGAGCCGCCCATCAGACTGTCATCATTTTGTCTATTTAAATGGGGAAAAATCTAATATATCATCAGTAAATTAAGGATTGTGAGCAAGGATCTGTGAAGGTTCTTACTTATTGGACCAAAAACCTGTACACAGAATCTCTTAGACTATAATCTGCATTTAGAAGGATGTACTGTTACTTCATCGTCTGCAGTTAAAGACCTGGGTGTTATATTAGACAGCAACTCGAAAATCATATTTCAACAGCCTTCTTCACCTCAGAAACATTGCTAAGCTGTGGAACATGTTAACTGTTTCTGATGCAGAATAATAAGCATTACCAACTGGTTGTCCTGCATCCTCAATAAACAAGCTACAATTAGTCCAAAATGCAGCTGCTAGAGTTCTTACCAGGTCAAGAAAATATGATCATAAAACACCAATTTTATCATCTCTACACTGGTTTCCTATTAAGTTCCGTATCGATTATAAAGTATTGCTAATGACCTATAAGGCCCTAAATGGTTTAGCTCCTGTGTACTTAACCGATCTTCTATCGCCCTACAATCCTTCACGCTCTTCACAAAACTCTGGGTTTCAGGTTGTACCTAGAATATCTAAGTTTAACATTTGCCACCTAAACTATGACCTTCCTGATAATGTTCTGGGTTCAGACTCACTCTCCCAGTTTAAATCTAGATTAAAGACGCGTCTCTTTAGCCAAGCATTCACATAATGCATCTCATAACCTTGTGCTCCAGTTATATCAGATCAAATGCACACGATTATCTTCTCGTAATGTTATGAACATACGGAGCCCCGCACATGACATGCAAGAAAAAAAATTAAATCGTGCGCACGATTTACTATTTCGTTCCCTTGATTTATAAATCATGCGCATACTCAACACTGAGGTACATAAGCTCAGATAAATAAGGCCTACGATCGATCTGTTCCAAAAAGAAATATAAAACCTGTCCCAAATGAAAGAAAACAAGCTGACAAAAAGATTGGAATCCATTATTTGGTGATAAGGTAGCATAACGAGAGATTTATAAGCAGTTTTTTTGCAGGCCGGTCATTTTTGAACACCACGAGTGTGATAGGGTTTTCAACACAGCAAAAGGGTTAAATTAATATAATTAATAATAATTAGCTAACTGCGTTATTTGTATATGAACATTTCTGAAATTACATAAAACTTGCACAGAGTCACCTCTGATAACAGATTACTCTAAATCGTATGTTGACATGCATTTTCTGTAAAGCTGCTTTGAAATGATATACAAATAAATGTGAATTGAAAAAAACAACAACTGTCTGGTTCATCTAAAACTGACCTACAGGCAGAAACTGAAATCAGCTAAACCTGTATTAAAGACTGTTAAAAGATGGACTATTGAAGCGGAGCAGGATTTACAAGTGTTTTTGAAGCTGCCGCCACCGATCTGGACGAGCTCACGGATTCTGTAACATCATATACCAGTTTCTGTGAGGATATGTGCATTCCTACCAGGACTTATTTAACATACAACAATGAAAAAACCATGGTTCACTGCAAAACTTCGTCAGGTCAAAGAAGATGTCTACAGGAATGAGGACAGAGTCTTGTCTTCTCTTCAGGCATCCATTAACACCTCCGGCAACCACCTTCTCCCCACTCCTGCACTTCAGTGTGTCGGGTCTTCTAGAAACAGAAGACAAGGAAAGCACCAGACCCAGATGACGTTACACCTGCCTGTCTGAAATCCTGTGCTGACCAGCTGGCCCCAATCTTCACACAGATCTTCAACAGATCACTGGAGCTGTGCGAAGTCCCTTCTTGCTTCAAACGCTCCACCATCATCCCAAAGAAACCCAAAATTACAGGACTGAATGACTACAGACCTGTTGGCTTAACATCTGTGTTAATGAAGTCATTTGAGGGACTGGTGCTGGCCTACCTGAAGGACATTAGTGGACCCTTGCTGGACCCCCTGCAGTTTGCTTATCGAGCTAACAGGTCTGGGGATGATGCAGTCAACATGGGACTGCACTACATTCAGCACTCCATCTGTCAGTGGATCACCAGCTTCCTGACAGACAAACAAGACTGGGAAAACGTCTTATCTAACACCTGCAGAATCAGCACTGGCACCCCTCAAGGGTGAGTTCTCTGCCCACCCTCTACACCAGGGGTGTCCAAACTCGATCCTGGAGGGCCACTGTCCTGCAGAGTTGAGCTCCAACTTATCACAACACACCTGCCTGGAAGTCTCCTGTATGCTTAAAAACCTTGATTAGCTGATACAGGTGTGTTTAATTGGGGTTGGAGCTAAACTCTCCAGGACAGTGGCCCTCCAGGAGCAGGATTGGACACCCCTGCTCTACACCAACAACTGCACCACAAAAGATCCCTCCATCAAGGTCCTGAAGTTTACAGATGACACCACACTCATCGGCCTCTTCCAGGACAGTGACGAGTCTGCTTACAGACAGGAGGTTAAAGAGCTGGCCGTCTGGTGCATGTCATGGACAGCACTGAGGCAGCAGGTTCCTGGGCACCACCATCTCTCAGGACCTGAAGTGGCAGTTCCACATAGACTCCAGTGTGGAAAAGTCCCAGCAGAGACTGTACTTCCTTCTCCAGCTGAGGAAGTTCAACCTGCCACAGGAGCTGCGGAAACAGTTCTGCTCTGCAGTGTTGACAGAACCGGGCTAATATGGTCACACTTCCTGGTTCTAGTAAGAACTCAACACAGGCAAACATTATACATGTGATTTACTGGCTTTTCAGTCAAAATGGACACTGCAGTGGTTTTTCCTTTTATTTTATCTGTTCAAACATCAGTGTGTCTGGTCTGATCTGTCGGTGGATAAACAGCTTCTGCTGGATGTTTGTCGTCTCTGTGTGCGTCAGCAGTTTGAGGCTGAAGCGTTTCTTCATTTTCTCTCCTGCTAATAAGAAGATCACAATCTTCCACTCCACACAAAACATCTTTACACTGAAATAAAGTGAATCTATCAACAGTCACATAAGAGTCACAGGTCAGAGGTCAAATATGATTGACAGCTCACAGCACTAATAACACACCAGTAGATTCAGATATCTAGTCCAATATTTCACTCTTCTGCTATTAGTTTTCATTCAGGCCCAGAATTCATTTGAAAATGTAAGATCAGCAAAAGCTTGTTGATTTTCGTGATGTTAAAGTAGATGGACGTGTGAGCGGAAACTGAGGCTGGGGGAGGATTCACACACAACCAGATAAATATCACAGTTCAGTGTGTTTCAGATCAATCTGAGGGTTTTCAGACATTTTAAGAGTTACTATCGTGGGCTTTTCAGTGAACCGATGAAGAAAATGTTTCTCAAGTTAGTTTTGCTCTGTTTGTGGCGTCTGGTTGGTGAGTTTTAAATGTGTTTTTATGGCTTCAGTTGTTTCTGTTCTTGTACCATGTGATAAATTACTGGTTAAATTAGAGAAGATTAACATTCGCTGATAGTGTCAGCGACGGTGGCTGTAGTGAAGCGCACGACTCAGGAAATAACTCAAAGAACAGTCTTTAATCTAATAATCCACACAATACACAGGAGAATCATGAGGAGAAACACAACCACGTAACGTAGACGATACCGGACGATGAACTGAACAGAACTCAGGGTTTAAATAACAGGGACTGTTAAAGATTTGGTATGAAGAGAGCATTAAGTGCCTTCAGGGTTGTTTTGAATGTACTTTGTGGGACCCACAAAAACGTATAAAATATATTCTAATAACAAACCATGTGTATCAAAGAAATTTATACAAATATGAATTAAGAAGAAAATAGCTCATTATAAAAACGATGTCTTAGCTAAAAGAGACATTCAAAGAGAAATCAAAAGACAAACTAAAGTAGATAAGGCCTTAATCAAAAATCGAGGCTAAAATGTCACAAGGAAATTCTTAACAGGCCTGGGAGGGAATCAGGACGATGATTGATATCCCACATAAGAGTATAGAGAAGAAAAACATAAATACGACAGCCACAGATGGAAAAACAAAAATTAAGATTTTGAACTAGCAAACAGGTTAAATTTGTTCTTTTCTCATTTTTGAGCGGAATAGTGAAGAGAGAAATAAAAATGAAGAAAATATCTTGACATTGACTAATATTTTTTTCCATTATAGAAGAAGCTGATGTAAAGAAAATGTGTCAAAAATGCACAATACACACTATAATACAATACACACAAGAGTCCTGGGCCAGATGATATTTGTGGTTATGTGTTAAAAACCTGTGCTGAGCAATTATCTACAGTTTTTACTTTGTTGTTTTAAACGTCTTTTGACCAGCATGTAGTGCCAACTATATGGAAAACTTCAACTATAATACCGATTCCTAAAATGAACACGCTTGCATAATGGTCTGAAACTATTCGGATTCGTTCGGACCTCTCGGTCACTGAATCATCTGAAGAGGTTTCTCAGTCGGTAAATCAAACAGACTGTATATCAAGACAACAAATAGCGCTGTTGTTGTTTCACTAGTTTGAACTACGCTGCACAGCCAAGTGTCAATCATTTGACAGTGGTAGTGAGTAGCCAGTACGGTTTTACCTGTGGTTACCAAGTCAGTCTCACTGTCAGAATATCTTCATTTAAGCCTATAATAATATGATAAATAAAATAATTCTTACCAATAACTATGAGCTTGTATAAGTCATATATTTGTATAATTCAAATAGTTGTACAAATCTGTAAATTATTAAAGGTACAATATGTAATATTTTTGCAGTAAAATATCCAAAAACCACTAGGCCAGTGTTATATATTTTGTTTACTTGAGTACTTACAACATCCCAAATGTTTCCAACTATTTGTAAATCGTGAGAAAATTGCAATTTTAACCAAGGCTCCGGGACGTGTGAGGAGTCGCCTGTCAATTGCGTCAAACCTGCGTTAACCTTGGTTTCCGTTTTATTTTGTAGAAACCATGGAAACACCAAAGATGCTTTAATATAATACCAGTTTTAATAGACAAGGGAACAACTGTTTTGATATATTGATAGACAGAAAACTAATTGTTGTTATATAGCTCAACACCTTCTTGATTTTTTGTGAGTACCATGCTTTACCATGCCTCAGAGAAAAACACTATTCTGTGAAGTAGCTAACATAGCATAATCAGATGCAGCTTTATTTTTAGTAACAGTAATATAACATTTTCTTCATCATACAATATGTTTTAAAATTAATTGCATGCCATTTATCAACACAAGCCATCCAACATTTAATATTATATTCTAAAATCGATCTATCTTACTGCAGTGTGTCTCAAACAAGTGTCTCACAGCAGCCGCCGAGCGAACGCACGGAGTAACGTTGTATCATCATTTTCAACACACTCAAATGTATCTAATATGATAAACAGAGCAGTGTTACCTCATACTCATGACCGGGAAAGCGGAAGCGGCGCCGGCGACTGTGGCATAATAAAAGTTCCTCTGCTCGTCAGGCGTGTGTTGCTCAATCGCTCCAGCGTCCTCGTTCAGCTCCACAACACTCGTCCTGCTCTGCTTCATACTACAGTAACGTTAATAATCGCACCCATGAACATAATTGCTTCCCGAGTCCAATCCCTATTCTTTTGCACCGTCCGTTGAGGTGGAGACCACATGTCCCAAGATTCCGCTCTCAAAACTTGGCGTCATCAAGCTACGCCTTTGTTTTGAATAGGCTTCTAGCAACCTCTAGCGGACAAAATTATTACATATTGTACCTTTAAGTTTTTACTTATTATAGTCTTATATCTGCATACTGTTGGGTTTCACGTTTCCAAGTAAATACAATACTTTTAAGGTATATTTTAGCTAATTTATTGAAAATGTTATGTATCACCACAACCCTCAACTCTTCGGTTTGATAATCCGGCCCTCAAATTAAGCTAACTGAATAGACCTGCAGTAAACTAATAATGAGCAGTGGGTTCTGAAATGGAGTCCGGGAATAAAAGAGTGTACAGAGACAGTAAGGGACAAGGCTGCCATCTGCTGGTACATAATGGCATCAGCAGCTGACAGGTATAACATAGCCCTTCCTCGAAGGGGCAGCTTCCAGATGCTCCAACACAAAAGAACCGGTGGGAAGCAGAGCGGAGGTGGAGCCGGCGGCAGGAAGGTGGGCCAGGACCATGGAGCAGAAACCGATGCAGGAGGAGAAGCAGGGCCAAGAGCCAGAGACCAGTAAGCCGGATGTGAGGAGATCATAAAGCCATGGATTACCAAGGCAAAGCCTGCTGGACAGCAGATGAGCATGCCGAAGCCTGCTGGACAGAAGGTCTCCAGGGTGGAGCACGATGGACAGGAGGTCTCCAGGGTGAAGCACACCGGACAGAAGGTCTCCAGGGTGCAACACGATGGACAGAAGGTCTCCAGGGTGGAGCACGATGGACAGAAGGTCTCCAGGGCGGAGCACGATGGACAGAGGGTCTCCAGGATGGAGCATGATGGATAGAAGGTCTCCAGGGTGGAGCATGATGGATAGAAGGTCTCCAGGACAGAGCTGATGACCACCAGAGCCAAACAGACGGGACCAGAAACCCCCAAGGCAGATCAGCAGCAAACCAGGGCCAGGCAGACTTTTCAAAGCTAACAAGACATACAGACTTGACTTCCACATTAGTGACTGGAGTGGCACAGTTAACTAACGTAGACACAAGGCAGAAGGAAGTACAAGATCTGAACTGACCTCAGGAGTAGGCTTGGCATCAGGTTCGTAGGCAGGCGTAGGAACTGAGTGCACAGGCTCACTGACAGGAACAGACTCACAGACTAGAACAGTTTCAGACTTAGGCTCAGGATCAGACTCAGGAACAGATCTGCAAACTAGTCTGGGTCAGGAACAGACTTAGGAACAAGAAAATGCTCTGAATTATGCGCAGCAGTCTTATTCAAAGCCATTTCGACAAATGTCGACCAAACACACTCTTTCTGTCGCACAAGCGATCAGATCTTCTTGCGCCTGAATAGTCAAATACATGCACACACAGATGTCAAAATGTGTGGAGTATCTTGCGTGAATACAGTCGGTTATGGCTTAAGTGGATGTAAACAGGTGGGTAATAACTGGATATGTGTCAGTATATTACGTCCATGCATTCAGCAGCCCAATTAAATACCTGTCTGTCATTAATGTTAATCAAACAACAAAAGACATGGTAAATAAACCTACTGCATCTGAAAAAAAGAGTTTAGGCTATTTAATTTACTGTTGTATTTGTAGTTTCTTCTTTGTTCTATTTATATAGCCTAACAAAAATATATAATATATTATACCTTATAAAATGTATCATATTATGGTCATATTACCCATCTCTTGCCCACCCGTACATACCAGCTGATATACCATGTAGGCCTAGTCTTGATTTGAGTGGTCAATCTGGTCAATCTAGGGTTTTTACGGCCGCTACTATTTTGTTCCAAAGAAGGATGGAGGGTTGCGTCCTATATTAGATCTTAATCATTTGAATCATTCAGTCAGGAGACTTGACGTTAAACCAGATCCGAGGACTGGTTTGTCATGATAGTTCTAAAGGATGCATACTTCCATGTCTCCATCCTTCCACAGCATAGGAAGTTCCTCAGGTTTGCTTTCAGGGGCAAAGTATACCAATATTAGGTTCTTCCATTCAGTCTAGCTCTATCACCCCACACGTTCATGAAATGCGTAGATGCAGCTCTGGCCTCGCTCAGGCTGCAGGGCATACACATTCTGAACTAATTAGATGACTGGCTAATATTAGCGCAATCAGAACAGATGGTCAGTTCGACATCGAGATGTCGTTCTTGCTCATATATAAAAAAAAAAAATTGGGGTTGTGGCTGAACGCCAAGGAGAGCGTGCTTTCTCCATTACAGAGAACCAGCTTCCTGGGCGTGGTATGGGATTCAGTGACGCTGCGGGCTGTTCTGTCGCCCACTCGTATTGCTGCAATCTTTTCAGTCACACAGAAGATATAACTAGGCCAGTCACTCACTGTAAAACAGTTTTCTAAAACTGTTGGGTCTGATGGCAGCTGCATCCAAGGGTGATACCTTTTGGCCTGCTGTACATGAGACCCTTACAGTGGTGGCTCAGGACCAAGGGTTTTCCCTGAGGGGGAACCCACTTCGTATGATCAAGATTAAGCGGCGGTGTCTCTGCGCCTTGGTTATATGGAAGAAAAGTTGGTTCCTGTCCCAGGGCCCTGTGTTAGGAGTTCAATGTCATTGAGTCACTCTCATCATAGACGTTTCTCTCACAGGCTGGGGAGCGGTAATGGAAGGCCGCTCAGCTCAAGGGCTGTGGAGAAGTCATCATCTTTCGTGGCAAATGAATTGCCTGGAGATTATGGCGGTCTTCAATGCGTTGAAGTTCTTCCTCCCAGACCTGAGAGGTAATCATGCTGTCTGGACAGACAATACATCGATGGTCTCTTATATAAATCGACAGGGGGGTCTGCGTTCGCGCCCACTATGCAAACTGGTGCACCAGATCCTCCTGTGGTCCCTGGGGAAGATGCTCTCCTCGAGAACAATCCTATTCCAGGGACCTAGAATATAGGAGCAGACATCCTGTCGAGACAGAGGCTGAGGCCAGGGGAATGGAGACTTCACCCCAAAGTGGCGAAGCTCATATGGGAGATTTATGGCCACGTGGAAGTGGATCTTTCGCGTCTCAGGATACGACACACTGTCCACTGTGGTTATCCCTCACGCATCCAGCTCCTCTTGGACTGGATGCCATGGTACAGACATGGCCGAGGCTACATGTGTATGTTTTTCCCCCAATTGTTCTGCTCCCAGGAGTTCTGGACAAAATTCTCCGGGAAGGGATAAGTCTACTGCTAGTAGCGCCTTACTGGCCAAGTTGGATATGGTTCTTGGACGTTGTGTCTCTCCTCGACGGCTCTACCTCTGAGATTCCGATCAGAAGAGACCTTCTATCTCAGGCAAAGGGCTTGATTTTTCACCCCGCCCAGAAGTACTGAACCTGTGGGTTTGGCCCCTGAGGGGGCCCAACTCATAGTATCTGGTCTCTCAACCGAGGTTGTGGAGACCATACTTTACTCCAGAACTCCAGCCACAAGGAAACTATAGGCCCTGAAGTGGAAACTTTCACTTCTTGGTGTGATGTGTGACAGCTAGATCCAGTTAACTGCCCAATTGGTACAGTACTAGAGTTCTTGCAAAGTCGTTTTTCATCAGGGCTATCCTCATCCACCCTAAAGGTCTACGTATCAGCTATTTCTGCATACCATGTCCCTGTGGATGGTACAATTGTGGGGAATAACCCTTTGAGGTATCGTTTCCTTCGTGGCACTCTGAGGCTGAGGCCTGCAACATGCACTAGGGTTCCTGAAGCCGGTCTTTCCGGATGTGTATTTATCCTTTCCTGGTCATGACGTCACCCACCGGTGACGTTCACTCTCGCCATTGGTCTAGTTGACACACGTGCATCAGACGCATGCACGCCGAGGGCGTTCCCATAGCGCCCCCTTTGGGACGCAGTGTCTCATTCCCTCTCTCAGGGAACTATGGTTATAGTCATAACCTGAGACGTTACCTTGATGTATACGGACTAGTTCAACTACTGGATCCATGATGATGAAGTCTTCTGTAATGATTTGGTGGTGGAAACTAGTATTGAGGAGTATAAATACCTCAGAGTTTTTTTAGATCACAAATTGAGGTGGGACTAATGAATGGACTGACGCTGTGAACAGAAAGAGTCAGCAAAGATTATACTTCCTTAGGAAGATGGTGTCATTTAATGTAATCCTTCTAGTGTTAAAAGTGTTTATAATTCTTTTATTAAAAGTGTATTGAGCTTTTGCTGGTTTGGAAATGTTACGGTTGAACAAAAGAGTTCACTCAGGAAAGTCTTAAGCACTGCGAGTAAATTACTTGGTATCACTATGATAGACTTAGAACACATTTAACAGAGATGATGTAGTAAAGCTATGAAAATTATATCTGATTATAGGCATCCACTGTATGATGAGTTTGAGCTTTTGCCTTCAGGTCCAAGATTTAGGATGCCAGAGTTTCTTAAAATCAGGGGGGAAATCCTTTATACCACAGGCTGTGAAGTGTTTAAATGAAAGATAGTGAAAGAGTTTTCAGAGAGAAAACTAAACCTAAACAGAACAAACACGTTACAGTTCGTCTCATATAGAAATAACTGAACTGTGATTTTACTGTCAGATCAAGTTTGAATTCAGCTCTAAACTCAGTTATTATGGATTGATTAAATAAAATAATATAAATATGAAGCTCAGATACTCAACAGCATTAGTTTTAGTGTGACATTAAACATTAAAGTAAAAGTGTCTTTTTTAGTTATTGTTCCATATATAAATCTATTTCTCTTTTCATTCATCATCTTTTGTCTTTGTTCTGCTGCAGAATATTATTCACATCACATTTAAATGATTAAAAGTATTTCGGTGAAGCTTCATCAAACCAACATCAAGTGATTTTAAAGATTTAATCTGTGAAAAACTCTGTTCTTCAGGAGGGTTTGGTGTTATAGAAGAGAAGATAGTGTCAGCAAAGGAGGGAGATTCAGTCACTCTAAACTCTGATCTTACTGAAATGAAGGATGATGATGTGATTCAGTGGATGTTTGAAAACACTGTAATAGTTGAAATCAATGTGATGGCCGACAGAATCACTGTACGTGATGAGGTTCTTGATGGGAGATTCAGAGACAGACTGAAGCTGGACAAACAAACTGAATCTCTGACCATCACAAACACCACAATGAAACATGCTGGACATTATAACCTATGGACCAACACTGGAAGTTTTTCTGTTATGCGTCTCATTGTCTACGGTGAGTTAAATATCAGTTTCACATGTTTTATTTATTACAGCTAGATCTAAAGAAGTATCTTATCATGACTAATTAGTTAAAATGACTAATTCTCTTAGTTTTACATGAACAGCAGGTTTATATTTAACTTTCTATGAAATAGTTTTAAATGCTCTACTTTTGATCATCTTGGTTCCTCTGGATGTTTCTTGAATATCTTCATTCATCCTCATTTCTCTTTATTCTCTCATGTTTTCAGCTCGTCGTCTGCCTGTTCCTGTCATCAGCAGAAACTCTTCACAATGTTCTTCATCATCATGTTCATTGGTGTGTTCAGCGGTGAATGTGGGTCATGTGACTCTCTCCTGGTACAAAGGAAACAGTTCATTGTCCAGCATCAGTGTGTCTGATCCCAGCATCAGTCTCTCTCTACCTCAGGAGGTGGAATATCAGGATAAAAACACCTACAGCTGTGTGCTGAACAATCCCATCAGCCACCAGACTCAACATCTGAACATCACTCAACTCTGTCACACATGTTCAGGTACGGCAGCGCTGATGATATGAGCGTTTATTGACTGAGCTGATCTCACTTTGATGTTTTTATTCCTCAGACTCTGTCCACTGTTGTGGTCCTACTGAAGCTGTGATCCGATTGGTCCTCTCTGCTCTGGTGGGCGTGGCTACTGTCATTCTTGTGCTTTATGACATCAGATCCAGAAGAGCTGAACGAGATCAAGCACATATTCACACATCTGGTACATGATTGATGATGTCATTTCTCACACACTGATTCAGCATATATTAATATTTGTGAGATTTATTCATTTATGGCTTTACGTGTTCATCTTTTTCAGGAAGAGCTTCAATCTAAAGCAGAACGCTGAACTTTAAAGATTCTTCAAGTGTGTTTTTGTCATCATAAATACTGATGATTATTTGAGCTTCTCTTCTCAGTGTCAGATTTGTACAAATCTTATTTGTAAGGCTTTATTGTTTATATTTCTCCCAGAGACACACAGATCTCACTTTACTACTGCTGTATATTTGTCATGTGTGTTTTACACTGTTGTTGATGATCAAATTAAAATAGCATCTTTTAATGTGTCTGATGGAGTTGACACAAATGAAGTTCTGAAGTGAATAAATGTACATTTTTAGAAGAAAACATTTTCAGAAAAACCTGTTCCCTTATATGTTCATTAGCTGAGACCTTTGTCTACAAATATATCAGTTTATAATGTGTTATTAAATAATAAAAACATGTTTTGTCTCTTATCTCAAGAATCAGTGAGATATGTATATCTATCTGTCTATATCTATACGTCATAAGACTGCGCCGCGCTCCTGCCTCTGTTGATTCGAATCGCCGCACGCTGATGAGACCTGCTGATCAAAACAGTGTACAGGTGCTGGTCATATAATTAGAATATCATTAAAAAGTTGATTTATTTCACTAATTCCATTCAAAAAGTGAAACTTGTATATTACATTCATTCATTACACACAGACTGATATATTTCAAATGTTTATTTCTTTTAATTTTGATGATTATAACTGACAACTAAGGAAAATCCCAAATTCAGCATCTCAGAAAATTAGAATATTGTGAAAAGGTTCAATATTGAAGACACCTGGTGCCACACTCTAATCAGCTAATTAACTCAAAACACCTGCAAAGGCCTTTAAATGGTCTCTCAGTCTAGTTCTGTAGGCTACACAATCATGGGGAAGACTGCTGACTTGACAGTTGTCCAAAAGACGACCATTGACACCTTGCACGAGGAGGGCAAGACACAAAAGGTCATTGCAAAAGAGGCTGGCTGTTCACAGAGCTCTGTGTCCAAGCACATTAATAGAGAGACGAAGGGAAGGAAAAGATGTGGTAGAAAAAAAGTGTACAAGCAATAGAGATAACCGCACCCTGGAGAGGATTGTGAAACAAAACCCATTCAAAAATGTGGGGGAGATTCACAAAGAGTGGACTGCAGCTGGAGTCAGTGCTTCAAGAACCACTACGCACAGACGTATGCAAGACATGGGTTTCAGCTGTCGCATTCCTTGTGTCAAGCCACTCTTGAACAACAGACAGCGTCAGAAGCGTCTCGCCTGGGCTAAAGACAAAAAGGACTGGACTGCTGCTGAGTGGTCCAAAGTTATGTTCTCTGGTGAAAGTAAATTTTGCATTTCCTTTGGAAATCAGGGTCCCAGAGTCTGGAGGAAGAGAGGAGAGGCACACAATCCACGTTGCTTGAGGTCCAGTGTAAAGTTTCCACCGTCAGTGATGGTTTGGGGTGCCATGTCATCTGCTGGTGTTGGTCCACTGTGTTTTCTGAGGTCCAAGGTCAACGCAGCCGTATACCAGGAAGTTTTAGAGCACTTCATGCTTCCTGCTGCTGACCAACTTTATGGAGATGCAGATTTCATTTTCCAACAGGACTTGGCACCTGCACACAGTGCCAAAGCTACCAGTACCTGGTTTAAGGACCATGGTATCCCTGTTCTTAATTGGCCAGCAAACTCACCTGACCTTAACCCCATAGAAAATCTATGGGGTATTATGAAGAGGAAGATGCGATATGCCAGACCCAACAATGCAGAAGAGCTGAAGGCCACTATCAGAGCAACCTGGGCTCTTATAACACCTGAGCAGTGCCACAGACTGATCGACTCCATGCCATGCCCCATTGCTGCAGTAATTCAGGCAAAAGGAGCCCCAACTAAGTATTGAGTGCTGTACATGCTCATACTTTTCATGTTCATACTTTTCAGTTGGCCAAGATTTCTAAAAATCCTTTCTTTGTATTGGTCTTAAGTAATATTCTAATTTTCTGAGATACTGAATTTGGGATTTTCCTTAGTTGTCAGTTATAATCATCAAAATTAAAAGAAATAAACATTTGAAATATATCAGTCTGTGTGTAATGAATGAATATAATATACAAGTTTCACTTTTTGAGTGGAATTAGTGAAATAAATCAACTTTTTGATGATATTCTAATTATATGACCAGCACCTGTCGATGCAAGAAGAACATAAACACAGTGGAGCCTGCAGCTGTACGGCTGTACCATGAGAGGGCGCTAATTAATGCTGTATTTTTAAATTGATTATTAATCTATCTTTGTACACATGAGAAAGCAAGCGATAATGAGAATAAATAAAGGTGTGGGTTTGTGTGTTTTAAAGTGTGTATGTGGGGATGGGTGAAAAAAAATCTATTGGCTAGTTTTGTTTAAAACTAAAACTAAAAATGTTTAAAACAAGGTTCAAAATGAGTAAACTCTCTCTAAAACAGCTGAACTTGATTGAGACATTTGCAAAAGGCCTAAAATTAATGAGACAAATATTGTTCCTCAGTCTCGTGAGTCCGGGGAACTCCAGGACCAGTCTCTTTCATTGGATGCTTCGGATCCAGCTGCTCAACCTCCTCGCAAGGAACCGCTACGCTCCAACAGCAACCAGATGTAGTTACGCTCCAAGCATGAGAGTAACTACGTCATCACTGCAGCGACGCGCAAGTATTCACACTGGAAGCGTTTGTACAGCGTCACAGCAGCGGCTCGAAGCTGCATATTCGCCCACTTTTAATACTTCGCTCTTCCGCATTTTGTCATCCGACTTCCGCTAAACTGACGCGGCACATCCGGTTGCTTGATCAGTAGTTAGAAGATTGTTTATAGCGAGCTATAACTTTAGCGAAATGAGAAATAACGTTAATGCAGTAAATGTTTTAAATTGGGAGCGCGGAGAAAACTTTATAGGACGATCAGATGGTCTCATATCGTCATTGTTAACGAGGGTAGATGATATGAAGAAGTGGCCAGAGGAAACCATGGGACTGTCAGGAGTTGATGGAGCATGTAGAGGGTGTAGATGAAGAAGACTGGAATTATTTTAAATCAGTTTTCTTAAACAAGAGATAACTTTGTGATTTGTATTTTAGAAAATGTATAATTTAATATAAGTTGTGATAAAATCAGTTGTAAGAGTGTTTGTTGTCATCAGGAAGCTAGAGACACCTTTTACTGACCTTCATGTAGACGTAATGTTTCACCATTTAATTTTCATATGCAATAAACCAAGACAGAATTAATTTGCAAACTTGACATGACTTATTCCATTTAAATCAGAAGACTTAATTCTTTTAATTTTTAAGAGCTCACATTATATGGTTTTATTAAAAAAATACTGACAGCTAACATCTGGCCATAAAAAAAACTTCACAACTGATCATATTGTAAAGGTTTATAGAAATAACAATTTATAGATAGGTAACATCTGGTCACACTGTAAAGGTTTATAAAAATAACTACATACACAATTTACACTGATTAGTTCAATCAAAACCACAGCACAGACAGACTACAAATCAACACTTATTCATCCTCTACATCAGAAATTATGTTGCTTAGAAGGTTACACAGGGCAAATTCTCTACATTTGATCAATTTTAGGGTTGAGGTTAATTGGAACTGTTGTAAGAAAGAGTTTTGAAGTCTCTTGGCGATGCACCTGGTGTCGGTGGTGTCCTCTTCAGAGAGTTGCATGTCTCTCTTGGTAAATGCTGGAATGACAAATTTCACCTTCCTTTCATAGAGGAGATCAGTAATGGTGAAGCCTCTGTCTGCAATTACTTCATCGCCTGGACGAAGGTATTCCAGAAATCCTGAATTTGCAGTTATGAATTTATCACAACACCAGGTTTTGAAACACCAAACCTTTCAGCAAGATCACCCTGCAATAAATGAAGACGCAGCTTCATCAGAGTCATCAGGAGATGATCCCAAGTGTGTATCTGGAATCTGTTGGTGTACGTAGTAGTAAGGTTCTCGCCAACTGAATGAAGGGTGGTTGTTTCTCAGCAGAGTTGTGTATAATGGCGCCGGCTCAACGCATTGTGTTCTCATATCAGATGTAGGCGGCTTCAGGTTGAATTGTGATTTTGAAGTGTAGTTGTGGTCAGAGACAGATGGATCCTCCCAGTGTGTTTCTGCATCACAGTTCAGGGCATGTGGATGTGATCATCCTCACAGTTGATCACTGACGCTCATCGATGCATCTGTGGAAATATTATAACCATAAACATATTTTTACATTAGTAATAATACATCATGAAAATTAATATATGATTGCACCCATACTTGAACAGAGCAGTGTGAGAGATGCATTAAAAACGAGACAGTATACACACTATCTCTAACTCTAGTGTTAATACTTAGGTCAATATCAATATGAGAGATGTAGCTAGCCTGCTATCATCTGCAATCTCTAACTTACAGGAATAATGTAAGCTATTGTTAGACTATAATGTACCATAAATACTATCGTAAATATGTACTATTATCTTAAATATGAAATATATAGGTGGCAATGGTAATAATGCAAGATTAGTTGTATTTTGTGAACTGATCTCAAATGTATTCATAGATCGGACTTCACAAATCTAACGTTAGGCTAACAAGCACATGGCTAGCTAAGTTAGCTTACCTGAATCTGAAAACCTGTTCAGCACCCGGCGTGACTTCTTTACCGGAACATCGCAGCCGAGACATTTCTCGGGGTAAGGGTGTTCGTCAGTCGGCCTCCCGTCCATGAAATGGTATGAACACACATAAGGGCGCTTGGGTGAGCACTTCAAGTTTAGCACCTTAGCCATTGCTCCTCAGGTGCTCCTCATCTTAAGGTGGTGGGTGTGAATTGTAAAGTGCACCGCAACACTCCGACCGCTTCACATTGTATTCGTAACATCGTTGATGCAATTGTTCTCTCTTCTTAATCTAGCTGAGTGTATAATCTACCGTTACAGCTATAGGATTACCGCTAGCGACTACTAGTTTAGGTCCCTCAGCCGGAAGTAAGATGACAAAACGAACGCAATGGCGCCACCCTTGTTATCGCGGAAAATAAGGTGAATAAAGTGAGCATTTCTTTACAAAGACAGCCATAAATTAGTTTTTCTAAGTTGGTCATTTATAAACTTGATAATCTCGAAAGTTTGTTAACATGGGGAGGTGTAGGCCTACAACATTCGCATATAAACAGGGGCGTAGTTTGTGGAGGTAACCCCCCCCCCCCCAATATTCAAATCCATCAGTTACAAACTGACTTTTGAACTAATTGGCTGAATGAACTATTTAAGTGACTCACTCAATAAAAAAAGCGAATCGCTGCCACCTACTGGCGGTTTCAATATTTAACATAATTTCTTTCTTTTTAGAATCGCTCAGTTGTTAGAATTTGATGAATGATTATACATAAATTTCATAAGGTTGTGAAGTATAGATAGATAGATAGATAGATAAAGAAGAAATAAATGATCTAATAACACTAGGCTACACATAAAACAGATTATTATTTTTTAATTAAAAAAATAATAACAGGCAGCATACCAACGTTCAACCCCCCCAATGTTGAAACTAAATCTACACCCTTGCATATAAAGGTAAATAAATAAATAAAAATAAATAAATAAATAAATAAATAAAAGCCTCATGTCATCCATTGCTGCACATGAATGAGGTAAGCTTTATGTTTTACATCATCTGCCGCGTGCACATGTTTACAAGACAGCAAACTCGGCGAAAAAAGCCAGCAAACTTGGGTTTGATTTGGGTATGCTGCAGCCTATATATCTCTCTGTGTAATAACTAAAATACTGTTTATATATCATATTTTCTGGCAAGTTTACTTTAGTTTTTATAATACACCATAATTTAACCCAAACTAAATAATTAAAAACAAGTTTAAATGGGTAAATCTTCTATAAATATTTTTGATTCTTAATTTTCTTTTCTGTCATACTCAAATTCTTGTTAAAACACATTAGACATGCTTATTCTGTGCATTTTGAACACTTTTTACTTTAGTAACATAAAAACAACTGTCATGAAACATCTATCCACTCAAGCACATCACAGCGCTCAGTTACCTGCAGAAGTATGTGTACAGGAAAGACACAGTTTGTCCAACATTAGATTGTCCCCACCAAGACACAACAGAACGCAACAAATATGGTGTCAAAGCAATAATTTATTTAATTGCTGTTTGCGGATATCAAAATGTACCTCTTAGAGGTCATACAAACGAACGCAGCAATTTCCATGCATTTCTTAAAGGTGCCGTAGAACGTGTTTTCAAAAGATGTAATATAAGTCTAAGGTGTCCCCTGAATGTGTCTGTGAAGTTTCAGCTCCCCGCCCCCGAGCTCTCGACTGCCTTAAACAGCATAAACAAAGTTCACACAGCTAATATAACCCTCAAAATGGATCTTTAAAATGTGTTCGTCATGCAGCATGTCTAATCGCGTAAGTATGGTATTTATTTGGATGTTTACATTTGATTCTGAATGAGTTTGAGGCTGTGCTCCGTGGCTAACGGCTAATGCTACACTGTTGGAGAGATTTATAAAGAATGAAGTTGTGTTTATGAATTATACAGACTTCAAGTGTTTAAAAATATAAAAAAAATGACAGTCTTGTCTCCGTGAATACAGTAAGAAACGATGGTAACTTTAACCATATTTAACAGTACATTAGCAACATGCTAACGAAACATTTAGAAAGAAAATTTAAAAATATCATGATATCATGGATCATGTCAGTTATTATTGCTCCATCTGCCATTTTTCGCTATTGTTCTTGCTTGCTTACCTAGTCTGATGATTCAGCTGTGCACAGATCCGGACGTTAACACTGCCTGCCCTCGTCTAATGCCTTGAACATGGGCTGGCATATGCAAATATTGGGGGCGTGCATATTAATGATCCCGACTGTTACGTAACAGTCGGTGTTATGTTGAGATTCGCCTGTTTTCCGGAGGTCTTTTAAACAAATGAGATTTATATAAGAAGGAGGAAACAATGGTGTTTGAGACTCACTGTATGTCATTTCCATGTACTGAACTCTTGTTATTCAACTATGCCGAGGTAAATTCAATTTTTGATTCTAGGGCACCTTTAACTTTTGTGCAGATGGTGATGCAACCTTAAAACAATATTTGCAGCTTGCACCTTCAAACACAAAACGAAATAATTGTGTGGGAAACAGATTCGGAACACAAACGAGCCCAGTGGTTCTCTCTGCTGTCGGATGAAACAGTTGACATCAGCATACATTTTTTTATTGATTTTGCATTGATAGGGTCACATACAGTTGTCCATAGTTTTCTTCATAATAAAACATAAACAGGGAGGTGACCCTCTGAACCCCTCCAACCCCCCCACTCCAGCGGTCCCCACGGTCCAAGCCACGGTCCCAATCAATCTGGTCTACAGATAGCTCCCTTATTCAAACTGTGTGCAGTGGTAATTGTTTTTGCTTAACTTCAAGAAGGTGAGGATAGACAACTGACACTAACCTTTGTTGAGAGGAATTAAAGAGCCAACTGTGAACTGGATGTGCTTTGAGAGCTGATCCCCATGGGACTCCATATGCTCTGAGGGCTGAACACAGTTGCAAAAACAGAAAAAAGAATGATGCCGGTACATTAAAAGATGCAACTATATTTTGAAAGCTAAACATGCCATTATCATTCCATATGTCAGCAAGAGTCCTTATTCCCCGCTTTGACCACTGTTCTGATGTGAATGTTTCAGAACCACATTTAATATTCCTATTACGCCATAAGGGAGTCTGTAGGTGCCATTTGTTATTGTAACTTAATAATTTCTCCACTGCTATGAAAGTGTTAATGGTGTTTGTTACAATAGGACCGAATGATTGTTTGCAATACTTTAAAGAGAGTCCAGAAAAAAGTACATCTTCAAGTCTAATTGGTCTGACAATTTCTGCTTCTATTTCTCTGCAAGGTGTGGAAGCCATAGAGTCAAACCATGTCTTGACTGTTTGCAGTTGGAATGCTTTATGATATAGCTCAAAATTGGGAAGGGAGAGACCTCCCTCCATTTTAGTATGTTGCAACGTAGCCAATTTTAACTTTGGTTGTTTGCCATTCCAAAGAAAAGTGCGAATTAAAGAGTCAAGTCTTTTCCACCATTTTAAAAGAGGTGGCAAAGGAATCGTGGCACTAAGAAAATTAACCCTAGGTAATATATTCATCTTCACAGTAGAAACTCTAGATTGCAGTGATGCAGGAAGTGTCCTCCATCTGTCAATATCTCTTTTAAGCTTTTGAAAGACTTTATCATAATTTATGATAATTTATGCTGTATAAATATCCCTAGGTAAGTTATCTGATTCATGATTGGGATAACTGATGGTATCTAGATACTCTGAGCTTTTTTATTTAATGGTAGAAGAGATGATTTGGACCAATTGATCCTGTACCCAGAAAATTTCCCAAAACAGTCAAATGATTCTAGTATGTTTTGGATTGTGCCGAAATCTGAAAAATACAGTAAAATGTCATCTGCATAGAGAGATATTGCATGCTGGGTACCCTTAATTGAAATGGAACAAATTTGGTCTTATTTTTTGTGCTAGAGGTTCAAGAGACGATGCAAATAACACTGGTGAGAGGGGCATCCTTGCCTTGTCCCTCTCAAGATCTCAAAAGGTTGGGAATGTAAGCCATTTGTTGCTATAATTGCTGATGGATTATAATAAATTATTTGATCTATCTTCACTGCTGCAGCACTGATTGTCCCTTCACACTCCCACAGGACCTCAGTTTCTTTGGAAATGTTTCCCACTACTGCAGCAGTGATGTTCCCTCTGCTCCCACAGGAGCTCAGTTACTCCATCCAAACTTTCTGTACTACCGCAGTAGTGTTATCTCCTCCACTCCTGCAGGGGCCCAGCTCCAAGTCCAGCTCGTCCATTGGATAGTTGGGAAATACAAGCTGAAAGCAAGTTTGGTTCCACTTTCGGTTCCACTGCTGCCGCTGTGCCATCTCTTCCGCTCCCGCAGGAGCCCCGTTTCTCCAAAGAACCCCACTCACACATGCACACAAATACACACAAATACACACAGCTGTGACTGCAACAGAGCATTTCTATAGAATCTGGAATTATTATTGAAATAAATGTGTGACTACAATTGTTACAGAGACTCTGACAGGAGGATGTTAGTGAACCCAAAACACAAGACACAAGTGTGCAGGAATGTAGTGATCATGAAATGATATCAGAGTTATGGAAGAATAGAAGTGAACTTAATCTCACTGATTCTTGAGATAAGAGACAAAACATGTTTTTATTATTTAATAACACATTATTATAAACTGGTATATTTGTTAAAGCTTGTATAAACTCAAATAATCATCAGTATTTATGATGACAAAAACACACTTGAAGAATCTTTAAAGTTCTGCTTTAGATTGAAGCTCTTCCTGAAAAAGATGAACACGTAAAGCCATAAATGAATAAATCTCACAAATATTAATATATGCTGAATCAGTGTGTGAGAAATGACATCATCAATCATGTACCTGATGTGTGAATATGTGCTTGATCTCCTTCAGCTCTTCTGGATCTGATGTCATAAAGCACAAGAATGACAGTAGCCACGCCCACCAGAGCAGAAAGGACCAATCGGATCACAGCTTCAGTAGGACCACAACAGTGGACAGAGTCTGAGGAATAAAAACATCAAAGTGAGATCAGCTCAGTCAATAAACGCTCATATCATCAGCGCTGCCGTACCTGAACATGTGTGACAGAGTTGAGTGATGTTCAGATGTTGAGTCTGGTGGCTGATGGGATTGTTCAGCACACAGCTGTAGGTGTTTTTATCCTGATATTCCACCTCCAGAGGTAGAGAGAGACTGATGCTGAGATCAGACGCACTGATGCTGGACAATGAACTGTTTCCTTTGTACCAGGAGAGAGTCACATGACTCACATTCACCGCTGAACACACCAATGAACATGATGATGATGATGAAGAACATTGTGAAGAGTTTCTGCTGATGACAGGAACAGGCAGACGACGAGCTGAAAACATGAGAGAATAAAGAGAAAGAGCTCAGAATTTTGGCCCGAACCCAGAGTACTCCCCGGATGTGGTAATAATAGATAGAACTAGAAGTGAGGAGATGGGGTGGTGGAGGGATGCTGATAAACTGTCAACGAACAGAGGTGAGTCTGCAGTATATATACCTCCTGTTGTTGGTTGAATTGATTAGCTGAATGCTTTCCACTTGTGCTAATTATGTGAATTATCTGAACCTGCTCCTCCTGAACTTTGTTAATAAAACATCATTTAATAGAAAGTTAAATATAAACCTGCTGTTAATGTAAAAGTAAGGGAATTAGTCATTTTAACTAATTAGTCATGATAAGATACTTATTTAGATCTAGCTGTAATAAATAAAACATGTGAAACACCCCGGGTTACTTCACTGTAACCCTGTTACCTTAAAAAGCGGGAACGAGAAGCTGCGCTTTATTCAGCGCTGTAGGAAACGTCTTTAGCTGTGAATATGTGTATAAAACATCAATGAAATTGACCTAGAATTTCGATAGCCTTGATAGTGATGTCATCAGAATACGTTGCGTCAGAGGCTATAGTTAGATGAACCACATGCGGGAAGTGTCTGTTGTTAGCATCTTGCAACGTCAACGCATCTAGAGTCGGACCCAAGGTGAAGAACCGGGGTCTGAGCCACATAGAAAGGGAACGAACCTGCAGCCCATAACCCTTACCATAAACATGGATTTTAGAAAGGACACGAAGCACTCAGCACTTGCATTGTGGCAATATTTCTATGAAAATATGCGTCTTTAAGATCGATCGTGACTATGAACGAGTAACCGTTTATTTTGCTTATATACATATTATATATAATTTTTTTATAATTTATGTATATATAGATGGCCATTTCACTTATTTAATTCCTCAGAATTAAATGCAGCTAATTACCAGACAAGTAAAGATGATCTGCATGAAAGGCTGCGCTTAAATCTCTCATAGATCAGCCTGTAACACAGCTTCATTGTGTACAGCGCAGTACCAGCCTGACTCGCTGTGAAATGCCTCTGATGATGGGGAAAGATAGCACGCGAGCATCTCTCCGATCTGAGGCAGCATCGTATAAAAGTGTGCCTTCGCACCCGCGATAGTTGACCGGGATGACGTCACGGGCACAAAGACACGTATTTATTAGGGCCCGAGCACCGATGGTGTGAGGACTCTATTGTAATTGCTCGGCCAATTATTCTTCTTCTCCGAAATAAATCGGAGGCAAAGTGGCTCGATAGCGCCACCTACAAAATTTCAATTAAGCGCCCTTTGTGCTACGTTTCACATACAGACATGAAATTCGGTAGACACATGTAACAGCCCAATACCTACAAAAAAGTCCCGGGGTGCAAAATCTGTAAACCCAACAGGAAGTGAGATATTTTGAATTTTCTCTGCAAAATTTTGGCAGTTTTTGCCATTTCCACACGTTGTACTTTAACGAACTCCTCCTAGAGCTTTAATCAGATCAACGTCATATTTGGTCAGTCTAATCTAAAGGCCTTTGAGACGTTAAATTGCGAAGATCTTGAGTTTTCGTTGGAAGGCGTGTCCGTGGCGGTCTGCCAAAATCTGATGTTTCGTCATGAAAGAGGAAGCTGTTGTAACTCAGGCATACAATGTCCGATCTGCCCCAAACTTCACATGTGTGATGAGAGTCCTGGCATAAAGACATCTACATGCCAATATTCAGTTAGTCATAGCGCCACCTGCTGGGGCTTACACTTTAATTTACTCCCAGAAACACATTTCAATATGCCACGAAGTATCAAACATACTAGAAACACGTTAAATTATGAAACGCTAGGCTAAGTGCTAATGTATGCGATTAATGCCATGAAACAGGAAGTTGTTATCAAAGCGCCACCTGTTGGCAGCAGGAAGTGTGGTGCTTTGAAATGACTTGGCCATATTTCTCCTGTATTTACTCGCTTACATGCATGTCACTCACTGTTCACGGTTTTCCTGATGCCAGCGGGTGGCGGTGAGCCCAGGTGCGAGGGGTCTTTCATCGCTGCTTGCAGCTTTAATATTATAAATGTTTTTAGCTAACTCTTCAAAGAGGCTATCTTTAAGTGCTTTGGGGGTCTGACCAGTGTTTCATTGCATGAGTGACCGCCCAGAGCAGTTCCCTTTCACTTTATCATCATGGGAGGAACGCTCGGAGACGGACAAACTCACATTCCATTCCAATGGACGAATTTGCTGAGGAGGAATTTTCATTAATTTGCTGAGAGTGCAACGACGCTGCCGTGAACGCGTTGGCATTTCCTTTCCTGCCTGTGTGTCCTATGAAGGACGTCTTGTTTAATTTTGGTTAAGGACACTCCATATACCACATCCTTCACAGGATGCTTTCTCTGGAGGATGCAGCCTTCGAAATAACATGAAATGAGACGCAGCTATAGCCTCTGATGCGGCACATTCTAATGACATCACTATTGAGGCTATCGAAATTCTTTTATACACATATTCACAGCTGGTCACCGCTAAAGACGTTTCCCATAGCGCTGAATAAAGCGCAGCTCGAGTCTAGCTTTTGAAAGGGAACTGATATTTAACTCACCGTAGACAGTGAGATGAATAAAAGAAGACCTCCAGAAAACGTTGTTCCATAGGTCATAATCTCCAGTATGTTTCACTGAGGTGTTTGTGATGGTCAGAGATCCAGTTTGATTGTCCAGCTTCAGTCTGTCTCTGAATCTCCCATCAAGAACATCATCATATACAGCGAATCTGTCGGCCTGTTTATTGATTTTAGCTATTAAAGTGATTCCAAACCACCACTGAATCCAATGAGTATCCTTCATTTCAGTAAGACGAGAGTTTAGAGTGACTGAATCTCCCTCCATCACTGATAGTTTAACTGTATCATCAAACACACACATGGAGAACAAACAGAAACAGGTTCAACACAGATTAAGAATTTATGAAAATTTATGAAAGTAAATGGTTTGAAACTTAAATTTGAAATATCATCATTAAACAGCAGAAGTAAAATTTTATTTTGGATTAATAATTGAACCTTTGTGCTGATTAAAATATAAAACGTGAAAATGATATTTAACTCACCAATGACAATGAGAAAGAAATCAAGGCTCTTATTTTGGGTCTTTAGTTCATATTCTCCAGCATGTTTCATTGTGATGTTTGTGATGGTCAGAGATCCAGTTTGTTTGTCCAGCTTCAGTCTGTCTCTGAATCTCCCATCAAGAACATCATCAGTGATGTTGTCGGTTGTTACATTGATTTCAGCTATTAAATAGTTTTCATCTCCAAACCTCCACTGAATCACATCATCATCCTTCATTTCAGTAAGATCAGAGTTTAGAGTGACTGAATCTCCCTCCTTTGCTGACACTATCTTCACTTCATAAGCACCAAACACTCCTGAAGAACAGAGTTTTTCACAGATTAAATCTTTAAAATCACTTGATGTTGGTTTGATGAAGCTTCACCGAAATACTTTTAATCATTTAAATGTGATGTGAATAATATTCTGCAGCAGAACAAAGACAAAAGATGATGAATGAAAAGAGAAATAGATTTATATATGGAACAATAACTAAAAAAGACACTTTTACTTTAATGTTTAATGTCACTAAAACTAATGCTGTTGAGTATCTGAGCTTCATATTTATATTATTTTATTTAATCAATCCATAATAACTGAGTTTAGAGCTGAATTCAAACTTGATCTGACAGTAAAATCACAGTTCAGTTATTTCTAATGTAGTTCCAAACGTAGGTTCGGGAAGAGCCTAAACGTTCAGTCCTGTCAATCATCATCACGAGCGTATATAAGCAGCAGTCACTGCGTCATCCCAGTGCAATTCTTCAGCATTTGGTCCCAACCCAACAAGCTCCAGCAGCATTTTATCTTCAACAAAGAGTGTTCCGCAGAATACTCTTCCGTTTTCAAGTTACACCAGGATCCTCTACCTCTGGTTCCCTTCCGCACATAATAACAAGGGAATTTGAGCATGTCATCCTCAGCGTCCTCCTGCAAATTTGTTCAGGCGGCCATTAAAACTCTCTCCTCCTGCCCTCGGCTAGGCGTCCGCGCAGCTCAGCCGCTTTTATCCAGTCACGTGATTTGCCGCAGCGACTTCCAAACCCCCTCTTTTGCCTGTTCAAACAGGTGGCAATGATTCTTTTAGATTTACAAAGATGGTGCACTCATGTTACTTATGAATGGTAGAAATGAAAGACATAGGAATAAGAACCAATTGGTAAAGTCATTGTGTCACTGCAGCTGTCCAAAATAGCTACCCGGTGACGTCACAAATATGGCTGCCAAATGTGAACAGAATTTCCTTGACCGAGTCTTCACTCCTACCCAGTTACTTAGCCTCGCCCAAACACTCCCATCTTCGCTCCTCTCCATTTTTCTCCTGCATTCTTCCCAGCCATCTCCGGTGCGGCCCTTAGCGTGAGGCTGCCTCCGCAACAAGGAACTGCTCTGGCTCCTCCTTTCTTCCTATAACTTTCCTTTCAGTAGCACTAAACCTATCGTGGGGCTGCCTCTGCAAACAGTGCCTGCCTCTGCTCTACCCTTTACAGCCGCTCTAGTACCAAACCCGACCCACAACACTGCTATGGAACTTCTGCTTGTTCTCATTTTCAGGAGCCTAAGCATGGTTCGCTGGACTTTTTGGCCAATATGTTGAACATTGCAAAGATCTTAGATCCTTCTAAAAGAGAACCGATAGCATCTCGGCTGGTAGTCTGAGTACAGTTTGCATTTCACTAAAATGTTCATCGTGAATGCAAATCACTCTCCAGACTTTTTTCCATTTGCTAATTCCAACTGGTTTGTTCATCAGATGCTTCTGTAGAAATCTTAATCATCATGGCTGCTGCTTCTGACAGATTCTGACAAATTGTTCGTTTTTGTCATACATGTGCCAGCCACATCCAAATTGCAGGAGAAGAGCCTCTCGTGTTAATTTCATGTTAAGTCCACAAGATGATATTTATTGATGTTCTTAAATCACTGTGAATATTTCCATGCTGATGTCACTATTGCTTTATTCAATAAATAAACATGATTCAAGGAAAACAATCCAAAATAAATGTGACTAATAATAATATGCGATCTCCCCTTTTAGACTGTATATACACAAACAGCACGAGAAAATCAGTGCTACCGCATCGTTCCATTTCTAAAAATGGATTGCTTAGTTCGGGCTAAGTAAACCACATCTGCGCTACAAACTGGCTGCATGCTACAAAAGTTTGGCTTGTGATTGGAATCTAAAAAGCTATCTTCATAATGCCATATCTACACCACCAGCGCATTCATTTATAACAAACACGTTTGACAAGACAGACAGCAGCACTACAACGTCTAATGCTATGAAGAAATATACTTAAAGCGGCCTGTATTATCATTACCTGATATCTCACCTGTTACATTACCATTACATATGCAGATTTTTGATTAAACTGCGTTACTTAACTGCCGCAGCAGAGATTTCTCCCTCTGCTTTTCACGGCCATTACCCTGTGGGGGAAACAATGGGCCTCCAAAGCATTCCCTTCTGTTTGCAACAACTCCAACGCTGTCTACTGCATCAACAGGTCAAGTTCCTCCGAACTAATGGCATTCCTTAGACGTCTAATCTGGTCTTCCACTAGTGATTAGTTTATAAATAAAACAGAACGTATCGCAGAATTTAAAAATCAATTGCCTAAATTCTGCCTTACAGAAATGTAAGACATTGGCTCCGTATGCAAGCTCGTCATGCACCTCAGTGCCACTCTACGTGGATCTGACGTTCCAATAAATAATCTTCTCAATCATCTCCACAATATAATTTTTGCCAGCAGAGCTCCCAGTATTATTAGCACACAAATTCAAATATCTGAACCCAGATTTTTAGATTCTCGTTTGTCACTTGTAAAGTATTAAGCAAATGCTTATTCCTCCCCTGCAGGAAATCAGAGAACATCACCAGAACAACACTCTATTCATCCTCACGTTCCTCAGATTTTTCAGATGCGCCGATTCTACTTGCAATTCTAAATTCGATCCACGACGCAGATGCATTTGTCTTTCTCCAATCTCCAAGTATTATACAGTGACACCATCCACAATATCAAGCCTAGCAAAACAGATCAGTTAATGAGCAGTCATTCAATTTTCATTGTTAATTTACCCATAGCCCTCCAACCTAACCAGTCCGTTTCCTTATTTTTAGCCCACAGAAGTTTCAAAAATTTAATTTCCTGCTGATCCCCTCTTCGTCAACAACAATACTCCCAACTCTTTGAAACATTGTTCCAAAACACTTTCCAATCAGACTTCAGTTCAAACCCGTTACACATACAGTGTAGTTGCTGCGTACTTGTACCGCGTGAATCAGTAACTCCACCTGCTCTCCTCCTTTCCTCTGCAATTGCAGGATTTCCACCTCCACCCTAAAAGCTCCATCAGCCTATCTCCATTCAAGTGGTGCAAGACCATCTAGCATGGGTTTCCCTTCAGGCTCTCCAGTTAGACCTTTATTCCTCACTGCCGCAGCAGAGATCATGGGTTAAAGTTCTCCGCGACAGATTTCCATTAATTGCAGGGTTCCCGCCAGTCCTAATGTCTTAAATTCACTTTTCATAATTTTAAGGCCGTAAATAGGCTTGCATTTCTCAAATAGTGTAATAAATGTCTTAATTTTAGTTTTAATGGGTCTTAAATTAAGGAAAGACGAGGCGTATTCACCCTGCACGTTCCTCTCTCCACTCTAAGCATTCTGTAATCACTCCGCTCTTGATCCACTCCGGGGTTTCCATTCCCGCTTAGTATTGGAGAAGTGCATGTCAGGCTACGTTCTGAGCTAGAACTTTATTTCAGCTAGGATAGACACAGTTGCAGGAAGGCTCCGATGTATTGGAGATCGGTAAAAGTGTAAAAAATAAACGGAGATGGGCTTGGCTTAGTGAAATGGGTGAGAATGGAAAGGCTTTTAGTTTGTGAGCTAAAAAAAATCAAACAGCCAGGTACGTGTCTGAAGCCTGTTTCTGCCACAGTTGAGTAAAAAATATAATTCTGAGAAACTTTCTCGTAATAATGAGAAACTTCTAAGCATGCGCAAAGCAGCGGAGCAGAAGGGCGTGGCACGCTAGCGACATCCGCTGGTCAAAGCCGTGTAAATGCGAGAACACAGCAAACATTTATGTGTTAATATTAACACACGTATTTCACGGATTCAGATTATGATGCGTGTCGCTCTGTCTCTACACAAAAATACAAATGAATGTTACAAATGAATAAAAGACCGTCTCATACACTGATAATTTATTATTAATGTTATTTTATGATAAATTACACTTTTGCCGAGCGTGCCATATTTGTGTTTTCACATTTAAACGGCTTTGACCAGTGGATGTCGCTAGCGTGCCACACCCTTCTGCTCCCTTGCTTTGCGCATGCGTAGAAGTTTCTCTTTATTATGAGAAGGTTTCTCGTTATTATGACAAACTAAGTCTTTATTACGAGATTTTTTTTCCCCCGAATATGATAAATATTAACATATTAATTGACCCTTCGCTAAGCCACGCCCAAAAACCGCCACAGGCCAATCGTGGTTTAGCAACCGAAAGTAGGCGCGGGAGGTCTGTCAAGCTTTCGTGCGAGGGAAACATGCCGAAGCGTTGTGTGTATGGATTGTGTAAATCTGATACCCGGTATCCTAAAAGTTTGGACGGGGTGGTGGAATTTTTTCCCTTCCCGAAACCTAAAACCCAATGGGGGAGAAATGCCGGTGTTCTGACAATTTGTGCTACCCTGTCAGATTTTGCTACCTCCCATTGAAACAGTGGGTAGCAAAATCTGACAGCGAAAAATACTACCTATCAGATACCCAGCGTGATATTAACGTGTTTTATGGCTTTATTAACATCTACACCTACCCCAACCCTAAACCTACCCTTATAAGTACAGTACAGCAAGTACAGTAGTGGTAGCACAATATGATACAGCATTAATCGTTAGAACAAGTATCGATAGCGAAAAATGCTACTTATCAGATTGTGCTTTATAATGCCTGCACCTACCCTAACACTAAACCTAATCTCACAAAAATGCAAATACAGTAATTTTGTGTTATTTATCAGGACAAAAATGATGTAATATTGATGTGCGCATGTGCAGTAAGTCCGGGTAGGACAATCTGACGGGTAGGATGAAATGTCAGGACACCTGACGTGGATCAAGCAGTGTGGAAGGCCTCATTCACAACTAAATGTCGACAGGATTAACAAAAACACCTACGTAAGAGCATGCTAATGTTAGCTAGCTAGCTAACTCAGCACATCATTGCTTGGAAATAATGACGGTTCTTTGTTCATAATGCATATATTTGAACGTAAAATAAGATGATTAAAGGCAAGACGGAGGCTGACTGACATACTTTAAAAAATATTTTAGCATTTTGTTAATGGACGGCCTACCCCTGAGTACCCCAATCCGATCGCGGTTCTCCCGGGGTTAGTTCTAGGGAGGGAAAATCAGGGGGCTTGCCGGAGATCTCCAAGGAAAATGTTGTGGATATATCCCTCGAATGCATACTGCAGTCCCTTTTGTCTTGCTCTCTCAGATATTTCACCTGTTCGCCAAAAATTACTAATTATCTCCTTGGGAATGTCTGACACCGGTGCATACATACTGTAATAGACTTGCCAGGCGCGAAAGCTTGACAGGCGTAGCAACAGTAACTAAGTTTCTCATTATTATGACTTACAGAATTATATTTTCAACTGTGGCGGAATTGGGCTTCCATGTCTTTGCACAGTAAGCCACAGGAGACTTCAATATGGCAATAATGGCAAAAAAAAAAAAAAAAACTCGACTATTTAAATAGAGTGTCGGTTAAAAGGAATATGACTTGGCCTGAAAAAAAATTCTGTCAGAAGATTTTTTTTCACTTTAACCCGTGAGTGATTTCGGCCACCATTCTCACAACACCCTTCAGATCAAAACTTTATTCCCACTGCCGCAGCTGTGATTTCTCTGTCTGTTCCTGCAGGAGCCTTCGTTTTCTCTTTTAGCTCCTGCAGGAGATTCACCACACAAGCTGCCTTATTTTTTCCCCAATACAGGAACAGCAAAAAATATTCTGCTCATCTTTGGGGGGAGAGAGATTAATTCCTTAAGTCTTCTGTACTTATCTTGCTGAACTACTCTTAGTTGACTGCTCAGCTTGCTGTCCTTGAAAATATCTTTTTGGGGGTTTAACTCGGAGCTCAAGCCGAGCCTCGGGTTCGAGCCTCCTTCGAGGACAGCAAGCCAAGTTTGTTTTACCATTAACCATTCAGACTGAATGGGCAGGCGAACTTGTGAAATGTAGTTTCAAACGTAGGTTCGGGAGGAGCCTAAACATTCAGTCCTGTCAATCATCATTACGAGTGTATATAAGCAGCAGTTACTGCGTCATCCCAGTGCAATTCTTCCAGCATCCCTCCTCCTCCCCATCTCCTCCTCTACTTCTCTTATTCTCCCTCTATGCAGTACTGTTATAAAGGGGATTAAATCAGAGCGAATAAATAAGACGAACTGTAACGTGTTTGTTCTGTTTAGGTTTAGTTTTCTCTCTGTTTCCGTTTGCCTGTGTTCTCTATCATTAGTTCATTAATCCCAGACCTGTTTCTGTTCTTCCAATGATCTCCCTGTTATTTAAACCCTGAGTTCTGTTCAGTTCATCGTCCGGTATCGTCTACGTTACGTGGTTGTGTTTCTCCTCATGATTCTCCTGTGTATTGTGTGGATTATTAGATTAAAGACTGTTCTTTGAGTTATTTCCTGAGTCGTGCGCTTCACTACAGCCACCGTCACTGACACTATCAGCGAATGTTAATCTTCTCTAATTTAACCAGTAATTTATCACATGGTACAAGAACAGAAACAACTGAAGCCATAAAAACACATTTAAAACTCACCATCCAGACGCCACAAACAGAGCAAAACTAACTTGAGAAACATTTTCTTCATCGGTTCACTGAAAAGCCCACGATAGTAACTCTTAAAATGTCTGAAAACCCTCAGATTGATCTGAAACACACTGAACTGTGATATTTATCTGGTTGTGTGTGAATCCTCCCCCAAACTCAGTTAGTTTCCGCTCACACATCCGTCTTCTTTAACATCACCAAAATCAACAAGCTTTTGCTGATCTTACATTTTCAAATGAATTCTGGGCCTGAATGAAAACTAACAGCAGAAGAGTGAAATATTGGACTAGATATCTGAATCTACTGGTGTGTTATTAGTGTTGTGAGCTGTCAATCATATTTGACCTCTGACTCTTATTTGACTGTTGATAGATTCACTTTATTTCAGTGTAAAGATGTTTTGTGTGGAGTGGAAGATTGTGATCTTATTAGCAGGAGAGAAAATGAAGAAATGCTTCAGCCACAAACTGCTGACACACACAGAGACGACAAACATCCAGCAGAAGCTGTTTATCCACCGACAGATCAGACCAGACACACTGATGTTTGAACAGATAAAATAAAGAGAAAAACATCACGTTACATGTGCCCTGGGTCCGTGTTTTATTGTCATCATATGGACTCCATTTCCCACAATTCCCCATCTAGGAACCAATCACACACTCACACCTGTTTCCCATCAGTAACACTTTATAAGCTGCACTCAAACACACACACATTGCTGAGTATTGTTTAGCCCTTTGTTTGCATTCCGTCTGTTCCTTGTCCTGCCTAGCCTTGCCTGTGATTTTGACCCTGGACTGATTCCTTGTTTGATGATTGTTTGCTGCCTGTCTTGACCTCTGCCTGTGTTTTGGATTACTCTTTTGCCTTGCCCTCTTGTATCGGTTTGCTGGTGTTTGACCCTCTGCCTGTATGACTACGCTCTTCCTGTATTATTAATGCCTGCATTTGGATTTCCAACTCCGTTGTCACGCTCCCTACATTACAGAATACTCAGCCATACCAAGATCCAGCAGCTTTTATGAGCGTTTCCAGTCCCACCATGGATCCAGTCAACCAGCTACTACATCTTTGGCAAAGAGATTTATCTATTGAGGAGTATGTTCACCAGTTCTGTGAGTTATCTTTTCACGTTTCATTTGATGATGTGGCTTTGAAGGACATTTTCCATTTTCGACTAAATGAGCCCATAAAATCCTGGTTTCCAGAAAGGAAGTTTAATTGTAGTCTGAGAGACTTTATGGACTATGCTCTAATTTTGTGTGGTTCATCTTTTACTGTGGGGGAAACAGAACTTTAAGAACCCAAAGAATTTTTTGGGGGAGGGCCAATTTCAACAAGCTCCAGTGGCAGCGGAGCTTGTACCATTGCAAAATTCTATGCCTTCCACTCTGATTATCGCAACCCTGATACACTCCACACCTCCAAACCCAGTAATTCCCTCACCAGAACCTGTTCATGTGATGGCTGCATCAGAGTCCATTCCTGTATTTGCAGCCATTCCAGAGCCTCGTCACGTCTCAGCCGATCTTCCCGAGGTCTCAGCCGATCTTCCCGAGGTCTCAGCCGAGATGGCCGCCACGCCCGAGCCCTCAGCCGAGATGGCCGCCACGCCCGAGCCCTCAGCCGAGATGGCCGCCACGCCCGAGCCCTCAGCCGAGATGGCCGCCACGCCCGAGCCCTCAGCCGAGATGGCCGCCACGCCCGAGCCCTCAGCCGAGATGGCCGCCACGCCCGAGCCCTCAGCCGAGATGGCCGCCACGCCCGAGCCCTCAGCCGAGATGGCCGCCACGCCCGAGCCCTCAGCCGAGATGGCCGCCACGCCCGAGCCCTCAGCCGAGATGGCCGCCACGCCCGAGCCCTCAGCCGAGATGGCCGCCACGCCCGAGCCCTCAGCCGAGATGGCCGCCACGCCCGAGCCCTCAGCCGAGATGGCCGCCACGCCCGAGCCCTCAGCCGAGATGGCCGCCACGCCCGAGCCCTCAGCCGAGATGGCCGCCACGCCCGAGCCCTCAGCCGAGATGGCCGCCACGCCCGAGCCCTCAGCCGAGATGGCCGCCACGCCCGAGCCCTCAGCCGAGATGGCCGCCACGCCCGAGCCCTCAGCCGAGATGGCCGCCACGCCCGAGCCCTCAGCCGAGATGGCCGCCACGCCCGAGCCCTCAGCCGAGATGGCCGCCACGCCCGAGCCCTCAGCCGAGATGGCCGCCACGCCCGAGCCCTCAGCCGAGATGGCCGCCACGCCCGAGCCCTCAGCCGAGATGGCCGCCACGCCCGAGCCCTCAGCCGAGATGGCCGCCACGCCCGAGCCCTCAGCCGAGATGGCCGCCACGCCCGAGCCCTCAGCCGAGATGGCCGCCACGCCCGAGCCCTCAGCCGAGATGGCCGCCACGCCCGAGCCCTCAGAGATTGCAACGCTGGCCATTATGGCCACAGCCATTTGGTGTGTGTGGGCTGTGCACACATCGGCTCCAGCCCATGAGTCCGCTCCTGAGCCCGCTTCAGTCCTTGAATCTGCTCCAGAGCCTGCTCCAGTTCATGAGTCCACTTTTGAGTCCATCTCTGTCCATGAGTCCATTCCAGAGTTTACTCCGGTCCTAGAACCCAATCTCGTGGTCGTGGTGTGCTCCGTTGTGGGGGTCTTCAAGCCCGTCTGAGCTGCAGTGGTCATCTGCTCTGCCGTGGGGGTCTTCAAGCCCATCTGAACTGTTTTGGTGGTCATCTGCTCCGCCGTGGGGGTCTTCAAGTCTGTCTACCTGGCCGTCTGCCCTGCCTCAGTCTCCAGGCCGCATTCCTCTCCACGGACCTGGCCCTCCATCCTGCCCCCTGTTCCGCCTCCGCTCCATCTCCCTCCTGGACTGTTTAGGAGTGTCTGGAAGCCACTCCTTTGAGAGGGGGGGCTCTGTTACATGTGCCTTGGGTCCGTGTTCTATTGTCGTCATATGGACTCCATTTCCCACAATTCCCCATCTAGGAACCAATCACACACTCACACCTGTTTCCCATCAGTGACACTTTATAAGCTGCACTCAAACACACACACATTGCTGAGTATTGTTTAGCCCTTTGTTTGCATTCCGTCTGTTCCTTGTCCTGCCTAGCCTTGCCTGTGATTTTGACCCTGGACTGATTCCTTGTTTGATGATTGTTTGCTGCCTGTCTTGACCTCTGCCTGTGTTTTGGATTACTCTTTTGCCTTGCCCTCTTGTATCCGTTTGCTGGTGTTTGACCCTCTTCCTGTATGACTACGCTCTTCCTGTTTTATTAAAGCCTGCATTTGGATCTCCAACTCTGTTGTCATGCTCCCTACATTACAACATGGTTCATTCGACTCAAAAGCCAGTAAATCACATGTATAATGTTTGTGTTACAACAAAATCCATGAGTGAACATTAATGCAAACATACAGTAACCTGTAAATGTAATCGTTCATTTAGAGAAATATTATTTGGTTACCAGAAAGTTTTGGTCTTGGGGAAAATTTGAGAAATGAGTTCATAATCAGATGTTTTGCTTTTGATTGCAGACTTTGGTATTTTGGTGAATCTGAGCAAAATAACTCTTTTAAAACTCTAGTTGAAACATGTGAGTTTATCTTGGTCTTTTCATCTGGAGAAAGTGAGAAGTGTAGATTTACTACTAAAGTGTAGAAGTGATCTTTGATGACCATCTTTCTTTTGAAAACCACATTTCTGGCATAAAACCACTTTTTTCTAGGGCTGCCCCCGACTAAAGATTTGTCTTTTTGACTAGTAGTCGTTCATTTAAGCCATTAGTCAACTAATCGCGTTTACATTAATAAGCCATAAATCATAATCAGCTTTTAATTGTTTATATATATATAAAACATAGCCTAATCAGAGCTCAAGTGCAAGCATAAAGCTTTCCACAGCGCACCGGCAAAAGTAATGATTATGAGTGTGTCGTGAAAAAAAAAAAAACAGGTGACTGTCTAAACATTTTATTTATTGTTTTCGGCTGCACAACGATGCTGACTCGTCTTCTCCGCAATAGTGGATATGCAAAATATGCAAATTTCATACGGATTACATAATCTGAGAATAGTTATTTGCCATTTGAATTGGTTTGTTTAAAAGTAGACATTTCAAGCTTTCTATAGATATATTTCTCGTGTCTGTGAAGCAAGTATACACTGTTTCAGTTCATTTTGTGCTCAAGTTCACTGAGCCTGAGACGGCAGTAAGTCAAGTCAAGTCACCTTTATTTATATAGCGCTTTTTACAATGCAGATTGTGTCAAAGCAGCTTTACATTGATAACTGGTATATAATTTTGGCTGCACAGCAGCTCTTAAAGAATAGTGTCAATGTCGGCAGATCAAAACACTGTTCAAGTAAGTGCATCCTGATTGTTTTCATTATACAAATGCACAACTTTTTGCTGTAATTGTGAGTTTACAGAAATAAAAGTAGACCCTTTACAGTTTGCATTACTCTTATCTGTATGACTAAATGAAGTATTTTAAGTTAAAAATGCAAGTGATCGCACTGGCGCCTCCATGTCATGCAATAAGCACGCTCTCCACACAAACACTTGGATATGCGGCAAATAGTAGTGCACATTTATCTAGGACTATGCTAACATTAGAGCGAGCGGACTTGTAAAATTGCTAGTACTTACATGTTTAAAGTGATAAGCCATATTTGAGGTCGATGAATGATGAATGATATGCAAATGTTTGGATTTCCTGCCGTTCACAATCTGTCCCTCACGGACTGCTTGACTTCGCCACTTCCTGTGGAGATTTTTTTTTTTTTCTGCGACTAACCAATTAATACAATCTTGCTTGACCAAGTTTCTTCTAATCAACTAATGGTTAGTCGATTATTAGGGGCCCTACTTTTTTCCATCTTAAAATGTCTCTAAATTACGACATATGCTCGCAATGTCAGATGCAGAAAAGTTAGTTCATGCGTTCATGACCTCAAGGCTGGATTATCGTAATGCTTTACTGGGCGGTTGCCCTGCAGGCCTAATAAACAAACTCCAGCAGCTTGAGTTCTTACTACACCGCAAAATCCCCAGAGTTAAATCAACTCTGCTCAGAGTACATTTGGTCCCTCTCTAAATAGTGTTAAAGTAACACTGAAGCAGAATTAATTTTAATGAGATAATTAAGCAATGATTTAAGTGATGATTGAGCATTAGTGATGAGCACCTGCTGTTAACAAGCAGAATCACTGAAGAAAGGAGAAACACAAGACTTCAGCCACAGCCTTAGATGAAACCAACTGAAGATAAAAGACATTAAATCTCTCAAGATCTGATTAAACAACTCCACAAACAGCATTACCAGCTTCACTTATTACTAACCAGATTGACTTGGAAGTGTTGGAAGGAACCAGGAAGTGTGACCATATTAGCTCGGTTCTGTCAACACTGCAGAGTAGAACTGTTTCAGCAGCTCCTGTGGCAGGTTGAACTTCTTCAGCTGGAGAAGGAAGTACAGTCTCTGCTGGGACTTTTTCACGATGGAGTCTATGTGGAACTCCCACTTCAGGTCCTGAGAGATGGTGGTGTCCAGGAACCTGAATGACTCCACTGCTGCCACAGTGCTGTCCATGATGAAGAGTATGAATAATGTTGGGGTGTTTATTTTTTGTGTACCAAAAAAGCATAATGACGACTTTTCAGCGAAATCTAGTGATGGCCGATTTCAGAACACTGCTTCGAATCTTTTGTTTCTTGATTCTGAGCGCCAAAGTCATGTGATTTCAGCAGTTTGGCATTTTGACACGCGATCTGAATCACTGAATGAAAAGTCGTTATTTTGTTTTTTTGGCTCACAAAAAGTTTTCTCGTTGCTGTATAATATGAAGATTGAACCACTGAATTCACATGATCTGTTTTAAATATGTTTTGCATACCTTTCTGGATCTTGAGAGGTTCTGTGGCATTGCTGTGAACGCAGGCCTCACTGAACCATCGGATTTCATCAAAAATAACTTAATTTTGTGTTCCAAAGATGAACGAAGGCCTTAAGCCCGGAACACACCAAGCCGACGCCAACGAACTAGTGGCGACAAAAGCAGACTGTGGGGTTGACTCACGTTGGCAGCGTCTGGGTCCAAAGTTGTCCTGACACACCAAACCGACACCCGACGGCCAAGTAGCACGTCCGTTCTGCACCTGCATAAGAAGAAATCCCTTCTGTACCAGCAGGTGGCAGTAGCTGAACGGCCAATCAGATTGATCAGATGGCCCGACTGACCGACAAGCTCCGACGCCGATTCAACATGTCGAATCGGCCGAAAAAAGCAGACAAGGACCAACTTCAATCGACGGTGTGGAACACACTGAGAAAACTTAGTCGGCCGACAACAAAAACTGCCCGACAGCCGACCGTCGGCTTGGTGTGTTCCAGGCTATACGGGTGTAGAACGACATGAGGGTGAGTAATAAATTACATTATTTTCATTTTTGGGTGAACTAACCTTCACGAGGATGTCAATGCACTGAAGCATTCTTTGTTTAAATTAGTTACTCTTAGATGTTATATAATTACCTTGAGAAACTATACATCATTAAAAAGATCTAAGACTCAAGCAACATTTTTTTTTTTTCTACCTCTGTTTTAGTTTCAAATTCTTATAGTGACCATAATTTGTTAATATGTGTCAGGTGTTATGAATATAAAAAACGGAATTGATACCTTTTCTTTGAAATATGAGCATAAGTCACATTCATTGAAAACACTCCTTTGAGATCGTCATGAAAACACTTGACAAAACAACATCCCTCAGGGCTTTTAGTTCAAAAGCATGCACATTTGGAGAAATTTTGATTTATTAGCATATGTTTATGTCAAATTTTTATACAGTTAACATTATATTAATATTACTATTAATAATATTTCTATATTTATTCATTTTTTCCCAAAATGCCCTGTTGTCATCATTATGAGCGCTGGATACTCCACAAATAACACTAGTAATAAACAGGCATACCATGTGACATTCCAGAAACTAACAGAGGCTTGCAGAGATCGCTATAACATGCAGAGAGACACTTTTGAAGACAATAAACACACAATTGTGACGATATATGTTTTATCTGTGTTCTTCATGCCATGTTGGGTATTTTCATAATAACAGATTATATTTATAATGCAATGCTAATCGACATAAAACCGACATAAAATCAACTTTTTTATCATTGTGCAGAATACCGTAAAAGAATATACTGTCTGTCTGATTTTTTTTATCCGAAGCGACATCACATCACAGAAGGTTATTTAAAACACTCAACTTGTGACCACCTAGCTGTTATTTTTATGATTAATTTAGAAATGTAAAGCTCACTGAATTTTTTTCTTTTTTCAAGAAGGGCATTTGATACAGTTTCAAAGAAGGTGAAGTGAGAAGTTTGATGAGGGATTTAATCTGCTTGAATAGAACATCATCAGTAATTATAATAGAGACAAAAGAAAAGAATAATTAGAGTCATAACCAGGCCGGAGAGGAGTGAATGTGTGCAGAAGAGAAGACTGAAACTGAATGGGGAAGTTTGCACCACAAAACAATAGAGACATTACACTGAATAGATGCTCAGAAGATGGCAATAAACATCAGTTAGCATTTTAGGGTCTTCTCAAAATAAAATCACATGATCTTGAAAAACATTTAATAAAACTCAGACTTTTAGACTTGTCATCTTCAGATTTGAAATATAACATGGTCAGACATGGCTTTAGATGCAGTGCATTTCTAGATTGCAACAAGGCTGCTTCAATTTTATTTTCATAAAGATATTTCATAAAAATAAATTTCTAATAAGTTTACAAAACTTTGAAGCTATTTATAACTATTTTGTCATTATGACAATAATTAATTTGTCTTTACAGTGAACTGCAAAGTTTCTGCTTTCAAATGAGACTATACTTATTCTTCTAGTGCAAAGACTTCATGACCTGTATCTGTTTTAGTTTGGGAATGTCATTTCTTGGGATTTTTTCAAAAGCGGGAGCTCCTGTCTGTACGCAGACTCTTCACCATTCTGGATGAGGCTGATGAGTGTGGTGTCGTCTGCGAACTTCAGGAGCAGTTGTGCAGCTGCAGTTTTTGGTGTAGAGGGAGAAGAGCACACATCCCTGTGGAGCACCAGTGCTGATGGTGCAGGTGCGGGATGAGATTTTTCCCAGACTCACTAGCTGCTGCCTGTCTGTCAGGAAGCTGGTGATCCACTGACAGATGGAGGTGGGCACAGAGAGCTGGGTTAATTTGGACAGGAAGAGGTTTGGGATGATGGTGTTGAAGGCCGAGCTGAAGTCAAACAGGATCCTCTCAGAAGTCTCTGGTTTGTCCAGATGTTGTAGGATGTAGTGCAGTCCCATGTTGACTGCATCATCCACAGACCTGTTTGCTCGATAAGCAAACTGTCATTATGTCTGTGGTCTTCCATTATTTTAAAATTGGTTAAGATTTAAAAATCGTCTAGTGTGTCTCCGGCCTTACCAGTGTGCTGACTACTGAACAAGGGAATTTGGAGGCCAAGTCAACACCTCAAACTCGTTGTTGTGCTCCTCGAACCATTCCTGAACCATCTTTGCTTTGTGGCAGGAGCATTATCCTGCTGAAAGAGGCCACAGCCACCAGGAAATACCGTTTCCATGAAAGGGTGTACATGGTCTGCAACAATGCTTAGGTAGGTGATACGTGTTAAAGAACATCCACATGGATGGCAGGACCCAAGGTTTCCCAGCAGAACATTGCCCAAAGCATCACACTGCCTCCGCCAGCTTGCCTTCTTCCCATAGTGCATCCTGGTGCCATGTGTTCCCCAGGTAAGAGACGCACACACACCCGGCCATCCACGTAATGTAAAAGAAAATGTGATTCATCAGACCAGGGCACCTTCTTCCATTGCTCCGTGGTCCAGTTCTGATGCTCACGTGTCCACTGTTGGCTCTTTCGGCGGTGGACAGGGGTCAGCATGGTCACCTGACTGGTCTGCAGCTATGCAGCCCCATACGCAACAAACTGTGATGCTCTGTGTATTCTGACACCTTTCTATCAGAACCAGCATTAACTTCTTGAGCAATTTGAGCTACAGAAACTCGTCTGTTGGATCGGACCACACGGGCCAGCCTTCGCTCCCCACGTGCATCAATGAGCCTCGGCCGTCCATGACCCTGTCGTCGGTTCACCACTGTTCCTTCCTTGGACCACTTTTGATAGATACTGACCACTGCAGACCGGGAACACCCCACAAGAGCTGCAGTTTTGGAGATGCTCTGATCCAGTCGTCTAGCATCACAATTTGGTCCTTGTCAAACTCGCTCAAATCCTTACGCTTGCCCATTTCTCCTGCTTCTAACACGTCAACTTTGAGGACAAAATGTTCACTTGCTGCCTAATATATCCACCCACTAACAGGTGATGAAGAGATGATCAGTGTTATTCACTTCACCTGTCAGTGTCATAATGTTATACCTGATCGGTGTAATGTAAACAACACAAATGTATAGTGAAAGTTATCCAGGGATAATGCGATGATGATTAACATATGATTGGCAGAAACTGTGTGTGATATGTACCCTTACGTACCTCTTTTTACATTTCCTTACCTGTAACATACCTGTACATACATATACTGTCTATCTGTTTTTTGTATATTGTGTATCTTGTTCATTTTTATAGGTTGTACCATGTTATCTTTTTTTTTAAAATAATTTTATATACTGTTATTTCTTATTTACGCACTCTATCTTTATTATCTTTGTCTTGTCATTGTTTGTGCTGTGGAAGCTTCTGTCACCAAAACATTCCTCATATGTGCGAACATACCTAGCAATAAAGCTCTTTCTGATTCTGATTCTGATTCATTCGTATTGAGGCTGTCATTCTCTCCTCATGTGATGAAAAACGGCATTAAACGTGAGCATTGTGCCGCTGTGAGCCAGACACGCTCCCGGCTGTGTTTGGGTTGATGACAGATGTGATCGCTTATGTTGTTCACGTTTAGGGCTTCATGGTTTTCTATAAAGCTGCGTTGAAGCTTACATATAATTAAGTAGAGCAGAGGTTAAGCATATTTGGCGTGCCGTCCAGGGGGAGGCTCTGAGCTCGGATTTTTGGCCCGAACCCAGAGTACAGGGTTCGTACTCTGCCTTTTACATTTTAGGATGGTGGTCCCTCGCATGAGAATGATCATGTATGGGAGTCTGTTGCATCTAACATCCCCTGATACCCAAATTCATGTACCATGGTATTTACATGGCATTCCAGGGTATTTCCAAGAATATCACGGTAATGGTAAAAAGCCATGGTCGCACCATTGATACTTTCTGGTACTTTAAAAAACACTAAGAAACATGTCAAAAAAATCCTGACTGTACCATGGTGCTTTTTTGGTTGAGCAGTTAGTTGTAGTTCCCAGATCTCTCCACATGGTGGCAGGAGTTTCATACTGACGGAGCTCTCATTAACCTCATTAACTAACCTATTAATGGAGTCTGGAGAGGTTAATAACTCATAGTTTGAGGCAGAAGGAATTCCTCGCCGTCACACTGACCTTCATGCTTTACTAGATGTGGTGAATGAATAACAGCCCAGACCCCAAGCTGAGCACAACACAGACGCAGGGACTTCCCAATGACTTATTTTGTTTTATTTTAAGCTTATTACGATAACAACTCAAACCGAAACGTATATTAACAACTTAATGTGAAATTAAAGCATAATGTAATTTGCAGTACATCACATTTATATGAGTTTTTATATATAGTTAATCGTAATGGCTTCAGACCACCTTTATTTATTTATTTTTTAAATTTAGAACGTCACTAAAGAGGTTTTTTTCTGGTTTAGCTTCCTTCTGAGGACTATTTTGTGACCAAAGTGTAGCCCATCATGACCTCAGGAGATGAATATAAAAACATACATTATGTGTCACCTTTTAAAATACGACCTTTGTGACGCTGATCTAATGTTGTTTTTCTCTCCCACACAGGCAATTATTTATTTATGATCTTATCTCGCTTCTGTAGAAATCAGCCAACGTCTTAAGTCTGAAAACAAAGAGCATATTTATTTTATCACATTTGCAGCATGTTCTCTGGAAAACAGCACGGATATTCTTTATATTAGAAGTTATATCAGTGAGGATCTCCTTTAAATAGCTCTTCAAAGAGCTGTGAGGACATTTTCAAAAAATTCTATACAGACAAACCTACATATATGCCTATGACTGATGGAGTTGTTCACACTTTCTCCTCCATTGAGTGTTCAATTAAAACGATGCAAGACAGGCAGAGAGAGAGAGAGAGAGAGGCAGGAAGGTGGGTGGACGTGAGGTGATAGACGCCTCCGCACATGGAAAGTCATTTATCTTCAATCAAACCTGTTCACTTGCATTCCAAGTTGTCTTTTCTTCAGAGTTCATCTGTGTGATGTCGACATTAAAACGGAAAAAATCTGCAGTGATGAGAGGAGGGAAAATGCGAAGACAAGGAAAAACCTAAATATAAATCATGTACATCACATGATTAACTGCTATTTTTAGTAACGAATTACATAAAAATAGAAACAGAAAAGTGCAAACACATATGCAAGATTACCATTCATATACGGTGGTTTTTACTCTGAGGTACGACAATTAAAAATGGTAACGATATGGTCCACAAAATAGGTGCAAAGACAAGCATTGCTTGATATATTTACATCACTCGCTGCCATCATGAACTTCACGACAACAACAGAATAGTGTTTACCATCACCTACATCTACTACAAAAGCACTCAGCCTTGTACGAAAGACACACACAGACACACCAACCAGTCCTGCAGCAAACCGAAACCTGTTATAAAGTTACACACATACATCGACAGTAAATATTGACAGAAATGTCTTCATCCCTCTAGGTCTAGTTGAGGGAATGGGATAATGTGTGTGTGTGAGTGTGTGTGTGTGTATGTGTGAACTGCCACGGTAAAGAGAGTGAGCGAAACGGTATTTGCTCGTGTTTATCTCTGAATTTATGTTAGCTGCCTAGTCATGTTTCAAGTTCATGTTTCAAGGTCTAAAAAACTATTCTAAAGAAAAAAATGAAAGGGTTGAGTGGCCGAGCGAGAGAGGGAGAGATTCGTTGGAATTCCCCCTCCCAGGAGAATATGCTCACCTGGCCACGCCTCCTCAGGTATGTATCAGCCTATATAATGTCAGGAGCAGCAGGTGTATCAGCAAACCTTCTGATTCTCTCAACACTGAGGATAAACCCTCACAAACTACTGGATTATTACTTAACCAACACTTACAGTGGGATTTTATCTGGAAACCTAGCTGCCTTTGGCCACCACAACAGGTAAATAATTTGCTTTTGAAAAGTTCAAAAAAAAAATAAAAAAAAATTAAAGTGTTATTTTGAATTCAGAATATATACTTTTGATTTGCATAGTTACATTGGTATTGTTTTTTTGTCTTGTAGAATTCGCAATGGCGTCAAGTGAACTTAGTCTAATTCTCAACAACGCAAATGCCAACTTGTACCCTGAACCGCAGCCACACTTGTTGAGCATGACAGTGCCCATGTCCAGACCACCACATCTCTCCGAGATCACCTTCAGCAGCAGCAACACAATGGGTAAGAGTTCATGACATCCCTCTCAGATCTTGCTTAATGTTACGGGATGGTTCCCATCGCCCAACCGAAAGCCCAGACAGTCTGACCTCAGTTTCTGACTCTTAAAATCATTAACCGAGGCAATGTTTAACTTGGCCCGCAGTAGGCGCGCAGGAATGTTTTCCTTACAGTCTTTCAGCAGTGCATTCATTGTTGACACTGTGATCAAAACCTACGGGGTGTCAACACAACAGATAGTTAAACACACAACAGAAGCTCCGGCCCTGGAGACAGTAAACCTGAGCGGCTATTTTTCCATTGTTAGCGAGACAAATCTCTGTGGTGACCACATGACATGTCAGTACCTGTGCAGGTGTGAATGATGCTTTGAACCTGTTCTCCAGCAGGCCCCTGGGACCAGGTGAACCCGCAGATGTGGACCAGGCAGAACGTTCTTGAGTGGATCGCCTTTCACGTGGAGGACAGTAGGTTTGATGCCAGTCAGCTGAATATGAACTACTGCAGCATGGACGGGCTCACACTCTGCGCGACGTCCAAAGAAACATTGATGGGCATATTTGGACAGGGGTTTGGGGAACGGCTTCACCAGAGTCTTGAGAACCTAAAGGCCAGATATGGTGAGCAACTTGTTTAAAGAACCTTTTAAATAGTTTGAAGTTGTGCCACTTGAGTGCATTAACACCCTTGATTTGTTTGTTTCTACAGCTAATGACCTGTCTGAGAACACCGTTCTGAGTGAATCTGAATTAGATATACTGGAAAACATCCTGCAGGACTCATTTCCCTTCATGCACGGACCAAACCTTGGACCACTGCTGGAAACGGTGGTGGTCCAAACCTCAATCCCAACAGGTGAGGAGCAAATTCCACTTTCTGAACTTTCAACACAAAACCAAAACCATAGATAGCAGTACCCATCTACCCGTACTGGAAATAACATTGCAATTATGTTTGTGCAGAAAATTCAGAAAGCAAGTACAGCTACTTCGACGAGTACACCAACCAGCTGACTCCAGAGAGTGACCACGGCTACGACTCTCTAACTGAGAGTTTTCAGAGTTCTCACGCTGGTACGTGCCTCCACTAATCTCTACTGAACAATTCATGTAATTCTGTCAAAGAACATCTCAAGGTTCTCCTGAAGTCTAAACGCTCTGTTCTTTGGTTCTCTTCAGGCAGCTTCCTGAACCCGAGCTCACCCGAGTCCAACAGCAGCGATTCCGACCCCGAATACTCCGAGATACCTTATTCCGTTGGCACCAGTAAGTTTCTCCGAAGCTCAACCTTGCTCCTCGAGGCCTATCTACCTGCAGAGACTAGTCAAACACACCTGAACCAGCTAATCAAGGTCTTCGGGATTACTTGGCAATTGAAGACAGGTTGAAACTAAACTCTGCAGGAAGATGGCCCTTGAGGAGCCACCAGTAGCTGGAATGATGAAGTGCGAGTACCCTAAGGATTAGTTATCTAACATTTGGGTTGTGTTTCTTTTCCACAGAGACCACTGTAAAACAAGAGCCAGGAAAGAGCCAGAAGAGAGGCAGAGGACGCCCTCCAAAGCTCAGGGATAGTGAGGGATTCGACCACTTCATTCAGTCCAAAAAAAGCAAACACGGTAAGTACGCAGAACTCTGTTTGTAGAGGTTCCTGACGCTGAGATCAAGTGGCGTCTACCAGTAGGTACCACTATACTAAACTAGACTCCATTGCAGCTCCAAGAGGAACCCACCTTTGGGAGTTCATCAGAGACATCCTCATCCATCCGGAGCAGAACCAGGGCCTGATGAAGTGGGAGGACCGCAGGGATGGCGTCTTCAAGTTCCTGAAGTCCGAAGCTGTTGCTCAGCTTTGGGGGCAGAAGAAGAAGAACAGCAGCATGACGTACGAGAAGCTCAGTAGAGCCATGAGGTAAAAGACGCAATTCTGGGATCAAGGGTTTTGGGGGGATTTGTCTCGTTGGAGCCTGGGATGGAGGAATAATGGAAACTCTTGGTCTTTCCTACAGGTATTACTACAAGCGAGAGATTCTGGAGAGGGTGGATGGACGCAGGCTCGTCTACAAGTTTGGAAAGAACTCCACCGGTTGGAGAGTGGAGGAGACTGGATACTAAAGAGAGTCGCTTCTAGTCAAAAGTAGAGACTTTGGTCTCCTGCTAATGAGGACCTTTAGGCTGAGATTGAAGATCCTCGCTTTAGAAACACGCTCTTCCCAGAGGGAAAAGGTTTCACAGAAACTGTAAGCCAGTGTTTTGGCTAAAGTAGGTTTTATGAACCGATAATAAAATGTTTAGTGGAGCTTGTCTGGTTGGAACGGCACGCGGGCGTGGCCTGGATCAGACAGTATCGCTGCACCACTTAAAAACTCTGTAATCACACGTTCTACACAATGGTTGAACTGTGAGAGAATGTAAAGCTTTGTAAAGGGTCTTTTGTTTTGGGAAATGAAGTTTCATGTGTAACACATCAAGGTTATTTGTTGAGTAACCGGAGAACATGATGGTGGTATGAAGTGTTTGTAACGTTCACATCTGCTGTACTGATTGATATCTGTTCTACTGTATATAAATGTATGTAAGAACTATATATTAATACACAATACTTGTCAATCGAGTACAAATCAGATATATCATTGAAGATTCTGTTCAATTTTTCTGTGATTTGTTAAGTCACTGGATGATGTGTATGAGGATTTCCCTCAGATTGTATACTATAACTATTATGTATGGCATATATTTGCTATTTCTTTTGTATGAACCTTTTCTAAAATAAAATTTCTGATGAAAACTGATGCGTTTATCTTGTATTTGTGCCTCACCCTCTTGAACTACGTTCCACTCAAAGTTATTTCAACATTTACTTTATATTTGCTCAAGCCTTGTTATCAGAGATCAGAGATGTGTTGAAATGTGACACTTCTGTATAAATTTCAACACACATATATGCAGCACCTCGCACAGAATGTGGGACAAACGCTACTTGAGCTTTTGCACATCTCCACTATCCAGCATAAACATGTTAAAAATGCGGGTCAAATATCAGTGCCGATCAAGAACTCACTTGCTGGATGATTCAGCTAATTTTTTTCACTGCAAGGCTCCACAATGTATCCATGAATTTCTTCGTGATGTTTTTAAATCAGGTGATTTTTAGTGCACGTATAAAGCCAGTTCCAGCATGTGAAGAGCCTACCACTAACCAACCACAAACAAACCCTTCATCTTCGAAATGTTTTGGCATTTTTCAAACTGTGCAAACTTAAGAAAAACGTTCTGTTATTTAATACAATGCCGCTCAGTTTTAAAGGTGATTTAAGTGTGCAAATGTTTAGGATGACTTTAAATTGTCAAATAAAAACACTTGAATCTGAATGCCAATTTTTGCGTTACTGTTTGATTTTCACACCTAGAATTTCCAAACGACTCATTTGACGCAGCCGAACTTTGCTTGAACTGAATCGCATTTTTCATAGCTGGTTTAGTTTTGCATTTTAGAGCACAATGCGACTGTTTTTTAGAGGTCTGGCATTCAAATACATGCACATATACGCCACATTGCATTTGAATTTTGGATCCGCATGCAAATAGATGAAGCAAACAAAAAAGAGAACCATCGTCCGAATTCAAAGCAGTAAATAGTGTATGAATTGGAACATCTCATGTGTCTGGAATCACACACCATTTAATACCTGTGAGAGCTGCACAAAACACTCAGAAAAGAGTTTTCATGAGCTCAAAAACACTTTAAACTACACTGGAATTACAGTTATCAGAGACGGCTAATCTGGTCGAGTTGAACCAGACTTATCTTACACTGGAATCCATCAAACCATCTCAGATGACTTGATCACTAGTTACTAAAAACAGAAGTTTCACTCTGGGATCTTTACACCATTGTCATGTTTTTTGTGTGTGTGACCTGATCAGTCATTCAGATATTATGAGCTCTTACTTCCAAAAACATGAAATAAATGGAAAAATAATTATTTTGTGTATCATATGACCTCATTTCAAGAAGTGTGCGCACGATAACACTTTCATTTTTGAACAATACACAAATATGCACACAGTAAACATCAGGTGGATTGTCAGTTTGAACCGTGACTATCATGACTAACACTCTCTGTACTCTCCTAAAATCTTTTGTCAAAGCTGAAATTACGACACAATAATTCAGGTCAAGTATGTTTTAATATGCCGTGCCCGAAAGAAAGGTGGAAACTTCATTAAAGTCATTGCCCAGATAACAGTTCTGGCAAGGTTCTCTCAAAGTAATGAACAAACGTTATTCCAGTAACTTTAATAGAATGTTTATTCAAAGTTATATGGTCTATAATAATGTTCTCAAAACTTTAGCACAAAAACATTCATACATTCATGGAGTTTTTTCTGAAATGTTTTAGTTGGACGTTCACGTAAATTACTACTTGTTTTGGAACGTTCAGAGAACATTGAAAAGTAACATCCACGTAACGTTTGAGGAATGATAAAATGGAATGTTCCCTTCACGTTCACATAAGCATGAAAACATTTTTAAAACTTTTAAAAACTTCATAAAAAAGATTTAATAACTTAATGGGAACGTTAGCAAAACATTTTTCCCTCACTAATAATTGTATTCACATGAATTTTCATTGCGTAATGTGTAATGATGTCGCTTAAATGCTTTAAAGTACACGTTGCTTTCTAAAGGCCTGTTCACACTAAAAACTATAACAAGAACTATATTAGCGTCCACACCAGCAGATGATAACTATAATGATAGCTATATTAGCGTACACTCCAATGGACAATAACAATAACTATATTAGCATCCACTCCAACAGATGATAACTATAACAATAACTATAACGATAACTATATTAGTGTTGATACCAGCGGGCGATAACTATAATGATAACTATATTAGCGTACACTCCAATGGACAATAACGATAACTATATTAGCATCCACACCAGCAGACGATAACTATAACGATAACTATTTTAGCGTCCACACCAGCGTATGATAACTGTAAAAATAACTATATTAGCATACACTCCAACAGATGATAACTATAACAATAACGATAACTATATTAGCATCCACACCAGCGCATAACTATAACGATAATATTAGTGTTGATACCAGCGGGCGATAACTGTAACAATAAGTATATTAGCATCCACACCAGCGGACAATAACTATAATGATAACTATATTAGCGTACACTCCAATGGACGATAACTATATTAGCATCCACACCAGCCGACGATAGCTATAACGAAAACTATATTAGTGTTGACACCAGCGGACGATAATTATAACAATAACTATAACGATAACTATATTAGTGTTGACACCAGCGGGCGATAACTGTAACGATAACTATATTAGCATTGATGCATTGATGTGGATGCTAATATATAACTATATTAGCATCCACACCAGCGGACAATAACTATAATGATAACTATATTAGCGTACACTCCAATGGACGATAACTATATTAGCATCCACACCAGCCGACGATAGCTATAACGAAAACTATATTAGTGTTGACACCAGCGGACGATAATTATAACAATAACTATAACGATAACTATATTAGTGTTGACACCAGCGGGCGATAACTGTAATGATAAGTATATTAGCATCCACACCAGCGGACGATAACTATAATGATAACTATATTAGCGTACACTCCAATGTACGATAACTATATTAGCATCCACACCAGCCGACGATAGCTATAACGAAAACTATATTAGTGTTGACACCAGCGGACGATAATTATAACAATAACTATAACGATAACTATATTAGTGTTGACACCAGCGGGCGATAACTGTAATGATAAGTATATTAGCATCCACACCAGCGGACGATAACTATAATGATAACTATATTAGCGTACACTCCAATGGACGATAACTATATTAGCATCCACACCAGCGGACGATAATTATAACAATAACTATAACGATAACTACATTAGTGTTGACACCAGTGGGCGATAACTGTAACGATAAGTATATTAGCATCCACACCAGCGTATGATGACTATAACGACAACTGTATTAGCATCCACACCAGTGGACGATAACTATAATGATAACTATATTAGCGTACACGCCAATGGACGATAACTATATTAGCATCCACACCAGCCGACGATAATTATAACAATAACTATAACGATAACTACATTAGTGTTGACACCAGCGGGCGATAACTGTAACGATAAGTATATTAGCGTACACTCCAACAGATGATAACTATAACGATATCTGTAACGATAAGTATATTAGGTGTGAACGGGCCTTGAGTGTTACTTGAATGCACTAAAGTGGATTTGCAGTTCTCAGATCAGAATCCATCATGAACTGACCCCAGAGGAGAAGCTACACAGCAGAGAGTTTGTGTGATGGTGATTTATGATGACATGCATCAGATAAGAGCTGAAGTGTGTTTACTGCATTTCTCAAACTCATGTCGAGTCTTGTTTGTTTGCAACACCACATTCTTCCATAGTTCTCTGGAAACGGTGATGGTCAGTGTATATGATATGATATGATGTTCATGCCAAGTGAAGCAAAACCCAAGACTATAAATTTCACTGAATTATTACCCAGATATATTGACAGGATTGTTTTTGTGTTCCAGTGTTTCTCTTGAGTAATTCACATCCAGTAACTGAAATGATTAATTTATACAATGATGAACGTCACAGTCACATGACTAACCGGGTCAGAATCCAAACTAAACAACAAGAGGCGTTGATCATGAGAGACTTTGTGTTCATATTGATCTTCAGTTAATTACTGATGAATCAGACTCATGCAACAATAAAGACAAGTGCTTGAATTAAAACATTTTTCCTATTTTCTTACATTCTCTGCACAACCTGCTTCTTTTATATATAATTCCTTACTAATATTGTTCACTCTGCTTCATAACAAACACAAAGTGTCATTTGTTAGTCATGTTATAGTGAAGCTGTAGCGCAGGTTATAATGTGTGAGGATGGTTTCTGTGCAGATCATGTGATCATGAAGCTCCACCCACATCCTGTCTCTCCCATCATGATCTCACTGAGCTGATTTGCATAAGTATGCAGGGATTTTCCCTCTTTCTCCCCTTCAGCTTCCAAGTAAAATCCATGTAGATCACCAGCCCACACACACACATTTTCTCTCACACACGCCTAGAGAATGAAGTCAACAGCGAGATGTTTTGATCCAAACGTAAATCTTTAAGATTGCATCTGTTCTGGTGTGTGATCCTTTGTTAATAATTTAATTTCCGGTCAATATTCGGTACTGATCGAGTGAAATGCCTGATACACTTGCGTAAAGAGATCAACACAGGCCAATTATTTATTAGTCATGTAACAGTGGCTTTTGTTCAAGGACTGAAACTCTTTGTTTGGTATTCAGTAACTTGTACAGTAAAAACACACTGTATATTGACAGAGTTTAAAAACAAGTAGTATGTGGAAAAGTATGAATTGTGCAACATTTCCATGCATCACTTCATTATGTTACATGTTTAATTCAATGAGTGGCATCCAGTTATTTTGTATATATATATATATATATATATATATATATATATATATATATTCTTTAATTAAAAATGTTTTTTTTTTATTTAAAAAATGTATTATATAAATATAATTAGATTTTTTTTCATTTTATATATATATATATATATATATATCCTTTATTTAAAAAAAAAAAAAGTACTATGTTGCATTGTGGGACAGATATTTATACAAATTTTAGGCAGATGTAGTTGCAACGATCAGCCTGTCAGCATCTTTCTCCATTGACGTCCATTCAAATGTAGGCGTGTACTCTGTAGAGACAAACATGTTTTTGCAGGCGATATTTACATCACAGATATTTCATTATATTGCAGTAGATGATTAGGCAGTGACGTCCGTTCCTCATAAAGACTTTTGCAATGATGATTTGAAGCTTGTGTGTAAAAGAGCAGCGTGAACATCTGGCTGAATATCTGCGCTTTTGCTCCACAGGGAAAAATTAGTCATACAGGTCTGGAATGACATGAAAATCAGAATGATCATTTCCAGGTGAAGTTAGTGCACTGCGTTCATAATCTGATGAAGATGAAGATGATGATGATGTAACACACACAGGATTCCCAGAGTGAGTCTCGGTTTACACACCGTCTCAGGGAAGCTGCAGGATCGTGTTCGCTCTGATGAGAAGCGTATGAATGAAGCAAACACACGCCCACCACTGTTCGGCTGTTATGTCACAGATCTACAGGAAGCCAGCGCATCATTTCCTCACAGCAGATTTAAAATCACAACAGTCAAGCAGGGAGAATAATGACAGATTTTTCCAGAAATCGACACAATGCATTCGATGACTATTATAGTAGTGATATATGAGACAATGACGTTCAACGTGTTACATATTCAAAATGCATTTAACAAAATTATATATATACACACACATTAACCACGCTACAATGCTTGAATATAATCACATTTGTAAGGGTGGAACTCCTACAGGGGTTCAGGCTGTAGGGTTGCCGAAGACTAAAGAAACTTTATCAGCAAGATGGTAGAAAACTGTACATTTCTTGTCTATTACCACCCACTGCAACTTATACCAACGGCCGGAAATAAAGCGCCAGTTATAATAGCAAAATATGTGGAGAGCGTTGCTATAGGGTGACGATATTATATTGCAATAGGAGTACATTAATGTTAATACCAAATCAAAACTAGTTAGCACATCATTTGTAATAGAAAGGGTTTAATGACAATATCTGATTATGGTTACACTTAAAATAATTACAAAATAGATGTATGAGATGATAAAATCATATACCATTAATCATTACACAGCATGTATGAAAAAGTTACCTGAGAGATAGAGAGAGAGTGAAAGAGAAGAGAGAGAGAGAGAGAGAGAGAGAGAGGGCAAAAGAATGCCCAAGAAAAGCAAAGAATCAAAGAAAAGAGCAACAGTTACAGTCGTCTTTTATCCCTTCCTTGACCATGTGACTGAAACCCAAATATGAGACATTCAAACTGACCAATCAGGAGATTAAATCTTCCCCACTGTACTAAAAAGGTGTGACAATTTGTAGACCCCGATGTACACACATCTTGGCCTACAGGGCTTGATCTCTATCAACACCTCTTTGACTTCCAAATGGCACTTGCAGCAAGAGAGAGGTTGAAACAGTAAAGCAAATGTCTTTGTTCATTTTAAAATATCTTTTAGATATTTTCAATCTTACAAATCCCTCCTTGGCACCATTGGCCACACTCATGGAGTCCAAAGGTGGCACAGTCCATGAAGACATGCTTTCTGTTGTGTGTAGATGTCAACTTCAGACTTTTGTCCAGACTTGTTTCAATAGCAGTCGGTCAGTCTTCAGTCTTTGTTCTCCTTTCAGTCCTGCATGAAAAGGTCCATCAAATGGTGTTGCACCGTTCATGGTTATACAAATTATCCATCGAACACTTCACACCTCCACAAGAATCAGGCACTGATGATGGTAGAACTCAGTTGTCCCTCTTTTGAGACAAGACACAAGATTTGAACTTTGGCAGCAGTGATCCTGTGATTTAAAAAGAACATATAGCACAACAAACAGCAAAAGCATACATATGGCATTTGTCATTGGTCAGAGGTTTGATATGGTCAGATTAAATTTGTCTCTGGCAATAAGCCCTTAAATCGATTTACTTGATAAAGTGGTCAAGGAGAGAATAAAGAAGATCCTACAAGCTCTTGTTTTTGGAAACATTTAAATAAATTGCATTATAACAAAACAACAATTGTTGGGTTTTAAACCCCCTTTATCATGAAGAGTATCAGCAAAATATTCAGTGTAACCCAATACAGAGATTCAATTGGATTGATGTCGAAAACATTGTTACAATTCAAATGGACAAAATACAAAGAAACAAATCAAATAAGTTTCAGAAATGTTTCAAAGGCATTAATGATAATACAAATGTTGTGCTTAGGTAAGAATTTGAAATACTCACATACATTTTGATATTTAACTTGGTGAGACAAATGATAACTAAGTCATTTAATAAATCCAAAAGAAAAAACAAAACAATAACTGGATGAAATTCACAGTTATAGTGCAGTCTAGACTTAAAGACTTAAAACATTATATGGATACATTTTGTGAGGCATATGTAGATGTAGATTTGACTTTGTGTGTGAAGATCAAATCTATGTGGCTGCATTTAGCTGTGGCTATGTGTAAATTCAATCATGCTCCAAACAAAGGTGAGGAGGTTTAACAATTGTGATGCAAATTTGGTCCTGTTTTTGTAACAGGAGCCAGCTTGAAGATGTGAGTATGAGGTGTGATCTGGCTCAAAATCCTTCAACACCAATGTCTTTGTTAAGGGGCATGATAAAGTGCAAGTTCAGAGTTACTGAATCCTGTTGTGAGGAAAGCATTTTCATGGTTAATACAATTGTGAATCACACTGTAGCCACATGGCAATTCTGTGCTCCTGTACATGGTTTTACTCTAGCTATATGGAAAATAGCAGAGTTTTCCACTTCTTGAGACAAACAAATTTAACATAATTCACACATAACTAGAAATTGCAATACAATTCCAGTACTACACTTATTATTCCAATTTACACAAGATACATGGCCTAGAATGCATAACATCTACAATCTTTAACCTAAGTGTTTCATAAAACACTTACAGTAAAGCAATCATGTGTTTTAAAGAATAAACTCAGCTAGTCTATGTGTACATATAGTATCACAAACAACTTTAATGTGTGTTCTATGCACGCAATGTGTTTAGCACAAATACAAATTTGAAAATACAAACAGGATCGTAGCAATTTGGATGTTTAACTATTAAACTTATTGCTATTGGGCTGCTAATCCACTAGCAAGTGAAGTTAATAGTTGGAGGCCTTGCATAAGCAATGCAGTTAACTCACTTAGAGATTTACCTGCAATTGAGCGTTGATCTTTGCCCTTAAAATGTGGTTTCCTATTTTTCTGAAAATAAGGTGGAGGTCTACCCCTACCCAGTGACCAGCATTTTTCCTCTGTATGGCCTACTTTCTGACAGGAACTGCAAAACCTGTTCTCTTTGCCACAGGGTTGTTTGCTGTGTTCTCCTGGAATTTGAGGATTTTCATGACTCTCTAATGCTTGTACACCATGCGTTCTGGTACATGACTCTGCGCTATTCGGTGCCGCATCACCTTAAGAACTGAAATAGGCACACTTTCTTGAGCAGTTGCCTCTGAACAAAACATTCCAGATTCATCAGAGCAATTCACCTCATCTAAGAAGTGAACATGCTTTTAGCCCCATCGCTGTTAAGCGTTTTGGGAGACTTTTGAGCATTTAAGCTTAGCCTTGAGATCTGCAATGGTCTCTTTGTGTTTTTTACACTTTTCAGTCAGAGCTAACTGTTCAGCTAGTAAATTATCTAGCTGTGTTTGAAGATCCTGAATCTTTAACTCTGACTTTTGTGCCTCTGCATTTTTAGAATGTACTTCTTTACATTTAGCATCTATACTTGAAAATAGATGTGTGGTCACATCACGTAGCCTTATACAACTTATGAAGTTTAAAGCCTCAATTATTTCACCACGTTTTGATTTCTTTTTGGTGTTTGCCAATTATGTCCCACCATTTCCCTGATAAGCCATGTTGTTTCTCTAATAATCTCAAACACCACCGGGTTTTTCGGTTCGGTCTATCCTGGGTATACCGACCCGTTCTACAAATGTGTCTATATGAGGTGCGTCTAGGTTTTTCCTAAAACGTTTCTAAAAAGGTAAACAAAGATGAACTTACCACAGTAGCTGCAGACAGGGAAGGATAATCTCAAACCTCATGCTCGTTTGAATCCGAATTGTCGCGCCAGATGGCGTCACTCACTCGAGACTGGAGGATCACGGAGGGTTAGTCACCACTTTGTAAGGAACCCCACTCAGCCCAGCGGCGGCATCTAGTGGTCTGGTCGAAGGTATTTCGCGTGTACGTCCTCTGGCACTTCTGTAAAATTCATCTTAATTTAATACAACTTTTTGGTTTCTAATTCAATTCTGACCTGCGTGAATAATTTTGATCTGACTCCAATTATAACTGACTCTTAGTTTCACAATCTTTCGGATGTAACAGCTGATCGTGAGATTAGTTGTGCTTTAATTTAGATCTTTGATCATTCTGGATATCTCCTAATTTCAATTATTCGTTCATTATGGACCTGTCATCGCTTAGAGACTTTCACATCGGCCGACTGCGGTCTCACGAACATAAATTAAGCCAGTTTATGATTCTTAGTCAGAGGGTGCAGAGTTTACTAATGCATTTAAGTCGAACCGCCACATGCTTGCTCATACAAAAATACAGTTTTCTTAGTCACGATACTGCAACTTGCTAAGCCAATAACAGACAAACTCAAGAAGTCCCATGATGTGCCCTATGCTCCTTTCATGAGGCTCCTAGTTTGACCTGTCCTAATATTTCTGAAATGACGGACTTTAATAATCTACTAGTCATAATGATTTCAGAGGAATCCAAGATAAATCAAGATTAACATTTATTATTTTTGCCAGGCAGGATAAATCACCAATTAAAAGAATTAAACAGAATACATCACACAACTGATCAGCATAAATTGTAAAGTACAATTCACAACAAATTATTAAAAGAATTTCAAAAGAGTCAGCATACCTGGCAAATAGAGAGATACACACAGCAATTGTGTGGGAAGTTCTGAATGCAGATGCTTCCTTGAGTGGTTTGCCAAATCCTTTAAATACCCCAAGTCTTAACAAAAGGGCCATAAACATTTAGCACCCAAATATTTATACAACTTTTGCTGGACCTTTCTCGTGCCCCAAAGGGTCACACGCCTGTGGTTTTAGGATCAAAAACAAATGGTTGATAAGGATTTTTATTGGGGCATTCTTGTCTGTTCTATTGTTGTGGGGGTGAAACCTCTTACCAGTCGCACCAAGTATTTACATTGATGTCACTTAAAACAACTAAGATAGCAGATTTGTGAGACTTGCATGACCTGAGGGTAGGAGAGGGTGTGAGGAGTCAGGAACTCAGCATGGGAAAGAGGAGGTTGAACCAGGTGTTGTCCTGTGCTCTTTCTCAGATCCTCTCTTCAGATTAGAGAGTTTTATTGTTTTATTACAGGATAGGAATCTTGAATTCAGTAACTCAGTCTTAGTAAAAATCCATTCTTACATTATTTAAACTAAACGATCAAAATGACTTTTCCCCATAAAAGAGTTGAACTATTGGTCTTGACGAGGTCAGATCACAAACGCACGCGCTATGATGTCATATACGATGTCATAAAAGTCAAAGCAGCACATTTACAGAGGAAGTGACACAATGTAACATTACGACACAAGAGATTTGATTTCATATCAAAGATAAATTTACTCCACACACATTACCGTTTAAGCGATTTTAAGGTTTTTTTTTTTAAAAGGCTGCGTTTATTTGATCAAAAATACAGTAAAACAGTGAAATATTATTCTAATGTAGAACAGCTATGTGAATATATAGTAAAGTGTAATTTATTCCTGTGATCAAAGCTGAATTTTCAGCATCATTACTCCAGTCTTCAGTGTCACATGATCCTTCAGAAATCATTCTAATATGCTGATCTGCTGCTCAAGAAACATTTATGATTATTATCAATGTTGAAAACAGTTCATATTTTTGGGTGAAAGTGTGATGCATTTTTTTTTTTTCTGGATTCTTTGATGAATAGAACATTCAAAAGAACAGCATTTATTTGAAATAGAATCTTTTGTAACATTATAAATGTCTTTACTGTCACTTTTGATCGATTTAATGCATCCTTGCTGAATAAAAGGATTAATTTCTTTCAAAAAATGCCAAACTTCTGTCATAGTGATGAATGGAGACATGCACGTTGAAAAGAAAACAGCCCACACATATATATAAAGAATCTGTTAGACTCAGTAATGTGAGTGAAGTATGTGTTTGATTATGTCAGTCGTGTTTCATTCGTCAATAACCCGCAGGTGTTGATGAAATGACTGTAATGTCGTTTTCTGGATGTCTGAGACTGGTTCATCTCGTCTGATGTAAGGCGATCTCTTAATGTCTCCATCACTCAAACGGCTCCAGTTCCATCAGGTTGAATGAGCTTTTCTCTCCTGGATGGTAAATTCCTCCACCCTTTCAGTAAAGTGTACGTGTGTGTGACAGTTATAGGCTCGTCTATTCATATCTACACGTCTCATGCTTTTCCAGAATTGAGCAACACTCGCACACACTCACAAACACACACACACACACACACACACCACTTCTTGATGTTGATCGGTTCTGATGTTTTGGTTAAATCTCACGGTAATAAAATGATTTGTGGCACAAACAAGAATGACCGAGTTTATTTTCCAGGCACTTCCTCACGTGTGTGTCTGTAAACATTAATCTGTGATATGAAGTGTGTTTTATGGTTCTGATGTTGATCTCAGTGACCAAAACAACTGACCTACTTGTGTGGACCATCTCTACAAATGTCTCCACTGCTGAAACGACATAATTACACAACAAAATTAACAATTCTTCTGACTCTTGCATGCTTTTCAAAACCTTCTCTTCCTACATCAACTCTAACAGCTGAAGACTTTAAGCCACATTCTTCATAAATATATTATACAACAACCATCAGCACCCAATTCTCCACACCACAAACTGACAAACACGCACGTTCTCCCCTCATTCTCTCCGCTCTCGGAGGCAGAAGTTCCAATCACCCTACTACCTGTCCACTTGACCCTATCCCCACTCATCTTCTTCAGTTATCCCTGCGCTCACTCACATTAGTAACACTTCTCTTCACACTGGTACATTTCCCGCAGCATTTAAGCAGGATTACCCCACTGCTAAAGAAACCCACTCTAAATCCAGCACTTTTAGAAAATTACAGACCGGTATCCCTTCTTCCATTCATTGCTAAAACACTTGAGAGAGTTGTGTTTATGCTGGCAAGAGCAGCAGGCAAATCCTCAGAACTCATCTTGTTGTATGTCTGCTGCTTTTGACACCGTTAACCACTAAATCCTCCTGTCAACCCTCATGATGAAGGACATCTTGGAAATCTTCTCAGCTAGGTCCCTTCAGGGTATCATGGAGGGGTCTAAGTCACAATGTCTATCTACTGGAGTGCCTCAGGGCTCGGTGCTTGGACCACTTCTCTCCTCCATTCCAGCCAGATGATCTGACGGTAGCTGCTTACATCTTGGTCTGCCTGACAGACATTTCTTGCTGGATGAAGGACCACCACCTTCAACCCATTAATGCTAACACTTACTATTCTATATATCTTAAAAATAAAAAATAATAAACCCTCGTTATGTGTCCTGTGCTAGACTAACTGGGACTAGTCAACACTTGCATATTGTTGCCCTATTGTTGGTTTGATTGATTCTAATGTTCTCCTCATTTGTCAGCAGCTTTCACCCTGAAGCCCAGGACTGGGTGCCCACTGAAGCTAAGCAGGGCTGAGCCTGGTCAGTACCTGGATGTGAGACCTCCTGGGAAAACTAGGTTGTTGCTGGAAGAGGTGTTAGTGAGGCCAGCAGGGGGTGCTCACCCTGTGGTCTGTGTGGGTCCTAACACCCCAGTATAGTGATGGGGACACTATACTGTCAAAAAGCACCATCCTTCGGATGAGACTCTCTGTGGTCATAAAAAATCCCAGGATGTCCTCTGAAAAAACAGTAGGGGTGTGACCCCGACATCCTGGCCCAATTTGCCCATTGGCCTCTGTTCATCATGGTCTCCTATGCAACCACATAGCAACACAGAAACAGTCAATTAGAACACTGTAGCAACCACATAGCAATACCCTGGCAACCATTCAGACCCCAGCAACCCCATAGCAACACCCTGGCAACCATTCAGACCACCTTAGCAACAGTATAGCAACACATTAACAGTCATTCAGAACGCCGTAACAACTGCATAGCAACACCCTGGCAACCATCAGACCCCCAGCAACCGCATAGCAACACCCTGACAACCATTCAGACCACCTTAGCAACAGCATAGCAACACATTATCAGTCATTCAGAGCCCCGTAGCAACCGCATAGCAACATCCTGGCAACCATCAGACCCCCCCCAGCAACCGCATAGCAAGACCAGCTAACACATAGCAACACCCCAGCAACAATTCAGACCCCCTCCCCCAGCAGCCGCATAGCAACACCCTGGCAACAATTCAGACCACCCTAGCAAATTTCTGTTTCTGCAGTATGCATACAGCGCACAGTAAATGGATTTGTGTATGCATGCTTCATTTATCAGAACACAGTGTGATATACTGTATATTCCACAATCCAAAGCACTTGAGCAGTGTGATGAATGAATCATCTCTTTAATGATTCATTATTTGAGCAGATTGACCAAAAATGTTTTGCACAAAGTTGAATTAAAATGTACATAATTGCATGACAGATAATAGCTGGACAATGAATAAAAAAAACAATTTTCAAAATATACAAATATTCTTAGTAGCATACAGCACAGCTAGCATTATGCTAATGTTTTGAACATGGCTAAAGTTTAATTTGACACATAAACGAGAGTTTGAGGTTGATCTACATGAAAACAAACGTGAGTGTGATCATATTCATGTCTGCACGTGGATCCGTATCAATGAAGCGCTGGAAAACTCAATAACGGTGTGTGTGTTAGTGTGTGTGTGGGTGTGGGTTACACAGTCACAGAGTCGTTAAGTGATTGAGGTCAGTTCCAGTAATCAGACGTGTGTGCGTGTGTGTGCGTGTGTGTTTGTGTGTCAACAAGCACTTTCATTGCTCTCTGATACGTCTGACTGTAAGTCATCTTTATCATCCTTAAGCTGTTTACATCCAAACACTCCATCGTTGATTAGCAAAACATCTTAGCGCCGCTCAATACTCGAATCCAGCACGTATTATGAAAGTTTCACTTGATTCATTGGACTCTTTCGTTAGATTCGGATGAAATAAGTGCGGGTCAAAGGTCACGTGTTTGAGGTTTAATATTAAACCATTAAAGTCAGTGGAGTGAGCGGTAAACATGGGCGGAGTGAGAGCCGAGACTGTACTTACGGTAAAAGTGCTTTATCAGCCAGATAAAAGCTTATTATTCACGTGAGAGCGCGGTAAACACTGCAACGCAGGGCATGCTAGGTGGTATTGGTATTGTTGTGGTATTGCACAGTGATATTGATTTGAATCAAACTGTTGTTTGGTTAAGATATGAATGTTGGTTGATTGCCCTTCCCATGATGCTCCGAGGTGAACCGACATGCCCTAGGAACGTGAGACAGCGCTACGTCCCAGTTAGCATACTGCTAATTTACAATAAAAGTGTGCTAAACTGAGTACTTTAGTATGTCATATTAGCACATTATTAACCTGATCAGTGTTATTTTACCATCGCTTTTATTCGTTCAATTTTATTTTAAAATTTTTTGTCTGTTTTATTTGTTTTTTAATACGACTATTATAGTTTTTATTCATATTTTGAATTTATTTTATATTTTTTGTTTTCTTTTTCGTATTTTTGTCTCTTTTTTTTTAAATACATTTTTATAGTTTTTATTAATTTTTATTTAAGTTTTAGTAATTTTAGTACATCAAGTTAAACTAAACGAAAATGAGAAACTAGCAAAAATAAATAAAGTGTTTTTATATTTTATTTTATTTTATTTTATTTTAAGTAATGTACTGTTAGTGCTAGCTAAGTTAATTCAGCTTAAATGTCAAAATCTGTGCAATTTTTAAATAACTTCAATTGAAAAAGTTGACAAAAAGTCAAAAACAGCTCTAGTGCAAGGGGTTGTGGGTAATATTAAACCAAATAAACCCTGAACAGATGCACACATCAAAAATCCTGCAGAAATAACAAACAAAATATACTATTTTTAATCTAGTACACTAAAAAGTACAGATAGTATGTGTTATAAAGTGTTTTTATGCTCTGTTTATAAGTTTACACTACAACAATACAGTAATGCAGTAATGTAAACTCACACGCTGCCAGTAAAGAGGTTCAGACACTCCTTCACATTATCTAAATATTCCACATTTTTCTTATAGTGCAGTTATCAAAACAACACCAATGAATGGGGCCACCAAAACACGAAACTTATATCTCCACGTCTTTTTTCATTAAAAAGGTGCTTTTGTAAAGAAATTCATTTATGTATCAGCTTTAGATCAGCAGATCAATGTTTAGGGCTCTGGGAAAGTGAAAGCTGCTGGTTTAATCATTGTCTAGAGTGATCTGAGGGTTAATTGCTGGTTTAACATTTGAACCAGAATGAGCCCAAGCGCTGACATCACACGCAGCCAATCACAGCGTAGGCTCCGCCCACAGGGCTCGGTTTACGGGCAGCGATCACACAGTTTCCAGTAAAGGACTAGAATACTGGAGCGCCGCCAAATACACCTGTTCAACAGGTATGTGTGTCTCACTGCAGGTGTGTGTGTGTGTGTGTGTGTGTGAATACACTCATGCTCCAGTTACAACTGAACTGCTATTATTTAATTATAATAATTAGTTTTAGTTTAAACTGTAGCCTAATTACAGCATGATGGGGTTGATCCACAAGAAAGGCACACTGATCAAATGTACAGACTGAATCATCACGCTTAAGTTTTAATTAAAGACAAATTTCAGAATCGCATACACTGTGCAAAACACGTTTCATTTGCGCAGAAAAGCCTGAATCACCCATTACATTTTACAGCGTCAGATACTGTATCCCACAATGCAATGCAATTTATTGAAAAAGAAACATTTTTACTTACTAGCAATAAACATAAAAAAAACAACTAAATGAAGCAAAACTGTTAAAAAATTAAAATAATAGTGGTAAAACTTTATAATAAGGTTCCATTACCTGTCAATAGTTAGCATGAACTAATTAATAATATCAAAAGTTGCATGTTCATTATTTAATGGACCTGAGATCACTGATCAGTTGTATTTTTATTAACACTAAAAAAGGTAAATACATTTTGTAACAAATATATTGCTTATTGTTAGTTAAAGATAAAAGTGTTAAAAATTAAAGTGTTATCCTAAAATAATTAAAAAAAATCTAAATTAAAATTGCAAAGACAATATTAAAAGCTTCATCTGATGCTCTCCTTCAAACAAACTCGTATATGCAAACAATGTGCAAAATTGATGAAAATGTAAATATATAATCAAGTAAAATAGAACAAAATGTAAATTTATGCAATTTTAAATATATTTTAGTTTTATAAAATATATTTGAAAAATATAAATGAAACATGACTTGTAAATTGTTTTAATATTGTTCTATGTCGCATATTTGCAATTCATTGAAACAAATTCATTATAAGTTCACTTTTCAGATTTAAATTATAGATTTTATTTTCATATTTTCTGTTTTCATTTTAATTTAGTTAAAGTTTTAGTCATTTTGTGGAGTGTTTGTCGTTTCTATTTATTTTTAATATGACTATTATAGTTTTTAATCAATATTTTGAATTAGTTTGTATCATTTCTGTTTTTAATTTAATCCAAGTTAAAGTCTTTTTATCAGATAAAAAAAGTCTGCTAAATGTGTGCAAAAACATAATATATAAATGCAATATGCAATATAAATGAAACAGTATATGACTTGTAAATTGTTCTAATATTGTGTACTGTATGTATATTGTATATTTGCAATTTATTGAAACAAATTCATTAAAAGTTCAATCTTAGTTGGCCAATTTCCATTTTTTAGCATTGTTTTTTATAGATTTCTTTTACATATAATATTTTACATAACAGGGCTTGATGATAAGGACTGCGTGAACAACATCCGATCATCTCTTGCACGTGTTTTTTAAGTCTTGCCAGTTTGAATAATCAAGCTGAAGAAGATGCGAAAGAGAGCTTATTTTGGTACTCGAGCGCTGTGTGAGAAGCACACGGAAAGCCACGTCTCTCAGACAGCGCGTGAACACTGAACTGAGCTCTCTTTCACGTCTTCTTGCGCTTGAACGGACACTTTCACACAAAATTATGTCAAAATGCCTGTCTTGGCGAGTGTCATCATAAGCACAGTTAGATCGGTGCATTCGCTCTTAAAGTGACAGCAGCCTAATAAACCTGCTGCTGTCTGTGTTTGTAATAATCAACAAAAGACAAAGAATCTCTCATTGAATAACTTTTGTAACTTTAATAAAGATTAATCTATCTTTGCTTTATACAGTGAAGACTTACATTTGATTACTTTATTCAGTTTCTGCACCACTGTTGGACCGACCTGAAAATCACTGTTTATTTCATTTGTTGTATTTATTTGTGCTATTGCTATTATTTGTTCTTATTTTATTACTGGCTGTTTAATTGTCTTTAATAATATTTGAGATTTATATAGTTGTTTTTGCTGTGGTATCAAAATTGGAATGGAGAATTGTGAAATTTCACTGGCATCTGAAATTTGCTGTCATAACCTTGTTTATCAAGGTCGCATGGGTCAAACACACTGAAAACAATCAGTGTTTTCATTTACTTATTTATGAATTTTTTGAAGTGGGGCCAGTGAAACTTTTGGCAGGGCAAATAAAAATATGACTGGGACAGTAGAACAAATCCTACTGCATTATATTTATATTTCACACAGAAATAAAGTTGTTTGGTGACAAAAGAAAAGCGAGTGTGTCACCTGTTACTCTAAACTAACTGTGAGGACAGAAAACACATGACAAACCCTGGAGAAAAGCACTGGAAACTCATGATCATCACATTACATGCAAGATCTACTGTAAAAATGTTCACCATACACAATGAAAGGGTCACTAGATTTTTTTGTTTTTTAAATTATTGATATAGTAAAAATCTGTAAATTTCTAGAAAAGTATATAATTTATATTTATTTTATAAGTTATTATATACATATAAAATGATACTCATTCAAGTATAAAATGTAAAGATAAAATGCATTTATGTTGATGCCAAATCAATAATGCCTGAAACATCATTTTTTTTCTGGTAAAGTTCTGGCAACGACAGCGACTCTTGAACAAACATGGCAGAGATTCAAAACTTCACAGAGTTTAAAGAATCAGGAATAAAAGCCTTTATCTTCAGGAAATAATGTGTAGTTTGCCTGCGGCGACCAAAATAAATGTATCAGTGTCTCTGATTATATAATAAAAACCCAGGTTATGCAACTGTAACAGAAGACGCACAAACACGCTTTACATATGAAATATTAGACTGCTGGATCAATAGATGTAGTGTTGAAAACGAAGGTCTAGTTAGTGATGTTGGCTGTTAATGTGATTCTCTACACCTGTGCTTCTGACTTCATACATCCAGTCAAAATCACCAGCGGATTCTGACACAGTGTAGAAGAGAAATGAGATTTTGAACAAACACAAGCATCTTCTCAAACACACTTATCCTGCATCATCTGCTGAAATGTGTTTATCGTCCTCAGACAGGTTCTCTTGGTTTGAATGTGTGTTTTTGGCTTGTTTACATGACCTTGAGTTCAGATTCGCAGGGCTGATCTGGTTTCTGTGATCAGATAAAGTTTTATGAGGTCTAATTCAGGCTCTTCCCGCTCTGGGTGAAGACTGGTTTAACTGGAGTTCTGCCGTAACCAGAGCATGGCATTGATCTAAACCGGCTCGCGCTCAACAATGCTTCTGCCAGGAACGCTACAAATGAACTTCAGGTATGAAGAATGTGATTTAATAGAAATGAGTCATTATGACTAATTTAAACCAGATTAAAGCAGCTATTCTTTAATGGGTCACGAGCTTCAGCTCTTACACTGCAGCGCACATCACGCTTCAACAGAGCTCATCATCACATTCATTTAATTAACACATCTTAATTACGTACTAAAGTATTGCAATTTGCCACAACATAAAAATTTTTTTTTTTATTTCATTTATGAAGAAATAATGCAACACACACACACACAAATTCAAGCAACTGCATAGCAATGCACTAGCAACCACTAGTAACTGCATAGTAACCAGCTACATACTACTCAGAATGCCTTTGTAACTGCACAGCAACGCCCTGGCAACCACTCAGACACCCTAGAAACTGCACAGCAACATGCCAACTACCACTCAGGATGTCTTAGTAACGGCATAGCAAAGCCTTGGCAACCACTCAGATGCCCTAAAAACTGCACAGCAACATGCCAACTACCACTTTGGTGTATGGTGTAGTATCTGCATAGCGACACCCTGGCAACCATTCGGAATGCCAAATGCATGGTAACATACTTTGCAAAAACTTAAAATGCCCTAGCAAAACAAACAAACAAACACCAACCACTCCGTGCACATAGAAGCAGCCTGGCAACTGTGCAGAACTGCATAATTATGCCCCGACAACCAGTCTAAAGACCTTAGTAACAGTATGGTAACATCTTGGCAACCATTCAGAACACCCTAGCAACCACATGGCGAGAACCATTCAGAACACCTTAGCAACTGCATAGCAACACCTGGGCAACCATTCAGACCACCCTAGCAGTTCTGAATGCTGAACAGCACTAATCCTGTTTTGCAAACATGTAAATCTGATTGATCATATTACAGAAACGTGTATTTGATTTTAGCAATAAATGTAATGCTATTTTCTCCTGACGAAGTCTTATATAAACGAGTGTCAGTGTATCATCATCATCATCATTAGGAAGATCTGCTGGCATGAGTTCAGCACAATGACTGTAAGCACCTGATCTTTTGCAAAGAAACTGCGAGAACCGGCGCGTCTGGTCGAGCCTGAACTCAAGAATGAAAGCAGTTGGTTTGACAATAGCAGCTCGACTCTCATAAACACAATGACTGACACACACACACACACACACACACAGTTTCACCACAGCTCTCGGGTCTCAGGGTTATCATGTTCTCCACAACATGTCTGTCTGAGGCCCGTCGGGTCAGAAACGGCGCGACACTTCAGCTCAAAGCGTCTGCTGGGTGTGAAAAAACTTTCAAAATCAAACCACGTCACTCATGAAGAGCACAGCACAGATTTCAGTCTGAAATGAGACTAAATACATCATCAAACTTCAGATGATTCAGAGTTTCTGCAGTTTGAGCGTCTTATATTGAACTGTGACTCATGATGCTTTACTGACCCCTAGTGGCTATGAACAAAATCACTGGACTACTTCTTATGCACACAACAGCACCATTTCTAATTTTCATTTAGTTTTTTTTAATTGCTAACAAGCGTTTACCAATACTTAAAGTACTTTTTCTAAACACAGCAGCACACCTACATCACACAATTTGCCAAACAGTTAATTTTCTGCCCAAACCATATTTTGTTAAATAAACACAAACTCTACATTTCAAAATATTAAAAACTTTTTTCAACATATACTAACTCTATTAAAACACAGCAAACCTGATTCAAAAATCGAGTCGTTCTGTCAAAACACTAGCACTAGTTTCTATCCAACATGAACATATAGTCAATCAAAGCGCAATGACTGTCAGAATACTAACAGCTGATGGCATTATGAAAACTGCATTACTGTCATGTTTCAGTTCTACCTGCAGAAAATATGAAATCCATTGTTTTTATAATTCAGTTTCCTTTTACTGCAGTAACAGAGTTCTTACATGTAAACTGTTTTTGGTTGAGTGATGAACGTGTGCATTCTTGGCAACAGAAGTGAATGAGTCATTACTTCATAGAATGTGCAGTAGAAGAAAGAAGAAGAAAGTAACAGAGTCACTCAGGGCAGACACTGCTCACATGAGTCCCCTATGCAGAACTTCAGTTGACCCCTTGGTTGAAATCTCTTTCTGGGGGTGTGTGGTGTTGATGGTGCCCCATAGAGGGTGTTGATGGTGTCTCCTTGGTAGTCAGTGCCCTACGCAGACCACATATTTTGTAAATATGGAACAGAGGTAGTGAAATTGTTGTAGTAAAAGCTTTACATGAAGCTTTTACTGAAATGAAAACATGAAATTGCTGCCATTGATCAACAACAAATCCAACATACATGACCTTTGGTTACTGTTGAAGCTTTTTTTTCCGTCACATAATAAAAAAATGTATAAAAGGTTTTTCACTTCGTTTTTGACAATATTAAACATTTTAAAATAACTAGGTTTAAAAATACATTTTGTCAATGTGAAGTATGAAATACTCAAAAAAATCTTCAGAAAAACAACTTTTCTTGCGAGCACCGCACCTTTATAATCACAGCAGCTGTCAGTCAGTGCGGCGCGAGATCAATGATTTCAGCACGCTTGTAAAAACACATTTTATTCAGTTAATCTAACTAAAGTGCACAATAAATATTCAATTTTTGAAGCTTTTTTTTCACACAAAAGCATGAAAATTGATGGTCGAATTGAATTTAGCCGAGGAGGAACACTGAGGTACGTCTTTATTTTTCTTTTTTATGCCGTCTTACGTTTGAATAACTACATTAATGCTATGCCTGACTATTTAAGTGACTATATTCTGATTATAAACTAAGTATTACACTATTGATGCTCAACACACCAGCAAATGACATCTCACCGGAAGTGTTCAGCTGGCTGATATTAAAGCGGAAGTTCTAAAGAAGTCCATAGTGAGTTTACATCTCACAATTCTGACTTTTTTCCCTCAGAATTGTGATATACAGGTATAAACTATAGGAATTTAGAGAAAAAAAAGTCAGAATTGTGAGATAAAAAGACATAATTACCTTTTTTTTCATTACCTACCCAGCTTTCATAGGTTCCACATGTATAAGTGAAAAAAGATGCCCAGTCCAGCACACATTCTTCCTCCTCTTCTTCTCCCTTGTCCTGATCCAGCTTCTCCTCTCCTCCTTCATCTATTCCTCTCCCTTACCCAGATGTTTTTTTTTTTTTTTTTTTGCTCCTCTGTGTTGTTCTTCATCCACACTGAACAAATCCGATTCAAAGAGTCCTGTTTTACTGTGTGTCCATGTAATGGAAAGATCTTCAACACCTGACTATGCTTCCAACTGAGATTGGAATCTGCTATTTCTAAATATTTCAGTGATCTGTTAATTAAAAATGCTTATCAATTGTTTCAGTATTTGTTTTAAATATTTTTCAATACTTTTGAGCTTCTGTTGTTGCAAAAGTATAGGTTTTATACTATATTTAATGATTGGAACATTGGGTCTTCATTTCTGACATGCTGTGTTTAAGCATTTGCAAATACGATGACAAAGATCCATGATTTTGGTATGGGGTAAGCTTATATGAAAAGAAAATTTAAACCTTTTAGAACCGTGTTAATTGACTGCATTTTGTGTGAAAACGACATGAATTGTGTTAATGGTATGGTCACAACAGACGGATGTTCTGCTAAATGTGTTTAGAGTTTTGAAAATGCGACTACAGACTGGACAAAAGTATGTTAGCAATTGAGAAAAACTAAGTTATTCATATTTTATTGCAGCTTTATTTCAATTCATGAAAACAATTTGTAATTGTTTTATTTGCCAGTAACAACACTGATCTGTGCTGGTTGCAAGAGAAAATCTGTGGAAACTTGCTAAAATGAGGTGAATCATCGTCACACTAGTGAAATCATCTCATGAACAAAAGCCCTGATTATACAGGTCTGAATCAAACATCAGGACTCGTCAGTGATGAAGATGATCAGAGTGAGTGAATTCTGCAGAATAAATCAGTCATTCAGCGTTTGGCTCATCTCAGTCTGTCTAATGACGTTTTCCTAATGAAGAGGTTCAGTTAAGTAAGATTCAATAGAAGTCTGAGGCTTTTATGACTGTTTCTCAATAGTGTCAGTGTAACTAAACACACA